>JAGFBE010000028.1:0-600000 GCA_020226115.1 Colletotrichum viniferum | reverse complement strand
GCAGGCTCTCAAAGTTATATTCATTAGCAGCCGGAACGTTCCATCCTAGTTCGTCGACTCTCTTTTAGTGGTAGTGGAGGCTTTGATCTGGGTATTCAGGTGAATTGACGTCAGTGCCATCTTCCTCGTAGAGGACGTTGCTAGTCGTCAAGGGAAAAACAATTGCCTCCAGTGTTCGTAGTATGGTGGTCACGGGGTACTGCATGTTCTTCTAACACAAAGACGATCAAAGCTGCCCTGACCTCGCCAAAAGCAAACCTTCACCACATGGCCTACAATGACCTAGATTTCGGGAGAACAAACCGCCAACAGTCCCAGAGAGGATCTTGCCAGATCCCATCCATCGAAGATGTTGAGTTTGAGGCCTGGCAGGACTTAGCCAGCCTGGGCCATGGCCAACATGGCGACTAGCATCAACAACTCTCTACGACCACGGCCAGACACTCGACACTTTCGTTCACCAGTTGTATCCGTACGTCTCTTTTTACGATGACGTCCACAAATACGCCAAGGCGCCTGACAAGGGGGCACTTTTACTCGAAGGCAATGTCGTGGAAGTGCCCATCCCTGATGAGGTGAATCCCATGGCAACTTTGTTTGTACTGTCGCGGAAAACCCTCTCAGGCATCGAAGCACCTATTTGTGTCTTATAGCCGGTCCTCGCTCAGACTTCGACTGCCACGTCGTTCATCAATATAGGAAGCCTTATTTGTAGTGAATGGGATGCGATGTTGGGCAAGAATTGCGGATAATTCGGTCTATGAAAATCAGAGACTGGAGCCTGCGGTATGGATTTGCAGCGGCGACATCGTTGGTTGTGCGGCGAGACCAGTGGGACGGACAGCCATGATTTCAATGTGCAATGCAAAACGTGTCTTCGCGTGATCATTTCTTGAGGAGACTAAAATAAGGTAATCAGGGTTGGTTTGATACAACAATTACGTTGAAAACGAGCGATCCAATGCTAGAGCTTGCCCGGCGTCCTTTGAAGGACTTTTACTGGAAAGCCACTGCTCATAGGATGTTGGTTGACACTCCTTAGCCAAGAACAAAGGATAATCGGCAACTGTTGTTCTGGGCAACAACGACATGGTTCTTTTTATGGGCAAAAACGAGTCGATCGGCCTGCGCGTCTGCTCCACTTCGGGAGTGGCTAGCTCCGGTGAGTCGTCCATCGTCAAGTGGGAGTGCCAAGCGACATGGACTCTAACGGTATTTCCGCTGAAATGTCCACATCAGCGGGGACTTCAGAGCGGCGGCCGAGACGATCTTCGGGATATCGGACAACCACTGGGGGAAGACCCGTGACACCGGTGCGGATCGTGAGCCCGCGGGATATATAGAAATGTCCGCATGCCCCCCGCGGCAAACACATCCGAGCTTCACGTCGCACCGAGGAAGAGCCATCATACGTAGGCTAAGAGTCAAAAATCATGGTGTTTTCCCTATTTGCATGGAACTGCAACTACCTCGATACGTCATCCAAAGAGATGAACCTAATTACCCCAGGTTGGCGTGCTCAAATGAGGCCTCGCCTTTCTTCAGTACCGATACCTCATGCCACGTCCGGAACTTCCTCTCATTACCGAATGTCTTCGCGTGCTTGATAGCCCCGAGGTAGATCGCAAGATGGGATTTGTGTTTCTTGGCCCACTCCTCCAGGATTTGCAAGCTCGTGAAGAACCCAGCGCCACATGTTTCTTTCTTTGTATGGCCTGCTTCATCACGGTTGGCAAGATACCTCAGCCCCATCGCTCCGCCATCATTGCGATTGTCCCATAAGTAACCCAACCCATTTCTCAAAGTTGGCTCCAGGTTATTCTCATAAGATTCGGTCTCTTCAGGGTCACAGTTCTCCCAGAATTGTCCAGATCGGATGTGTACCATGTGGTCATAGTTTATCCCAACCAGGTGTTGCCCAAGTCCTTTCGGTGCCGTTTCTGGCCTGCTGCCATGAGCTGCATCGTCTTGCTCGAAGAGGTCGTGCGCAGATTCAGGAATACGGTCTCCCGCAGCGCCCCAGTACGCAGTCAACTCATGTTCCACCGTCTTGGTTCCGGCCAATCCAGGGAGGTAATCGAGACCAGAGTAGTTTGTTTCCAGTCGAGGAATCGGTGTCAGGAAACTTTCGGTCCATAACCCAACATTCTTCCGGACGTTCTCGGGC
The DNA here is from genome assembly GCA_020226115.1 of Colletotrichum viniferum. Taxonomy (NCBI): domain Eukaryota; kingdom Fungi; phylum Ascomycota; class Sordariomycetes; order Glomerellales; family Glomerellaceae; genus Colletotrichum; species Colletotrichum viniferum. The sequence continues at coordinate 597,833 of JAGFBE010000028.1, read as the reverse complement.
AGGCTAGAATGTATTGAGGGGAGACTGAGTCGCTGCAAGCTGCGCTTCCCTCTTGCTTCATCGTTCCAGTAACAGACCCAAATACTTGTACCCGGCAAGTCATCGCCATCCACATAATTGAACCGCTCTTTTGCCAGTGGTGGGTCCTCGTCTCCATCAAGCCAAGCCTGAACAGCTGCGTTGACTTGCTCGATGTCATTGTCGCTGGAGTGCGGCTGCACGCCGATGTAAGCCGTAAACAGCCGCTCGACACCGGGGGGAAGAACCAACTGCCAGCGTGGAATCGGAGGTTTGTGATTTTCTGGCTGCCGACGAGGATATGTTCGCAAGGGACAGGCCATGTTTCTATCTTTCGCGAGTGCCTGACTTTGATTTTGAGTCTCGTTCCGAAGCTTAAGAGGGGTATTATGTGCTTCAATCATCCATGGAAATATGTCCGAAGGGCGCGGTCAAACGACATGCAGCGGAGCCGATCAGGGAAGAGCCATTACTAACAGAAAACGCCATTGGTCACAGGACCGGAATCGTGCGAATCGCATCGGAAGCTACTTTTGGCTCCGAGTCGAAATGACGAACAGGTCATTGGTACTACATGCGCCAAATTGCTGTCATTGGCAAGACGCTGTGCATGTACTATTGGACAAGTCAGCTCAAACATACCACTCTAACATCTCTTCCATTATATTGAGTGATTTGTGCAGGAAAACATATTCTTTCAGTTGGCGAGATGTTTGTTTCGGGTTTCCTCCTTTGAGTGATTCAGAACATGGCACCAGGCTTGGAATAATCAGACTTACTGATTCATTGAATGAATGACACCACGCCAGTCCTTATGAGCCGCAACAGCATAAGTTTTGTCTTTATATCTGCGAACAAAAGAACTGTCAACTCATTCTCGGAGAGACACTTAAGCCCGGGCCTAGACCGCACCTTCTCACGTTGGGTTTCCAGCGTCACAGTAAGACAACTCCAACAACTAAGTGAATCACAACCAAAAGAACCTCCCAGCTTTAGAAATAACACATTAAAACCAAATATCCGATTACCACCAAGACTACTAGGTAAGCAACATGTCTTTTCCAGCCTCTCATACTTACGTCCCGGTCACGGCGGCAGCCAAACGTGGTCCTTCTCTTCGAGTTAACACCTCTTCCTTCGAATGTGGCGAGAAAGCGGTCTACCGAAAAACCCTCCGGATTGCCAACCTATCTCTCTCTGCAGCCATCGAAGAAGTTTCCAAGCAGCCCCTTCCGGAATATGACCCCTACTCTCATGAGCGAGCGCAATTTTCCAGCTTCGCCTTAGAGCACTCGGGCGATGAGGGTCAGATGGACTACCTCCACTGGAAGATGGTGCACAACTGCCGCCCGGGGAGTATTTGGGCCATGTGTGGTTGTGAAAATACCATCATCGAAGTGCCGGGCGAGGATGAGGAGCCCTTGACGAATGAGGAGTGGAATCGGCGACTGTATGATGACCAGATCCCATTTGGCCTTCCAACGAACCAGCCTTCGACTGCGAACATCAACAGCGCAATACTGACGGATTACAACGGAGCCGACTCACAGTCTGGCTCTTTGCAGTCGTTCCAGGAGGCTAATACGGGAACCATTGCACTTGATCAGCAGGATCTGCAACAGAATTGCGATGGGTCTCCAGGTTTGGATCAGTCTGCCCCCTCAGAATCGTTGAGTCCTCTCGATGTGAATCCAGTCGAGCCTTCGCTTCAAATGCACTTTCCTTCTGAGCTACAAGTATCGTCTACAGACCTATATGGTCAACCCGCGTCCCATCCCGAGCCCTCACTTAAAATGCCCTTCCCTTCTGAGCAACAAGCATCTTCTATAGACCAGCCTGGTCAGCACGCGCCCCAACTGAATGGAAACGCCGAGGAGTTTGTCCCAAACCTTCGGGGAGGTGATACTCGAACCGAGCGCGACGCAGAAGGATGGCGCTTAGCGTGTTCGAAGAGCAAGCTGCAGGAGCACATAGGCCTGTTGATTTTGATAATTGTCTGCGCGATTGGAGCCCTGGTAATGCTTATTCTCTTGATCACATTCTACATCAACCGGAAGCTTCTTTCTGGCTGACTGCCGGCGCGTAGTTCTACACAGAAGCACTTTACTATTGGGTAAGTTGGAAGTCAAAAGGGTGTACAGCAATTCAGGACAGTAGAGGAGTTTTGATATGCGGCCGGATACTTCGGGCTACCCGAACAATATGACCTATTTGCATCAACTGATATCTCGTTCTGATGTCTGTGTCATGTGCATCACCGCTGTTGTCGTCTTCACGTTCATCATTCATACCATACCCCAACGGCTTGTGCCGTCCACAGTAAAACCTCAACCACGATCATCTTCGCATCATCTGCCTTCGGTGGATGCTGGTGTCAGCAGGATCAACCGATATATCCGGCAGTCTGTTCAACGCAGGCCTCTCGACGACCAGCCTGGAGGTCATACTGGTGAACTTACTTTCCAAAGAATCTTCCATTTCCCATCAGGTTTCACCAGATACAGCACGGCCTTAGATGAACCGCATCTGATCTCGAACAGAAACCGATGCACATCACCGGCTTCACGAAGTCCACGAATGAGTGACAAGCGGCTGCTCCGGAAGCTTGCAGCGGACGTTCGAGAAGCCATACCGTTGACGAGGCCGGTTCTCGAAACACCCACCGACCTCTCAGAACCGTGATAAGGAGCCCAAGGTGCACACCACATCACGCCCACTTTGATATTATGACGTTCCTTCATAGTTTGACAACGCATGGATGAGGCTGTCGAGGTTGACCCCAGCAGTTGGTGTGGAGGACCGGATTCGGAATGAGGGGTTGAATGAGAGGACGGACCTTGACCAAGGACAGCTGCCATGAACCTACAACGTATCGTAAATGATTCGTAAATGTCGAACCTGAATGTGACATATATCTGAGTACCTAATTAAAAGCAAAAATAGTCACGGAAGTCACATCCTGGTGATTACCATCGCCTGTATGCATTTCCGTTCTTCCCTCGACACGCGACAGAGCTTTCTGTTTTCCCAAGATGGACATACATCACAACGACGACCGAATGGCAGTCACGGAACGGCATGTCTTGGCAGATTTCGAAATGGTGTAGGGCCCAAGCTCCATCCGTGAGAACATGCCAACCCGGTGAGGGGGTTCGTGATTTGCATGATGAAGCCGCCAGGTTAGCTTTTCGTCCGATGCCTAATCATTAATCTAAACTGGATACGGACACAACACCAAGCTCCTCAGAATACCTAGAAAAGCTCTCTGTAGCCCAGCAGTCTGTAGATGGTATCAGGCAGTATCTCGCTCTATCACAAAAGCTTCTAACAACGTTACTTGATCTCCTACAAACATGTTGAAGAACTGCATGCAAGCATTCCTCCTCACCCTCTGGGCCTCACACACCTGTGCCAAAGCTCTGGAGGCTCCCATTCCAGGCTACGGCGTCTTTGTCCCGCGATGGGAGATCACCGGTCCAGACGGTAAGAACCTCGTGCTCCGCGGCACGGTGGAGGAAGTCGCCGGCCAGCTCCGCAGCATGAACCCGGATTGGGATCACAAAGCCGCCACCCGCAACCTCCAGAACCGCGCTGTCTTTGACGACAAGTCGAACACGCTCTGCCACAACTTCCGCGAGGGTAACCGCTCGGCTGCCACGCTGGATATTGACTACCTTCGCTCCGTGCCTGGGAAGCCACTCAACGGAGCTGGCCCGGCCAATTGGTATGCTTTGAACTATTGCTTCTTCTTAGTAGAGCGTCGCTAACTTTCAATAGCGGAAGAGTGAGCTGCCGGAACTCGACCGGAATCTGGTGGTGCAACGACGTAAGTGAACAACTCCACCACTCAAGGCAGACTCTTTGAAAGCACATCTGACATCACTGAACAACTCAGGTCAACAGCCCCAAGGAGCTCACCTCCTTTGCCGACATTGCAGACGGCGCCAGCCGCGTCTTGAGCGTCTGCACAGACAAGTTGGACGCCAACCAGGGCGAAGCAATGACCATCAGCGGCCAAGCCTTCCACCCGGAAAATTGGAACGTGGTCATTCGGGGTGGCGACGATTGTTTTAACTCTGGCCAGAACATCTCAGCCAGAGGACTGAAACTGTCTCGGTTTTTCAAGTTTTTGTGAACATGATCAGGGCAGGCCAGATTATGAATCTGGAGTTCGTTCAACTATCTCATCGCCGGTGGCCCGTTTGTATCTAGACGCGTTGCAACTGGCAATATCCGCCGTTCATGAGTCTTGTTCACAATCAATACTCTCCTATGCCATGACAGCCACACTCATGTTGAGGAAGTTTCCTGGCTCGCCCAGTGCGAAGTTTCATAGTAGGCGGCAAGCAGTAAAAGCACTTCGACCGGTGCTCCTTCCAGCAAGAGGAGCTTGATAGTAGTTCAGCTGTGGGAACATTGCCTAGCGAACTCGTGTCCTGCCTTGATGTATGGATGTAACCTGATTAGTCTGGTGTACCAAAGAAGTACAGCGCCTTGATCCATATTGCGTGTGCCAGCAACATCGAGATTTTCACAGCGACTGTGACTTTGCAGAGACCGAATAGTAATCATCGCCATAATCCTCGAGGAAAAGGGTATTGATTTCTGACTTCCGATTATTGATGCGCGTGTCAAACACGACGTTCCGTGGAGAAAACGACCCAGGCATTCACTCTCTTAACAAATATCCACTAGAACGGAGTCAGATATGAACGAACCTCCAGGCATTTTGTCACGGCGCTCACACCAGTGAAAACTTCAAAGGCTGTACGGCTATTCATGTTCACTAGCTTTGAAAATATCAACATTAGCCTTCTATCTCTATCACCTAGCCTCAAACCCATCACGAAAGCTCACCAACAAGTCCCTCCCAGCTCTCATCCTCCAAAGCCAATCCCCCAGACGTAGTCCCATACCCCCTTTCCCTCTCCCTAAGCACCCCCTTCCCCCTCTTCTCCTGCATCTTCCTCTGATCCTCGCGATACCACCTCCAAACCGCAACCCAAAACCCAACAAAGAACAGCATCCTAAATTTCGTCAGCCCATCCCTCCATGCATCAAGATGACCCATCCAGAAATTAGAACTCACCACATCAAGACAACCCCAATCACAACCCCGACCAGCCCATTCCCCTTACCGCCAACACCCCCCGCACAAACAACAACACCACAAAAGCTCGCCATAACCAACCCGGCAGCCTGCATCCCCAGATCCGCCAGCCTCGTCCGCGCCTTCACCCCATACAACAGCACCCCTGAAAACGAGACGCTGAAGAGGACCAACAGCCCCGGCGACGCGACCTCAGCCAACCTGTCTCTCGTCAGCATTCATTCCCTCCCTCTCACGTCAAGTCATGCCAAACATACCAAGCCCAAACCTCAAAGTCCTCCCCATACATACCCCTCCACACAATCCACCCCTCGACAAACACCACAGAAACACACTGCATCACCAGCAACGCCGCAAAGGCGACCTCTCCCGGACCCAGACCCCACCATCCTTTCGCTTCAGCTCGGCCGGAGAAGCGGTCCACCCGCAACCTCCTCAACGCTGCCTCCTCGTCGTAGTCTTGAACCTTGATGATGGGCAGGTACCCCGTCGACCCGTTCCACGCCACCTTCTCCTCCTTGGGCGAGCCGACGCGCGTGAGGATTGCCATCAAGGCGAGCCGTGATGCCGTTTCCATGGCTTCCAACCTCTCGGCGTCTGTTGTGCGATGTGGCGACGTTGTAAAGTCCGGAGCCGTGATCCGGTTTCGTGCGATTCCCTGGATTATCGATTCGAGCAGTAAGCCGAAACAGAACTATTCGACTCGACGTGTTTTTTTTACACTGGCAAGTTGTATTTGAACGCTGCGATAATGTCAATATTAGGGAGCTGTGGTGTCGTTTGGTCCACATGACCAACACCACCACCACCCGGCACCTGAGCACCTCATCCGCGCCCCCTCAGCAGGCCAACCCCAAACTCATGTCTCAGCAGCACACGAGCACGCGCGATACTCGGCGTCAGTCACATATCTCTGTTATACACGCTATATCATGACTCCAAATCATAATACCGCCCGGAACCCATCATACTCTACAACCGACAACGCCAAAAATGCCCGCCCATCGGTCCGTCCAAACCATGCCCTCCCAATTGAAAGGAGAAGATGAAGCGTCATAATACTGGCCACGGCGGGAATCGCCTCTACTCCAAACTCATCCTCGCCTCGTCGCCAATACCCCATTGCCCGCCGTCCTTACCCTGCAGAGCAAGATTGAGCTTCAGCCCCAACGCCGCTGCTTCCTCCTCGCTCTTGGCCTCGCTGGCCCTCCGGCTGCGGTCCTGCTCCGTGTCGACCTTGCTCGAGATGCTCTTGTCCGTAACTTTTCTCCTGAGCGAAGGCGTCTTGAAGAACGACCTTCCACCGGAGCTTGTCGATAGCGTCGACGCCGTATCGTCCTTTTCTCTTTCCGCATCCTTATTATGTATCGTTAGATCCGGCGTTGATTGTGCAGGGGAAACCATCTTCTCCTCGAGAGTGCTGTATCTCTGAGTCGTCAGGGCGGGACCCGGGGGACTACCTATCGGCGAGCCGGGTCGCGGCGGCGCTTGTGCTGCGTCGAGTTCGTGTGCAATCTCGTCCTCGGAAACCTCCACCAGTTCGGCATCGCGGTACCACTTTCTCCGGCGCGTCCATCTTCCCCAGCCATCTGATCCGCGGCGGCCGTTTTGCCACTGTGCCCGTTAGTTCTAGCGTCGTTGGTTCCTTGTCAAGAGAAGCATACCTTGTTATCATAGTATATCCAGCCGTTCTTACCGGCTTCCCCGTCATAGTCCACTGGCTCGGTTCCATCGTCGGGCACACCGTCAACCCGCCACTTGCTGCCCTCAACCCACCGCCAGCGCATGTTGCTACCATCCTCAACCTCGGGCAATTCAAAGGTGTCACGCGACGGCACAGGGTTGTTGTGCTCGTCAGTCCATGCAGAGCGTTCATAGGCGAACATGCTCTGCGTCCAGCCTAGGCCGACCCACCGTCTTTGATTCTCGTAAATGATGAATGTGAACTTCACACCCGCGTCTTTACTTGTCGCGTTATTGCTGTGCCTGTGAGACTGCTGGCGCAACGCCTTGGTCAGCTCTGACGTCGCCGGGCGCTTCGCCTGCACCTTGCCGGGTTCTCCATTCGCAGACAGGTCCACCGCAATTGCCTTGACAGGCTTCTCAAACGTCAGGCCGGTGAGCAAAGCAGCCGTCTTGCGAACCGTTGCACTACGCCACAGCAGTGTTCGAGCGACGCGCATGACCCTGGCATGCCATGTAAGGACTAGGGTGCCGAAGAGCAGCGCTATCCTCCTCGTCGTGATGATGCGCAGAGGAGGTACAGTCAGAATCACCCAGAACGGCGTGCAGAATAGTATCCTCACGAAGAGCGTAGTTAAAGCCGGTCTGGTGGTGGCCGACGTCGGGGTCCGCTGGGTGCTCAGGAAGTCCGTCAGCTCGAGTAGCGGCTCGAGGAGCACGTTACACCGTCCGGTGAACTCCTTCAGGGTCTCGACAATCTCGTCCAACGTCTTCTGGTGCCTTGTGTTTGTAATCTCCGACTCGTTGCGTTGGTGTCCCTTTGCGGCGTTGCCGGTTGTGTTACTTCTGGGCGCCAGCTTCTGTACCTTGCCTGCAGCCGAAGGTCCCGCAGCCTGTCCACCGGCAGCATCCTTGGAGGCCGGTTCTGTCCATCCGCTGCTGCTCAGTGGACTGAAGCGACGGCCATACATGCCCAGTATCAAGGTCAGGACGACGACGATGGGCCCGGCCGTGCGCACGACAATGTCCCCGTACAGCACGACGGCCCAGAAGGAGGCCAGCAGGAGGAAGCTCTCCCACGGGTCGTCGGTGGTCCATGTCAGCAACCCAGCGAGCTTATTGAGGGGAAGCAAGAAGGGATGCGAGTATGCCAAGGCGCGTGTTATCTGGGGTGGTGTGGCGAGGAGCAGAGGCGACTTTTGATGGACGATGATTGTTGAGCGACGGGAGGAGCGGCTCGGGGTGTTTGCGGAGAGGGTGACGGGGGAGAATGTCGCGTAGGTGGGGGGCGCGCCGGAGGATGTGCCGTCGTAGCCGGAGCTGGCTTGGGAGGGATCGATCGAGTCGGCATCGGGGCCGCGGTGGGCTTTCGGGGTCGACATGTGGACTAGCCAGGGCGTATCCTACTCGAAGCACGGGGAGATTAGCCGGGCTGTTGGGGGTGGATAGACGATGGATGCGAGATGACAAGCAGCAGCAGCAGACGATGCGGCCGAGCAAGTCAGTGTCGCTGCGGAAAGGCGCACGAGGCGAGGGCCATTTGGGTGCAGGACAAGAGAGAGTCGACGTAGTTGGAGAAGAGGGAAGAGGGTGTGTGTGGCAGGTGAGGTTATGACGTGGCTGATGCGTTGAGAGAGAGCCAAAGCGCGAGGGCAGGCCGAGGAGCTTTTTGCCGTGTGGTGGTCAAGTGTTTGCCCGAGGGAGGTAAAGAAAGGTGTAGTGTGGTGGTTGGTGGTGACAGCTGTCCGGAGCTCTCTCTGTTTGCTGGAGTGTGCTCTGCTCTGCTGAGCTCGCAGTGCGCAAGGATGCGGCAATGCGACGATGGATGGGACGGAGAGGAGTGGAGGCAAACAACAGGCAGGCAGGCAAAGCAACTCGTCTGGCTGGATTGGATGCCGATGGACGGGGCAGATGGAGAGAACAGAGCAGGGGGAGGTGGTGGCTCACAAAGGCAGCCATCAATGTCCGGGCTTCCGCTGATCTTCGGGGGGCCCTGCTGCGGGTTGCTGCGGGTGTTGCTCGCTGGCCGGACCTCGTCGGGTTGCGGCTCGTCGACGACGACGAGAGGTCGAGATGGCGGACAAGGACGAGATACGTCAAGTCAAGAGGTCAAGAGGTTGAGGGGCCAAGCCCAGCCGCGGGGAGAATGGAATGCCGTCGTCGCGGGGAACGGAGCAGCGCATGCGCTTTCGTCGGTGTCGGTGTCGGGTCGCGCCGGTGGATCGCAACGTCATCGGTTTCGGTCGCTTCGATTGTAGGTGGACACGGGAATGGGTTGTGTGTCGCACTCGCCCAGCTTCAGCTCGCCAGTGTCCGTGTCTTCGGCATTGGGCAGCGTGTGTCGTCGACTGTTGAGGCTTCAGGCTTCCGAAAGGCGTGTTGTTGGTGTTTTGGTGTTTTGGTGTTGAAAAGGTAAGAAAGACGTCCAGGAAGGTGCGCACGACAGAGGAAGGAAGACACGACGGACTCTTCGGAGGTGCCTGCACCGCGGATCTGGATGCAGCTCCCCTCCCCTCCCCTCCCCTCCCCTCGCCTCCCCTCGCCTCCCCTCGCCTCCCCTCGCCTCCCCTCGCTCACTCACTAAACACCATCCCCGGCCACGTGAGACACCCATTGCAGCTTTCCCCTTTAGCGTCCCGCCCGCCATTCCACTGCATTGGATTGCATTGCATTGGCTTGGGCTGGGTTGGTTGGGTTCGATCCCCGGCCTGCTTTATTCCCCGGCAATCACATGCAAATGCGAATGACGGACAGCACCTCTCACAGCTACGGATGGATCCATGGGTCCACGAAAGCTGGTCCTTGTCACAACACACATCAATCACATGGATCCCAGCTCCAGCTAACATCACACACTTAACGGAAGCAAGCAACGACTGAATAGTACAAATATCTTGTCCACACCTTCTCAACTCCCTGCTAAAGCCTCTGTATGAGGTATGCCTTCTGCTTAAGGCATATCAATCTTTCGCTAAACTGCAACAAAACTCTGCCATGTAAAAACAACAGCTGGTCCCTTTTCCCTGTCCATAAACGCCCCATAGGTATCCCGCCTTTGACTAGGTAAACGACGCCCACCGCAGTCCCATGCCAGAGACCATTCAAAGCGGCCCCCCCCCCCCCCCCCCCCCCGCCCCCCCATTGCTCATATAAGAAATGAGAATCGTTGCTCAACCCCAGTCGCTGCCTTCCTCGCTCTCCGTCTACCCCAGGTGCTCAATCTCCTCGTTCTTCCTCGTCACCCACTGATAAAACTTAAGTGCCTGCATGCCGCTTGATCGAGAACTTCCCGTCAACGAATTAGTCTCAAACGTGAACCGCTGCTCCAACGGCGTGCCGTCTTCGGTCTTGAGCACAAGCCGAACTGCTTCCTTTGTGTGTTGGGCGGCCTTGACCTTTTGCGCATCCACCGTCGCCGCGAAGCCGTCCTTCGCCTCGCCTCGCGCAACCCCGCGCGCATCGTCCTCGATGTGGAAATGCAGCATATTCTCCCCTCCGCCGACCCACCTCCTGTTGCCCTCCGAGAAAGACGCCACGTCGATCGAGAGACCGCCCAGCTCCTTCTTACCACCCAACACGGGCGATGCCGCCGCACTACGGTCGACAAGAGGAGACCGGATCGATGCCGGTGTGATGCGAGGCGACTCTGATGTCCGTACCGCCCGCCATCGGTCGTCAACGTTCTTCGTCAAAAGCCTCGGAGTGCTGTTGCCAGACGCAGTCCCTCCGTTCACAACAATGCTGTTCCCATTTACTGCCGTCGGCTGCGGAGTCGTTGGCTTATCGTCGAGAGCACTGATGCTCATCCGTGGGTCGGATCGGCGTTGCGTGCTTTCAACACTGGCACTTCTGGATGCCTCCGTCGGCGAAGGCAGCTTGCTACTCTCTCTCCCCTGCCCGTTGACAGATAGTTGAGGGCTGGCCTGGACTTCAATGCTCAGGTCCTTCCGAGACTCCGGCTGAGAGGACTTGTCGGCCGGTTGCTGGACTGGCTGCACCTGAACTGAGGGCTTGGGTGGCAATGGATGTCTCATCGGTGCCGACTGCTTGGCCCCAGTGGCTGCCCCTCCTGCTTCCGAGGGCAGAGGTCGTCGTGGTTCCGCCGGCGTCGAGGTGTTCGACGGAGTCGGCTGTCCCTCGGCCTTGTCCGAGACGGTGCTGTTGAGGAGGTTGGCAACCTGCAGTTTCGGGCTGACCTTGGGGAATTCCTTCTCCAAGCTGGGCGACTTCGACGCGCCGCTCCTTTCTCCACTATTGTTGGCTATATTAGCGGGAACCGAAAGAGACTTCTCACGCCTGTCGTCGCCGTGGGAGCTTTCACCACCTCTTTCCGCGGCCCGGCCTGCTGTCACCTTCGGGTCCTTGAGCATATTGCGCTTTTCGGAGAGCTTGCTCTGTGCCATCTCTGCCAGTTGTCTCGCGGAAATGGCATCGACCATCGACGTGTCATTCTCCGCTTCCTTCGAGACCCCATCAGGCTTCGGGGTCGCAGGTGTGCCGAGAGCAACCTGCGGGATATCTCGGGGGTTGCTGGAGACATTGTTGGGCGTTGTCGTTTCCTTGTCCTCGGCGATCACTCGGCTCTTAGACGGTGTGCCTTGCACTTCGGCCGTGTCTGTGTCCTTGTCCGCCCCCACAGGATCCTTCTTCGCCGAAGAGCGTGTTCCGGCCGCTGCTCCAGTTCGGTGTAATCCCATGCCCTCGCTCAGTCGCGACGTCGGGCGCACCTCTTGAGTGCTCCGTCTGAGGGGCTGGGGCGTCGTGGGTTCCGCATCTGCCATTTCGTCGTCCGAGTCGTTACGGCCTTTTTTGGTATCCACATAGTCCTCGTCCCCAGAATCGTCAAGCTTCGGAGGGTTGTCGCCAAAGTCGTACATATCCACGTCTTGCGAGGCAGAGTCCGACTCTGACTCTGGCGACGGCACCTTCGCAGACGTACTCGGACCCGCGGGACTCTGCGACTGCAAGGCCAGTTGCTTCGCACGCATCTCCTCCCATGAGTTGAAGCCGCGTAGAGAGGCATACAGCTTTCGTGCCCGGCTCTCGTTCGAGTTGGGATTCGTGTTCCTGTTCGGGTCATCCAGTCGAAAAGGCCTCAGGTACCTAGCGCTCAGCCATCCAAGGCGGTTTTCCCCGTTATTCTCAAACCACATCACCGGTGCCTGTCGAGCTAGTACGTTCGGCTCTCCATCGCTGTACCCCTCAGCCCAGCCAGCGATACCCTCCGCATCGAATATGTAGCATGCTGGCCTCATTTGCTTGTCCGTGTAGAGTTTCAAATCGCAGAACTTCATATCGTGCCAGCCACATCGCGCAAGATCCTTCCAACCGAGGACCATGACCGGGTACATCTTCCTATCTGCCGGCCAGATAGCCCAGTAGAGCTCCCCAGCCTCAAAATCCGTGATAAAGTCTGTGAACTCTTCCTTCGGATTCTGTCGAAGGACAGCTTGACCTCGCGGGCTAGGATCCGGCGAAGCACCGAGCATGTCGTGGTTGGATTGACGCTTGCCGCCGGATTTGGGGCCATGCAACTGGTTAAGAGGCTTGTATCCATTCTCGAAGGCTTTTTGCACAAAGTCGTTGTTCAGCTTTGCAAGCTCCTCAGTGCAGTCCACGACGTGGAAACCGATCGTTCGGATAGCCAGTCTGTGTTCCTTCTTTTGGTGTCCGTGGGAAGCTCCGTGAAGATGCTTCGCCGCAGCAGCAAGTGCATTCTGCTTGAAGTGAACACCGTGTTCGTCGCACCTACGTTTATCTGGTCAGACACACTTTTTTATCTCGACGAGTTTTTGTTTTCACAACTTACTTCAGAATGTAGAAAATGTCCTCGAACTTGACGATTGTGTGCTTGAACTCGGCCTCTCCATCTTGGTAGATTTCGTTAAAGGTGATAGTTTTAGGGGCCATAGACTGAGGTGTTCCCGTCCGGGGACGCTTCGGATCCATTTCCTGGTAAGAAGAAATCTCACTGGCGTCTGACTTACGCTTGAGTTGTCGGTGAGGATCCGCCTGGAGCTGTCTAGCAAATTCGTCTTGTCGTCCCGGAGAGAGATGAATGCCATTGCCAACTCGGACCATTGTAGGCCTATCTTCACGAGGATGTTGCATCTGCTGGTGAATTGGCGGAATCGGCAAACGTCCACCTCGACCAGCCTCAGCCGGATGGCTCATCAGGTGAGGGCTACCAGCACCGCCTGGGCCATGGCTCGAAACCGCGTTTTGCATGGGGCCGGACATTCCACTGCCGAGGATAGGTGCTCTGCCGTTTGAGGGAAGAGTCCGCGGAGCAGTCTCTGCTGCTTTGGTCACGGCTCCTGCGCGGCTCTGCTGGTACATATTTGCCTGCATGTGAGGAGGGGCGTGATGGGATGGAAGCTGACCGTACGCTTGCCATTGCTGGTGGTTCTGTTGCGCTGGCATTGGGGCGGAACTGATGTTGCTTGACGCCTGGCCGTTTGGTCTTGGCGGCACAGTCTGATTGTGCTGGGTAGCCTGAGTGTGTAGCTGAACCTGAGCAGGGGTCGGTGTACGATTTGCCGCTGCAGAGGAGGCCACAGTTGGCGGCGCGTGAGCCACACTACTTGACATTGATGATGTCGGCAGCGGGAACGTCAGGTGATGCTGGCGGAACAATTCCTTCTCCTGCGCCTCCAAGCTCTTGATGGAGCGTTCGTACTCTCGGTCACACTCAGCAAGGCGGCGATTCTTGATCTCGGCCTGGTAGAGAAGAAAAATATCGAGAACCGGCCGCGGCAGATTCTGTTGATCTATGAAACGCGCCTGCTCCTCCAAATCGCGGCAGCTATTTTGCGTTTCGCGGGTGAAATTGGCCTTGATGTCCTCTTTCTCAGCCTCGAAGCGTCGTTTGTAGGCTTCCAAAGTGGTGAACCAGGTGGTTCGTTCCTGGTCCAGATTTGCCTGTCGGCTATGGCTTTGGGCCGCAGCCACGGCAGAAACTTGACTCGCCATTTCGGGGATAATGGAAATAACCATGGATGATGAGAGTCGATTTTTGATTAAGCAGAATTGCTTCTGCTGAGTTTCTTGTTGGAGTTGAGGGGTTGACTCAGTGTCGTCGAGCCATGCCGCAATTCCCAAGTTGTCCGATTTACAGACCTGGAACCTCGTTAGCAGCCATGTAAACACTGTGTACACTTTGACAGTGCCAAAGAGACCAGACCAGGAGAAATGTACCGCTTACTTGGTGGTGATCGCGATGAAATCCCGCTTTGTTCGCAATGAGCACGCTTCAGCTTTTTTTTTTTTTTTTTTTTTTTTTTTTTTTGAAAGCGCGTGGCAAATAGGCCGTCAGGACAACGGCAAACTTGTAAATTTCCCGATGCCGACAAACAGACGCGTCAGAAAAAAAAAACCCCAGACTCGGTCCGATTACTGATCCCGGCCGATGATACCGCGATTAGACAACCGAAAGTAAACGTCAAGTTTGGAATCTGGCTCCGGTGTGAATTGACAAGCGTTGCTCACGAATTACCGTTTGCCTATCAGGTTGCAGGAACCGCGCTCAACAATTTCTTGAGAGAAGAGCAGAGCAGAACTGCCGATGAAATGGTCAAGAGGCCGAAGAAAAGAAGTCGTCGAGAGAGGTGGAAGTGGGCGGTGATGAGATGCCGTCCAGAGTCGTTGGTAATAAGGTGACGTTGATGGGTCCGGAAGGAACTTTTGACCGGGCAGATTAAGGAAAGCGGCTGGCTAGTGGATGGCGTCTGGCTGTTGTTGATGGATGACTGCTGCGTCGTTAGTCTAGTCCCAGGCAGACGCAGCTGAGAAGTGGATGCGGGCAGTCGTGGGTGGTCGAAAATAGAAGTTGTGTCAAGGAACAAACGTGTTTGTTGGGTGTGAGTGGTGAAGGAGGAGAGGGGGGGAAAAAAAAGAAGAAGGGCCGCCGTGGTGGGTAACAAAGGGCGATGATGTTCACGCAAGGTAAAGGGCCCAGAGGTGAATGGAAAGAAGATGCTGGGTGCCGGGGTACCAGGGGTGGTCAATTAAACCATTGTTTCGGGAAAGAATGCTCTAGTCCGAAGGGCAGCAGCGACTTCCAGCACTTCCAGCAGACGAGGAAGGCGAGGAGAGTAAGGAAAGTGGACACCTGCTATTGTAAAGAGAGAGCGAGAGATGCAACAGACGCATACGTACCTTTCTTTTTACTGTGGCCTACACGATGAGGCAGGAAGAGTGAGATGATGTGGATCGGGGGAATCGCTGGAAGGGGACGAGGAAAGGGAAGGAAAAGAAGGAGGGAAAGCGAGGACGTGTTGTGATGGGTTCAGGAGCAGTCCGTAATGTACCTAAGTAGGGAAAGAACGTATGGAATACGGGTGAGGTAAAGTTGGTAGTAGGTATGGAAGGTATGGACTGGAAATTGGTAAGGAAGGAAGGATAAAATAAAATAAGGGGGTACCGAAACAGGTAAGTACGAGTAGGTAAGGTAAGGTAAGGTAGGCAAGTACTACAACCACGTTCTGGGCAGGCAGTAGGGGAAAGTGCTTCATTTGGTGGCTACAGGACTAGAGACTCGGCTGGGTAATGTTGGCTTATCAGCGACCTATTGCTGCATTCCTGACGCCGCCCAGTCCAAGTCCAGTACGGATACACTGCCTCTATTTGGGAGGGGAGGTACCTGCCTCTAGAAAAGATACCTGGCTGCCGAAGTACCTTCCTTGCCTGCCTGCTGCCATGGAGGGAGCTCCGCAATACTCCGTAAAAGAAATTCAAATGGAAAGAATAAATAAATAAATAAAAGGGTACGTACATGCCACCGGCTGACCCTACTAATTAACTCCGAGCCTGAAGACGACACTGGCCAGTGGCACACACTTTGTTTGACACAGCTCCTCACCTCACTGAGCACTAAGCAGACTGGATACGCCCACTGGAACGCTACGTATCGGGGACATTGAACATTTATTGGACGCTTGCTAGCCCGTACAGACATCAGACATCAGACATCAGACATCAGACATCAGACATCAGACATTGGGCAGTGCCTTTTGTATCAGAGCTACAATCCCCTCAAGATGGGCGCCTCGGTCTCCGTTCCCACCCACCGGCACACTGCGCCGAGGGTTTCCCGATTACCCGACACGAGAGACACGCCTTCAATATCATCATCACATAATCCCCATTCCGCACCCTCATCCTCTTGGAGTAAACCTTTCCTGACGCTAAAATTGCACATATCCATCCACGCCGCGCCCTGCCCAGACGCCCTATACGCCCCGCCTCTGCGCCTCCATCCAATTTACCTACACAGTACACTACATACACCATGCCTTACCTAACCTGTCAGTCATGACAAGCTCACAAGCTCACTGCGAGCTGTCGCATTTCTCGGCATCGCGTACAAGGTGCACTCACTCACTGCGTATGCTAGCAGAAACAGAAACAGAAACCGAGCCGAATATGACGAATACCCTTACCATTGATTGTCGCCGGTGGCATGGACCGAGACCCCCGTCCCAACCCCTTATCTCAGGTCAAGTCTCAGTCTCACTTACCACTAGCGATTGAGGACAACATCCATACTTTTGGCAGTACGTTATACTTTTAGGGTCAAAACGTTATATTTTTCAGCGAGAACGCAGGGATGTGTATTAAGCTAATCCTCAATAAGTAATTCAGCCTCTACTACCTCCTTATAAGCTAATTAATTTTTAAAGTGTAGTAAATCTAACTTAGTAGCTTGTTTTTAGCGAAATAGAGCCTCTCCTAAACTTATAGTTATAATATCTATCCTCTTTAGTACTCTTAAGTTAATATATATAAACACTAGTTTATCTGTGCGTTCTAGTGTTATCTTATTATATATATAGCTATAGAGGAAGTTTTAAGTTAAAAAAGATCTCTCTAAGAGTACTAAGTTAGCTATAATGCTAAAAAGATATAGAGTAATAACTACTAGTTTTAAACCTATAATCTTAGCTTATTACTATACTTTATAAAGCTTCTAGTTAGGTTGCTAAAAAGAGCTGCTAGAGCTGTAGATATAGTAGTTATTATAGGCTTAATATACTAAAAATTCACTTTAGACTACTTTTTTATTAATAGGGCTAGCTAGCTTATAGAGGATAACTTTAATGTAGTTAATAATAAGGTTAGTAATATTATTAATAAGTATAGAAGGGTTAAAAGTCTAAATAGCCTAGTTATAGTTAGTAATTTGCTTTACTTAGTAAATATATAGAATATTATAGAGACTCTCTTATATTATATCTTTAATTAACTTAAGTAGTCTCTCTAAAATCTTAAGCTTCTACTAAGTTAAGAGTATACTTTACTAGCGAGGGATAATATAGCTAAAGTAGCTCTTATTAGCTTTAGAGATATGTTATACCTCAGTAATTAGCTAGAGTAGAATATTAAGTACTTCTAACTTATACTAGAAGCTTTAATTATATATATAGTAGTAGGCCTCTTTAATATATTTTAAGAAGTTCTTTTTAGGTATATAGAGTAAGATATAGTAATGCTTAAGTGCAGCGTAAGAGCGTAGTAGTAATTAGAGAGCGTAGGTCTAACTGCTCTAATAAGTAATAACTGAGGTAATAAGAGAGTACTCTATACTATAGTATTTATAGTGCTAGTAAGTATAAAGGCAGGCAAATTAGAGCTTAGAAGTATAAAAGACATTAATAATAGCTAGTATATACTTAAAAGTCTACTTAAAGTAAAGTAGTTACAATATATTACTAATCAGAAGTTAGAGGCTATAAGAGTTATAAAGTATGCTAAAAATAGAAAGATTAAGGTAGCTTTCTAAGAGAGAATAATATTTCCTTATAACTTTAGTAGTATTAGTAGTAAAACTATTAATATAAGATAGCTTACTATTAGAGATTAGTTATAGCTTAAGCAAAAGAGAGTAAATAGTAGTTTTAGTGTTATAACTATTATTATAAATATCTTAAGTCTTTTAGTAGAAAGTATATCTATTTAGTATTTATATATATATATTTATAACATAGTAGAAAGAGGTATTATTAGAGCTATTAAAAATAATATTAATATAAAATAGGTTAATTAGAGTTTTTAGAACTTACTAGTATATATCTTTATAGATCTTATTAAATAAGTGTGTTTAAAGTAGGTATAGCAAGAAGGGTTACTAGTTATTAACCTTACCTAGGATTTTAAAGAGGGTAGTATTATACTTACTAGTATAGGCTTTAAAAGGCTTACTTTCACAGTAAATAGCAATAATAGTAAAGTAGTTAAGGTATTATAGTAAGGTTCTACCTATTTTACTTGTTTTAGCTATAAAATAGGCTTAAAGAGGTTGTTTATTATGGGATCTTACTAGCTAAGCTTAATATAATTAGTAGGCGTTAAGATAGCCCTAGAGATAGGTACTTAAGCTAGCAAGAGATATATAGTAGTAATTATATTTATAATAAGGGCTTCTGAAGTTCAAATTAGGAAGTAGGTAGTGAAACTTACTATAGATATTAGCGCTAGCGCGTACTATATTAACATAGTGAGTAGTAGAAGTAGTAAGTTAATAATATTAAAAAGAGTAGTAGAGGTGTTAAACTAGAGCTAGAAAATAATATTAGAAAGGATTATTAATTAATCCAGCTAGCGCTAGCCATAATAGGTAGTATACTAGCTGTATATAGTTAGCGTAGCTGGATTAGGCTTAGCGCCGTTTTGTTCTGTTTTTGTTGTTTTCTATAGAGAGTACAGATACATCGTTTTTTATAGAAAATACGTATTTTCTCAACCCCTACTTACCACACATGCCCATAATCCCACCATATGTCTCCTCTCGTTACGCCGCCCTCTTTACACCAAGCCTCAGCACTAACGCCTACCGATACGGTTCGCCTGTTCGGTCCTTGGTATGACAGGACAGATCGACCATCATACATCATACGCTTGCCGCGCATGTACGGATACCTCCTTTTGCTATTCTCAGACAGCACGGGTAGCCTATCCATCATGCGCCCCTCACCATGACATGCCGCATTATCGCGGAACGGAACCATAAGTGCGGTCTCGTCGTATCCCATCCGAGAGAGGACACTTGGATGTGTGCCTGAGCCACCGCGCCCACCGGCCGCTTCCCTAGCTAGCACCCCCAGAGACCCAGGCAGTAGGGTCCTCATGCCCAAGAACATGCTCGCAAACAAGAAAGGATACTTATCCGAGAGGTATCTCGTAGAGCGCCGGGTACCTCCCCCTCTCCCCTGTCACCACATCCAAGGACTCCTCCCCGACGCACTTCAAAGGTAGGTAGGGCACGGGTATATCGTACAGTCATACAGCACCGGCTTAACCCTGTGATTGGCCACTTGAATTCCCAGTGTTTGCACTTCTGGTAATTTTCGCCCGTGTCGCGTACTCGGTCGGCGCACACTAGTTCTTCTCTGTCAATATGTGTATACACTTCGTACAGAGTACTAGCCCCCCTTTCACCCATGTCACAGATTGAAAATCATAGACGCCGTCCCGTTACCTCTCACTCACCCAACATGAGCCTGACCCTGAGCCAAGGTCTGACAGGGCCATCTTGACGCCGCGGACTGCAATTCCGACACGGCGCACAACTCAATCTTGCCTTCTTCCGCCCACCTCGAGTTCGTTCTTGACCAGTCACTGGTACGAATGGAGCTCAGACGGACGGAGTTATCCTGCATTCGGACTAACACAGTGACACTGGCCCTCCCCCAAATCGCCTACTGCCCAGCAGCTCTGTTAGTGAGACCAGGATGCAGATTGTACGTCAATTCACTACAGAGTACTGGCCCAATATCCCGCGGCTTAATCCCACCTCATCCCCTCTACGGATACAGCTGTATGGCTAGTGGCGACGACTGATACAAGTGCTGGCCCCCCTTGGCGTCGCACACACTTTCCGACGTGCTCGCTCTCGGTGACCCATTCATCCAGCGCCGCAAGCGCAAACGCCGACGACAGTGGGCAGACAGAAAAATTGCATGACAAAACGCCCTACGGGCACAGATACGCTTTCTCTGTGCTGGATCGTATTCCGGAAGAAGCAAGTCGGCCCACGGGGCGTCTAATCCCATTACAGTCATTGTACGCACCAATAAATCATCTAGCTACAGCAGAGATCACCAACCGGCGGCACAGCAGCACGGTCCAATCCCCAGGCGAAACTTTCTTCTTGAATTCTCCTCTCTACTGGTGTACATTATATGATGATCAGACTAATCAGAGTCATCTCATCAAAGTGATCTGGAAACTCTCTGTCCAGCCCAACAGCTCGCAAGCATCCAGCGGAGCTCCACGGAATACACGTACCTTTTTCCCCTTTTTTTACCAATGCCGCCCATGGGATGCGCGTGCAACTCTAACATACACATACATACATGCATACAGGCCCGCCGCAGACGGTCAGTCCGACAACCATCAAATCATCTTCAACCTTACTCGTGTGCTGCGGCATCCGATGAAGCCCGGTGATACTGTTGCACCAAGCAAACACTAAGCTCGTTCTCGAAAGCGAGCCCGGTAGGAATTTGACTCTAACTGATACTGTACCAGCCCAGAGTCACAAGCATTCCTCGCCTACATTACTTGGGAATGGGAAGCTTGGCCGCGAAATGACGCCATGGAGACCCTTGATTATCTAATATCATCGTCTTCCCAAACTCCTGATCGCAGGGGGGGATGAGGGCAGAAAAAATCAAACAGTGATGAAAAAGAGATCCCGCCGGCCGGGCCACCCGAGCGCCGTGCATCACCGCGCGCAGAGGCCACCACACCCACCTTGGCCCGAGAATTTTTAGCCGATGCCTCCCAGTTATTAGCAGGCAACTTGTCAAATGGCCCCTTCAATATCGGTATCCCACAACACGGATCCAATCAGGGGCGAATGATTGCGAAACCGAACAACTCTGTAACTGAACCCAATTTCACCCGCGCCTGTTGGAATCCCTACCTGCTTACCGCAAAAGCGAGCATGGCTATTCTCTTCTCCGGCCACAGCCTGAACAATGCTGTCGTCGACACTACAACACAGATATAGTATTACTGCTATTCGCATGAAACCCATCTTTGCATTTGCCATGCAGGCCAAGTCTTACGAGCACTATCCCCCTTTGGCGCCCAATCCCCGCACGCCACGCATGTGATGAGTGCGTGCCACACCTTTGCGTCTAGTATACGTGATCTGAAGTGTGTACTTTTGGACGCCATACGTATATATACCGCGTATTGCTTAGCTCGTTGGCGTAGCAAGCTTACCATTCGCCACCTGGTATCAAACGTGCATCGCGCCATTGAGACCAGTAGGCGCGCTATCGACTTGGTTTGGTAAAAGTGAGTCACTAGCCCGTAATCACTTTGTATTGCATCTTCAATGTTGGCATTGGCATAAGCTGCGGGTGTTCATGTAAGACGCCGGAATCGTCTATAAGTTGCCGATATGCAGATGGCCGCGTAGCCTCAAATCTGTGAAGCAAGATGCACAGGGTTTTAGAAAAGCGTACCAGTCCTGAATGACTTAGAATCCCGAATCATCACCAAGCCTACACATGTCACGGAAACTTACTGCCTGGAACACGCCAAAAGATGCCAACTTGGCATGCGCCGGACTTCGGACGCTCACGATGCGGAGTCCCAAGGGTTTGGTTGTGGTGCTCATGTCCGTTGCGACCGGCCCGTCGTTATCGACCGGGGAGATAGTCATCAACACTCGTCAAATATCAAGTAACCGTCGCTAATGGCTGAGTCAGAAGCGATCCTCCGTTCTGTCCAAGACAGGCAATTTGTTACCGCAGCCATTCGTTGCAACGAATAACAACGATTATATGCGATCATCTCGGACCGATACCGACACCCGAAAAACGTCGTTATTAACGACCCCCCCTACAACACTCAGCCTCGTTATTGCATGGGCCACTCCAGCGTACGATGGTCTGTACAGACAGAGTAGTGTACGCGCTCGTGTCCCATCTGCCGGCGGGATGCGGATAGCTTTAAAAGCATTCTTTCCAAACTGGCGCATTGTTCCCCGTAAGGCAAGTTCCCTGATTTGTGCAGTTGAGACCGTGGTCCCAAACCTTGCTCGTGCCCTCGTGGATAGCTCCGTCCGGGGACTTAAGGGAACAATCTTTGGCTGCCTCTGTCCCAACATCGCGTAGCGACTAGCGCATACGGATACATTCGCAGTAGTCCTTCAGTGTCGCAGCGAACCCCGAGGAGGTGTCTGACTGGTAGCATGCAAGATAGGATTTTGGCAGAATCACGCACATAGCCCTTCGTCTGATGTGTGTGCATTCCCCCATGTCCCCAGATAGGTATGTATCACTAAACATCGTGCGCCTCTCCCTTCCCTGCGCGCGCGGCTCTGTATCTGTAACTACCGAGTAGAGAGGAAAAAGTCTGTTGCGGCCTGTCATCAAACAACGTCGGCAAAGTTTACTGTAATGTAGTCTTTTGGAGTTATTTCCGCTCTTGCACTGCGCAGGTCGTAACCGCCTACGCCGTGGGCTAGTCCGTCGACAAGCTCTTGCTCTCGGGCACGTCGCCCTATTAATTCCTTCCGCGGATCGCATGGCAAATAGGCCCCGAGCACCGACACTGAGCGGACCATGTACCGCTGGTTTTCCCCGAGCGCCGACTTCTGTCAATCTCCCACTCGGCACATAAATAACCGCGAGAGATTCTCCCTTGCGTGCGTCTGGGACAGGCTCGGGGAATCCCATTCTGGTATGATTCCCGAGGTTCAGGCTCAATTTTATTCTGCGCTGTCTACGATGCTACGTGTTCTCTACAGGCAGAAAACTAATGTGCTTATTTCTTCAAACACGTTATGCGCGCGCCGCCGACTTGGCCGCCAGTAAAGACTTCATCCACGGCATCGTAGAATGCAGTCAAGTCGGCGTCTACCGATGGGTCCTTTTTGTATGCCTCTGCACGGTCATGCACGAAATCGGTCCAAATGTCCGACATGTCCACCCAACTGACCACCTCCATCCCAGCCCTCTCCAGCTCTGCGATGTATTCCTTTTTGCCAGGCAGGTCGGGACAAGAAACAGACTCCCGGAGCACCTTCAGAGTCTTGTCACCCAGCGTCTGGCGCGCAAAGAAGTCTTCAATGTAGACCCTGCCGCCCGGCTTGAGCACATCATGCGCCTTGCCGAAGAGCGCCTCCCGCTCGGGAATGTGCAGGATACACAAGAAGGACACAATGTGATCCACCGGCGCGCCCATCTTTTCCGGGGAAAGCTCCAGAAAGTTACCATTGATGGACGTGGCGCTCCCGCCGGCTCCAGACCTGACATTGATCGTCTGCGCAATCTCGTGAATGTCCCCCTGAAGTTCGATGCCACTGGTCTGCACGCCGTAGTGCCGGTAGAGGTACCTTCCCGTGCCTCCGAATCCGGATCCGATATCCAGCACCCGGTTCCCGGCCTTCAGACCGAGCTCCTTGACGGCGTTCTCGATGGCCGCGTCGCCAAGATAGTGCATGCAATCAAACCCCTTGGTGTCTTCCGCGTCCCAGACGTCCTTCTCCTTGAGACTCTCAAGCGTGCGGTGAACCCGGTTCAGCTTGTAGAGATTCATCTCCGGGACGTCGGAGGCTAGCTGTGCGGAGGGCGACATTGTGGTAGAGCGCGGGGGATGGTCCGCGTCGTTACAATTTCGGGAACCTCGCTTTCGGGTTCCTCGCTCGGGAAGTTCAATAATCTGTAAAGGCGTAGGGGAGATAACCCTGGGCGGCGAGTTCAGTATTCGCCGTATTCGCCTGTTTTTGGGCTTTATTGGCAGGTGCCGACACGATCAGACGCTGGCCTGGAACGCTCTTTTGGCTTTGGGTCGCTCAAGGTATTGTGTTTCGATGGCAGTAGCAAGTCTTGGTTGGGTGTTGTTCCTGATAGCGTTTTACCCCTCTCGTACAAAGAGCACCGCAGAAGTCACGGTGTTCTCTCTAGGGATGCCGCAGTAGCACGTCCCTCTCCAACAATTAGAGTTTCATACTAGGAGAAGAGGGCTTCGACTAGGACAGGTGAGACGCGAGCCTTTATGTGTGCTGACGTAGTGTGACCTTATCGCAAGACAGTTAGGTTTTATTGGTTACAAGCTCGGTATCGCTTTGCATATGTATGTGTTATCGAGACATGGACTTAATCAACGCCACTCTAGAGAGTGGTGATGCCGTGGCCCACTGACCTGCAGCGTGCATGATTATTGATCCTTCAAGTTTTGAGAATGGGGCAGACGAATTGCTTTTCGGTTGAGTGATCGGCATTTCGACCGGTCGCGGGGTTCGGTGAGTTATGCCGGCTGGATCAATTCATATTTTCAATATTGGCTTCCGGTACTCATTTCCAGTCGGCTCAATTGAATTCACATTGAGATCCAATCTTGCCAATAAAGCCATAAGGTCTAGTTCAGGAAATAATGCACATACTTGAGTTGAGATAGTGGCACAAAATGTTGGATTGTATGACAGAGAACAGTCCGATTCTGGTAACAACGAGCCTTGTGCACAGTACAATGGACATGGCACGTCATCAGGCATCCACAGTTGTACGCATATGTCTTATGTTGCTCGGAGGTGTTTGTGATCTTTTAAGGCTGGGAACATCATGAAATGCTCGGGGCTCAGCGTGGGTTATCTTGAGTGTTCCCTAGAGGGTGGTGGGTGTAAACGATGCGTAGGCTGGTGATCATGCTCGTCGCCAGACAGAACTCTCGAAAGTATTACTTACAAAGCCCGGCCCAGTGTGTACAACGTTTTAAGAACTCAGCACATCGGAATGCTTGTCATGAACCTTCATCTTTTGGCCTGCCATCAATAATTTGACATATTCCAATTTACCATACCCAACCACTGAGATCTGTCTTTCGTTGTTTCGTCCGTCTTCCTATTAGCGCCCTTGCCGAGACTCCTGAATTGACTGTGCATTACTCTTGTGAACCTCTTCATACTGAGCGAAGTAGATCAGATCCCCCTTGGCAACATCGTCAGCTACAACTTGCGACAGAGGCATAGTCCAGGCTGCCGGCTGTGGCACGTCTTCAGTCATGACGCCGATGTATCGCAACGTTGCGTTGATGAAAGTCGAGTTGTAGCCACCTGCAGCGATTCGGTTCGGCTCTCCATGAGCTGGAAGAATCTTTGATATCTGGAAGCCGGCCATTCGCTGAAGCTCTTTCTGATGGGTTGGTAGGTCTCGGGGTTGGGCGATGAATGTTGCTGTATCCTCTAGAGTATCGCCAGCGAACAGCAGTTGTTTCGATGGAATGTAGAGAACCGTCCCATCTGGAGTGTGAACTTGGAAGTTGTGAAGCTCAACCGTCAGATTTCCAACCTTCAGCTCCTTCTTGTCGGTGTACAGATCCGTAGGTGACACGGCCGTGATGGGTGGATCGTCAGTCGCTAGACGCTGCGAGTTGCGATCGACAGTGCGCTTCGTCTTCTCGTTGCCTACAATCATTGCCCCTCCCTGAGCGAACACGTTTGTTCCCGCAATGTGGTCATTGTGAAAATGGCTTATCACAACAGACATTTTGGTTACCCCTTGGCTCTGGACGTGACGCATGACCGCGCCTGCATGATCGGGAGTGATGTGTGCGTCAAAGATGATGGCCTCATTGCCATCAATGATGGAGTATGTCGATACTCCCAGCGTGAACGCCCCATCATCCAACCAGTTTGGCTGATCTGAGTGGAAGCGTTCTCCCGTCCGTCCATCATAGTAGGCGAAGATACCAGGATATGGGTTCAGGATGCGGAGAGACTGCAGCGGGTCTCCCGTTCTCGCCCTGCTCGCGCTGGATTCTTCTCAGCACATGCTTTCTGTAGCCGCCATCTCGCCAACTTACAGCAGTGATGACGCGTCCCGAGGTCCCAGCACATGGCGTCCTGCAAGCCCACACGCGCTCACCAGCGCAGAAAAGCTGAGGATCACGATCTGCTTGGAATCAGTATAGATGCAACGGATTGACGAAGGAAAATTGCCTACTCACAGATAACATACTGATGTCTTGGTGAGGTTCAAAAACTGGAAAGAGAACTTCAGGAAGACCAACACTGCTCTTCAGGCCCTCGATCAACTGGTGCCACGTACTATGCTTCGTTACTCCGACCAATACGCAACATCAACACCGCAAAACGGGCTCAGCAATGGATCAAAGATCATCATTTGGAGCTCTGGATTACTATTCTGGTCTTTATGTACTCTCTGCGGTAGAATAGCTGCATGAAACGGTCTGAAACGCTGACCGAACCTGCCGGTTAACGTTTCATCTGATGATGTGAAGTCGCATGCCAGCGAATACTTTAAGCTTCTTGATTGCCGCCTGAACTGAAGCTCGGACATGGATTGATTTGTCGAATGACAGACTGAGTGGCTATTCGATTTGCTACGTTCAAACAGAATGGGACCTGATACCTGTCCGGACGATTTGAATATTACTGAGCCTCTCCCCTGGGTATTTAGACCAACAAAGCGCATACTGTTTTAGACCTTGAAGAATCTTTGTCGAGCTATGAAGGGCGGGCCTCAAAAATTGACACGGCTACCAAGACTATTGTGGCAACGCCCATCTTGCTGGTTTCAAGCCAGAGCTTTTTTTCATTCCCCATGATTTAGCCAAATCACAAGATTTCCAATACTCACTGTATCGGAAGGTGTGACATATTTGCAAATATGCATTGGACGGTTCTGCTTCGAGCCTCCGCAGTAATAGAGCGGAACCTCATGGCAATGGTAGGAAACAAAATTCGATGAAATGCATTTGAAAGTCATAAGTTCAAGGCCAAACCAATAGGAAGTGTACAAAGCCTTACCTCTTAAGCCCTAAGGTTTGGGGATGCGGTACAGGGTGGAATGACCCTGGAACATCGAGAAGACTGTGTCCATCTTCGCCATCTGAGCAAGAGCCTAAGGCCTAGCTTGAGTCGACATACCTTGAACGCGGCTTTACAAAGATTGAATGGGTTTCAGTGATCTCGGCCTACTTGTCCCCACGCATGTGAATCCTTCACGGCAAGAAGACCTCCGAGCGTGCAACATACAATATCTTCAGAAGCTTTAAAAGATATATGTATTCATCTATTGCTTGACTAATATGGTTTACATCAAATTTGCATTTCCAAACAGGCCCCTAGTCGCCTTTCAATGATTACTGCACTTGGCTTTGAAGGTAATGGCGAACCAACGCAATGAACAAAGGCAAGTCTAGACGACCTGTCGACGCTCCTAGACGCTCACGGGAACGTGTTTGGCGTTCCGGAAAGCGTCGCGAGAATAGATGGACGCAAGTCTTGCGAAGCTGTGAGCTTGCGACCTACAGACGGCCAAAACATATTGAAGACTGAGCGCTTTGAGCGAGGGGTCCCGGGGTAAATCAACTATCGCGCGCCGAACTGAACTGATGCAAAACTATTTTGTGTAAAACGAAAGCTCTGGTAATGAAATCTTCGCGTCGGAGGCTTGGCCTTAAAGATCATGCTCAATTGAGCTAGGTAGCTCTAGTCAGCTACTGATCATCAGACACGGTGGCGCTGATCCTGAATGGAATTCGACATTCCGTGACGGCTTCCAGAAATAAGCAATTACGGCTCCTCGGACACGAGCGGCTGCAGCGAGCCCTGCCCCTGATCATGCGCTAGGAATAGGCCAGCTTACTGCTAGTGTCGGGTAAGACCCAGGCAGCCGCCAAAAGAATGTTTGGCTGTGCGAAGGATTCAAAGGTACTTGGGTAGCTTACCCGAACTTGGAGTAGTGCTTATCCTGCACTGCGACCTCCAAGCTTCCACTGTGGCGATGACATCCGTGGTCTTACGGGGCTTGGCTGACTTTAAAGCAGAGTTGCCCCCAGTATTGGGCCTTTTTGACAGGGGCTGAATGGGCTGGACGGGATCGATCTCTTCTGTCGATAGACTTGCAGCAATACATACTCGGCGTCAGCTCCCGGCGGCACAGCAAAAAGCTTTTTTTCGCGATGAACCAGGGAGACCACATCAGGCGCAAGCCTACTCCGTCCTACGTGCCACCACTGGGGTATGATGAAGCCCCGTTGCTCGCTTCGGCCGATACTCAAGTCTACGACTGGAGCCCAGAAAACAACACAGGGGCACAATCTTCGGGAGACCACCGCCAAGATAGGCAGAGCAAGGAGCCAAAATCAAGCACCACATTCGGGACCCATGAAAGCGAATACAAACTTGTCAAAACCAGCAGCGCCGAACAGAATAAGGAGAGGTCAATCCGCGGAAAACGCCCAAGATTCTACATCTTACGAGGGTGGTGACAGGAGATCGCGTGGTCTATCATCAGCCTCATATGCGTCATTGTGCTGGTCACTTTGTTGAACTCCTACGATGGCAGACCGTTGCCGAATTGGCCATCAGGTCTGACGCTCAATACTGTCATCGCCTTTGTGTCGACCATCTGTCGGACTGCTTTCATCTTACCGGTTATGGAAAGCCTGTCGCAATACAAGTGGAATTGATACAAGAAGTCGCCGAGACCGCTGGCAGATTTTCGCGTCTTCGACGAAGCTAGCAGAGGACCTTGGGGAAGCTTGAAGTTGCTGGTCACAACGAAGGGAAGGTCAGTATCTTACCTTACCTTGTTGCTTCCGAACAATACTGATCATAGAACAGAATCATAGGTATCATGTCCGCTATTATCCTCGTATCTGGAATTGCTACGTCGACTTTGACTCAGTCCGTTGTCACATATCCAACTCGACATACTGTTTTGCCAGCAAATGACAGTGCGTTGACAATGAGAAATGATGGATACTTTTGGGCAACAGCAAACGGCAATGCAGTTCGTGAGTTGTGTTCTAACCCCCTGTCAGTCTTTGACGAACTAACAGATCACAGGAGACATCATGTTTCCCATCAATCAGGCTATCCCTCGAGCCCTGAACACTCCTCCAGATGAAGTGATCCCGTATCATCTACCTAGCTGCCGAACCAACAACTGTACATGGCCAAGTTCCAGTACTCTTGCTGTTTGCGTGGACATGAAGAGTTCGTACTATTCTCGGCATATCGCCGACTTACATGCATGCGCTAATCGGGACTAACATACAAGGCAGATGTAACAAGTCTTCTCACAACAGACGGAGATCCCATTAAGGCCGGCAAAAATGCAACATTGCCCAACGGCGTATCGATGCAACGAAGTGCTTATGGGTATCACAGCATGAACATTTCCACAGGCACGAGTCTTTCGTACAACGATACGGACATCATCAAGGCAGAGCTCTTCAACTTCTTTGTTCTCTACGGTCCTGCCCCCACACAACTTCGAGCGTATGAGATCATGATGCACTGGTGTGTCAATACGTACAACGTAACAGTTCAGAACAATGTGCCTATAACTCAGCAAGTGGCCTCGTACACGGAGCCCAACCTCGGAGAGGTCTTCGTACAGAACTACAACATGACAATCAACGGCACCTATCTGACGTCGCCGGACAGTCCCAGGAAGCAGTACGTTGCTAGTGGTATGGGCCCGGACAACATAGCGGGTGCTCTATCAAACACATTAGTCGGGTATTACATCGATCTGGGGGCTTACACCTTTAACAACGGCTCGGAGATATACGGAACAGCTCTCTCAAGAGCAGCTATCGGCATCAACCCATTGAACGAATCGCAGAAGTTGGACGATGCATATTTTATAACATTGATGAATCTGACTCAAAACATCGCAAGCGGACTTACAAACGCTTAAGAACTCTTGGCAATAGCACATCTATGGTCAAAGGCTCACAAAAACACAGGTTGCTTACTACGAATGAGAGCGGGAGTGCTTGGCAAGACGAAGTTTTCGTGTCCATCCGATGGCCGTGGTTGACACTGCTGGCGGCCCAGGTTGGACTTTCAATCATTACGCTTCTAATTATCATCATTCAGACTGCTGGATTGGACATTGAGATTGTCAAAGGGTCTCCACTCCCAGCATTCCTTGCTATGAACCCCGACGAGAAGACCGCATTCATGAGGGAACAACAGGAGATGGATATGCGCAACAGGGACAATGAGCTTCAGATACCTCACCTCAGAGCTCACGGTATTGTGGAAGGTCTCGAGAGACGGGGCGAAGAGTGGGTCCTTCGAGGTTCGGACAGATGACTGTAATGTGTATATGAATAGTGAATGCTTATAATGACCATGAGACTCAAGATCAAATGCATCTTTAAAACTATTAACCCGCGGTTGTCGAGCCATGATCGCGAATGCGAACCGAAATGGCGAAGCTTGGTCATGTCTATGCAAACTTGACGCCGTTCCTCAACGTTCCGATATTCGTAATGCTGACTTCCATTCTGGATCCAGGTAGGAGCCACTTAGGGGGGCTCAAGCTCCCTCCAACTCCTTTGCGGATTCCTCTCATCAGCATCTAAGGGGGGCCCAAGCGATGATTTTCTAAACTTACCTCCAGGTGTCCCGGTCATTATGACCGAACCTTTCTGCAGTGTGGTGCCTGAAGAAAGATATGAAATAAGATAGGCGCAGTCAAATAACAGATCCGAGATCATCTCCTTCTGCCTTTCTTCCCCGTCGACAGTCGTGCGTAGGAGCAGAGCTTTGGGATCACCAACTAAATCGGGCCTGACCAAACAGGGTCCAAGGGGGGCGTAAGTGTCGAAGCCTTTAGAGAATCCCCATTGAGGCACATTGCCAGCGAACGCAGGATCGCGCTGCAGTTTCCGAGATGACACGTCGTTGCCGCAAGTGTAAGCGGCAATGAATTCGAAGGCGTCTGACACTGCCACGTCCTTCGCATCTTTGCCAATGACTATGCAAAGCTCACCTTCATAGTCTGCTTGGTCGTTTTGGCAAATCTTGGGAACAATAACATCGTCTCCATGATCAAAGACCGTAGTGTTTGGTTTGAAGAAAATCGAGGGAAAAGGTGGCGGCTTGCGGCCAGCTTCTTTGACTGTAATGGAGTAAGTCAAGACTGTCTCTCATGAAACGAGGATGGCTTACTATGAGTGGCGTAGTTCAAACCAACACATCTGAGGATTGGGACATCTTCCGGGGTCAAGGGCCCGAGCAACTTCTTCACTGTCACGATCTCGTTGGTGACTTGAAGTTGGCCTGTGGTGTCGTATATGTCGGAGCCTTGAATGACCTTTGCCTGCAGTTTGGTGTCTTCAGTGGTGTTTCCGAGATCAAAGTCATCATTAGGTAAGATTGGCTCTCCTCGAAGTATTCTTCCGTCGTCGGCGACGAAACGAATAAGTCTTTTCCAGGGCACGTGCATGTCGAGAATAGAGATTGGCGCTTTTGTTCGTATTGCTTGAACTATCGTGCGAAATAGCAGTGATATTATCAAGACTCCTCGCTGGCTTTTGAGACGTGGTTCACCGTCACAAACTGCCGTTATCGGGGGACTGTGGCACCGCTGTCGGTGTTGAGCCTGGCAATGCCGGGCGGGGTTAGAGCTAAGTCCCCGACCCGTCAATTGCCACCAACCGAACCCAGCAGTACGGCTTTCAGGTCTACCAAGAAAAGGAGATTAGGTGGTCGTTGAATCTCCGAGAGCATAATGCGGGGAAAATCATACGGTTCCCAGTAAAAGGTCTGTCGGGGAGATAATGGGTTCCTTCGGAATCGACCAGTACTGGGGAAACTGAACCACATGACACCAGATCCACATCGGCAGTTCAACTGAGGCGATGACTTCCTCATATGAAACTAGCTGAACTGAGACGGTGCGGATGGTAAAAGTTCACAACAAGGCATCCTCATCATTCTAAGTGGAAGCAATCCTGTCGTCAACGGACATTCAACGCCGACTACTGTTCATTGCAAAATGCCTTCTGTAACAGAGCTACAGACAGTGCCTCCGAAGACGACGTCGCTGAAGTCGCTGGGCTCAACAGCTGAGTCACTTCCGTCGAAAGACCATGGAAACGGCAACGCGACTCGTGCCCCTGTCAAAGGCTCGAGCAACGGCCAAATACCAACCGCACCATCGTACCCATCCAACTGCCTTAAGTTTCTCCGAACGCTGGAAACCGAGGCGGGCGTTGTCGGTGATGTGGCTCAGGCTATCGTTCCTCTAGATGCTCTTATTGTGGGTGCTGGGCTTGGTGGTCTGGCAACCGCAGTTGCTCTTGCTAGAAAGGGACACAAAGTGACTGTTTTAGAGCAGGCCACGCTTCTCTCAGAGGTAAGAATAAAAGACAAGCGAATCCCTCAAAGATGGAACATCTAATAACTCGGAATAGGTCGGCGCTGGCATCCAGATTCCACCTAACTCGAGTAAACTTCTTCAGCGATGGGGAGTCATGGATGTCATGGCCGAGCAGGCGGTTCGACCAGACGGAATCTCTTTTCGACGATGGGAGAACGGTGAGCGCATTGGGTTTACCGACCTGTCCCAAACCTTTGTAGAGCTCTGTGGCGCTCCGTATTACGTAGCGCACCGAGCCCATCTTCACTCTGCACTGTACAAGCGGGCGCTGGACCTTGGAGTCACCGTACGCCTTGACAGCAGGGTTGCCAACTACAATCCTCTGGCACCAACTGCTACGTTGCGCAACGGTGAAGTCGTCTCTGCAGACATCATCATTGCAGCTGACGGTAAGTGTCTTGGTCATTCATTTACTATATTCACGCCATTCAACACTTACCCTGACAAAACAACGCTTGAATAGGAGTCAAATCTGTTGCCAGGGATCTTGTACCCTATGGTGAGGGACATGGACCTAAGTACACTGGTTTTGCTGTATACAGAGCCACGGTCGATGTCAGTAAAATGCGAAATATTCCCGAAATCTCATGGCTTTTGGAAAAGCCGGGTCTCCACGTGTGGTATGTCAACGGTTCGATAGACAAACTGCGTCAACTCTATGTCGCTGACAATGAGATACAGGATCGGAGAGGATCGCCACGTCATGACCTACACAATCGCCGCTGGAGAGTCATTCAATATGGTGCTTTCTCATAGGGACCGTCGAGACCCTTCGACATGGCAACAAAAAGGCCAGGCCGATGTGCTCAAGGAGATGCGGGCCGAGTTTCAAGGCTGGGACAATCAGTAAGTGCTGGTGCTCTCTTTTATCTATGATCAACAGAACTGACAATTATCCGATAGACTCACCAAAATCATTGAGCTCATTGACCAAACAATCAAGTGGCCTCTGATGGCAGGCGACCCCCTCCATAACTGGGTTGCGGAGTCCTCTCGGCTGGTCATTCTCGGCGATGCCGCCCACGCCATGCTTCCATACATGTCACAGGGCGCCGCGATGGCAGTTGAAGATGGTGCTGCCTTGGCTGTAGCACTCAGCAACATCATAAGCCAGGATCAACTTGGACTTGCTTTGCAGGTATTCCAGCAGGAAAGAAAACGACGGACTTCTATGATGCAGGAGGCAAGCATGGTGAATGCCTTTTTGTGGCACTTCAAGGATGGACCTGAACAACGAGCTCGAGATGCGGCGATGCAGCCTGAAGTTGAAGGAAGAACATTTTCTAGCAGTCCAAATCAGTGGTCTGATCCGCTGACGCAGTCATGGGCATACGGATACGATGCCGAGGTTATCATGGAAGAGCAGTGGCGACGGGAGATGACTCGAATGTCTGTCTGAGTGCTCGAGTGATTAGGGGAATTAAATTAGAATAGGCGTTATGGAATTGTTATCATAGAAAGTTCCCACATGGCTACTTATGCTTATTGAAGAATGTTCGACCTACATATAATCAGAATGATTTGCGGTGGTCACCACGCAGAGGCGATGTTGGTAATTCTACGTTATGGCATAGACAAAGTAAATATAGTCCCTTTTTGCGGATTTATCCCAAGCTTTCATGATTTCTCAAATTTGATACATCGAATGCACGCAAAGAATTAGGGAAGCAACCAGTCCAGTCTCTAGAATTCGGCCGAAGGATCGGGAGGCTCTGTGGCATTCGCAACTAAACTACCAGAAAAGATCCCCAGTCGCAAAGTCATCCATCAGCTCAGACATTGCAAACGGCCCACTAGACGCAGAAAAGTCATTGAAATTTGGCGGGAGAAAGTTCATTAAATCCGCAAAGGCTTCATCCATGCCATTGTTTGTTGGAACATTGACTGGAAGCACTTCCCCAGTGGGAGGGATCACCTGAATTGGCGCATCCGGGACTATGCCATTGTCTTTGGCCGGAACTGCTTGATTGTTAGCTGGATCTCCCCGATACTTTTGATAGATCCTACCTGTTGAGAGGCTTTGCACAAGGAAGATCAAGGTCGCGGTGAACTTGGCACACTTTTCGACCATTTGGTTTTGCTTGTCTAGCCGTGCTATGCAATTCACCGCATCCTTCAGCACCTCCTCGAGACGCTCAGTGGCGTTGGAGTAGCTTCGATCAAACGGTGATGGCGACGATCTTTCCTCGATCATTTTAATGGCAACAATCGTCAACGCCGCGTTGAAGGCTACAAGAGAGCATTAGGTGGATTCTTGGTCAGGGAGGAAGCACGTACTGAAGTAAAGACTGAACCACCAAGCCCCAAGATAGGAAATAGTTGGTTGCGTGTCAC
Source organism: Colletotrichum viniferum (assembly GCA_020226115.1). Taxonomy (NCBI): domain Eukaryota; kingdom Fungi; phylum Ascomycota; class Sordariomycetes; order Glomerellales; family Glomerellaceae; genus Colletotrichum; species Colletotrichum viniferum. The sequence goes on along the minus strand of JAGFBE010000028.1, from coordinate 563,522 downwards.
TTGAAGACTTGCAAGCTTCAACAAGGCGGATGATGCTTTCCGCAGACTGAAGACATGCGTCCTTGCTAAGGTACCATCCTTGTTGAAGGGTTGCCGTCTCTTGATCTGTCTGCGGAGTTCCGTCAAGAGCCTGCATGCAGCGATCTAGGATGGGCCTATGAGACAATATGTGCAGGTTGTGGTACCGAAGAGTCAGGATAACTCGGAACTTGAGTGATATTGGACTTTCGACTGAGTCACATATCTCAGAAGGTTCAACAAGCCGCATGGACGTTGGAAGTGATGCTTGCCAGGCAGCTAGTTTCTGTCCAGTGTGGATCACGGTCGACACGATATTCGCCGGCGGAATTGGTGTCACGCTTGAGCCAAGGTTGCTCTCGTAAAGTTCATCAATAACCGAGGCCGTAACACCATACAAACTCCTGTAGAACTGGTCAGCCACCAAATCAACTTTTGACAGAGGTATAGTCAGCAGCAATGGCGTACAAAGATCCGTTCCAGAAGAGAGTGCTGTTTTCATTTTGAGACCATCGAAGGATCTTGGAGTTGTCTGGGTATGGGATAAAGTGACTCGGCTGAGGTGTGCGAATATAGATTTGTGGAACGATCGGCGGCCTTCCGAACGTTAAGCTCAATGTCCTATTGCAGCATGAGAGAGAGTCGATAGCAGCAGCGTTGAATCAAGAAGACAAACCTATCGAGCGCAACACACCCATACCATGTACGGATTCTTATTTCTCTTTCCAATGGATCGAATCTCTGAAGAGCAAGCTGGGAGTGGAGCCCCAGTTCCATTGCGGCCTTGACTGCAATCCCATGAATGGCCCATGTTTGGATAGACCGTTGGCTACCCTGCAGATATTGGGACATCAAAAGCATAACTTGAACTGAGCAAGCAGTCAGTGATGGTCCATGCCTCGGTCAACTAGGGCAAGAGTGGCATCATACCTGCTTCGACGTTTGCTGTGGCGCCCATCTGACTCATCGAGAGCACCTTGGCACGCCTGTAGTAGACCTCTGAGATAGCTTGTCTATCGTTCAGCCCGAGGCCGTCTGCGTTAGCTGTGCTTGTCGCCATAGCAAGAATCATGTTTAATAGTGACAGCCATGAATGCCTAGCATTCTTCAATCCTGTCGCTCGGAATTGTGTGTAGTTTTTCCAAAAGCTGTCTTCGTGGACATAAGGAAACAGAAGTCCAGTATCGGAGAAGAATTGGCGGATCAGACGTGTTAGCTCAGGCTCAGGTGGAAGACGACTCCCTTCTGCGGGTGTCTCTAGTTTCTTATAGTCGTAAGAATCGTCTATGGGGGATTCTGATCTGGAAACAGCAAGAATGTGTTGCTGTGCATCTCGATCAGGCGAGACAACCCCGGGTTGTTGACTTTTCTGCGCATTGTGAAGCAAGTGGCTCAAAGTCCGACGGATGATTCGAGTGAAAGCAATGTTGGATGAGGGGCCTATGATACATTAAGGTCAGTAAAGGCTGAACTGACAAGGTCACGAAAACAGCGTGTTATTGATGACAGCATCATACCAAAATAGGCCCACGTCTCCTCATTGCCGAACTCAATAGTGCCCACCCCATCTGTGGCATCTGGGGATATACCGGGCAAACTTCCGTCTTCGACGTGAAGGGAGTCTTCCCCATAAGGGCTTTCAGATGGATGGTCGCGACGCGACGAGGTGCTACGCGAATGGATCACATGTTGTTTTCCATTGGGGGTCGCGTTGGGGACGAGTCGTTTCAGCCGGCCAATTTCCTCTTCGACATCTGCTAGTCGGTTTTCGACTTGCTCGAGGTATCTAGATTGCAGATTGGTCATTCCATTCTTCACACGGGGTTCCTCAGTGAGACATACTGTTTGGGCACCAGAGCGTTGCTTGGCCCAGAATTCACAGCATAGACACAGTCGATTGCTTGTTCAACACATGCCGAACACGACGGTCTCGCACCGTCGCACTTCCAGACACAGATTCCATGTTAGCTGCTAGGGACCCCCTAGAAAGCCGAGAATCATCTCCGTTGATCGATAAGGGCAGGTGACTTACCCGTGACTTGCGGGCCCGACAAGCACTGCAGGCGATCGGAATCCGCTTCCGCTTCCGGACGTTTGCGACTGGAGGGGTGAGGTTCTCCATCGGCTGTATCTGCTGCCTTTCTGCCTGCAGAATCTTCTTCGCTGCAGAGCTACGGACACGATAGAGGCGGGGATTTAGAGAGAAAGATGTCGATATCCCCGGGAGGGGGAGACGTTGTGGGCGGGGAGTTAGGGATCGCCAAAGCTTGTGTCCACCTAAGCCACAGTTTGTGACGTGGCTCGAGACGTTTGGCGGAGCTTTCGGCGTCAGTGCTGAGAGCTGCCAGCCATTTTCGCCCGGAGATAGACTAAGTCCCCCGGATACCCTGGAGTTTCACTCGTTGCCAGCCTCGGAAAGCTTGGAACAAATCGCATCTGGCGACTGCAGCAACAGCAACGAGAAAGGCATTCTTGATCGACGTTCATATTATGGCACGTTGCGACTCTGTGATAATCTTCGTCGAAGGTTAAAGATTCAGTCCGCAATCGCCTCATTTGCCAACAGACCACGCACGCGCAATCAGATCGCAATTATGTCTTCTACAACAGCAACCGAGACTTACACGCAGCCCAAGCCAGCCGAGGATGAGACGGCCAAGATGCTGCAGGCAGCTGAAGCCAGCCACACAAAGCCGCTGTGGCTTCAGATGTCAAGATTGAATCCACCTCTGCCAAACCCAAGATGCACACCTTTCCTTTGGAAATACTCGGAAATTCGCCCAACTCTTTTGCAAGCCGGGCAACTTGTGAAAGAACACCAAGCCGAGCGCAGGGTTTTGATGCTTGTGAACCCATCTCGAGGTAAGAGAGCCGAGATTCGCTCCGTCGGGCGCAGCTGACTCGCACACGAGATGCACCCTTCACGACTGATACAATCTACGCTGGGCTGCAGCTAGTCATGCCCAATGAGACAGCAAAGGCCCATCGTCATACCGCCTTCGCAATGCGATTCATCATTGAGGGCCAGGGCGGCTTTACTGCTGTTCATGGTAAGCGTATCCAGATGAATCGTGGGGACGTCATTTTGACCCCCACGTGGAACTGGCACGACCATGGAAAGGATGGATCGGGACCAATGATTTGGCTCGATGGTCTTGATTTGCCCAACTTCACCCATTTTCCGGTTCATTTTGTTGAGCATTTCTCCGCCCCCCGTTATCCCGCCGAGAATGTCGATACCTCCCAATCGCCCATTGTCTTCCCATGGATCCGAATGAAAGCTGCGCTCGACTCTGAGGGCGGCGACTTTGCTACAAGTAGATACTTGCATGCCGACGGTTCTGAAGGTGCGTTAAGTTTTCCTCTAGCCTCAAACCTTTGAACCCGACTTGTTTACTTACGCCGTGTTAGTGAGCAAGATCCTGGGAGGGAAAGCCGCCCGCATTGCACCCGGTGCGAAATCACCGCTGGTTCAAGAGACTGCATCTTCAGTCTATCACGTTGTTGAGGGCTCTGGACACAGCCGCATCGGCGATCAAACTTTCCAGTGGAAAAAGGGGGACACTTTTTGTATTCCTTCATGGTATCCCTACCAGCATTTTGCCGACCAGGGACTGCAAGAGCCGGTTTACTTGTATCGGTTTGATGATTCGCCCATGCTCAAGAGCTTAGGTTTCTATCGTTCCGCCGACATGGATGTAGAGAGCTTGGTATCTGCTTGAGCGACCGATCATAATGGTTGTCTGTGTTAGAGTGTGAACCGGCAGCAGAATTCTTTGTAAATAGAGCTGCTTGGAATGACAAAGACCTGGCCAACTACAACAAAACTGCCAGTAGAGGTGACAGAGTGGCATGGTTTTTAAACAACTTCGCCCCGTACCCATGATTCACACGGCGTTAAATAACGAAGAGTTTGAACGTTGAACCATCCCCCTCCACCCTTTTCTGTACATTTTAAACTTTTTTTTGATGCATTTCTCTTTTTCTTCGTGGAAAGCAAACTACCAAAACTCCATGCAAACCGTGTCTCGTCTCAATGTCTACAACGCCGTTATGAACATACTCAAGCTGCTCCCTACCCTCTCGAACTCAATGTTCCAAGTGAACAGATCAAGCGAGACTAGTAGTCTTACGAATGATGACTTCGCTGAAAAAGTAGACGGGGATGACCAGCAGATAAATCGCCCACAGAACACCTGCCATAATGCCAAATTGCTTCACAGGGCCCATTTGCTCCATCCAAGTGATGGCGGCATAAGACACACCGAAACCGACACAGTTCTTGATCAAGTTCACCAGAACTCCAATGTGACTGGCCCGAGAAGGCATGGTGTCAACGGCATACGTTAGCAAAACGTTGGCCGAGCATGTCAACCCCGTAGCCAACATTCCCCAGCCGACACTCACTGAAACCCAATTCTCTGGAGAGTTCAAGCCGTATCCAATCACAATGCACCCAGCAGGGCTGATGATTCCACCAATGATAACAGCCGGCAGTCTAGAGGCCGGGTTCGGCATATGCTTGTTTTTCCTGGCTGCCTTGCCATACAAGAAGTCCGCTAGAGCACCGCCGAGTGGAAGTCCTATCAGGAGACCAAGTAGAGTTCCAACACTAAGGAGGCCTACGGGGCGAGCTGTCCAAAGCATGGGTGGTTGTGCGTAGACAACAGCCACGAGGATGGAAACGACAACAGTCCAGCCGATCGTGAACCCGAAGACCAGGGTGGTGATCAGAACCTGCGGGGCCACAAGAAGCTGCACTGGCTGAACAAAACTGGTCATTGCGAGTTTCCAGTTCATGTCGACATAGGCGCCAGTAAAGGATCTGAGCCACCATTGTCTTTTGGTCGACAGGATCTCATTCCCGATTCTCTGACGAGCTTCTTCGACTTCCGTACACTTCAAGTTGGAACCTAAGCGCTTGAGATTGTCCTCATTGTCGGTTGAGACCTCGATAGGTGTTTGATCGTCGATCCGTGTTTCCGGGAGCATTACGAGCGATCCTAGGAGTGTGACGAAAATGAGGGCCGCGAGAATGCGGAAGTACCATCTCCAGTCATTCACTCCCTCGGCCACAACTCCAGCGACAATTGGTCCCAAGCTCGAACCAGCGGCCAGGAGTCCAACGTAGACCACCATGGCACTAGCTAATTGGCTTTCTGGGAAGGTTTCCGCAACGATGCTTGGGCCTAGAGCCTCGACGAGGCCACCAGCTAGACCGCCTAAAATTCTTGAAGCTCTGAGAGAGTTGAATGTCGGTGCCTCGGCACCCCATAGGCAGAAGGCGAGGAAGAATAATAAGGATATCAGGATCGTGTAGCGTTTGCCGATCAATGAGGCGGCCGGGAGTGCGAGCATATTCTAATGATGGGCTCCGTTAGTCTCTGTGTCTTCTCGGTATGATTATGCTGCATGGAACTTACCGACAAACCAAGGGTCAGGAGTACGTAGGTTGACAGTTGCGATGCTTCTTCAGAGGTACAATGAAGCTCTTCGATAATCAGGGAGAACAGGGGAGATACCCCAGCCGCAAATGCATTCCCCAGAAGGTTGTAAAAGCTGACGTTGAGGAGAATCCAGATTCTCCATGACAATGGCCAATGCTGCGTACGATTCTAAATTAGTTTTCATAGTTCAAGCAGAGGTCCGGCGCGATGAGCTACAAAGAATGAAACCTACCATCACCGAGGAGCTAGTTATGGGAATATCAGACGACATTTTGCTCAGCCTTTGAGGATTGAGAGTGATTTTGCGATTCAAGATAGCGAGCAAGCCGAGCTCTAATTTTGCATAGTCTCTCAAAGACTAGGTTATCAACAGGTGCGTGACGCTTTGTTTAACGACATCGCGAACCATCGTATTTACAATCACCTATCACTCTAACAATAATACACTTGCCAATAGGACACGTACTATTGGCCTCGAGGTAGCTATCGGGGAGATAAAGTCTAAAGTAGTGCTCGGGGAGAAGCTCCAAACCCCGGATGTCACCCCGCACACGCGCCGGCCCGTGCCCACTCTGCAGCGCGCGGCAGATCGTAATCGGGTTCGGAGTATGGGGAACTGCGGAGATGCGGGGTTGTAATGCATTCGACCGGGCATCCCGTTGGCTGTGTCATTTATTGGCGGCCCTAGGTGCGCAAGACTGCTGCATCGTGGATCCACTGTTATCAATATCCTGCAGGTTTCAAAGAGCAAATCTTGGCTACGCTGCAGTAGTTTCAAGTCACAGGAGATCTAAACCATGGTTGTCAGTCAGAAACCCAGTCCAGGTTACAATCAGTACTTCCTTCCCGAAGAGGATCTCCAGTACTTACCTCCATACCTTCGTGATGTCCCCGAAACAACTACGGAGACTCAGTGCACTACTGTGGGCACATGGCCGCCATGGCTGAAGGGCACATTTGTTCGGTTAGTCTATGCGAAGGTTCAAGAAGAAGATAGAGAAAGGATTTTGCTGACGGTGAATACAGAATTGGGCCTGGACGTTTTACTGTCCCGTTATCTGAAGATGGTTCAAAGCCTAGAGCTATCATTCAGCATTTCTTTGACGGCCTCGGGATGCTTCATAAGTTTCGGATGTTGGATGGGAATGTTTACTATACGAGCCGATACACGTCTGAGGGGGTTGTGAGGAGGGCCAAACGAGATGGCTATCTTTCCACTAATGTCTTCGGTCTCAATCCAAACACGCCTCTTAAGTACACGCAAGATCCGTGTTCGGCACTGCTGGGAGCTCAAGTCAGTAGAGTAGTATTCTCTCAAGTCACTCACGCGCTAACACGTTTTTCAGCAATCTCTCTATCTTCCAAACGGGCATATGGAGCCTGATGAGATAAATGTAAACGTTGTTCCTCGCCGTGGGATGCACCTTCCACCGGACGACAATCCACACTCCAAAGGGCCCGAGGCAAAGGATCCCGCAACCGAAGAGGTAAGGTCATGGTTACTCATAACTAAGCATGGCTAACAGAGTGCACCAATCCAGGTCCTGGTCCAGACGGATTTCAACCTCCTTCAAGTCTGCGATGCGCGAACCCTTGAGCCAAAGCGGATGCTCACGTATGCCCAAATCGACCCAGAACTTTCTGGCTACGGCATTTGCTCTCATCCACCCAAAGATCGCACCCGGGGTCTAACTTTCAATTATTTGATCGATCCTGAGAAGGGTATCATGTCAGTCTTTGCATTGAACATTGCGTCAAAACCTGCGTCTCTCTTCTGGAAGACGCCACTCCCATGCAAGCCGTGTTACATTCATTCTCTGGCGATGACAGACAAGTATGTGGTTTTCATTAGGAATGTAAGTGATCTATCAACCATTACTTTCTGCGAAAAGTGTTTGCTTAGCTCCAAATTTTAGCCGGTTCAAATGGATGTCAGCGATGCGACGAAGCCAATGTCAGACATGCTCCAATTCGAGCCTAACACTCCAACCCAATTTTTCGTTTTGAATAAGAATGACGGCACGCAGTGAGTGCCCTCTGTAGAAGCTCAACCATCATTGGATTTTGACTGACACTGTATTCCAAAGCGTCGCGACTTATGCGCAAAAGGATGGCTTCATGTTTTTCCATTCGGTTAATGGATACGACTATGTTGATCGTCAAACCGGTGCCGTCAATATTCACATCGACCTTTGTAGTTACGAAGAAACTTATCCATCGTACAGCGAGTACAGTTTGAGCAACATTGTGGATCCAGCACGGCCTTTCCAGGACGGCACTCTCGTCCGGTACGAGATGGCCGGCGTGGACAGCGCCGATCCGTCTCGCATCGGCCGTGTAACAGTCGCTGCGTCAATACCAGGAATGGCATGCGAGCTTCCGCGGATTGCCAAGGTTGCTTCAATGGACCCCAATTATCGCTACGTCTATTGCACTGCTGGCAATGGCGGCCCCTCTCCAGGGACAGCTGTGCCAATTGGCCGACTCGGGAACGGGCTAAAGGTTGTCCAAGCAGCCTTTTTCGGGAGCTTAGCAAAGTCCGACTGGAAAACTGGAATGTTCAAGCGATGGCAGCCAGACAACGGAGAGAGTTGCCCTTGTGAGCCAGTCTTCGTGCAAAGACCTGGCGCAACGGACGAGGATGACGGCATAGTTCTTACTATTGTCATCGACCGGGAAGGAACTCACAGCATTCTCATTGGTCTTGATGGACAGACCTTCGAGGAGGTTGCAAGGGCAGACATGCCTCAAGTGTATGCTCTGGGTCCCCATGGGTCATTCGTTGAAGGCGATTTTGGTGTTTAGATGAAAGCTACCATGCTCTTCAATCCACTTAGTCTTTGAAAACCAACGAGAAGTGACCCGGAGCTGTCTTTTCGGAAGAAGTCATGCCATCTGATTGGCCACGTCGGCAAAACTACCGTTTACGTGAGGTCGCACCAAGCAACTCAACTGAGGCAAACTTCCCGGGAACGTGCAACAGCGGACGGAATTTCTCCTTTGCCGTAATTTCGGATTTCAATTACGTACTTTCCCCCTAATGTCGACTGGTGCGGGGGTCAGGACATCGACAAAAGGGCGCGCTTGGCCGCCTTGGATGACCGGAAGCGGGGCCCGACCGTGTACGTTAAGCCGTCCCGAGAGAGTGGGTCCCGGAGGTCTCAAGTCTAGTCCGGCGCTCCATCCACTTCCGTGTACGTTGAGTATAGCCGAGTTGAAGTGACAAAGTTCCAATGCCGCCCGCGCACCGAAAGATTTGAAAACTTTCGTTAGCCCAATCATTCGAGTCATTACCTGATTGTAACGACAAATGCTGGCATGAATTTGAGCGGTTTTGTGGTATAAAGCATGTGATGTCGCCCCTCTTCGCTAAAACCTGCAGTTCTTTCGTTTTCATCACGACTTTCAACCAACTCTTTTCAGCTTCAGTTTTTGAGAATGATATCAACAACAACAAAGACCGACAGTTTCTCTTGTATTTTCAACTGCATACGTCCTCGTTCAATCCCTTCTGTTTCTATCCTGGGCCACGATTCACGTCGCATTATGCACATGCCCAAGATGGCGCTGAGCATCAGCATTGACAACCACTACACGTCCAAGATTTACACGTGCAACTCCAAGGTCTCTGGAACACTATCAGATTGCACCCAAAGGGATACACCATCCGATTGCGTCCAAATCGCCCTCCTTGGCACTTCCCACACTCGGATCGATATGCTACCTGCTCCCAAGATCATCGATAACGATTTCCTGAGGCTGGACATGCCTATTCACGAGGACTCATACCCTTCAGGGCGAAACTTTCGTGCTGGGCAGACCTATCATATTCCGTTTGAATTCACAATCCCTCGCGCCCTATCCAGTGACGTTTGTCACGCCCAAACCCTATCGGAGTCCGGACACATTCAAGATCTCCACATGCGGCTGCCACCAACCATGGGTGACTGGGAAAAAGACGACATGTCTCCTGTAATGGCTAGAGTCGGATACTCTATCGTGGGTCGTGTGTTACAGAAGCGTGCTTCTGAGCCAGGTCACGCAACCGAGATCAGCCAGCCCCTCAAAGTGTTCCCCCCATTCCCGGAAGATCCGCCTTTAAGCATCACTGAGCAAGATACCCGATACCGCCTGAGTAAGACTAAGTACACTCGGAAGAGCCTGCTGTCGACACAAAGGGACCAGGTCACAGCGGTTATGGTTCAGCCGGCACTAGCAATCTTAAACATCGCTGGACAGCAACTTTCTCCGACTTCAGCGACAATGCACCTTGAATCTTTCTTCCCTTCTACTTTTTTTTCTTCGCAGTTTGCCGCCTGGAGGCGCACCTTGTTGACTGCCGCATGACTCTCACGGGGAAATATTCGAGGGCCAGGATGGCTCACAGAGAAACCTCTATGGCCACCTATGGGGGTATATGAAGAGAGCGCGAATCGCCAGGAGGCAGGCATCTCCCTCTTCACGCTGCCACACTTTCAAATCGAACTCGACATGTGCAACACCTCCAGACATCAGTCTTGGCCAAACCAGGCTTGAGGCGATCAGCTGGTTTAGCGGAGCCCCCATCAAGACCCTCCCAGAACTTGGCGAGGCAAGAGACTCCACCGGCGTCAAGCAGGAGTTGAAGTACATCACTTCAACCAAACTGCAAACGACTGGTGTAGAAGTCAAATGGCAGCATGTTGATACTGGCGGACAGTCCTCTTTGTGGGAAGGAAGTCTAGAGATCCCGATCGCACTCCCAACCACCCACAAGATGTTCCTCCCGACTTTTTACAGTTGCTTCGTGGCCCGAACATACGTTTTGCACTTGTGTGTCATTGCAGCTGCGTCGGGTACGAAGATCAATCTATCCGTACCACTTAAGATCTCCGTGCAGGAGCAGAATGGAACGGACTTCGAGGTGTCTGGCGATGATCTGCCAACCTTTGAAGCAGCTATCGCTTGGCGATCAGTACGTTGATGGATGGTAGTTGCCACAAAGATAACGAGATAATTGCAAGCGGAATGAAGAAGTCATGGGGATAGAAGGGACCGAACTGGCCTCGAGGATATGGACACAAGAGAGAGCTTGCCGGTGATCTATGATCAATCTTACGACGAAAGAATTAGCGACACTACTTGATCTCATGCAATTGAGTTTTTTTGGTCATCTCTTTCCATGCGTAAACAAGACGCAGTATCATGCGGTGTTTATTAGGTGACGTTGTGGAGTACTAGGTACGTATTGGGTATTTGCTCGAAGAGGCGAGGGGTATTTGGAAGTGACGCGTGCAAAGCATAATGGTACGTTAGAGCGTGAAGGTAGGTGCATATGGAGGGCCAATGCAGAAAAGGATCTCGGTCTCCCTAAGGGTACTGTTCGAGTCTCTCCTTGGACATTGCGCCCTCTTCGTTGGCCCCATGATGCACCTGGAATGTTGTGCTAACAGAGATAACGCCTGGATTATCCGATGTCGGTGTGACAGAGGCTCCTCGTCCAGAAGCACTCAACCGACCGGCCTCCTTGAACAGTTCCTCGTCCGAGTCATTGTCTCTGATCTGTGTTCCGCCAACTACGGTGGTTGTGAGGCGGCTGTGATGGGTTCGTCTGGTGCCGATTGCGGCCGATGAGAGTTCGTAGTTCCCGTAGCAATAGTTTGATGTGGTCCCGCGAGTCGAGGTGTGCCCGAGAAACAGTGTTCGCAGTACTTTACAGAAATATGTTAGTACGCTGATGATCAGATGATGGGTTAAGGGTCGGCGTACCTGGAAGGGATGCGGCAATGATCGCAACAGCTGTCTCGATCATAGACACAGTGCAAGTCAACATTGTCTCCATTTTCTTGGAGTAAAATGCTCGGATAACTGCGATTGTTAGATTGTAATCAAATTGCCAGGGCATCACGTCGAGGCAATGCAACTTACTGCTGGCAATGATGACGAAGAAACCGAGTGCGAAGATGGCGGCGACGCCAAGCTTCTGCTTCAACTTCATCTGCAGCTTGAGAACCATTGAAATTGGCAAGCTGATTGCTGGGTTTTGTCAGAAGGGGAAAAGTAGCAACACGATGTTCTTGACTTACTGGCAACATCGGAACCAATGTTTACTGCGGAGGGGTTAGCACAGTCCAAGCGTCGTCAAGACGATCAGTTGGAGGGGTTCTCACGCAGAATCGTCAACCAGTAGTTGATCTCAGCGTCCTTCGGATCGCATTGGTCTGCAGGATGTCAGTATCTCAAGTTCCTCGGTCTGGTTGTGCCTATTGTTAACTCACAGTTAGGATCCATTGACCATCTCTTGTCGTGCGGGTAACACTGGAAAATGATGTGGAAGAAGATAGTTGCCCAAGACGCCAAGAGCAGGCCTATCGCAACGTTGTATACGATCTGAAGTCTCGATGCTGGTGCTGCAATTCTTTTGTAGAAGATTACAAGTGCAACTTTGATGGCCCAAAGAGAGGTTACGTAGAGGATTGATCCAGGAACGATCATCTTTGTGTCACGCCTCGTCAGCTCAACTTCTAAGCCTTAGGTCGCGCCAGCCGGTCGCGGGAGTCTTACCTGCATAATCTGAATAAACTCCTCTCTCGTGGCCTTTGGAATCTCAGCCATACCAAGATTCCACATGTGCTGCTGAATGATCAAGTCCCCGATGAGACAACATGTCGACAGTATCAGGAGGCCATCGTCGATGCCTAGAGCCTTGAACCTCCGAACTCGGACCCACAGCCTAATGACCAGGAAAAGGGTTGCCGCTACAGTACAGATGTACCAGGAGATCTGAGTACTCAAACTGTCAGTACTAGAGAGTGGGAAAAGCCTCGCAACTTGAGCTTCAAAGAATGATCCCCAGCAAGTGAATTTCACCTACCACTTGGCCAAGACCTTCGGCCATGACGAGCAAGATGACCGGCCCTCACGTCAACTTGTGCAGACAAGACAGAAGAGGAAGGGCGGTGGATGCCACTCAGGTCTTATTGCTCGATCCACGACCAAGTAGCTGGGCCACGGGGCTGTTCAGAGGCCCCCCTTATGCATCACGCTTGTTTTCACTTCAGCTTAGCCATGGTGCGACGATCCATGGCTTGTGCATTTCCTGCACCTGTCAATCACCTCATGTAGGGATGTGGCGCACCACACAGCGCTAGGCAAGGTGTGGCCCTCGCGGGCAAAACGGTATCTGTCGAATCTGCACATCTCCTCCGGACTTGGCGCGAGAAGCGGGAATTCCGAGCTAGCCTGTGGGATGAGCAACTGGTGCAAGCCTCGTGGCCCATCTGGCAAATGCTGACGGACAATCAGGTCCCAGAAATCGCCAGCGCATAAACCATTGGTTCCAGTCAATCGGATCCAATGAGGCCGAGAGACGTGGAGTGACCATATCAGGATTCTCGTGATGTTCAAGAATTAGTGCCAACAGTAGCGTAGGCTGAAGTTCGCCGGTCCCGCTTGTTCCGCCGCCGAGGCAGGGAATCCAACAGGGAGTCAACATGGGGCCATGGACTCTGCATGCTTCGCGGCATTATTGATTTCTCGAGTCCCTCTGCCGGTGGAGACAGCCTGGAGCCGCTAGGGCTGGCTGGTTGAGAGTGTCAGGGGAGCGGCGCTCTGCAACGTGGGAGTTGACAAGGTCTACCAACGTGTTTTGCACATGGGAATCAGGATCTTGGAATTCTTCAACATCGAACCGCGCGCGGGATTAACGCCGACAGAGCCGGCTGTGGAGCATCACCGGTGAGATGCGTGGGCTTTCTTCGGATGAAGCTCAAGAAAACGACCCTGATCCCAGCCTGCCCAGCCCAACATTAAATGAGATTTCCGGAGAAGGCAACCTTTTCGTTCTCGATAGCGCAAATGTCAGCACAAAGAGCCCCGTATGGGCGGAGTTGACATGGGGTTGAACCCCTGGCGTTCTGTGGTTCCCTCCACTTCAGCAAACCATCGCCATCTGTCTGCCCACATCTGTCTTCGTAGGGGTCTCATCAAAAGGGAAAAGAGCATTGCTCGTTATTCATATGAACTGCATGGACGCCCTCAACAGCTTGGACTACGAATACCTAGTTGTCCTCCCACCTTCCGCACGCACCTCACCGATCGTCATCAACAAAGTGAGTGCATCATGGGACTCGTCAATGTCTTGACAACCGGCGCAAGCTTGGTCCTGGCGGTGGCCTCTGTCTTCCCTCACGCGGCGGTGGCTGCATGTGCCAACATCACCAGGCCCACAAGCGTCGTTCTTCCTCAGGGAAGGATCAAGGGCTTTCGTGATGATTCTCGCAATGCGGTGTTTTTGGGCATCCCCTTTGCGGCGACGACGGGTGGGGAGAATAGGTATGTCGATCATTGCGATTTTCGACTTTCAGCTGGACTAACGAAACTTTCAAAGATGGAGAGCGCCTCAGAATGTTCTGCGGTCAAACGCGACCTTCGATGCGACGTCATACGGCCCAACATGCCCTCAGGCCATCTCCGGCACTACATTCAGCCAGCAGGGTGAGGATTGTCTCAACTTGAACATCTGGTCTCCTCCGAACGGAAATGACCTGCCCGTAAGTCGGATCGAGAACCCACAGGTTTAGTAATTGGTTCCAAGACTGAACAATAATGCGCGCAGGTATTTGTCTACATGTACGGCGGTGCCATGGTGACCGGCTCCAACAGCAATCCTCAGATCCAGGGAACCAACTTCGCTCGCAATGGAGTGGTTTATGTCAACTTCAACACTCGCGAGAGCATCTTCGCCTCTCCACACTCTGCGGAGTTGAAGCATGCCAACCCTGAAGAGTCCCAAAACTTTAACATCCTGGACGTCGAGAAAGCCCTCGATTGGATCCACGAGAATATCCGGGGTAAGCAAACATCTAAGATCTCACATGAGTAGCCAATGCCGATCAAAGTGACACGAGTCTAACGCCAGACCAGCATTCGGAGGAAACCCCGACCATATCGTCTTCGGTGGCCATTCCTCTGGCTCAGTCCAGGTCGATCACTACCTATGGAACCACCCGGACTCTTGGCTCAAGGGAGCTGTGCAGATGAGCGCCAACGCCATGTCCGGTCCTGCCTACGCACCCGTCAACGAGGCCCTTGACGCCGTTGCTACCGAGGTCGGATGCCCTGCTGGTGGCGACGGCCAGATCGATTGCCTTCGCGATGTCGACGTCTACGCCTTCCAGACCACCAACTTCAACTCGACCTTCAACACTTGGTTCACTCCTGTCATTGACAACATCACCCGCCATTCCGATTATGCTGCTCGTTTTGCCGCTGGCAAGTATGCTACCCACGTGCCGCTCCTTACTGGTACCTCCAATGGCGAGGGTACCATCTTCAGTCTCGTTTACGGCGCCGAAAATACGAACTTCAGCTCCTGGATCAACACATTTGATGCCGACAGTGCTCACATCGAGGATGCTGTTCTGATCGAGGCATACAACGCTTCAGTCTATGAGACCGAGTCTCTCCGTAGCGGTGCCCAGTACGGCGATGCTCGCTTCAACTGCGCCGTAGACTACCTCCAGGACCTCCGCAGTGCCGCACAGGACACTTGGGTCTACCGCTTCTTCGGCGCCTATGACAATGTCGTCGGAGTTCCTGGCACTGCTCCCACTCATGGCACCGAGGTCCCCTTCTTCCATGGCGGCAATGAGTGTTTTGAGGCTCTGTCTAACGTGACCGAGGCCCAGCAGGCATTGGCTGACTTCATCCATGGGTGGTTTGTGCAATGGATCAAGAACCCGGCTGCCGGTCCTGGGTGGGACAAGGTTGCACCCGAGTCGGGAGCCCTCGTCAAGCTTGGCGTCCCCGATGATGAGCTGTCTCGCATTGATGGTTCTACCGACGAGTTCAACCAGCGCTGCCAAAATGTGAGTTTTCTCCGAAAACAGATGTTTTCTGATCGTTTCCTAACAAGATGTCAGGTTTACAAGCCCGCCTTCCCGAAGTACCCTGTCGTTCAGTCAGTGAGCGATATTGTCAACAAGCTGTTGTGATACGTCTCATAAAGTATCTGCTTGACTCTTGTAATCGGTATCTTCGCGACAAAATGTTGTCATACCTATGTGTTGGCATCGTAATTTCCCTAGACGTCAACTTGAACTTTCACCACACATGTCCAGTGTGACCATTTCCTCTGTTCGGCACGGGACTCAAGCCTCCTGACCGTTTGTCCAGCCACCTCGCCACGTCTTGATTTTGCCACCGCAACTGAGCCTCAAAAGAAACAGCAGCCGCCGCATGATGTCTGAGGCCAATGTATCAGCATTCGACAGCAGTCAATACGTCGGGGTAATGAGAGAACGGGATCAGGAGGCGAGTTGGAATGAAGCCAAGATAAACCAAGAGTCTAGCCGTCAAATTGGGCGTGCGTGTCCCGTGAGGCTGCAAAAGCCAGATATTGTCTTAATTAAGCCCGTCAGCTCGCCCGGATCCCAGTGGCGTATTCACTCTCATGTTTTAGTCAGTCGTCCGAATCAGGCGCGTGAGTTCGAGACAACGCCGGAAGGATCTATATGGGCGACAAGAAATTAGCACAAGTTTGAAAGCGCATAGAATGCAATAATATCACAAGTTTCCCAATGAGAAAGCAAGGAGACATAAGACGAAAGCAGCCGAGACCAGTCAGCCGGATGTACATGATCCTATAAATTATGAGCCGCTGACCCTTAGTGCCCGACTTTGATGTTTCCTCATCTTTCTTCCTCAAGCACTCGTCATTATGCGACAAAAGATTCCAGTTTTCACACTTGCAATTATCTTGCTTAGGACTTCAGTGTTAAGTGAAGACAACGAACTATGCTATTTCCCGAGAAGTAATCATGGCCATGGTGGTCAAGTTGTCAATAAACTTTTGATACGAATTCGCGCTTGCTCATTAAACCAACGGCTAACAAACTTTGACCAGCTCTTGATGACCTTAGTGGTGTTAACTTTTGCGGACCCAGACAATGGAAATGCAACACCAGAGTCCCATGTAAAACGAGCAATTTCTCAATTTCAAATATGGGAGCCATCATGCCTAACAGCGCTCAGAAGTCGCAACTTGGCCTTCAAAGCGGCATTTTTGAGAGCGGCGTACCTGAGAGCGGCATATCTGTCGGGGCAGCGGTTGGTATTGGGGCCGGGGTAGGAATTCCTCTTGCAATCGTCGCTGGAGTCCTGGGGATATTGCTTCTACGTCAGAAAAAAAGGACGAAAGCTGTCAACCTTATTTCAGCACATTCGACAGCAGAAGCCACTTCTCCCAAACCAAACCAGTCGGCTACGACTTCGCCAGCCCCGTGGCGGGAAAGTCATCTCTCTGGAAGGGGTGAACAACAAACAGCGGAGTTGCCGCTGGAGTTCACCGTGAGACATGAGCTTCCTCAATAAGTGAGGCCCGAAGAAGGCTAGAGGAGATTTACATCACAGCATTGTGGCTTGAAAGGAAATTACTGACTGACAAATGGCCTTTCCATGAACCCGAGTGCATTCACAACGTATCACGCTTCTTGCACTCAGAAAATCTAAAGCTACCGAATGCCGCATAATGAGTTTGGACGGATGTACGCGATAGTGCATCGCAATATACCAGCCAATTGACTTGAAAAAGGAAAACATTCTTGTCGCTTATCTTGAGTCGCAACTGGCTTCTTGGGTGTGCTCATCGAATCAAACTATGGAAATGCGAAAATGTTGAGTTGCGCAATGGGTCGGACATAGTAATTGACCGACGTCCAGCAAACACCACGGATGCTAGCCTTTTGTAGGCGAAATAGTAGGAGTTGGCGACGGATGCGCCTGAGAAGCGAGCATGGGAATAGAGCTGGAGCAGCAAGTGTTGCAAGCTTCCAAACCATTTCACAGGCGTGAAGATGAAGGGTGAGGCTTGAAGGACGGTTTCGCTTCCCAACCCATCATATCGGTCAGGATTGATGCGAGGTTCTTTGCGCTGCGTCGCCGAAATCCATGCATCGTATCGACCTGTCAAACCACATTCGGCTGCAACGGCGGGCTTGGCGGGGGGCGAATCAATTTCAATGTAAGCAACCAAGGCGCAGGAAACTCGATTTTAAGAGATGAGTGGTTGCTGCCACTGGAAGTGACGAGCCAGTGAGACAAATCTGCAGGGCCAAGACTCAACCCTCGTACAAGAGCTGAAGATAGTTTGACGACTTCCTATTTCCTAATTAGGTAACGCACAAGTCGATGAAATACGATGAGTGAGACATCTTCGGAAAGTCAGCATAACCGCAGTGGCCGGGTTTTGCGACATGACACTTAAAAACCCGAATTCCAATACTTCGCCACGTCAGCATCACACAGCGGCCCATCCCTCTTCATCGTGAATATGCACCGGTCCGCCCTCGGACTTGTCGCGCTTCTGACGTTGGTGGCATTAGCCACAGGCGAAACATGCTACTTCCCAGATGGCTCGGTTGACCAGGGCGGCATTGAGTGCCCCAAGATTGGAGACGATGCCGCGGTCGCGTGCTGTCGCAAGTCCAACCACTACTGCCTCGATAACGGACTCTGTCTGGAGCCGAATGCGTGGACGATGTACCGGAACTCCTGCACAGACAAGAACTTTCGAGCGACCGGATGCCCCAAGATTTGCCGCGATGCTGGTAGGTTTTCCCCTTGCACAACCATGGCTCTAGGCTGACTTATTCAGCACTGGGTGGACACACCGGGGTCAACTACTGCTTCCAGGACGCCATCTGGACATGTCGCGGACGAAACGATTGCGACAAGGGAAACTTTACGATGCCGAGTCCTAGAGGGAGGATGTTGGTCAACACGGCGTTGGAATCCGATCTCGGAATCGCGGTGGCGACGAGCGCCGGGCCCAGCGGCACCTCCATCGCGGCGTGCTCAACGACGTCAGAAGCCAGGCGCGGAGTATCTACAGGAGCGGCAGCGGGCATAGGGGTTGGCGTTGGACTTCCGCTGGCTATTGCGGTTGTGGCGCTGACGGTCTTGCTTCTGCGAGAGAAGAAGAAGTCGAGAGCCGCGGGATTAGATGGGATGACGACTGCCGGAGGTTCTGAATCGTCACCCGCGCCGGTATGGGCTAAGCACGAATATCCTGGAGGCTTTGTGCAAGCGAACCGACCTGGATATGGGCAGCAGCCGACAACGGAACTTCCTCCGGACCCAACGGTTCGGCATGAGCTTCCCCAGTAGTAGTGGACGGTATGATGGCAGATCTAGATAGGAGCCATGAGTAAAGTACATAACTTGGTGCCGCCAATCCCGAGTAACTAGGCGAGAGAAACAATGCAGGTGAGGCTTCTGTATGTACCCAAAATGGAGGAGTAGACAACAGCCTTGAACTTTGAACTTTTAAGCATTGATTTTCGAGAGTGTCTATGGTATTTACTTTTCTTCCTCTATTCGTCCTTCATGAGCCCCTCTCGCCCCGCCAGCCATAGCCTCGTCCATGCCCACACCCGCCCTCGTCGTCTTGCATCTACAAGAAGTTGATACCGACGCCAACCTGAAGGCCCTTGGTGCCTTGTTCGCCCTTACGGAGCACCATAGGCAAGCTGAAGTTCAGTTCGAATCGAGCAACAGGATGGGCATAGACCAGACCGACACCGACGGCGGTCGACGGCAAGCCCGTGGTCAGGTCATTGAGGGCATTGTACATGCTACCCGCGACGCTTCGGGTGCTGAGGCCAGCAGCCTTCTTCTCGCCGTCGCCCTTGGTCTTGTTCTTCAACGCCACGAGCCTGCCACCGTTGGCGAAGATCTGGAAGCGAAGAGCAGAGTCGGCGCCCTTGTAGGGCAGGGGGAAGAGCATGTTCACGCTTCCGGCAGCAAAGAGGTCTCCGCCGACAGCGTTCGAGCCGTCGTGGGGACCGAGGCCACCAAAGTGGAAGCCGCGAACGTCGGTAGGACCGCCGAGCTGGAACCTATCGTTGATGCGGCTGGGCTGGGCCTTGCCTTCGGAGGCGAAGCCGAGAGGAAGAGGGTAGAGCATGCCGAAGCGGAGGCCTCCTCCGATGGAGATACCGGAACGGCCCTTAATGCCGGGCAGAGGGATGGGGACAGCGCCACCAATCTCGCACTCGCTCTTGGAGAAGGCGACGTCTCCGGCGAGAGGACCAACACCGGCGAGCTCGAAGACGGACTTGAGCAAGTAGCCGCTTTGAGGCAGTTGCGCGTTGTCTCTCGCATCGCGCGAGTATGTGTGCTTGATGGAGCTCTTGACGGAGTCCCCGGCGTCGGCGCGGACTGAGGGGCTCGCGTTGTCGCCGAGGCCAGTAACTTGACGCCAGACACCAGAGTACTCGAGCGAGTGCACACTCTTGCCGGACAGCCAGGAGAAGCGGAGGTTGCCTCCCTTGACAGCCTCCTGGTGGACAGCCCATGCCTTGTCTGTGGTAGATGCCAGCGCCTCGAGAGAAATCCTGGTGTCGGGGTTGCTGTTGACAGGAGCACTCAGGTTCGCGCTGTAAGCGGACCGAGTCTTGTTTCCAGCACTCGCATTGACGGTGAGCTGCTCGGCGCCGCCAAAGATGTTGCGCCAGAGCACGGAGGTGTAGACGGAGCCTTCGCTGTTTCCTACATCGGTGCCGGCGTTGATCTTGTATCGGGAGAGCTCCTTCACAACAATGTCGACGTCGACGTCGGTAGGGGTGGAGGAGGGGTCGGCGGGGTCGGATCCGTTGATGTGAACCTTGGGATCGGGGTGGAAGATGCCCAGTCTCTCGAGCTTGCCCTTGGCATCACCCAGGCGGGCTGCGACTTCGCCGAGGGTGGAGGAGCTGTTGGCCTCGGCGGTCAGGAGGGGCTCGAAGATGGGGTCGAGGAAGCCGCGTCGGGTGTTGGAAGCGCCGTGGACCTGGAGACGGTTGATGGTCATGGGCTGGGAGTTCTGCTCTGCAAGCTGAGATGCGCATTAGCATGGGTGATTGGCAGCATAATGGGCCGGGTCAGTCCTTGCCAGAGCCTGGAATCTCCTAATCTTGGCCTCCTCCTGCAGGTTCTCGAAGGCGGCAGAGGACTCGGCCTCCTTGCGGAGAGCGTCAGGCCCGGCCTTGAGCTTGTCGGTCGGGTTAGACGCCATCGTAGCGGGCTGTGGTGACGATGTAAGGTGGGCTGGAGGGACAATCGGCAGGCTTCGGGTTGAAATTCGAGATGCAACGGCGGAGCACGGCCGCCGGGCCCAATTGAAAGGACCTGGAAGGGACACTGGACTGGACCTGCACAAACGCGGGCCGGGAACACGCGACAGGGGGGTGTCTGATTGGCTCGTGTGGCTCGTGTGGCTCGTGTGGCTCGTGATGGGTCCAAGAGGTCGCGCCACACCTGGGAGCTCAAGCCACGTCTCGCAGCCACACAGGTAGACGCTTGGAGCCTTGGACCCTGTATCCGCAGGCTGTTGGTGGAAATTCTGTGGCTGAGGCACTCGTGTGCACACTGCGCGGTGACATAATGAGTGGGGCGTTGCCAGCTGGAGGCCGAAGTCACCGCGCCGCTCCTCCGCCAAAACCTTGAAATTCCGCTGCTTATTATCCGTACACAGGTACAGATACACTGCAGCCAAGGTAGGTACGTGCCCCATGCGCCTGTGCCTGTCACAGCCTCGCCGCATTCCCCAACTTGTCCACTGTCCACTGTCCGCTGCTGACTGTTTCCGATCCTCCGTCCTTCAACCACCCGCTTCCATTTCCATCCAGCTCCAGCCCAACCGCAAAGCCCAGCAGACCTCTCCCACAGGCTCAGCTGCGCGGCCACTCAACTTCTCTTCTATTCTTCAGTCTGTGCATTTTATTTTCCCACATTCTTTTTCGCCCGCTGGTCTTCCTTCCCCGAGACCGCCCGCCAGGCCTTTGAGGCGTCCGTCCCTGATTACGTTGTGGTCCGTCATCGTCATCTCGATACTCCTCTCGCTCAGCCCCAAACCGGATCACTAGGATTTCGCTCCGCACATCTTCAGCCATGGCAGCCAGCAGAGCCGCACAGAAGCGTGTATGTCTTCTCTTCCCCTCCCTCACCACGTTGCATCAGCACTGACAGCCGCCCTGCAGTTGACGCGCGAGTACAAGACCATCTCCGAGAACCCTCCGCCATACATCGAGGCCCATCCCTCCGACTCAAATATCCTTGAGTATGCTCTTTCATGCCAGTCTCACAGACTCCTGCTGACCGGCTACTAGGTGGCACTACATCATCACCGGCCCCGAAAACACCCCGTATCACGGCGGCCAGTACTGGGGAACTCTCGTGTTCCCTCCAAACTACCCCTTCGCCCCCCCAGCGATCCGAATGCACACCCCATCTGGCCGATTCCAACCATCCACACGACTTTGCCTCTCCATCTCCGACTTCCATCCCAAATCCTTCAACCCCGCGTGGGAAGTCTCCACCATCCTTATCGGCCTGCTTTCTTTCATGACGAGCGAAGAGATGACTACGGGTTCCGTTTCGAGCACTGAGGCTGAACGCAAGATGCTGGCGTTGCGTACAAAATGGTGGAACTCTACCGGTGGTGGTTCCCACACCAAGTCCAACACACAAAAAGGCAACGTCAAGGCCGGCGATGGTGGCGCCAAATTCCGCGGCGAATGGCCCGAAGTCGACAAGGCGAACTGGGACTGGATGAAGGAGAATAAGATCGACTTCGCGACAGGGAACAAGATCGGCGGCCCAGCAGGGGCCTCTTGTGGGCCCCAGCTCGGTATTGGAGCTGGCAGCGGCCACCAGGCCCAGGCTGTCGTCGATGCCGTCGTCCAGCAGCGTGACGCCGGCCGCGGCTGGCTCAACCAAAATAAGCTCCTCGTCGCGGGCGGTCTCATTTTCTTCTACGTCCTCCTGGCCCGAGTGCTGGGTAGCGATAGCTGATTACTAGATGGCTTCGCATCGTTCAACACAGAAAATCAAGCAGGGTCGGCCTGACGTCGCCGATGGATAATAAATACAGTGCGCATGGAATGACACGGCTGAGCATGGCGTTTTTGGGCTTTTTCCGGCGACGGACACCGACGACGACACCGGCGATGGACACCGGTGACGGACCAGAGTGATACACACACAAACACAAAGAGTCTTACTAATAGAGGACTGAGACGGTTGAATGGGTTGCCAAAACGCGTATGACGAATGTATTCTAGATTCGACAGTGGAAATACCTCCTGGGAATATCAATTGCAACACTCACTCTTGAAATGACTTTCGTGGTGATACTAGCCGTGTGGCATGATGGTTCATTGGCTGCATGGGCTCAGCCAAGTGGCGTCTGATCTGCGTCGACAACATTCTTCTCATCTGCCGTGGCTTTGTTCTGCACGACCAGATGATCATTGGAGCGAGAAAAGCCGCTTAATAACAGAGTAAGTCGAATTCGATGTTGGTTCGACGTTGCGTTTCCACAAAGCTTTGCCGTCGTATCTCAACAGCGCCAATATTCCTTATGTTGCTTATTTATAATTAGAGATCAAGGCGAAACTAGGTCCAGTCATTTACGACACAATGTACGATCAATTCGTGCCCCAGCATGTATCTCTCAAAGCTCCAGACCTCCACGTTCGCCGAAAAGTGCCGGAAAGTGGACGCCGGGCACATAACGGATGAGCCGACGACCAGGTATCATCCGAAGGAAACATCAGACACGACATACTGAGCGCCGGCTGGCGACGATCACGAAGGGTGTCGGCTGTTCAGTGGTCTTGGCAAATGTTGGCAGGGAAACTGACTGCCCGGGAAATGTGAAGAAGACTGGCTTTGTGGTAAGCCGAAACGTGGTATTCACCGGCATGAAGTCATTGCAGAGCAGGAGAAACACCAGACGGCGGATGTGGGATGAAAAGCCAGAGGTATGTAGAGATGAGTTGAAAGTGATCGCCGGCTGACGAAAACCATTAGCACATCCACTGTCCAACAAGCACATCGCATGCAACCCTGATAGCCTCTTGGCGGGTTGGAATAGTGCGGCTGATATTGCGTAAAGCATTCATACTTTTGTCCTCTCTGCATACTCGACTATGCAGCACATGGAATGCGTAACAGCTAGCCCACGTCGTTGCAGCGTTGTCCGTGCGTAGGCATCGTCGAAGAGGAAACTCGTGGTCGAGAACACGCTTGTGTTTACGATGAGGCACTCGGACCGGGGGGTTCTGTAACAGGGTGTGGTGTCATGTTCATGCGGCGAGTCAAGGTGTCCTGGGGCCCCCTCGAGAGTGTCATCCAACTGACCCAACCAGTGGTGGGTGTCGTGGCTGGTTACAACGTTGTTTTCGTCTCAACCGCTTTTCACCAAGAAAGAAACTTGGTCTGAAGTCTAGCGGTGCCGTGCAATGGGATTTGGACTGCTGTGATCTAGCGCGCGGTTGTTTACGAAATCCAACGCCCGGAGCTCTGACACCTGAAGAAACTTATCCCGTCTTCCGGGGAAGCAGATGCCAACTCTCTCGGTGATTGTAGGTCATCGACCGTTGGACAAGAGGTCTCTATTAGGTTTGTGTTCTTTTCTAAATTCGGCGCAGCGCTAGGGGCGCTCTCTAGATTGACCCAGATCCTGCAGCGGGTCGATGCAAGGGACACACATCCATTGTGTATTCGTACGTTACATACGGCCCATACGTAGGGCATACCAAGCATGTACGAAGTAGTAATTGAATTTCGAATAGTTTTCTCTGGAAAAAGGGGGCACTTTCAAGACATCGAATGACGACTCAGCAAGGGTCTCTTGCGCGCGCAAACGGCGATCAAACCAACAACATTCCCACCCCAGACTTGTCTCCCTCACAAAGGATTCTCCATCACTTTGACTTAGCCTCCCCCGCTGCCGCAAAAGCGTCCCGAACCCTACAGAACGCATCAACAATCTCTGCAAAACGACAATGTTCTACCCTGTAACAAAAACCCCATCATGAGGTGGGAAAAAAAGAGGAGGAGGGTAGGGATGCAAGAAGACCCAAGAAATCGTCCTATCTCCCCGGCCCGTCCAACCCTCTTGCAGGGCGTAGCGTCCAACTGCCGAATGCAGCACAACGGCCCACCCCCTTGCGCTCGAGCAGACGAAGCTTAAACACCCCGGTTCCTGGCCTCGTCTCGCGGCGACGAACGTTTGTCAAGCAAAAACATGTCACGGTCGCTGGCTGAGCCGGGGGCACGCTGGAGGAGACTGACATCCAACGCAGGTGAAGAACCGTTATGTGCTGGGGATCATCGAGGATGGGTTTCGAGCTGGTGCCGGGCGGGATGTGGAGGGCTGGGCAAACTCGACCGGGAACAGACGTCGAAGAAGCAAGAAGACATCGTGGTACTTTCGCCGAACAGTCGCATGTAGCCTAATCGTCGTCCTCGCGGCTGTTCCTGAGATTGACGGTTCGCCTGGTGGGACGTTTCCAAGGTACCTAGACCACTCGGGGCGAGCCTCCGATTCGACAGCATCGCATTTGGCCCTAGGCAAATGATACGCACGGCTGCCTGCCTCCGTCTCGCCTCTTCCCTTTTCTCCCCTTCCCCTGTGTGTCCAATCTTCTTGGGCTTTTCCGGATCTGCTGCAGGGGGCGGCGGCGACGCGTTGAATGGTATAAGGCTGCGTTAGCGTCCCGCCGACTTCCCCCGATCTCAGAAGAGAGGGTCCCTTTCTTCTTCTTTTGGAGGGCTGGGATTGCGCGACTTCTCTCCATCGACGGTACAAGCGGACAATATGGCGTCGAACACGAACTGGCCGCTCCAGGAAGAGCAGGCCGCTCGGAAGCAGACGTCGACCGTCGGTGTGTCGGAATTGGATGATGCGGATAGTGTGTTGGAGAAGAACGAGACGCTGGTCGTCGGTACGACAAATCTCTATGAGAATGGGCAGTTGAGGTTGATTCCTGTGAGTGCTGCGTGTTGTTCTCCGTCGAATGGTGGCTGACTCCTTCTCAGATGCCAACGCCCGATCCCAAGGGTGAGAAACTCCATTCTTCGTTGAATGTCAACGACAGCTAATCGTCGTAGATCCATTGAACCTTCCTGCTTGGCGCAAGTGGACAGCCATTGGTTGTCTGTGCTTTTGTAAGGCTTGAACACTTAGATACACAACAGTCTACTAATCATTCCCAGTCGGCGCCCTTGCCCTCTCAGCAGAGGTTGTCATCGGTGGTCTCCTCCCCATCTTCATCCTCGAATACTCCGGCGTCGATCCCCATGTCATCAACACCTTCGACTTCAAGAAGGCAAGCGGTGGCAGCGGCCTCAACATCAACCCCATGTCCGTTGTCCCGGCCGGCGTCAAGCCCGCCTCTCTCGAAGAGGTCTCGCTGCTGGCCACCATGCCCCTACTGGCGAACGGTATCGCGAGTTACTTCCTCGTGCCGACATCCATCTGGATCGGTCGCCGACCCGTTCTACTGTTCGCCGCTACCTCTGCCTGGGCTGGTGGTCTGTTTGCCGCGTTCAGCACCAGCCTGCACCAGCATCTACTTGCGAGAGCGCTGATGGGTCTGGGAGCTGGCGCCGTGGAGGCTTTGGTTCCCCTGATTGTTCAGGATATGGTCTTCATTCACCAGAGAAACAAGGCCATGTCGGCCGTCGTGTCTAGTCAGGGTATCATCATCATTGGGTTGGGAGTTGCGGCCCCTTGGGTGTCTGCCAACTATACCTGGAGGTGGATGTACTACATCACCTCTGGCTTGGGCATCCTGGCGTGGGCTCTTCTCATCGCCTTCCTACCCGAGACTAGGTGGACCAGATCTCAGGCGGAGCTCAGTATGTTGGATATTCCCATTGGTGCTTACTATATGCTAACTATGTCTAGGCGGCCAGAAGATCTACCCGCTTCCCCCTGGCCAAAACCGCCCCGAGCTCGACTTCACGACCTTCACCCCGCGCACGACCTGGACCAACATCGGCGTCTTCCAGAATGGCTTCGAGTTCAAGCGCGCCGCAAAGTCCATGTTCGACGCTCTCCGCTCCACCTACTTCCCCGCGGTCATCTGGGCTGTCCTCGCCAACAGCATTATGATCGTTAACAACCAGGCTGCGCAGCAGATCACGCCCTTCGCGCTGCTTGCCCAAGGCTGGGAGTTCCAGTGGACTGGTCTGACCGTGCTTCCATTCTTCCTAGCCTCGGCGCTGGTGTATGTCTTCGGCGGCCCAGTGGCTGACAAGATGTCCAACGCAGTGACGAGGTGGAACGGTGGTAGCCGTGAGCCGGAGCATCACCTCGCCAACCTTGTCTTGCCGCTTGTCACTGGTGTGGCGGGATGCTTCATCTTCGGAACGGCGGGCGAGCGGAACTTCCACTGGAGCGTTCTTCTCGTGGGCTCGTTCTTGATCGTCTTTTCGTTCCTGATGACCATGACCATCCTCAGCGTTTTCATTGTGGAAAGCTACCCACAGTGGGCAGGGTAAATTTTTATCGTGATGTACCTCTGAGAATCCTTGCTAATTCCACGACAGGCCGGTGCTCGTTAACGTCTCGTCCCTGCGCATCGTCATCGCCTTCTTCCTCGCCTCAAAAGCCACGATCTGGATCGCGGAGAAGGGACCCATCCAAACTTTTGCCCTCTACGCGGAGACCATCATCGTTCTGTCCCTGGGTCTGCCAGTCCTGTATTTCTGGGGCAAGAAGATGCGCCAGTGGACCGCTGGCAGTGTCAACACTAAGCCAAGCGAGAAGGAGAAGGCGTTTGACGACGGCGCCTCTGTTTGAGGTCGGTAATGGTAATGATATAATGCCACTTGGGGACGACTGCCTGGCTCGAAGCAGGACGTGTAGTCCGGATAATAGAGACCGAATTCTGAATAATCAATCCTGTCGCTACCGAACGCTGGAGATATCTTCCCAGCTTGTGATGCCTATTTGGTAACTGCCATCCGATCTGATACCTCACGTCAGCTGGGCGAAGACCTTCAATATCCTGATTGTCACTGTGTAGTATTCTATCTCACTACTCTCTCTGTGGCTTTCTTACTTTAATCTTCGTTACTATCCTCATCCTCCGTTTTGTCATCGTCACTCTGGTCCTCCTCGCCGGTCTCGTCGTCTTCCTCGTCATCCTTCCTATCGAAAGAGTCATCGGATCTTGTAAGTTGTTGATACAACGCTGTCCAGAAGGTCACTCAGAGCGCGTTCCGTCTTTACGACCGCCGGAGAGTGAAGCTGATAGTGCGGCCCGCAAGGATGCAGGACCGAAGGGGACGAGGCCTGATAGAACTTGACAACACTGTCTCCCACGCAAACACGCCCCTGGGCGTAGCCTATAATGTCGGAGTCCGCAATGAAGACTGCCTTGTTTATAGAAAGACCCTGAATTGTTCTGTAAAATCCTGTTGCAGAACCCAGCAGGCGGAAGACCGATCCCGGCCTTGCATCTTCAGGCGTCGAACGGATGATGTACTTTGGGCCTTGGTGTAGGGACAACACCACATCTATTGCTGCGTCAATGTCCGAGTCGCCGAAAGCGAGCACTTTAGAGTGTCTTTGATGCTCGTTGAGTGCCTTCTGAAGCTTTTCCCTGGCTTGGGAGAAGATGGACCGACGGTTGTCCTTGCAACCTGGGAGTGTGAATTTGAAGACAGTATGCAGGTCCTTGAACCCTCTTTTGAAGCCCTCCTTGGGCTGATTCAGACTGTAAGTCAGTAATAGCCAGCAAAATGCTAGCAGACGAGCTTCGGCATGTTCAGCATTGTCGCACTCGGCGTAGATACGCCTGAAGAATCTGATCCGTTCTGCGCCATGCCGCTTCAGTGCAAGTTCGTATTCAACCGAGGATCCTTGCGCAACCAAGATGTCCTTTTCAACGAGCGCTCTGGCGCGGTCGTCAAAAATAACCTCGATCACACCAAGTCTTTGGCCTTGCAGTACGATGCCATCGTCAATAGTGAATTTGATCTCGTAGTCATGCTCATCCACTGGCCCTTCCCAATGAGTCGTAGTCTCTCGGTCTGCAGAGTCTAGGGGAACGCCTCCTAGCTCGATCAACACGTCTTCAAACCATCTGTAGTCGTCGCTCCAGTCAGGAACCCAGGACGGCAGACCACTCTGGCGGTTTCCGCTCCACACATTATCCAGCGGCCATAGGGTGTTCTCGTGCCGTATGATAGCCTTCGTCGCTTCCGTGTATATCTTGGCCACAGATTGTGTATAATAGGGACTTGGGAATGGCTGTCCGAGTCTCTGAGAGATGCCGTAGAGCCCAAAGATCTTGTCTTTTGGGTTGGTGGCATGCCGAATTCTGGCATGTTGTACAAGGCTCGACAACTTCCCTTCCTCATTTGCTCCAGCCAATTCGGACTGGCTCCGTTGAATTGCCTGGTCATTGGTGCTGCCAGAAATATCTTGAAAATCCGAATAGGCGTAAAAGCAATTAACAAAGTTCCTCACCCCTTTGCTAGACAGGGAGAATGTAGCCTCCATAAGCTCCAAAGCTTGGCAGAAGGTGTCCCAGGCAATTACCTGTTCCCCGCAAAGTATGGTAGCATGAGTGGCAAGAAGAAGCTCTTGGAGAGTCCACATTCTCTCGAACCAGGACCGTCCAAGAACGTCCTCAATTATCTCGCGTATTGTTTGAGCATCTGATGTCCCCCATCTAGTATCTGGGATAATATGAGCGTGCATTGTTCTGGAATGAAGAGGATAGATCATGGGGCAAGAAATCAGCTTGAACTGACCACATTGGTTCAGGAACTTGATACAAAACTCGGTTCGAAAGTCTTCCCAAGAATCGTCCCGCAGCAGATATAAACGTCTTAGATGAAGAAAGAATGCATCTGTTTTAGCGTCGCCATTGCCTAACCAAACAAGAACGTCTTTAGCGACTTGGTAGATATCGCCCATCATTGCAACCTGAGCATTACGCTCCTGGACTCCACCAGGAGTCTGGTCGATGCAAATGCTATCAACCCATAGGATACGGTCCTCGGAGGCTCTCCGAAGATGCCTTAGTGCCGCATCGCAGTTGGCGGTGATGGGCAAGATCAACGCCCCGAGCTGAAGATAATGCGACGAGCTCGGTGGGCCCCATACGTACGACAAGGCTTCAAAGTGATGTGAAGCTTCTATCACGGACTGTCGAGAGATCTGAATGCCACATTCAATCAGTGGTCCGGAAAGAACTTCACTGGCTTTATGGGCGGGGTGGAGGACTAGGAGCCTGGTCTGTCGAGGGCCACTTAGTTGGGTTTGTTGATATGACATTATGAGCCATGCAAGCAAATTCTAATGGTCTCATTAGCGAAGATTTTGGTGTCTTGAGAAAGGAACACCGGAGATGGCGCAAAATCAGAGAGAGAAACCCACGCCTAGGTACTAAGCGTTGAAATGTGGAATCCCACTTTTTGAGGGGTGCTGCAGAACTCACTGGCTGCATTCCCAGCCTGCTCACCCTACCCCTATCAGCCGCAAGTAAGCCCATTCAGCTACAGCATAGCCTCCCATCCACGCCTGATACGCCTTCGGGTCTGTGACTGCCTTGGTTGTATATTATCAGCAGTATTACTGGTGCTGCGCATCCTACCAAAAATTGCTTCCAGTCAACGGTCCACAGATATCACGACAATCGTGTGCATCTAGACAACAACTTTTCGACAACCCTATCAAGACTGATATAATGAAAGTTCTGACATACTCTTTAGTTTATATGTGAAGCAAAACTGCCTTGAATGCTGTAAATATCTCGTCCAATGCCAACGTCTTGAGTGAACACCCACGAGGAACGATATAGATGCAGGATGGTTTGAATCAAAGTACGGAGGGCTACAGTCAAGCCTACAGACTTGGTTTTGCCAACTGCGTCAACTACATCGGTCAGGATGCCGGCGACATTCGACTACTAACCCTAGGAGCTTTGCTAGCCGGGCAGTGTTCCCTATACCTCTAACAGTAGTATGCTTAATACTTCTAAAATGATGATAGTAGTAAATAAAACGATAGAAACAACGATAACAATAACGAAGATAACCTATGACGATGAATGATGACGATAATGATTGACGACGACGATAACGACGACGACGGCAACGATAACGACGACAACTATAACGATAACGGCGACGACGTAAGCGACTATATAAGCGATATCAATGAAATATAGGGGGTCTAGTAATATACACAGATTACACACGTGTGTATGAACACTGCCTGTTTAGCAAAACTCTTGACTAACAGTCGTCCCCCGCGCGAACGATTAGGTCCCAAGCGAAGTAGTAGCAGTGCTGTTCAAGAGAGATGAGCCGAAAGCCAGTCCATACCCCTGTTGCTATTCTACCGCTCCATTCAAATGTCTACGGCGTTTGTGGGTGAACTTAATTCGGTAAGGTTTCCAGCAGCAAATCTTCCCCTGCCTGTATTTCGCACATTTCACATGTCATCTTTTCAAGATGATGCCCGTCCAACGGACCTAGGTTTACTTGACGGGAAGTCTATATAAGGTGTCATTAGTAGGATGTATAAGTAAGTTCCTGCTTTCTGTCATTTTTCAGGGGCTGGTTATCCCTTCCCACGACCCACGTCTGGCACAATACAGCGTCTCCTCACAGTAAGGAATCTTTCGTACTGTCTCTGAGTTACGCTTGCCTTCTGATCAATGGACGACGATACATACGAACAGCTGCTAGATGAGGCAGAGGCAGATGGATTGCTGAAAGTCGTACACGTGGCCCATCAGCCCTTCAACTCAACGAGCTGGAAATCCATCCCCGTGGGACTGGCCATCGTTTTCGCCAGTGACCCTTTCCTTGGGACCGGCGAAAATGCGACTTGGATAGCCAGACTCGCCGTAAAAACCGGGAATATCGCCGGTCTGATGAAGGGCGGATTCCATTGGTCCTCCAAGAACCTCCATTTAGAGGCTTCGCACTACGACATGAAAGTCAACGACCCCGAATTGTTACGGTATGGGCGGAAACTTTCACGCACGTTCTATCTTTCCGACAGCCGGACTCCAGTTTCCTGGACAGCGAAATTTGAAGTTACTGCCAACGAGCCAAGCGATCGAGCAAGATTCAAGATAAATGACCTGGAACTAGGCCAAATTCAACAAGCTGATGCCTGGAACACCAACGGCCAGCTCATCTACCACTACCGTCGGCATGATCAGAACAACAATTTTAATGCTATCTATGACGACTTGCCACTTGAGGGTTGGTGGCCGTGGCCAAAGCAGAACGAACAAGCCGTTGGAACGCGACGCACGAGGCAAGTTGGCAAATCTGTCGATGCTCCCAAGGTCAAAAGAGGCAAATCTAAGTCGATCGAGATGATGTATATTTAAGGGGGACTATTGCTACCCGGGCAGTGTCCACTACACACTCGGGTAATCTGTATATCCTACTGAGACCCCCTTATCTTCCGTACTAAACCGACTGAATTTACTGTCGTTGTCACTATCGTTATCATCGTCGCTATCGCTATTGTCGTCGTCGTCGCCGCCGTCGCCGCTGTTGTCGCCGTCATCTTTTATCGCCAGATCGAAAACCTAAATGCGCTACGAGTAAAATCAAAGGGGACACTGCCCGGATAGCCAACGAAGACCACCCGGTTAGCAAATCTCTTAACGGGATGTCATCAGGGAAAATGAATGGCAGTATTTGCGGAGTAAGAATAAATCAAGTACTTGTTTAGTAACAAGAAAGAGTAATGGCCAAGCCATTGATTAGTGTCATGGAGTAGGATCTTTCATATTTCACCTCGGGAGCGGACTCATCGCTAGCAAGGAACAGTCCGACACCTATCCACAACTTAAACCATATCCATAGCCACGATGGAAAACAATAGAAAGCAGGGGAAACGATGGAAGCTAGCATTAAAGACTACAAGATGAATGATGGAAAAGGCGGGGGTGAATGTAAAGACTTGTGCCAGATGACATGGCAAGAAATTTAGTCAAGCCTTCCATCTTCATCAGTCGTAGAGAAGGAAAGGGTCATCTCTGGCAAGTGTTCTCGACTTTTGCTTCATCTTCCAGCTGTCCACCTTGCCCCGATATTACTACATTATTGAGGCAGCTCGTGTCTCGGCTGATGAGCCACTGCAGGCAGCTCAGGAGAGACGGCGTTACCGTGCTT
This sequence comes from Colletotrichum viniferum, assembly GCA_020226115.1. Classification (NCBI taxonomy): domain Eukaryota; kingdom Fungi; phylum Ascomycota; class Sordariomycetes; order Glomerellales; family Glomerellaceae; genus Colletotrichum; species Colletotrichum viniferum. The sequence continues at coordinate 531,090 of JAGFBE010000028.1, read as the reverse complement.
TCCCGGAGCCTAAGGGGGCGGTGGGCCGTACTTGGGATCGAGACTTGAAAACGCTCTCATTGGGGTCGCAGCCTCGGCGGCTTTGACCTTCTTTCTCTCCCGCATGAGTAAGAAGCTGAGAACCACGACAGCGATAGCTAGAGGCACGCCCACCCCAATCCCGATGCCAGCTGCAGCACCCGCAGAGATTCCGTTGTTCAGTTCGGTTCGCGCTGACGACGATGGAGTACTAGAGCTGGTGGCTGTTGCTGTGATTCCGAGATCCGACTTGACGGCAGTGTTTAACATGATTTTGCCTGGCTCAATGGTGAAGTTCGTCTGCAGGCAGTTTTCTGGGCTGAGGCACGCGTAAGTTGCGGTAACGACGCAGCCCCAAAGACCATCGTGTCCGTCAAGGACTGTGTAATTCGCGAGTTAGCGAATAGTTCAGGTATCATCGCGATACAGCCCAGCCCTACCTGCGCCGAGTATCTCAGATCTGTCACAGTATTTCGGGCATGCTTCTTCGCTAAACTTAGAGTCGTGCAAGCGCCCCGGTACAGTGTGTCGTCGTTTGGATCGACGCAAAGGCCATTTGTTAGGCAATAGTGGTTGTCATAGCAGCAGGCTGCCGCTGCTTTGCCTTAAGGTGTGGGACACGGCTTCACTACGGTGCTGGGCGAACCGTTAGGCCAGTAGCATGCCGTAGTTTGGCTGGCTACTTCGTTAGCCAAGCTGAGGACGCTGAGAAGCTTGCACAGTTGCATTGTGGTAAGTCAGGACAGAAGTTTGGACAAGGGAGCAGGCGATTGCGACACTGCGTGAAAAGGGACCGAATGAAAGTAAGTCCTTATGAACATATGGAACTGACATCTCAGCCTGATTCAGTCATGCGTGCAAGTCTGCACAGTTCGGGAGGACGGGGTCCATAATGCGGGCAGTCCTTGGTACCAGAGGCGGGAGACCCCATCCAGTCGAAAATCCGTCATCTCCCGATGGGTCGCGCGAATCAAAATTGTCAGAAAACGCACGAAAAGAGTCCTTCCGATGTCCCGGGGGCTGTGGCGTTGGCCATGATTTCATATAACGAAGGATTCGAGGCGGCATGCAGCTTTACAGCATATGCCAGAGGCCATCCTACAACGCGGGACCTTTTCCAACACATCAGGCTGCGAGTCTCTAAGGCAATAGATCTTCGCAATATTAGCAGTATGCTGACAATGGCGTGTGGACTTTATGTAGCCAAGCAGCCGAAAGCCCCACACCGATGACTCTTGGAAAGCCCTTTTGGGTTGGATCGACTCTCACGAGCGGCACGCAATGCCCAATCAGTAGATGAATGGAGAGAGAATGTTGAATCACCATGGAAAGAGACGACCAGCAGGCTGGCGGACTGTTTGACCAATCCTCCTCGATTGTTCTCAGGAGTTAAATCGACTAACACAATTTCCACCAACATCGCAATGCGTTAGATGACGCCAATTGACGGTCGCTGAGATGATCGTTATGAGAGATTGAATTGGGTACCAAGGTTTGTCCATGCTCAAACCAAGTCATTCTTCTTCAAAATAACGGCCCATGCAAGGCCCATTAAACCGAGCGCGGTGAAACCAGCCGGGCTCATTTCACCGTAGAGGCCCACGTAACACCTGCCAACCTTCAATGCTAATACCATATACGGCCGCGGCTCCCAAAACCATGCATCTATCAGTCCAAATCCAAACCTCAGCTTTCTACCCACCTCCCCAGGTATCTGGGGTAGAGTGAGATTGCTGCTTAGCAATGATCATTAGCCACGCTCGCTTCGCGGCACTGCTGGAGAGAGACTGCACGAACTGGTGGTCCTCGGGGCGGGACTCCGACTGTGCGGGGAGCGCTTGATGCTGGGCTTGTCCCACTGTTGGACTGTGAACGGTGGCAGCGGCTGTGGCCGCATGCGCGGCTTGGTAGGCTACGGGAGAGTTGTGGCTGCGAGGCAGCTGGTAGTTGGTCTCTCTTATGCTTGACGTTAGCAGAGACAAGGAATAGCAAGAGTGAAGTACGAAAGAGACGGGGACCGAGACGGGGAGCGACGGAGACAGAGACGGGGATGACGCGCTAGGTAGCGGCCATGAGGGCAATTCATAGTGATTAGAGAATTTGCGCTCGAGATAACTCAAGCTGACCACATGCAAATGCAGTGATAGTAGTGATTGCCACTGCAAGAGACAATTGGGATCGGAGAGGAAGGACATAAAGATGGAACACTTACGAGGACATTTTGGTGGTTGCGACAGTGGGTTGATGATGTTGATTGATTTGATGAGCCAAAATGAGCTTCAAGGGCACTGCGGAGGCTTTTTCAACGTGTTTTTGTTGCTACTGGAGAAAGGCCTGTTCACCGCAGGACCAGAGTTTGGAAGCCACCACCCTCAAGGTAACTTCTGCAACATGAAGACCAGCTGACAGTAGGACATACACGTGGGGATAATTCGATCTTAGATGGCGAAACAAGCACGAGGGAGAAAACCACGAGAGTCCCTCGATCCAATGACAAACTTTCCCAAAACAGTAGGAGTAAGTTAATAGATATCCTACTCCTCTTTTTTTAACTAGTAATTTTACTTTATTAAAGCCGAAAAAATCGCTTGCATCAGGTATGGCGCTTGCTGGCCGCTAAGTCTCCGTAATGTGCGCAACAACAACGTAGAGGCCGAGCATCACGTCATGCTTGCCGCCGACACCCGGCTCCACTATCGGATCCGGGTTGAGATGGAACGGGCCGAAGGAACGGGGGTGAATCGGCGAATGAATTAGATAAGCGAGGTGATGTCTCGGTCCTAGTGATTCCTGGAGGTCCCCATTCAAAACACTGCTGATGTAATCCGGCATTGGAAGCGAGCGGTCGAAGGTTCCCCTGGTCGCGAGCCAAAAAGTAGCTTGTCCGTAGCGTACCGGCTGCCCTGTGGCTGGCACGATGGTGGTTTATTTTTGTCGCCTTTGCGGTCTGTGAATTGCGCTGGAATACCGCTAGAGGGACTTTAGCTACGCCGCACCAACAATGCAAGGCCGGGACCTGCGGCGGGAGTGTTGTCGACAGAGGGATAAACAAGCAAACGGTCATGATGTGCTGCTCCTATCCCAACGTATTGAGTTACGAAATTTGGTCGGGTGAGAAAGGGGTCGAATAGGAGAGGCAGCGATGCAATTGCCCGTTGATGCCCATAGCATCAGGCGACAGAAAGTGCCCAGAGCAGGAGCAGGGTCGACATTCTGGCCTGCCCGCCGACACGGAGCTGGGCAGTACGTACCGACGCAACGGGGAGGAATGGAGCGAGCTACCCTCTTTCTCTGCCTGACTTGGCCCAATAAGATACCAGGGTTGGCAAGCTTCGTCGGGTACGTACCGGCGCATGGTAGCGTAGCGCACCGCGCACCGTCCTTTCTTTCCTTTTTTGCGGGGGTAAAATTTGTGACGCAGCCCCGATTTTTTGTCATCATCGGATTGTCCCAACTTTTTTTTTTTTTTTTTGTTTTTTTTTTCTTCGTGAGAGCAGGAGCAGTAGGGAGCAAGTGCCCAAGTCCGGGTGGAAGGAGCAAGAAGCAAGAAGCAAGAAGCACCTGCATCTTCTACCTGCGTGGGAAAGGAGAAAACGGTTGGCGGCAGGAACAGTTGTCTAGGACCTTGCCTTCCCTAAACTATTGCATCAGAGTCACCAGAAGCAATCAAACAGACAAACGGAAGACAGGCAGGTGCGTGCCTGTGACATAATTGCCTCCCCCGGCGCTTCCATCTCCATCTCCATCTCCATCTCCAGTTCTCCCTTCACCGCGTCCACGGCCACGTCCACGTCCACATCCACGTCCACATCCACGTCCACATCCACGTCTGGGACCCTGTACCTTTTCTTCTCTCCACTTCTTGAACTTTCCCCTCCTCTGGAACCTCTCCTTTACGCAGTCCACGTCGCCAGGCGAGGTACCTTACAGACGCATCTCCATCACCGGTCACCTCGCAGCAGCATCGTCACCTGCCACCCTCTCCCCCTTTACCCCTTTCCCTCGAGGCCGTTCGTTCGTCTCTCCTTTTTCTGCTTTGCATCTTGCATCGTCCAGGCTACCAGCAGCGCGCATTGGCACCCACGGCATCGTCTTCCTAACATGCGCACCCCCTGCTGTACATAGGCCTTTCTGCACGAGAAGAGTCACGACCTTAGACTAGGCTGCCTACACACACTACCTCACTGCAGATACCTGCACTAAAGCTGAGGTAGCTTGGTTGCCCCGACTGAGGCCCGGACCTACAACTTGCGCTTTGCGACTTCACTACACCGGGTCTTCTACTACCTTGCTTCTCTCGCCAGCATCAGCCGACGTTACGGTCCTTCTTCTAGAAATACCCACCTGCTGAGTGTCCACCGGTAGATATCAGCTGCAATTCATCTGAGGTGGTGCTGCTATCGCCGACAACGCTCGCGGACCGACCTGACGCACCCACCCCCCGGCTCCTCCTCTGTCGTCCTTGTCGTCCGCCCTCGTCCTGCCACTAGCCCCCCCCAGTCGCACCTGCCCAAGAAAAAAAAAGGATCCAGTCACCACTTCTGCGACTTGGACGTGGGCTCCCAACGCCGCTTCCTCAACACCACCACCACCTCCGCTTTCTCGTCAACCATGGCTCCCAACGTCAACACGAAGGCGAGGAACGGAGTCGGTGTCGGTGTCGTCGCCAACGGCAAGCCTCTCCGTCGCGTCGTGCCTGCAATTCCCCTCACCTACGAGCGCCGCCTCAAGGCCAATGCTGCTGCAAAGCATGCCGCCGCCCAAGCCCACGCCGCCTCCGTCCCAGTCGTATCCCTTCCTCGGCCCGCCGCCACCACCAACGGTTCTTCCTTGAAAATTCAGAACGACGTCGACGACTCTGCGCCACCGACTCCCAAAACCCTCGAGCCTGCCATCGCCGAGAAGACGGACAACGACGACAACGACGCCGCCGCCGAGGACGACAACGACGAGAAGCCTGCCGAAGACCAAGCAGTAAAGGATCGCGACGGTATGTGTAAACTTAGCTCCAGCTACAACTCTCAAGGTGGATGCTAATAATTGTCTACCAGGTACCCAACAGACTTCGATCACTGCCCCTGCTGCCGCCGTCCCCGACGTGTCCGAAGCGACTGACAAGCCCTCCGAACGAGACGCGCCCCCGACTGTCATGGAATCTGCGCCAGGTATGTTGCTTGCTGGCCGCTACGCATGCCAGGACTCTCCCTCATACTTTGCGGACGACCACCCGGCAGCTTCGCCGGCCTCTGGTCAGTCTGCTTGGTTGGGTGAGAGTTCAAGGCAAAGTCTTTTGGGGCAGCAAACAAATTACTCACACCTTGCAGAGAAACACCAGCTTCCTCCGACTTTCCGACCCCCTCCTGTCATCTCTCCTTCGCGCTACAACATGCCTCCCGGCGCGCCCAACGGAGCTCGCCCTGCGCCAGTCGTCCTCAATGGCACTTCTCACCGAGGCCCTCGATCTGTCCACAACGGCCCCCCGCACATGCATGGCCCGCGCCCAAGCAACGGCAGCCTGGTGCAGTTCGGCGGATTTGGTTCCAACTCCTCATCTCCTGCCCCTCCTCACTCTGGCGGCTTCATGCCTCCTCCCGGCGCGCCCCTTCAGGACGGACGCCAGTTCCACAACCATGCTGCGGTGGCTGCCAACGGCTACCCTCCTCAAATGCCTTATGGCACCGAGTTTGTTCCTGGAACCGCGGTAGACCAGTTTGGCAGACCGATTCCAGGTCCTCCTGGCATGGACCAATACCACCCGTACGTCAATGGCTACGGACCGTCCACCCCTCACAGCTTCCAGGGATCCCACTCGTCGGCTCAGGCGGAGGACGTCGGTGCCTACAACCACTACCCCGCGCCTGGCATCCCCAACGGCACTTCCCACCTCGATGACGCTCGCCCTCACCCTCCCCAGGCCGGAGGTTTCGGTGTACCACCCCAGCGGATGATGCCTGGTCCTATCCCGCCCCCGCACATGATGCATCCCGGCCACGAAGCCCAGGCATTGGATGGACTCACCGCTTACCTGCGGTCACAGTTCCGTGATACCACATTCGCTGACTGTACCCTGGAGCTCCGATATCTGGACGACCGCTATCCTCCCGTCCGAATTCCCGGCCACCGCCTAGTGCTTGCCAGAAGTCAGGTCATCAAGAACATCCTCGAGTCTGAGAGCTTCGAATCTAGCCCGCCGGGTGCTAACCGCATGATTCTTCTCCCTTCCGACGACAAATACCTTCGCTCCGATGCTTTTTGGATGGCAGTTCAGCATCTTTATGCCTACCCCCTGCTTGGCCTCCCGGACCCCAGTGCCAACGGCGGTCTTGGCATGGCCGGTACGGCCGACGACCGGTTCGAATTCGCCCTTGGTTACGCCGCAGCTGGTCACGCGTTGGGTTGGCACCCAATTGTTGTCCGTGGCATGGAGATTGCCTCTCACTCCCTCGGCTGGTCCACCATTGAGCGAGCCATCGCATTCGCCTTGGGTGATGTAGCGGGCCGTGCCTCAGCCGACCGCCACACCCAGTTCGTCTACGGTGACGCAGTCCAGATTTTGATGAACGGGATTATCAACTTCCTCGTCAACAACTTCCCGACAGACTTCACTCTGGACACGTCTGTAGCCGATCCTGAGCGCTACCCTCGCATCCCGTCTGTCCCTGCCATGCCGCCCACCCGTGAAGGCACCCCGACCATTGCCCACGGAACTTCGGGTAAGGACCGTCGTTCGCGCCCAATGCACATCCAGTTCGGCGATCTGGCGTTGAACCATGACGGTTCTAAGGTGTCCGAGCCCTCACCGTTGTCGCCCCTGCAGCGAAACATCCAGTCCATCCTGTCAACCATCCTCATCAACCTGCCCTTCGCATTCTTGAAGCCGACTCTTGAATCGAGTGGTTTCGGCAACGTCAACGGATGGGCCAATGTCGAAGCGCGCCACCAAATCATGCTGGACGTTGTCAACGAGCGTGAGGCCAGAAGACACCGAGCAGTTGAGGCCGTAAGAGCCGGCGTCATTCCGGACGCCGAGTCAATCTTCTACGGTCTCCAGAGCGTGGAGCCCCGCGTGGCTGAGGAGTGGAACGGGCTCGGCTGGAGGGAGGAAGTGGTGTCGTACGTCAATGGCGACGCGCCGTCCCTCGGCCGGCAGTGGGTTCCGCTGATGGTTCAGAATGGCGGCGGCCATGCGGAGAACACGGGCCGCCCGGCTTATCCTTGAATCAAGAATTAGCCGGGATTACGATGTTACGACACGGAGACTCCAAAAAAAAAAAAAGATCGACGACGACGATTCGGGGCGGTCTGCATTCGGCATTCACATGATGACCAAAAAGAAAAAAAGCGGCAATTCCTTTTCAGGAGGGATCGGTTGATGGTTTGGGCATTGCGCATGGTGTTCTTTTGGCAGTTTTTTGTGGAAAAGTCCAAGCTACAGAAAGCGTGGAAGTGAAAGGGGCATTTTGTGCTGCGGTTCTGCTGTTATGGGCATCTGTGTTGGTCTGGTTTATTTGCGCGCGCGTGTGTTGATAGTCGTGTCAGACTCTTAGCTGAATGTCTGGTCACCTCTGATGGCAGGGCTTAGCAGACGGGAACCTAATGGGCAGACTTGTTGACGCATGGCCATGGGCAGGTGTTTTCGGACGAGGTTGCAAACCCCCAACAGCGGCCGGTGGGCAGGATGGCAAATGATGGGATGAGGACAGGTAAAAGGGGACACGGAAAGATCAACGGGCCGGTTGTGGGGAGGACGTGTATATCCGGTGATGTATGGGTTTAAGAGAGAAAGACGGAGGCTCCTTATGAGGAGTGAGTATTGCGGGGAGCCCAGGCGACGCCGGAGAACCGACAGGTTGGGCGGGTTGTTATTTTGCCATGGCCTCGACTCGTTGGGTAGGTATTCATAGTGTGTACTGATGAATATGCAAGACATTTGCAAGTGTTTCCAGCTTGGATGGACGGGTGTATCTGGTGATGCCGTCGACGGTCTGATTGCGCTTCTGATCAAAAGAGGGAAGAATATCCGAGGCTCACGAAGGAACGCGACATGACAGACCAACAACAAAGACAGAAGCAGACGCGAAGATTTAAACATTTCATCGATTATCAACAGGATGCATGAACAGGTCATTAAACTTGATGGCGCACCTCTCCGAGAGTGGCATCTGGGAGGAAAAGTGTGGGGAAGTCCCCTGTCGCGAGGGGCACTCTTTGGACCTAGCGGACCTCGCGACGTCGGCTGGGCCAATCAGTGGTGTTTGTTTCTTCAGTGGTCGAATTCAGGCCCCTCCATCCCCGGGACAGCAGGGATCCATATCAGTGATGAATTGCCTGAGAGCCGAGGCATGTGCTTGCTTCCCTTCTCGCGCTTGTTTCCTAGGGGGTCCAGTGGCTTTCCCGTGACGCCTGACGCCTGACGCCCAGCCCAGCAGCGCCAGCCAGGTGCCGCCGCGCCCAACCACATCGCCCAGCTCGGTGTATGTCCAACTCTCCTTTCCCAGACGTCGGCCCCGGTCGTTGAGGTCATCGCGCAAAGCCGACGCTAGAGTTCCGGCATTGACACGTGCTAACGGAGCTTCCTCAGTTCGGACCAAACCCTCCTTACGGATACACTTCCCCAGATTCTCCAAACCTCCGCCCGAACCACACGACAAGTCACGACACCTCCCTCCATCTCTCCGCCGTCTCTTATCGTCGACTACCACCCTCTCAGTACCGAACCCGTTCCCGCGATAGTCAGCTGCTCCAATGGCCTCCGCCGCGACCTCGTCGTCGCGGCCAGGCCCAGCCGGCGCCGCCGCTGCCTCCACCCAGAGTCCTCGTCCTGCCGGCGGCGGTCCTTCGCGAGCGCCGCCCTCGCGCAGCAGCGTCACCGACCCGGTCCTCCGAAACACCCTGCGATACACCATCTCCGCGAAGGAGTATGCCACCCTGCACAAGTACGTCCTCTCGCGGTCGCGCATCCTCAAGAGGGCTGCGCCGAGCGTGAGCGCCGTCGAGCGCATCGTTGAAGGGGAGAAGCCGAAGCAGAATGCCCGACCGGGTGCTGGAGGACGGGCGGTGGACGATTACAATGCGCGCGCGGTGCGCCATTCCTTGCGTGTGTTCATCGGTACGGCGGTTGCGATGAAGGGATGGGCCTTGATTTCCCAGAAACTGCTGGGCGCGAAACCAGAGTAAGTGCCTTGACGGATATCTACGACGATTTAGATGCTGACAAGGAGACAGTCCTGCTGTGGCTGGCCAGCAGAAACAACCAATACACAAGTCGCCGACGCTCCGCCTCTCCCTTTCGCTATCCACCATCCTCCTTCTCTACCGCATCCTCTTCCGCTTCCTTGCTCGCCTGCGCGCCCATCTTCTCGACCCCACGGCTGCGCCCTTCCGCCAAAGAAACCCGCGCACAGCGGCGACCCTGACGTCTCCGTACGCCCCCGCCATCGGCGCCTCGCTGGCCGGTGTGTTCTTGGGCGTTTACCCTTCGCAGCAGTTGCGCGTCACCATCGCCATTTACACGCTTTTCAGGGCGCTTGAGTTTGGCTGGAACCTGTGCGAAGAAGAGGGCATGATCTGGGGCTTCAAGAACGGAGGCAAGGTCAAGCGGGAGAGACCATGGTGGTGGGGCAGCTGGCTCATTCAGCCGTTCGCCTTCGGACAGCTGCTGCATGCTGTAGTGTTCGACAGGGACTGCTTTCCCGAGGCGTACGGGAACTTCATCTTCAAGAACTCAACAGCGTACATCCACCCCAGGCCGGCGGATTACCCAGCTCACCTCAAGTGGCCCAAGGCCTATGAGATTGTGGATAACCTGGCCCAAATGGCCAAGCTCAACTGGCCGTAAGTATTCTTCTTCATCTTAGCTGACTTAGCTAACAATCACAGGCCCTACATCTCACCAACTCTCTTCCCGAACAAGGAGACGCTCCCAGCGACCCTCAGCGCCGTTAAGCCCCTGACCTCAACTGCCCACCCCATCATCAACTCACTCTCCTGCGCGACGCTTCATCCCTCCGACCCGTCTTGCCTGCGAACCTACCTCAACTTCTGGCTCGGCTCATTCCCCGGCCTCACCCGCTTCTTCCTCATCATCTACTCTGCCGTCACCTTCCTCCCGCGCTTCCGCTCGCTGTACAACGCCCCCGTCACGACCCTCCAGCGCGTCCTCGCCAAATCGCTTCGCATGAGCACCTTCGTCACTGGCTCCATTTCCACCGCCTGGGCTAGCATCTGCTTCTTCCAGCAGTGGTTCCCGCGCACCTTCCTCCCCACGCAGAGGTTCTTCCTCGGTGGCTTCCTGGCTGGTCTCTGGGCCTGGGTCGAGAAGCGTAACGGACGCGGCGTGTTCCTGTACTCTGCTCGTGTGAGCGTCGATTCGTTGTGGAAGGTTGGTGTGAAGAGGAGATGGTGGAGGGCGATGAAGGGCGGCGATGTGTGGGTGTTTGTCATGGCATTGATGGTCACTGGTGTCGTCTACGAGAGGGACGCGAGGGCTGTGAAGGAGGGTAACTGGAGGAAGGGCATCAGCTGGGTGCGTGGTGAGGGTTGGAGGGACTGGAGTATTGAGGAGGATACCGAGGCGGAGGACGAGCACATCGAGAAGATGGAGTAAGTGTGAGTGAGTGCTTTTGATGAGATGAGACCTTGAGATCACGGTCGTTGTAGGTTTCGGTTTGCATGGTTTATTCTTCATGGCGGGGTGTTTTAGGCGCCTTACATGCTGTACGAGAGTGTTACGACTTTATGCTTGATAGATGTTTAATATGATGGAGTTCAGATTCTGCAACTCTTGTAACACACTAGAGGTCATGTCTCGCGCTGCAATGGATACCTCAAAAGACTGAAATGTTATCCATTTCGGCGATGTACTACACACGTCAAGTCTCGTCATGATCTCGCAAAATTCCGGATCGGTCCGGTAACGAGAAACTGTTTGGTGACTGAAATATAGTATGAATACCGCATGATACGCAGGGCCGCATCCCAAGAGAATTTCGCGCGGGAAGGAGCGCTGCACCGGTTACGTATCGGCATGCACCGGTTACATATCGGCATGCGCAGAAGGCATAGCATACTGACGGCCAAATTCAGACCAATGACATACTAGGAAGCCTCAAGGTTTGGGATTGAGCTTTGTACTGTTACTCAACTTCGTAAGGCTGGGATGGGGAGAAATGTACAGAGAAATTGGAAAGGCAGTGCCTTTCATCAGTGTCGCGAAGTACGCGGTAGCCGTGTGGGCGCAATGTGCCGTGCGGCTTGGGACACACACAGAAAGCCTCGTTCGGGTGTCAGAAAGCCTAGGAGAATTTCCTGGGGCGGGACGGGCAACCTGAAAGACGTCTTGGATTCCGCTCGGCGCAGCAGGTGCATTTAGAGCTTACGGTATCGTTGTACACCTTGTATATTCGACAATTTTCTTTTTTTGTCGGAGATATCAGGGGAACATGGTGCAAGTCGGACCATGAAAAGCCCTGCTTCTGGTCATTCCCGATGGCTGCAGCCAGGATTGGAGAGGACAGTCGCGGGAAGAGAAGCGGCCCACGCCAACGACGACTATTCGATCTACGGTCCTTCAGGCACAGTCAAGCTCATCTGTACCCGCAAATCCGGGCAAAAGGATGAGTCTTCCTTGGAGTTTTGGTACGGCGATCCCGACAGTGCTGCGATATACGTCCAATGGAATTCTGCTTGGCCTCGCCCTCCTAACCCTAAAGTCGGCCGGCAGGACCTCTTATGGTGTCTTGAGCACGATCTTCTCACGCCTGACGTTTTCTCTTTTAATCATACTGACAATGTCTCGAAGACATTGAACTGCCTCGCTTTGGCCAGTAGAGGCGCATTTGAGTCTATTCCAGGACCGGTCATTAATGTACAAGTTCTGGAGCAACCATTCTTAGACGCGACTTGTATGCAACCCGCATCTAATTCTGGAAACCCCCTCGACCCCAATTGGAGGCTGTCGGCAGTTAGTAGGACGGTCTCCATTTTGTCCTATCTGGTGGCCGGCTACGACATCCCGGCCTCGAAGATACCCGGAAATATTGTTGGCATTTCGATGGGTGATTCCATCTTTGTCCCTCGGAAAGTACGCAACCCCGCACTCTTCAACTCTGGTTAAAAGTCTCCTACTAACTGATCAAAAGCTACTGTGCGATCCTTTGAAGACTGAAGATGGACCTAATTTCACCAGAATATTAGGAAACATTGGCAAGCCAAGTTTTGTGATGTTCTTTTCCGTCGATAGCCCGGTTACACCACCACACGATGGCAGTTTTTGGAGAATTGCAAATCCTCAACAATTTGATGGTATTGCCACTGATCCTTTTGGCAATACTTCGATGCACTTGTCGTTCACAAATTGGGAACGACCACTCGAAGGTTTCAGCTCTAGAGGTATTCATGACGTTCAGATTTCCCTGATGGAGTGCGTCATCTCCATCCGAGAACGGGGCAAGTGGATTGGTGACGTGGATGTGATCCCCGCGATGAGAAGCCCTGTCATTTATCAATTACCAAGGCAAACGCCCTGCGAACATTCGAAGCCCGAAACTCCTGGTCCCTACATGAAGTCAATTGAGTCCTGGGACGAGCTTCGGGAACATCATTCTGGAAATGTCGTGGTTCGAGCCAGTGGGAATTGGTTAGCTAGACTCGCTACAACGTCTTACTTAGCTCAGTGTGCAGGCAGACAGCAGGGAAATATTGGTCGGATAACATTATGTCCTGCTGAGGTGTGCTGGAAATGCCTGGGCGAATACGTGGAGCAGTTTTCGCCTAACATTTACATTTTCTGACATGAGGTAAGGGGCAGGTGGACAGCCATACAATTGAATCCTCGTTAAGAGCTGCTCAAGCAAAGAGACCAACACTGCATTACAGTTTGCAGGGTCATTCACCAAATGGCTGTCTTGCCCTTCGATGGAAAGTTCGGTATTGATGAATCATGCAGTCTGATTGAGCCTGCACCTTATTATCCCAGTCTTTACAAGATAAAAGTAGCGCGATTCCTAGTTGGGTGTATTATACACAGTCCACGTTCTTTGTATACTCATTAGCAGGCATTTGTCATGTAGTATGTCAGAAGAAAGAATACGGAGGCTGCAGCCAGTGATGTCCCAATGTGCACTAAATGATTCGTAGAGGACCCTTAATATAAGTCGTGACACGCTGCAGCCTTGGCCGGAACAGGAGCTTCGTCTGACATACAGACCCCTGAGGGCCGAATGGTCAGGAAGATCGTGTCCGTAGCAGAACGAGCGCCACATTTGACGCGCACTAACCAAATTGAATGGGAAATCACCTAAAACGTATTTACTACGTCTTCAATTCCCTCTAATCAATAATCAGGGGATGATTCCTAATATTTAAAGCCCATTTTACTCATCTGTGTACACGTTATCTTTGTGTTAGTCATCACTAGTGGAACGGATTCATTCCGAAGAACTTCTCACCCTTCGATATCTTTCCATAGAAAACATCCTTACGTCGCGAAGAGCAACTCGGTAACTAGGCAGTCCTAATGGAAGTATCTCCTAAGTTCTCACCCGAGTTTTTCGCTGGTCTCCTGGCCTTACTCTCGGCCCGTCCTACTATGATTCTTGTCCCGGTCAACTGCGGCGCTCGACTTAAAAGAAAAGACCATACAGGAACCCAAAGACAACCAGCTCAGAAACTTGTACGTGATAGGCTCTTTTTGTAAAGTATCGAGACCCGTGTTGAGGATGGTACAGTACTGGCGCCCAGCATACAACCTGAGTGTGTCCCACAAGTACACCTCAACCCTCAGTTCCATCAGTCTTTTGGAACATACCCCTTTCCAAGAATCAAATGTACGACAACTCTAAACATGGAAAACTGTGAGTTTGGAAAGTTGGGACCAAGACAGTTTGTAGGTTTGTATTTGCCAACCTTTGTTTTGAAATCCCTTGCTGACCATTGCTGTTTCAAGCACTATGAGGAGCGTTGATGGATGGGTTACAGGCCACAACAAGCCTCAGATTCTAAAATGGGTCGTTCTTTTCTATAGAAGAGGAACTGCTAGTATATGAGGGCCAAAATCTTCAATTCAAATGGTGTCTGCAGTCTGGGCTAAGAGTCCGGAATAGCTAGTGCTATCTAATACCACTTGACCTGTGTAACTATTCAGAGAATCCCTTGGGGATAAGACACAGAAATAACATGGGTAAGTGCTTCGAGCTCGAAAGCATGATGCTAGTGTCAAATGACTTACCAATACACATGTGGCAATGTTTACTAGGGTTATGCACTTACTCTCAGCTCAACATCCGGTGAATGATTTCTTAAGCTTACAAGAATCTATTCAAGAAATCAGGCCCACAGCAAAACCAACCTTTAAATACTAGATTGCTATTGCGACAATTTTGACGCTGCAGAAGTTATCGAAGCGCTGATACGAACAATTATCTCGACGAAAGTCCATTGTCAAGTCAATTCCTGACGAAATCATCGACGAAGCCGGTGCTCTAAACAATCGTTACCTTGAAGACTGGTTCGGCAAGCAAGTCTATCACCATCACCTTTGCTTGAGTGTTGACGTCAACTAACTGGCCGTAGAACAATACGATCCTCGTGCATGTGCACCGCCCGGGAGGTCGGGGACGGCGCGGGGCGCGATAAAATCACGCGCCCACGGAGAAACTTGGAAGTGGATGCTTGCAACCCGACCAGGGATACGAATATGGGGTAAACATGGCGACCAGGTTCGTAAAATACAGGACCTCCGCAGTGCCGCACTCAAGCCGCTGACAAGTGACCGGGTGAACCCCACAGATTAAGGTAACAACGGCGTATTGCCTCCCCATGGGCGGCTTTTAACCCCGCCATCCCACACCAAATCTGCGCCCTCGTCTTTGGCGCGCCAATCCGGTGTAACCACCTCAAGCAGGTACCGGTAGTCAATGTCAATATCAGGTGGCCACCGCCCGTTAGCCTGGTCTTGGCCTCTCCGCATTCTAATTGTTGTCTTTCCCGAGGTGATTGCCAGAAACGCATGATTGCTGGGGTACAGAGTCGCTCCGGATCGTCCTTCTTGTTTGTCTTGACTCGGCTGAAAGCGCTCCAGTTACATTGCGTGAACGAGACAGTCCACCAGAAACAACACCCCAGCCATTCCACATGCCACTTCAGTCGCGCATCGGATCGGCTCAGGGGTAGGGACGGTTCGGACGCCTGATGATGTCGACAGTCTTATTGCCATTGCATGTCTGCTTGCTCTGCGAGTATAAAGCCGATTTATATCTCTCTCGATTGTCATGTAGCATTCAGCACCAGCATCTCAGTTTTCAGAGGCAGGTCTTCCCTTGAGACACAGCAGCCATGTACCTGTCTAAGATCGTCTCTGCTTCGCTCGGTCTCTTTGGCCTCTTGGGCTCGGCCGCCGCCTACACCAACCCGATCCGTAACCCTGGCGGCGGTGATCCCTAGATCTCGTGGTTCGACGGCTACTACTACCTGATCTCGACCGAGTGGACGAACCTCCAGCTCGCCAGAGCCACTACCATCGAGGGACTTAAGACTGCCACCCCGAAGGTTATCTACTCTGACTCCAACCCCACGCGATGCTGTAGCGTCTGGGCTCCTGAGATCCACTACTTTGACGGGAGGTGGTATCTCTACTACACTGCCGGCAACGATGGCAATTTGGATGGCCAAAGAATGCATGCTCTACAGGGTAGGTTTTGACCCGTCATTTTCAAGAAGCTCTCCAAAACCGACGAACTTATCTACAGGTGGCGCATCTCCCTGGGATGACTGGTCCTATGCTGGTCAAATCACCGATGATTGGTCCCTCGACGGCACTGTTGTCCGATTCAACGACTGGGGTAACTACTTCGTCTACTCCTGCATGACCGGCGTTGAACACCAATCCACCTGCGTGCGCAAGCTCGGTGATGACTACGTCTCTGCTGGCTCCGAAATCACCATCATTTCTCAGCCCGACCAGGCTTGGGAGCAGAGTGACGTCCCCGTCCAAGAGGGCTTCTACGGCCTCTACTTTGGTGTAAAGACCTACATCGCCTACTCTGCCAACTACTGCTGGACTCCGGATTATTGCGTTGCTCTGCTCGAGTGGGATGGCGTCACTGATCCCGCGTCGCCCACAGCATGGACGAAGAGCAATGGATGCCAGTTGACCGCCGCCAATGGAAGCTTTGGCACTGGCCACAACAGCTTCTTCCGTAGCCCTGATGAAACCGAGACGTACATCACTTTCCACGCAACCAGCAACGCCAACGGAGCGTGTGATGACAACCGTTACGTCATGGTCCAGCCCATCACTGCCAATGCTGATGGAACGCCCAACTTCGGTGTTCCTCAGGCGTCCACCTACGAGTGGCCTGAGCCCAGCGCGTAACATGTTATGGACGTGCAGCTTGGAAAGACAAGTTAAAGGTGAAGAGCGGATGCATCTCGTAGAGAGAATGATGGAAGAAATTTAACGAACAATACATTTCAGGCGAATCTATGATACCGAGTTCTGTGAATGTCTCTCAAGTCTTGCTTTCCCAGCGGATGAGCCACCAGAGTACGATGTTGTCCCATTTGTCTTTCTTGTTTTCGTCGTCTGCTTGCGCCCGGGATTGTATGAAGTATCTCCAGGACGTTGAGTTGAGTTTGGCAAAATTGTGTCCAACCCCCATGCCTGCTGTTCAGTTCGTGGCATAGGTCCCTCTCAGCTACTTAGCGACTAGGAGAACCCCATTTCGACATCCCTCATGTTCGTAGGCTTACATACGCAGTGTTCATGCTGATCGACAGACGTCAGTTGGTTATCTTCAATATGGATGTATCAATCAAAGGATCGGGGTGTACTAAACAAACCATGTGGTGTAGAACAAGAGAGCTTCTCTTGGTCGCGCTCGAACTGGTTTTCTCATGAACCATCTGTAGGTCTTCAAGACAATATCCCTCCCTTTGAATTGCATGGAGTCGGTCTGACTGATGACGAATAAACTGATACTGTCAGATTGGGTGCGATTTGTACTTTTGGAGAACATGCCGTCTCGAAACCCGCTTGTCTTGTGGTGTAAGTACCCCTTTGAGGCAGGCAATGTCTGCGGTAACCCTTGATGCATCGGAATATGACAACAATCGCGGACGGCACGGAGATAATCAAGGTTGCCAAAGAAACGATTACTCCAGGTGATGATGACATTGCTTTTGACAAGTGACATGTTTTGAGTGGGATAATGATACGAAGAAGAGCCATGGCTTCCTTGAAGGAAATCTTCCTTCTAATATCAACATCTCCTTCCATTCCCCTTTTTCAGAAAAGAAGGGAATCGTCATTGGCGTGCTTTCATGTTTGCCAGAATGGACATCCTACAGAAGGAACAACTTTAAGGCTGTGTCTCCCGACTCGGGTGAGACATACATGACAAGGGCGGATGCCTTCCGCTGGTTAGTGTTTACCGCCATCTTGGAAATGCACGTCGCCGCTTCGGGCACAATTCTAGTTTGACCCAGAGGGGTGTGCGCTACGATTGGAAGACCGACATATATGCAGGGAGACAGCTGCGAGACGCTCAGAAGAGAAATGGATGTCATAGACTGGGATATTACTTCAAATGGCGGTCCTAGAGGCTGACGTACGCAGTTTTGCTACACCGATGTGGCCAGACTTTTCTGATCGTACAGCGCGATGGAGCCAGCCTGACGGACTTGGAACTTGAATTCCTGCGGACAGTAGATGACTGCGGCAGAGGCGTGAAACTTAACCTTACGCGTTATCCAGTTTACTGTGTAATGCATAACGAGTACTTTTACTCCGTTTTCAAGTACGTATGCTGTTGTCTGGCCCATCCGAAGGTTGAGTTGACAGTGCAACACGATGTAGCATCGCAGAATGCAACAGTAATTTAATCAAACATTGTTGACCTTCAAGCCGCTTTCATAGACCTGAAGTGTGCCAAAGTTGCGGCATCAGAAAATCCACCAGAGGTTCAACATCTCAACGTTCATGTGAAAAGTTTGCCTAGGCAGCGGGTGGCATGTATGGAGCAAGTTGGCGAAGTGCGGACTTAAATCTTGTCGCCGTACTCCGCCCGCTCGGAAGTATGCTGGGCACCTGTTGTCCGTTTTAAACTGGCAGTTGTCAATACTCGACGCTAAAACAACCTTATATCCCTAGCGTCCGCCTTCTCAATATCATTCTCTGTCACACAGAAACATTGATCAACGACTACAATGTCCATTGGTTACCGAAGAAGGAAGCACACTCCCGTCATGAAGCAGTTCATCCTCGAGGATTCCCATGTGAGGACCGGATGACAGATAGAATGACGCCAATCGCACCGAGAATAGTGATGCGTCTGAAGATCGTCGGAAGAAACAACGTTTCGGTCACAGTTTCGGCAAGCGGGGGAAATGATCGCATTTAGAATCACGGACGGCAACTCTATTCGGGCGCTCGCTCCAAACAAGAAACCGTGAATGGCTCACAGAGCCGTAAAGTTTCATGCTTAAAACGTCCACGTCACGCAAGGAAATGTCCATACTTTAACAAGAAACCTGATCGCACAGGCCCGTTCGGAGCGCATGTGAAAAGCACCATGGGCTCCAGTCCTTTTTCTCATCCTTCTTCCCATCTCGACGACGCCAGCTGATAGATGGTCTGGGGAAATTCCAACCGTTAAGCTGATCTTACATTTCTCTTTTAGACCTCGAAGTGCCAAGTCCACTTTTGTGTTTATCGTTACATAATATTCGGCTTCCAAGAAATTTGGTATTAGACGATCAAACGCAGCTCCAATGGGCCGTCATGCGACATTCTTCTCGGCCGCCTTCTTGGCCACGGGAGGCTTTTTGTTCGGATTCGATTCCGGTATTATCACGTCCACCATCGCACTCCAGACATTCAAAGACTACTTTCATCCATCTGATGCTATTGCCGGAGGAATAGTATCATCGTTCCAGGGAGGAGCGATCCTTGGGACGATAGTGAACATGCTATTTTCCGACTGGCTGGGACGGCGCAATACGGTGTTTCTTGGCTCAATTATATCTGGTCTGGGATCTGCACTCCAGGCCGGCTCTCGGAATCTGCTCACCCTCATCATCGGGCGGTTCATCGGCGGTGCTGCTGTTGGAATTCTCACATCGACCATCCCTATGTATGCTTCGGAACTGTCGGAAGCCAAGCATCGGGGTAAACTCTCAGGTCTCTTGCAATGGATGCTGAGCTGGGGCTTCTTGGTAGCCCAGTGGTTGGGCTACGGGTGCTCGTTCGTGAAGACTGACTTTTCATGTGAGATCCGATGCTAACTTCGATGTGATAAACTGCTGACTCACCCTAGGGCGCTTCCCTCTGGCGTTCCAATGCATCCCAGGTATCATCTTGGCACTTGGCATATACTTCCTTCAAGAGTCACCTCGCTGGCTCATGGAAAAGGGACGACCTGATGAGGCTCGTCAAGGACTAGACAAGCTACGCATTGGTGTAGATGAGAAGGTCGTTGAGGTTGAGTACAACGAAATCCGACTTGCTGTCCGTGAACAATCTACCCTCAACAAAAATTGGAATCTATGGAAGGAAATTCTCACTCGTCCCTCCTGGCGCAAGCGCCTGCTCTTGGGTTGCGCTCTTCAAGCATTTTCGCCATTGTCTGGCATTAACGTCATCAACTACTTCGGCCCTCGCATATACGAACTTCTGGGCATTGGGACCCAGACATCATTGATGATCATCGGTATAAACGGCGCCCTTGGCATTGTCTACAACTCCGTTGGCCTTTGGATGTTGGATCGCGTTGGGCGAGTGAGACCTCTTATCGTCTCTGCTCTCGGATTGGCGGCTGCCCTGCTGGTCAACGCGATCCAATTCCAGTACCTTGACAGGTCTAATGCGGACCAGTTAAGGAGTATGGTGGCCATGAACTTCGTGTTTGGCTTCTTCTTCACCCCGCTTGGCATCATCAGCTGGGTGTACCCTGCAGAGATTTTCCCTTTAGAAATTCGGGCCCTTGGCAATGCTCTCACCACCTTCACGAACTGGACCGTCAATCTGATTCTGGTCTCATTTTCACCACAAGCCCTAACGGCTGTAGGATTCAAATTTTTCTACGTCTTCTTCGTCTTCAACATGATAGCGGCGGTTTGTTATTATTTGTTTTACCCAGAAACACGAGGCAAGACTCTGGAGCAGATGGACGAGCTTTTCGGTGATGGCGTTCCGCCATTCAACCAACAGTCTGCTCCAGCTATTGCAGAGTCTACTGATGAAGAGGCTCGGGGCGAAATCATTTCAGTTGGGGCTACAACACAACCCTTGAAAACAACCAAGCGTGCGTACACAAAATACAACACCTTTCATTTGGAGGAATAGGAGGGCGGGCTTCGGAGTTCAGGACACAAGGGACGTATTGTCAGACTCACGTAATCTAAAGCAGGCTCTCCAACGAAGATTGAGAGGCAAAGTAGTGATAAACCAACATGAAATTTCCAAGAGTTTCGTCTGCGCTGAGAGCCTGAGACGTTGAACACTTTGTTACTGAATGATAAGAGTTAAAGCCATGGATGGCAGAAGATCTATGTGATCCTAACTGCTGCTAACTGCAATCGGTTGGTAGCAAACGAATCGTCAATCGGTTACCAACACCGCCGCGGTGTCAACAAGGCGGTGCCTTTCCTTGGCTAGCTAAGCCACTGACCCCCCAGCCTGCTGTGCCGCTTAAGGCACACAAGTATGGGCATTCACTCCTGCAAACAGGAATATAAATTGACGGGGGTCTTCCCAACATAAGGCATGGCGGTGTTCATCTCCGCAAACAAACCTGACTCATCGATTGTGATCATAGTTGCTCGTTCCAATCGTATTCGACTCCTTGCACATCCTTCTCCGCCTTATCATCGCGGCAATATATACGCTGATTACTGAGATGAATATCGAACACGAGAAAATAAAGACTCTAACAATGGCTGCCAGCTCAACATTGTTGAAAGGTAATCATGTCGCCTTGAAAGTTGATTGCAGGGTCTGACAAAAGCAGAGCCATCTGAGTACCAACAAAATCGTGCGCGGCTGCGTTGCGCGATTTGCCGGGCCATCTTCTGGCTCATCCTCAATCTCTTTTTTCTGGCAGGGCATATCTACATCCTACACGGCATCTACTGCAGATACCAGAATTGGAACCAATTGAGCAGTTCCGACAAGCGGTGGATTTTCCAGCCGTTCTTTACATCGACTATAGTGCTTCTATATCTCGCAAACGCCATTTTCGATGTGGTGGATATCAGAGAGGAAATATGACGCCAAGCTTCAAAAGACCACTCGTAGAGAAGTGACCCCGTCACCTGATGGAGGCTTCAACATAATCCAAGACAATTATTTGGCCACAATACCACGCAAACACCTATCAAACCAGGGCCCCTGGACGCACCGTATGCCCAGCTTACGAACCTATGCCGGACTCCTGCTCCTGCCTTGCATTCAAAGGATGCCACCCCGGGAAGTTCAATCCATTATTGGCTATTGATGGCGTGCCGATTATCGTCTCACGCCATCTTAGAGGTTCGTTCGGACTTGGAGATGGGGCGAACCAATCACTATGTTGCATTAGCTTCGGAGATGACTTTTCGTCTGAAGAATCCCCTCGGGACCGGGAAGTCTCACGACAGAGACGTTGGAGGCCCGTTCTTCATGGACGTCATTTACCTCCTCACATCCTTTTCTAGAAATATTCTGTGGTGCTTCAATTGATCCCTTGGCCGTAATCGAACCGACCATATCTTTGGCTATTCAGATCCCGTAATAGTGATTTTCCAACATCCCCGATGGCCATTCCAGAAGTCAACGCACCAAACGAAAGCCATCAGAATGGCGGACCTAAAGTCGCAATTGTTGGAGCGGGGTTGACGGGTCTGATCACGGCCCATGGCCTCAAGAAGGTGTGTTGCAGTGCCTATTTCATATTCTTTGAGATTCTCGCGCTGATGATCGGCAGAACGGATTTGAGGTCACGGTCTTCGAGCGCGACGCGAGCATTGATGCGCGTCCTAGAGACTGGACGATTCTGATTCACTGGGGAATGTCGACTTTGACCGAGATGCTCCCCAACCACATAGTCAAGAACTTTCCAAAGGCTTATTGCAATCCTCATCTGCGATTTGATGATTGGGACGAAAGCGTTCTTGGGTACAACGCCCTTACTGGCGAGGTGTTGTTCCGGAACTCCACTCCCGGCGCCCGGCGAGTCAGCCGTCGTCGCTTCCGGGAGGTTCTGGCGGAGGACCTTGACATTCAGTGGGGTAAAGGTCTCAAAGAGCTGGACATCATCGACGACGACTGTGTGCGACTTTCTTTCAATGACAATTCAAGCTTCGATGCAAACTATGTTCTGGGAACGGATGGTGCGTCGTCAAAAGTTCGGGAGTTTCTGGTGGACGCCGAAGTTGCCAAACCGGTGCCCTCCGGCTTCATGATCGCCAACTGCAATGTTAAGTACGGAGATGAACAGAAAGTCAATACAATCGTGAAGGCACACTCAGTGTTTGCCTCCATGCTCGGTTCTGGGGTTATGGCTGGTTGTGGTGGTATGTATCGCTTACCATTCTTTCCCGCCGGGAGATTTTAGCTAATTTTGCCTCTGACAGTCATGGCTGTAAACGATCCCAAAGACGTTGCCTCATGGGAGACGTTCTGGGTCAAAGTCTGGAAAGGAGAACCCGTGACTCTAGCTGGACAGGAAGCAATTGACTTTGTCAAAAGTGACTTGGAGGGGTTTTGCGAGCCGTTCCGATCAGCGATAGAGTGGACACCGGACGGAAGTCTTTGCTACATTGACGAAATGAAGTATTGGCTGCCGTCAGCCTGGCAAACTCATGACGGAAAAGTCACACTTGCAGGTGACGCAGCCCATCCGATGCTCCCATGTAAGCAAAACCGCATCTGCTTCGCTATTTTCCGTGCTGACTCTCCTTCAGTCCGCGGCCAAGGTCTTCAACATGCCATTATCGATTCCGACAAGTATGTGAAAGCTCTAATTCTACTGAGGAAGACTGGCGACATGGCAATGAGAGAGGAAACCATGACGTTGTACGGAGCTGACGTCGTTGCACGTGGCTGCGCCGCGGTTGCGCAATCGCTTAGCGAGGCCGAGAAGGCAATGAATAAAGACACCGTCGGCAAAATGCTTATGGTTACTCAAGGACACGGTAGGTCTATTTAAGAAGGACGGTGATCAGAGTACGGTCTAGGCGGGCGAGAATTATGTTACAAAGGAGTTCGTTTTGATAACAAGATAGAAGAAGGCACCGGCGGCAGCAGCAAGAGAAGAGGAACGCATCTTGGTTTGGTTTCAACCAAATAAAAGAGTGAATAAAAAGTTGGTTGGTTATTGAAGCAATGTCTTGAAAGAGAGTGAGCCAAGAAAGCCAAGACTGATGGTTGCACTCAAATGCTTATATTCTTTTCATCGGCATGTTCTAACTACCTATTTTGACGATCCGTCGTACAGGCTGGGGCAATTCTCGCCGGCCATAAATTGAAGGGGTCGTCGCAGGGTTAAAGCGGGCTGTCGTTGCAAACAAACGATCCTACTCGGCTAGGGGCCGAGTTGCGCTGATCGTTTAATTGGGTTCTGGATAAGACGGCACATCCCAGGGCTGAGAGTTAACCCGCGAATCGAAGCTGTTGGAGTTCGATTCTTCGTTTTAGGGGTTGCCTTGTTCAGGAATCCGGCTAACTTGCCAGTTTATCGTCCGGTCGCACGGTCGCATATCGATCTACGACTCGCTTCGGTCTCGTTCATCACCTCACTGCGGTCTCTTGCGATCTCGTTCACGGGCTTCTCCAAGCGAATAAGATCTAGTCAGCTGAGGTTCGTCTTGACAAATACGACTTCGGTCTTTCGCTGGATCGCCAGCTTGACGACCCTTGTACCATTGTCACTCTCAGTTGACATTATCGGGGAAATACTAGCCGGCCTCATTCGATTCATCTACCATCCCACCGGGCCCATTTAACCAGATTCTCGGGGCGCTGAAAGAACCGGTGAATCTCTAATCTTCTTTAAGAGTTCTGAAGGCCACTTTTAATCCCATTCGGTTCCATCGGTTCCATCGATCCCATCAAGTTGCCCCCCACTTCCCGCGGTCATCTCCCTTCTTGACACCAGCTCGGAAGCCAACCTGCGGGTTATTCCAACTTCCCTCCAAAGTGACTCTGCTATGTCGATTATTCGCTCTCGTCAATGACTTCTCTTCAGGGACTTGCCTCTTTTCCGTACACGATGCTCTCCAATTTCTCCTTCAGCAATGAAATATGCGGCACTTTTCCCAAGGGTAAACGAATCGTGCGCCCGTCATACATGATCTCAGCCACCGGCTGAACCCAAGGCAGCAGTCCCAACCACGAAGACGGCCGCAAGACTCTCGTCGTCGACCGCCCGGACAATATCGGACATGGTAATGTCACTTTCCAACACCTCAACCTTTTCAACATCGTTATTCGCAGGGCCACCGACGAACATCTTGCGCGACAGTTCGAGGACAGATCTGCGAGTTCCGCCTGCAAGAATAATCTTCCTTTTATCGAGCGGCGGTGTCACCATCTGAAGACCTCCCGTCGAGGTCCTCCAAATGACGAAGACGTTTGCGGATCCAGCTTCAGTAATCTGCCGATCCGGTCCAAAGAGCCAAAGGATCTGGTCATAGCCCAGTCGGCGAGCTTCGCCCTGAGCCTGAATGGTCGGACCATAGTTGGCAGCTACCTTGGCGGCTCCAGTGCCGCCTGGCCATGCTCGAACAGTCGACTCCGTACTAGCCAGCAACCGAATTCCGTTCTTCGTGCTGTCATCGTTCGGGGCTGTCGTAGGGTTAAGCGACGGCCAGTGAATGAGAAAGATGTAGAGCAGCGCCTCCTCTGGAACCCTGAGACCAAGACTGCTGTCTGTCCCAATCAGCGTCGGCCGGAATGGAGCCTGTCTTGTCTTTGGGGAGCCACTTTGGTGCCTCAACCACGCAAAGCTTATGGATAAGTTTCAACAACTCTTCAGGCTCGAAGCCCGGCAGCGAAATGCGCTCGGCTGACGAGTGCATGCGGTTGCAGTTGTAGAGCGGGCGGTGCAGCCGAAGACGACCGTTAAATCCGCGGTAGACCTTCATGCCCTCGATGCAGCCGGTGGCGTAGTGAATGACATTCGCCGATGGCAGCAGAGGAATCGGACCGTAAGGCACGAGCTTCGGGCTCTTCCAGCCTTTCGCGGAAGTCCAAGAGACAGTAATCATATGGTCAGTAGTCGCTTTCAAGCTCGTGATCTCCGGGGACCCTGGCGCCGGAACCGGCTTTGGCTCCTTTGTCCATTGGATCTCGAGAGCTGATGCCTTCAACGTGGATGGCTTGGTGACCGTCATAGTTGCTGATGGCGTGAGGGTAAGTTCGAATTCCGAGGGGCATTCCGAAAATCCTGAAGAGACAGTTTAAAGCGCCATACCAACTAGTGATCCGTAATGTGTCTACTGAGATATTTATCGTGGGTTATGCCGATATTTGGTCTTGACGGTGGATCGGCCTTATCTTAAGGCGCATAGAGCGCAAGACGCAGGGCGTTTTTGACTGGACATGTCCTCACCAACTTCTGCATCGTGACTGTCACCACGTGGGTCGATGGGCGTGGTCGACGTAAAAATCGTCGTAAGTGGCGTGCAGCAGAGCGGGGAGAAGATAAGGTTGCAATGTTTGAGTGAATATGGATATTACACGTTTTCGCCAGTAACAACGTGGTGGTGCGCGATGATGACTCGATCACATTCGGACGGATGACTAAAATGCCAGCATACCCCGGTATTGGCATCATTCATCTCGCGGCAGATGTACTGGCAGTGCGTTTGGTGTCTCCGTCTTCTGGCTGCCTGGCAAGCCTTCGCAACGACATGAATTGGTGGTTGTGTCTCCTCGACGGGATCTCCACGTAAGCTCATCGTGCTCGTGTGATGTCAGGCACATATGATCTTCCAAAGCTCTCTTATGGACACAACAAATTTCGAATTGCAACAATTATAATCAGCTCTATGTACACCCGTAATACTGCATCTGTAAAACTTCGTAAAGACTTCACGGGACTGAGTTTCGCTGCAACTTGACTGATGAGCCAACCCAACCTAAGTACATAGACTTTGTGGTATGTTAAACGAAGATGAAGTCTCTCTTTGCATTATAATCATTTCCACACATAGAATCACTACTATTCAATATGAATTCACCTCGCCAATGATATTATACAGCTTGAACGATGTAGGAGCTTGACTGGTTGAAAACACATTCTTTATCGAAGCAATTGATAATGACGTGGTCAACTCTGGACAACAGATAACGACGAAAAGAAAAGGAATAAAAGAACGAAACCAGTTCAGATATGAGACTCCAAGTCTCTGTCTGACCAGCTATAATTGTCGGTGCGGAAAGGAAACACCTCCTTTACAAATTGAACCACAACTTAAACCATTTTCTATCGAGATATAGGAGTGATGTTACAGGTCCTTAGCATTGTACCGGCAATACCGGTAATATGATCTCGTGTTCCACAAAGAAGCCAGCCGGATTTTGCGCTGAGTGTGGTTGTTAGTCCTGCGAAAGTCCTGTGTATCCGGAGTGTCGGGAACTAGGAGAAAGCCCGACCGGAGGGTTCCGACACGAAGAGGCTCGACAAGTGGGGGTGGATTCCAACGCACGATGAACTGTAGAGGAATATTGCTCAGGGGTTGCAGCCTGAGTCGGTTTCCGCATCAACTTGATCACCCCAAGTCGTGATTACCCAATGCTTTAAAAGCAGTTTCCGGTCTGATTCCTGCTCAAAATACGTACACCGAGCCAATTGTCTGAAAGTTTCTGGTGATTTCCTAATCAAGTTCCTTGTATCAAAGTAGGTGTACCGTGTGGGCGATCCACTCAGTACTTGTAAACAGTGGGATCGATCTAGAACGTTGCACCTGCGGACTGTTCCGACGCCTGATTCCGCCAGAACCTGGTGATCAAGGACCAGACTCCGAGTATACTCGCTCGCCAACGACAAGGTGTGAATGTTTCCAGCAACAGGACCGCTGAAGTCTGGACTGGACACCGCCATTGTGGCTTTGCGGCAGTCGCCTTGGCAATATGGAGGAATTATTCCCGTAAATGAAGTATGCCCCCACGGATGTTTGAGGCGAAAGTTTCTCCCTCACAAGACTCAGAGTCTTTGGCCTAGGCAATTGACAGACTTGCCAACTCAAAGCTCATACTTAACTCTTTGTAATGAAACAGCCTTATTCCCCCGTATTCTCATACCGGCGGGATCCCGCAACATTGACGGGGTAAATTGCGAGACCAATGACAGCTGCCATGACTCGGCTGCCACTGTGTTGAGAGCGATCGCTTAAGCATTTGGGGGCATCCGCCGCAAAGATCGAGAGATGCACCCGGCGCACCCGTGCTGCCCTTTTATCATTTACGTATGTTACACCGGCGCGCGAACATACATAGTAATAGCAGAATCTCAATTAAGACGCAACCGCAGCGTTCTCTCAATGATCAAAGCGATCGTTTTGAAACGGGCAGAATTGCAAGCGCATTGGGCGTTAGCTTGGCCCCCAAAGTAAGCGCAACACACACACATACTTAAATCCAACGCAACCCAGGCAGACCGTAGCCGAGCCAAAGAAGAAAAATCGGGGAATTTTCGCCTCAATACCAAGAACTCGGGAGTGTTGAGTAAACTAAGAATCAACCTACGCAGTAAGCTTCAGGAGAACTTTCCGAGCATTTAGATTGTTTGTGGGGAACCCGACGCTGTCAGCCGCCATGGGTTAGCGCTGGCAAGCCGCTCGTGTCAGAGGGTTATGGAACCTGAGCCCCCCTAGTAGGATCTTTTGACTAACAGGCCCAACGGCGCTGAAGCGAGGGTGGCACGGTACGGGAGAGGCGATGAGGCCATCGTCAGGTCTGGACGCAACGGGGGCCTAGGCGAGGCCATCGTCATTTCAAGATGTGGGATTATGGGGGAATCGTATATTGGCATAATCTTGTTACATTCGTGACTTGAATCGCGGCTGACAACCGACGTCTGGCCCGTCTTTACAACCGGCGCAAAACAATGACAGGAACACCGTGAACAAGGCACTGTATTCGCCCTTCCAGAAGTAAGCTTGATTCCATCGATCACGAGATTTCAATCTCTCTAGCCTAGGGGATGAAACTCGACTTCTCTTTTCGGCAGATCGATGCAAGGAGGAAAACCGCATGCGGAATAGGACACGACGGGGGAAGGGGGCGGAATACGAAAAAAACAACGTGATTGGAGCGACTTGCGCGCCGTCTCATCGCAAAATACCTTCACTTTTTCGGAAACACTGGGTGCGACCCCACGGCCCCGGGGTGTTCAACACCGCCAACAGCCCAAACGACTTACACAGAGAGCCCCGTCTTCGGTCTTGGCCTCGCTCATCACCAACGAGCCCGTCATAATCCTCCGGCACTTTTGGATGAATCTTTACTAGAAGGTCTTGGCGATGGAGGCGTCTGGTTGTGTTAAAAAGATGGCGGCTCCTCGAGCAACGTCAAGAGAAAGAAAGATCTCTTTGATCAGCAGGTCCTATCTCATCAACTCTTGGTATCGTCCGTCCTTTCATTGAGGAAAGCATAGTTCTTTTCTGCAGTCCATTCATTTTCGATCTCGTCCATTCTTTTCAATACTCATAAAGTACATTCACTTTCCACCAACTCACGCCCATTAACCTAGTCCAAAATGGCCCGTTCCAACCAGCTTCTCCTCGCCGTCTTCCTGGCTCTCACCGGCGTCCAGGCCGCTCCCCAGCCTGCGCGCTTCGGCACGCCCGTCGTCGCCCGCGCCGCTGAGCCCGCCGAGTTCTCCCCCCAGCCCTCGGCCGGCCCCGGCGGCAGCTCCTTCAAGGACTCGGCCCACTTCCGCGTGTACGGCGCCTCGGACGCCGACGCCACGACGGTCCTCGGCATGCTCGAGGGCGCCTACGAGTGCTTTGTCAACACCCTCGGCTGGCGCTCCTCCGGCCTGTCCTTCGACGACGCGACCGACGTCGGCCCCTGGTACAAGACCAACGTCTACACCGTCAAGACCCTCGACAGCGCCGCGGGCGTGATGCACTCCGAGCAGGCCTCCGGCGCCGCGTGGCTCGAGGTCGTCGACACCTACCTCACCACCGCCGGCGTCACCGTCCACGAATGGGGTCACGGCCTGCACTACCACCAGAAGACCTGGGTCGACCAGGCCGCGACGGGAACCTGGTGGGAGACGGTCGCCAACTGGATCGCGGACACCTACCAGACGTCGGACCTCTGCGCCGCCGCCCGTGAGAAGCACAACCAGCCGGAGGGCCGCACCGAGTTCAAGGTCAACAAGGTCCTCGGCGACTCGTTCCAGGTCATCGTCGACGGCACCGTCGACTCGGGCAACTACTACCAGGCGTGGCCGTTCCTGACGTACCTCACCAACAACCCGGACAACATCGGCGGGCTCGGCAAGGACGCGCTGCACCAGATGATGAAGCAGTACAAGGAGGGCAGCAACGAGACGCCGCTGCACACGCTCAACCGCGTCGCGTCCAACAGCACCGCGGGCGAGATCGTCGGCGCCTACTGGGCCCGCATGGCCTACGTCGACATCGGCCACAAGCAGGCGCAGGACATCTTCCTCGCCGAGCAGTCGCGCATCAACTTTGCCAACGTTGACGGCTCCGGCTCCGAGTACAAGGTCAAGAGCGCCCGCGCGCCGCGCTACATGGGCTCCAACATCATCCCCCTCAAGGTCAGCGGCGACAAGGTCGAGGTCAAGGTCACCTCCTCGGGCGAGTACACGGCCACCCTGTCCCTCTTCAACGCGAGCACCAAGAAGGGCCGCTACGTCAAGCTCGCCGACGGCGCCGGCTCCGCGACGCTCGAGTCCGGCGAGGAGGCCAGCCTGGTGATTGCCAACACGCCCAAGGAGCCCATCCAGTACAGCGGCTTCGAGCTCGCCAACAGCGATGCTAACAAGGGCCTGGACTACTCCTTCACCCTGACAGGTGCCACCGTTGCCTGAGCGGGATCCGGAGGGTGTATGTTTTGTACTTTTGAGTAAATACTTCTTTTCTCTGTATACTGTCAGCCGCTGGATGCAGGCTTGTACATATTTTTCAAGATACCAAGCATTGGAACGTTGTTTCCGCAAGTTGAATATTTCTCATGTTTATGACGCGTGAAGTGATTCTGCCTTGCTTCTTTGATAACGCTTTGCGTACCTGAGAGTGGTTCATGTTGTAACCTGATCGTTGTTGTAAGGCGGACTGTGGTTGAGTCATGCTAAGCTTTGCGAATCTAGACTTCGTTTACGGTATAGGTAGCCTGAGAAGCGGCAGAGTACTCAATCGCTGAGGACAGCGCAATCGTGATTGCAGCACAAATGACGAGAGTCTTTGGTGGGGGCATCCAGTTCGTAGCCACTTGCCTCGCAGACTTGCCCAAGACCCTGGTCAGAACGCTCTGACTTAAGTTGCCCTCAATGAATTCCAGAATCTTTAGTTGCAAGAACGACAGTCGGAGGAGATAGGCGCAGTACATGACGATGCCTCCCACGTAGTCAAGGCTCGTCTTCTGCATGCCTGCTGTGAAAACCACAATGGGAAGGATCCGTAGGTTGACCATCCCCACAACGTTGGCAAGCATGGCCCTTCTGAACGTCAAAGAGGAGCCCGCATGACGCCCATGCAGCCTCAAGAGCGCGACGGTATCAGAGAACAGCTCGGTTATGAGGCCCGCGTAGATCAGGTATATCGGCCGCCGCGGCATATTCCGCACAAGAACGAGAAGCAGAGAAGCCAGGGAGAGGACATGATGAGTGACGTATTCGGGGGAGTAGGCGAGCAGCGGCAGCTCAGAGACCCAGAGGATGCCGCGGGAAGCTAGGCAGACCTTGCCTGCTGTGGTGAAGGGTCGTTGAACGCCGAAGATATCTGATTCTCGAGGCGTATTGCCGTATGCGTACAAGCAAATGGGGGTGGAGACGAGGGAGAAGAGGATGCCGAGGGGAAAGACGAAGTAAGGGGCAAGTTTAGAAGATGGGTCTTTTTGGAGGGTGGCGTAGAATGAAGGGTTCCAATGCTTGACGACGTAATGCAGTAGACGGTTTGCAAGTTGGTAGCCTGCTAGGCCCATGAGAATGAAGGTGAGGTCCGAGGAAGACATCCTCGGCGATGAATGATGGATAGAAAGACGGTAGATAGTCTGGGCGTGCCAGCGGGAACCGGGTCATGGGCATAGCATTCCACGGTACTTTAAAACAGGTTGGCACTTGCCCTTTAGTCTTGGCCGGCAGTTCGAAGCACGCATTGGCGACTATTGTAGGGAATGTCTTGGATGTCAGTTGCCCAGTCTTGACGAGAATGCGGCCGAATTTCGTGGAGTTAATTCTCACGTAAGCACGGGATGCACTATCAATATTAAGACAAGCTGACGGTGAGAATGCAGTAATGCAGGAGAGTCTGCGTTTAGTGCAGAATGGGTGGGGGGTGGTCACTTGTGAGCGTGGGGTGAGCCTGCTGTGACATGGGAAGAAAAGACAGAAAAGGAATTTTATGGAGTCTTGGCGCTGCCGGTGCAGCATAGCAGCCCACTGAAGTAACTCATTACCAGACTAAGGTAACCATACCTTAAGCTAAGGTTAAGTTGTCGCCTGCATCTGACCTGACTTTAGTCATCCACTGGGCGCTGCCAAAAAAGTCAGATACGAAGCGAAGCGACGTCTGATGGCTTATTGCTGCAGATACGGTCACTGAGAATACGCGCAAAAGAGCGATGGCTGACGGAATGCGAAAAACCATGGAAGAGGCGAACGAAAGCAGCCGTCCCTTTTCCCATCCCTCTTGTGCTTGTGCAGAAAAAAGCCAAGGCATTGTGTTGTTTATGTGCGCCAAGCAAAGCGATCGGGACAGCCAAGGCAGATCACACGACGGCAGAGAGCGGCGCGGGGCCACCGGTTGCCGCGGGCGAGGTCTCGTTTGCGATGTCGCTGGTAAAACGCCCGACATTCAGCGATCGTTTGGGTTCAGACCCAGACGTCTGGGCAGGGACGGGATTGCGTGAGGCTGGGCATCCCAAGACCTTTGGCGGTGATGGGTGGGAGGTGAAGATGAAGTGAGACGAAGTGAGATGAGAGTGAAGGTGAAGTGAGAGAGGATGAAAGTGGCAGTGAATGTGATTGGCTGGAGAGGTTGGAGATGGGAGGAAGGAACGACCCTTCAGTGAAAATCCGGAGGGAAGGTGCAACTCTCCAGCTCTCTCCAGAAGGAAAGCCCCGACGAAGGGACCTCCCACTCACCTTCCCCAGCGCTTTCCCTGTGTTCTGGTTCTGGAACACCACCTTTCGTCGAGGTACGTACCTTTCATCAGCAGCACCGTCAAGTGTATCCACACTGTGCTGGCTCCACTACGATGGAGCAAGCCCAGTGGCCAGCGATGCCAAGACCGACGGGAATTTGGATGGAACGCTCAATTTCCAGCGCCTCAAATAGGGGGCTCGCGGACAGTGACAACAAGACGTGAACGCACACAGTACGCAGACGGGAGCCAATCTGGTGGGGCTCGCCCAATGGCAAAATACATAGTAGAGGCGACCCCCGACGGGCGCTTTGATTATCCGTACCTGATTCTTCCAACGGTCTTCTTACCCGACCCCGGTGTGTCCCTTTGGACGATCATCGCAGCTCACTATCGACTTCAATTCTTTTTTTCCGTCTGAGAGTCTCGCCATCCATCTCCAACCCACTCATTCGCCCCGTCGCAAATGGCCCTGAGACGCCATCGCATCGCCAAGGCGCTGCTGAGTCTTAGCTCTCATCGACCCCTGAATCCATCTTTTTGCAGCATCCACCCTTTCACCACCTGTCTTGACTTGACTGCACGTGAGTCGTGACAGGCCCGAGCCCCCCTCCTCCGTCGTGGCCGTAAACTCGCCGCGTATTTGCCCTGGAATGACGAGTCTTGGCAATCCTCTCCAGAGGTAGGGATGGCTGGGCTTGGTGATCCGACCTGCTGGCTGCTGGTGGTTGCCTCCTTGCCTCCTCCTCCCAGCCCAGCCCAGCCGCTCTCGTCCGTCTCAAGAGCGCCCTGGGTTCGTCTGTTGTCTCTACCTGTCACCTGCACTGACTGATGTAAGGCTTTGAGGCTTTGAGGCTGAAGCTACGTATTGCCTGCGAGTGTAACTTTGAGTCCTCATCAATCTTCAACACAGTCAACTGCAGACAAATGCAGACGCCCTCACTCCCCTAGAGTCGAACCTTGTTCGCAACGTGCCGTGGCCAGACCCTATCCGTCGCCGAGGACCGAAGCACCCAATCAGCCCGGTTCACCCGTGGCAATCCATCCAGGGCAGGGCGGCTGTTCGTCTTGGGTGCACTTTGGCGAGAAAAGGCGACTCCTCTGTCCAACGTCGGCGCCGTCCCTCATTTGCTGCACAGCCCCGATGCCCAGAAGGCCAAGACCGTACCAAGAATACCAAGACGCTGGCGGCCACCAGCACAAATTCACCGCGTCATCCTGCCTGCCATGTCTGTTTTTGTGATGGGTGTGTGTATTCCTAAATGCCCCTACCTGCAGACAGACAGAGAGTATCCATTCAATGTCCTCTTTCAAGCCTTGGCAATAGAAAAAAAAGTCTTGGTATTTCTGCCACAACAAGAGATATACACTCCCGTGCCCCCTTTTTCCCGCGCAGCTGCCGGGCTTCTCGATTCTGCTCCTGCTTTTTCCTGTCTCCATTCCCAGTTCACCATTCACCACCAACAACAACGCCGGCGACAGTCGCTCGTTCGCTGCGAAACCTCAACCAATCTGCCCCAGAAAAACACACCACCGCCGCCGCCGCCGCCGACACCAATCCCGACGACGACTAATACGAACACACTCGCGGCGGCTTCAATTCACGAAAATAATTCTGGCACGGTCGGCCATGATTAATCGCTTCTTGTAACGAATTTTACTTTCAACGCTCGCTTTTTTTTCAATTCGACACGTTCGCTACCTCGACGACCCGACCAACAAACAACCTGCAATCGCCCACCCGAACAACCGCACCGCCGCTTCTCACCTTTTTCCACCACCATCACCGCACGACTGGGCGTCGTTGTTGACCATTTTTAACCCAAACCCGACCGGCACATCGCCATGGTCACATCACTCGCTAGAGCCGCCTCGGCGGCGCTTCTCCTCGTAGGAAGCCTCCCCGCCGCCAGCGCGCAAGTTTACAGCATCGACAGCAAAGGTCAGTGAAGAAGTCTCCGTCGCATCCCCGACGCAAACGGACCAAGACTACCTGCACCTTCACTCCAAAACACCCCACTAACACCCGGCCCAGACAACATCAAGTCCGCCGCCAAAGACCTCGCCTACGACCTGATGAAGTTCTACAAGGGCAACGAATCCGGCGAGATCCCCGGTATCCTGCCCGGCCCGCCCACCGAGCACAAGGGCGACTACTACTGGTGGGAGGGCGGCGCCATGATGGGCACCTACATCGACTACTGGAAGCTCACCGGCGACTCGACATACAACGACCTCATCATGGAGGGCATGCTGCACCAGACCGGCCCCAACGCCGACTACATGCCCCCGAACCACACCGCCTCCCTAGGAAACGACGACCAGGGCTTCTGGGGAATGTCCGCCATGCTCGCCGCCGAGAACAAGTTCCCCAACCCGCCCGAGAACAAGCCCCAGTGGCTGGCCCTCGCCCAGGCCGTCTGGACCACCCAGGCGAGCCCCGATCGTCACGACACCACCTGCGGCGGCGGCCTGAGATGGCAGGTGCCCTTTTCCAACGCCGGATACAACTACAAGAACAGTGCGTTTCTCCTCCTTTCGCCCAATCACAAACCTTGGGAACGCGAGTGACATGCTAACATGAGGCACAGCCATCGCAAACGGTTGCTTCTTCAACATCGGCGCCCGCCTCGCCCGCTACACCAACAACGCGACCTACGCAAAGTACGCCGAGGAGACCTGGGACTGGCTCTGGAGCGTCAACTACATTGATCACGAGAGCTGGAACGTCTACGACGGAGGCCACGTCGAGCACAACTGCACCGACGTCAATAAGCAGCAGTTCTCCTACAACGCCGCCATTCTGACCCAGGGCGCCGCCTTCATGTACAACTACGTATGTCTCTCACCACCTGTCTTGCAGATTTTATACCAACAAAGAACAACACTAACACAAACCCCCAGACCAACGGCTCCGACCTCTGGAAAGGCCGCATCGAAAAGATGACCGAATCCCTCTTCATCAACTTCTTCCCCAACAACACCGCCTACGAGCTCGCCTGCGAGGGCCGCAAGGGCCAGTGCACGCCCGACATGCTGTCCTTCAAGGGCTACGTGCACCGCTGGCTCGCCGTCGTCACGCAGATCGCGCCCTTCATGAAGCCGACCATCGACCCGGTCCTCAAGACCTCCACCGCCGCCGCCGTCAAGCAGTGCACCGGCGGCGCCACGGGCCGCGTGTGCGGCTTCTACTGGAACGACGGCGTCTTCGTCGACCCGGCCACCGACAAGACCACCGGCGCCGGCGAGGCCATGAACGTGCTCGCCGCCGTGTCGAGTCTGCTTATTGACGACGCCGCGCCGCCTGTGACGAACTCGACCGGTGGTATCTCGGCGGGCGACGTGAATGCGGGAAGTAACTCCAAGGACCGCATCGAGCAGGAGCCGATCACGACGGCGGATAAGGCGGGCGCGGGTATCTTGACGTTTATGGTGCTTGCGGGCGGTTTGGGCACGTGGGGATGGATGAGCTTCGTGGATTAAGATGCCAGGTATGAGTGGTCTCTCAGGGTATGACGGGGATTGTATGATTTTTATTTTGTTGGGGTTACATTATCTGGATGCGCATGGCTTGGCGTTCTGGGTACACCGAGGAGAGGGGATTATTATTACTACCTCTGTTGATAACTGGACAAGACAAACTTCCTTTTTTTTTTCACTTGTGTTAATGCGGCCTGACTGTGTGAAATGTACATTGCTGATGGGGCGTGCGCGACATATGAACAGCCACCGTCAACTTTACTCTGGGACGACACGCAAATATTGGTGCAGGTGGCGCTTGCGGCGTTGGTCTGATGTAGAGTACCTACGCTGCACGGGTGTTGCTTGCTGATGATGAACTTTATCTGTGCCCAATCTTGAATCGGAAGTTTGTCGCCTAGAGGGTGGCAGATTTATGAAGGGCAGTGTTCTGCCATGTCGCGGGTAGAGGGTGGGCAGAGGAAACATGCGGCTCTTTAGGCTGCCAGGTCAAATGGCGTCAGGTGTTGTGAATGGGTCGGCGTCTCAAGCATATCGATCCGTAGACGGAGAACCCAATACCCATCTGCCACCAATCTCGTGCAGCTGCCCTCGGATGCCCCGTGACACAAATTGGTATTGCTCAAGCAGTGTGGTCTTCTTTCCCCTTGAACGGAACTCAAGACGAGCCATCTCTTGAGAATTGATGGCGAACAGAGCCGGAATCGTCGCACTTTTGATGATATCAATATTTACCTCGTATGTTTCCCAGATGACTAGACCGAGTATGACGATGGAAATAACGATCTGGGCCGCCAGGAATATTAGCCACTCCCAGCGGATCTCGATGTCGACCTGCTTCACCCAGGCGGTACCGTAGACGTTGGGCTTTTGTGGAAGAAGGCTGAGGGGCCATGGGTTAGCGAAAGAGAAAAATGCAGTGTACGGTGCGAACGAGTGACGAAGGAGGTCTTACGAATTGACAGCCCCATTCCCAACGTTCACTGCCATACTTTCGATGGCCGTGAACCAAATATCGTCCCAGTCGCTGGCAGGTCTTGTTTTTCTTTGCTCTTGGGTTTCTGAATCGTACTGCAGTTTTATTTCATCCATCGCATAACGCAGTCTGTCAGCGCCGGTTTCGAAGAAGCTGTACCCATCCACACCGTTGTATCTGACCAATGCATACTCCAGAGCTTTCCTGATTGCTTTGGTTTCACGTCCTCCGACCGTGAACTTGGTAGGCTCGTAAAAGCTGTAGGTTGACTGATTGAACAGGAAGAAGTTGCCAAGTTGCATTTCCGCTTCCTTTAAATGCGAGGTGTTGACCATGGTGAGCGATGAAACTTTGTCCATATACAAAACATTGTTTGTGACGTTGGCGTCGTAGGTTTTGACGCACCAGTGCAAGATGACGTCTGCCGCAAGAGGACGACCTGGTGGATCTCTGTAGATCACGGAAAAGTTGAATATCATTGATGCCTGGATATCTGCGGCAGGGTCTGCGACTGGCTTCCCTGGGTCGATCACCACCAATGGAGTATTAGTGTCCCTGATATACATACCGTTAGGATGAACGGCGATGGTCTCATTCTCGTAAATCTCGGGCATTCCAGGGTAATCGTAAGCGATAGAGATGTTTCGGAGATGACTTGTGACATCTAGAAAGAGGA
The DNA here is from genome assembly GCA_020226115.1 of Colletotrichum viniferum. Lineage (NCBI taxonomy): Eukaryota > Fungi > Ascomycota > Sordariomycetes > Glomerellales > Glomerellaceae > Colletotrichum > Colletotrichum viniferum. The sequence goes on along the minus strand of JAGFBE010000028.1, from coordinate 493,623 downwards.
CGAATGTTAGATGATTCTCAAGCTGGCCAACAAAACCCTTTTGATTATGGCAATGTGTTAGGCATAGCCGCGGGTATCGAAGTAAGAGATTTCAGTATACAGGCCATGCGCCTCATCACAAACAGCACATGTAGGGAAAGCGATATGTTGACTCACCAGAGATCTCGTGACAGATAGCGAGTGTCTGGAATCGCGGCCAAATGCAGTCGCTGTAAGGGCAATGGGGCTCTTTGAATGGATAGACAACCGTTACTGGCGAAAACAAAGCTTGCAGCACTTTCCCCTCTGGACGATTATCGAATTTGTAGTCCGAAAGCGAGGGCAGCTTCCACGCCGTGGCATTTCCTTTCAATTCAACACGGCTGGGATATTTGACAGCCGACTGTGTCAAGGTTGACGTAGCCACAGATGAGGTCAACAGTAGAGCCGACAGAATTCCAATTATCCTTGCATGGTGTCAGAAAATGACCCAAGTGAAGCCCAAGGTCCAGGTACTCGGAAAAGAAGCTAACCTACCATCCCTTTGTCCGGAACAATAAGCACACAGAGCCCCAAGGACCTCTTGAGGCTTCGTCAAACAAGCTGAAATCTTCGATAGGCCGCGGACGTTTCTTGAACCAGTTCCATTTACACTGCGACAGACCTTCCGCAACAGGGACTGTGAAGGCGGTTCTCGCTACAGTGGAAAGAGACGCCACGACGGTGTTCACTGTGATGCCCGACGGCCAGTTAGGGGAAGGCTTGTGGTTAATCCCCAACAAGAACAGAATCAATGCAGCCAGAGATGCTATGCTGAGCCAACAGCAGAGCAACTCAAGCCACCACCCTCTGAATATTCTGTCTGCATGGACTGTCCACGATGTGAGGTTCTCGTCGGGGCGGCGCAGTACTTGGTCCGGGATTCTGTCAATCAGGTAGACGTGTGGTTGGCGTCTAGTCTCTGCACGTGGTCTGTCGTTACCGGTTGGGCTAGAAAGCTCGGCAGCTGGAGGAGTATTGTTGTCGTCGCAAATTAATCGTTCTCTCGCGGATTCTGACGCGTCGATTTCGTGGTCCTGGGGCGGCTCAGACAGCGGGAGAAGTGCCGTGTTGATTCCTGGTGCATGTGTCTCCACACTTCTTTTCGATTCCATGGCAGCAGTCTGTCAAACTCGAGAAGAAAAGCCTTTGATGTTTTGGGATCATAACTTCCTTGGGTTGTGCGCTCTTGTATAGTTGAAGCATTGAATCTCAGGTGTCACTAATTCGTAAACCAGGTCTGTAGTTAACCGCGAACGCCACACCACGACGACTTCCCATTGGTGGAACGATCATGGCATGCAAGCTCGAAACGACGAAAACAAGTAATCCAGTGCGAAAGACCCATCAAGTTCTCAAGGTGTTGTCGCTGTAGCCGCAACAAAACACGCACCAGGCACAGTCCTGGCATCCCCTGTCCTGCTACTACAGACTGTGACATTTGTACGACCGTAATACCGCAAATCTTTCGAGTCCAAGTGCGAATCCACGACTATCGTTGAAAACATACTGTAAGAGACGATTTAGAGCGATGATCATATGTATCGGAAGCGATTACCATGTTGTACAGCTCCCAGTGATGAATTTCTAACTCATATTGCAACATTTTCAGGCTTTTCCAAATTCCCACACTCTCATTAAGCAGAGGCAAACTCCTAGCTACATGTTTCCCCAAAGCTTCGCATAGCCTTCTGTGACAAGGGCGGCGTGATCGAACTTTTCGATCCACAGATCTTACCCAAAAACGCCGTCATTCTTGGGTTCGAAGTCGACGTGAGGCTGATTCGCAGCGAAGGTCGGATAGTTAGCCGGGTCGTTGGGAAGGATACCTTCCATGATGGGCGCTGACATGCCAAGCTGAAGGGGCACACTGTTAGCTACTTTGCATACGACTGTTGGTAATGACCGAATACTCACAGCAAAGTACCTCAGTTTTACGGCATGAATCATCGTCGCGGCCTTGGTCGTAACCTTGAAGCGAAGCGCACTCCATCCCAGGGGTGGCAGGTCGTGGATCGTGACCAGTCCAGGGTTCTCCAGGTTAAGCGCAGATGCAATATCCTTGTCCGCAGCAATTGCTTCCTCGATGCTAGTATAAGGGAACTTGGCGTTGGAGCTCACACCAAGAAGCCAAGCAGGATCAGCGTGCTTGTATAGCGGGATGGTATCGTTCAGCTGGTTCTCGATGATGAGATCGACGACGCTACCCATGGGAATGCCGTCGATGACCGGCTTTCCGAGTGAAGCCTCCGAGCTGGAGTTGAACTCGTGGACGAGCAGGGGAGTCAGAGAAGAGCGGAAAAGCTGCCAAGGCTTCTCGTTGAGGAAATACTCCGGCACATGGGGCTCCGTTAGAGAAGGCTGGGAGCCAGCTGCAAGGTGGAAGGTGAAGTCCGCAGATGCTGGGCGGGACTTCTTGGCCTTGGGCGGCGGCAACGCAGGGTAAGGAGGAAGGAAGAGGCCTGACGTTGTCTTGCAATGCTTCTTTGTGGAGCTGTCAGGGAGAACGCAGACATCGTCCTGGGACTCCGGCTGGGGCAGTTCCATGGGCTCGCCGTAGATGGGACGCCGGCTTGCCTATTGAGAAAAAAACATTAGTCTCCTATCAACCTCAGCTACTGCAGCCGGTGTGAACTTACGGGGTATCGAAGGATTGAGTAGCCCTGGAGGCTTTGCATTTGACTTGTAGACGACAGTCGCAGCGCATAGTCGCCCGGCTTAGCGTCCAACTTGACTAGAACGGTGACACGGCCCGCACTGGGAATGTACACGACCTTGAAAGCGTTAGGAACATGATTACATTCTGTTCAAGAGAGGTTAAACTTACGTCCGTCTCTTCAGGAATGACAAAGCCTCCGTTATTGGCCACGACTATCATTTTGTGGCTGTCAATAGACGCCATGACGGAGTGCTCGAAGCCAATGTTGATCAAGTTCAGCATGATGTAGGCTCGGCCTTCAGTCTCAATGACCTGCGATTGTCAGCATCCGGGAACAATTACGACTAAACCCATCATGTATACCTCATAGTCAGCCTTGCTAGGTGTGCAAGTCTCTTGCGGCAGTCCGGCAGGTTGAATGCAACCCGTCTCGTCCAGGTCGTGGCCGTTCAGCGTCTCGAAGCCCGGCTGACGGCAGTGAACACGACCCTTGCCTGGTGAAGTTAGCGAGATGCTCGTACCCTCGGCTTAGCGGAATTTGAAACCCACCATTGACAATGATCGAGTCATAACAATAGAATTCGGAACCTTCAGCTCGCATACGCAGCATCTTCCAGCCGGTGTCACGGTGCTGGTGGTTCTTGATGGCCAAATGGTGAGCCTCCTTCTCGGCTTCCATGATCTTACGCAGCTCAATCTCGTCGTTGGTGATGAGGCTGTATGGCCTGGGTCGCGATGGACTAGGTGCTACATACACCATGCCGTAGAGACCCTATAAGCTTGTGAGTCAATGGATCACCTTGAAGTCAGTCAACGGGTGGCCATACGTCAGCTGAAGCTGCCGAAGTATGTTCGGCATACCACTTCAGGCCCCAGGAGCCGGCGGTGTCAATCAAGCTGGTGAAGTTGCCACGAGGCAAGATGGGGAACTAAGGTTAAAAACGTCAGTCCTGAAAATAATTCTAAGGAATAAGGTGCGGCGAACCTGCGAAATGCCGGCGGTACCATCGTTCCAGCTACCAGTTCTGGGGAGGTGTTAGACTTGGTCATGCAGACGTGTCGGCTGTTGACATCTTACCCTTTGTGTCCAATCCCAGACCTGAATTTGAGTTAGAAAACGTTGAAACGGTCAATCGACACTTTGAATGTGAAAGACATACCAGTGAATTGATGACTGCGCATAGACGTCGCTCTTTACAGTCAACTCTACGAGGTCGCTCTCCTCAGCGTGCAGCGTGGGGCAGGGCGACTGGCCGTTGCACACGAACATGACTCTCCAGCGACCGCCATCTTGGTCTCATTAGCGATGTATTTTGGAAGTCTCTCAACAAGAAGATGGCATACCTTGATTCATCCATCTAACTCCCGATTGAATGGTGTACTTGCGGGTGAGTCTGTCTGACTTGTGGGAGGACAGGCGGTTCCAGACGCCGAGCAGCGCATGGTGTGGGCTATCACCACGCCAAAACCCGGCGAGCACGAAGAGACATAGTGCTGCTAGGCTAGAAACCCAGAATGCTCTGGACTTCTTGCCGCTTTCTCTCTTCGACATACCAACTTGCGTCAGCTCAAACTGTTCACTTTTGGGCCCCATTTTCGCGTTCGATGCGGAAACAGCAAGAAACAACCAAAGGCGACCCAAGAGTCGGGGAGGGCCCTCTGTTTGGGCTCTGGGTCAATAAGTAAAAGCCCGCAGGCACCGCGGCCGCCGCGGAGGGTCATGCCCCATATCCTGGCCCCAAACGTCTCTACCGAGACAGACAATGCAACTCACCGACTTACGCTGACTGATAGATCGTCGTAGACGCTAAGCCACCGTTTTGCTTCGGACCGCATAGCCTGCAACGTTGTAGCTTTCGGAGCGTATCACGGCCAAGGAGCATTACCCTGTTTCGCTATCAAGACCCGTTGATCATGATTCGCGTGGTGGCGGCATCGTCAGTCTCCGTTCGAAACAGACGGAGTAACTACGGCAATTGGCAGAAGTGCTCTCGCAACGTGCGTAACGGGTCCTGGGTCTTGGGTCCGTACCCACCTCCAGGTGAGGCGAAGGTGCGTAGCAGAAAGTCTAAGCGGCCGCTGAAGAAGCCTAGACAAAGGACAGGCGTCCTAGATTGCGGGAAAGCGGGTTGTTACCCTGGCTCGGGAAACTCTAACGGTTGCATCGGATGGTGGTAGGGATGGCCTAGATATCGGTAAATGCGCCGGTGGATGGGGGGGGGGATTAGTGATAAATCCTGCTGTTGGGCACCGAGGGCTTTTGTTGTTTTATGAGAGAGGGCCCGGCTCAGAGATTCACTCGTTTCTGCGGGTGTGGGACAAAGCATCATGGCTGCCTTCACTCGATGTGCGACCTTTTTTCTTCTCGCCGGCGCAAGTCTGGCGGCGCAGACGAGGAGATATAACTTCACCATCACTAACAAGTGGGACACCGGGGACGGCCATGGCAGGCCTGTCTTTGCCATCAACAATGAGACACCCGGGCCGCTCATTGTAGCGGATGAGGGAGATGAGATTGAGGTATTTCTCGACAACCAATTGGCGTTCGAGACAACTATGCACTGGTAAGTCGTTGAAATTCTCACGGATCTTGATTTCGCAAAGAACTGTGCCCGCTTAACACTGAGTAGGCATGGAATCTACCAAATTGACAAGCCCTGGAATGACGGAGTTCCGGGAGTGACCCAGTATTCCATTCAACCTCGCGACACCTACACGTATCGCTTCACCGTCCAGCAACAATATGGTAGCTACTTCTACCATGGCCACTTCGGACCAGCCTTCGCAGATGGCATGCGAGGTCCCATCTGGATTGCAGCTGCACCATGGAGACCAAGACCGTATGAGCTCATCTCGTCGTTGCCCTCAGACATTGAGGGCATGAAGCTTGCGGAGAAGAATCCTCACCACGTCGTCATCAGCGATTGGAACGCTGAGCCGATGGACATCCTTCTGATCATGTACCGCGATACTGGCGTGGTTCCATGGTGCAGCAACTCGATTGTTTTGAATGGCAAAGGCCAAACGACCTGCCACTCAAAAGAGTTGTTGGAGTCTGTCGGTGGACCTAACCGGGACTCTTTGGGCTGCCTCCCGCAGGATAGCCAAGCAGAGTACACAAACCCGCAGGTTTGCCAGGAGACATTTGCTGATCTCGAAGTCTTCGAGGCAAAGCCTGGTGAGGAGTGGATGTGGATCAACTGGATTCACTCTGGGGCGCATCATGAGCTGCAGATCAGCGTAGACGAGCATGAGTTCTACGTCGTTGCGGCTGATGGAGAGTTTGTTCACCCGCAAAAGGTTCATGCTGCCAATTGCAATCTTGGTGAGCGTATTAGGTATGCAAAGTTCCATGAATGCGTCACAATCGCAAGGGCTAACGGGAAAACAGCATTCTCATTCGCTTGGGCCAGAAGCCTGGCGACTACGCCATTAGAGTCACCTCACTCCGGGGAGAGCAGATCATTCAAGGCCTCGGTATTCTTCGATACCCTGGGCAGAATGCCGAAGGCAAGCAAAAGGTGCCTGAGACTAAGCCATGGGTTCATCTCAACGGCACGCTCATCTCGCCGTCTTCGGTGTCCATGGACGAGACGAAGCTTGCACCTTACCCTGCCCGCCCCCCGCCAGCCAAGTCCGATAACACCGTCAGGTTCTTTGTCAACATGACGGGCCCCAGCAGCTGGGCACTGAATATCGGGCCTCATCAGGCATTCCGCCAGCAACTTCCACCCCTGCTATGGGACGAGGAGTCCCGTGGTGTAACGACATATGGCGATGATGTACATGGTGGCTCATTGCTCAATGGCACCGTGGTTGACATCATCTTCGAGAACGGTGCCAATGTCACTTCGCAGCACCCCTTCCATAAGCATAACAACAAGGCCTTCATCATCGGCACCGGCAGCGGCGGCTTTCCCTGGGCGACTGTCGAAGACGCTATTCGAGATGGTGGTATGGCGAAATACTTTAATCTAATTGACCCTCCCAATCGTGATGGCTGCAGATTGGGGACCAGCACCGGTGACTGGACGGTTATTCGATATGAGATCTCTTTCCCTGCGGCGAGCATGCTTCATTGCCATATGATCCACCATTTCGCCATAAGTGCCTCATCTGCCTCGCTAATAATGAAACTGTCCACAGGTGCTAACATGAGTCAGGCCGGACAGCAGGTTGTCCTCCTAGAGGGCGTTGAGAGCATGGCCAAGATTCCCGCAGAGATGAAGGACAGAGTGCACTCAGATTTCCGGGCCCCTCTTCGTTACGGCCCGTTGGACTAAACACCAAAACAAAGACAAGCTCACGTCAACCGAAGGAAAAGAAGAGCAAACTTTCAATACGCGCAGAGTTTTCATGATGGTGGTGGCCCGTACTCTGTTACATCGCCTCGCCTAGGCAGACCATCTCAGGATTGGTGCGTGGGTTAGGTTAAGACATCCGGACTCCGACCGCGCCGCGTGGTGGGCAGAATTCTGAGTTTACCGCGGTATTACAAATGTGATTTAGCCGCGGTGCAGTAGGGAAGAAGCCTGATTTGACGTCTTTGATGGAACGATTTACGACAGTCTAAAACCTTTCATCTGGTCTTCTTACGTATTCTCGAAGCCCCTGCCTTCTCCACGGGCCACGATCATGAAATTGAAGGAACCCTATCACCAGCCGCTCCCGAAACCTAGTGCGGATAAACGTCTGATGATTCAAGGGAGGACAGGACACGGTAGTGTCTCTAAGCCCCAGGTTCGATGCTTGCTTGACTCGATCACAATGCCTGTGGCCTAGAATCTTTAGTCGACACATTCTGGATGGCACGATCGCCTTGAACAGATAGTTGCCTATAAGCCTCTGCAGCAATGGAAATATCACAGGAGTCAGGAGAAACTCCAAGCATTCCGATATGGTGAGCCAGACGGGTCGCTAGTTGTATCTTTGCAACACCCCTTCAGTGCAATTGCTCAGCTCTCGCGGGCATCGACGATCTATGAGGCTAGGTATTTTTGAAATGTTCCATGCCTAGAGGCCAAGAAAACCTGTGAAGCCGGCACAAATTCCCGAATGGGGAGTAATACCTCGGCTGCATTGTTTCGGTTGTTGTTCAATTCTTCAGGTTAGGTTTAGGACTTAAAGTCCGACTCCCTCGTACAGAGCTTCATCAGACTGCTAGGAACATACTTTTGTTCTACTACATCCATATAGCCCAACACGTCTCAGATCCCCAGCATACTCATTCTTCCATCGATGACTCGGACCGCTTCCTGACCCTTTCGATAATTGGCGTCAACGGGTTGTTTTTCACCCACTCGGGCAGTTCAAGAATGTCGCTATCCTCCACTGTAGTGCTTGGCTTACAGAGGTAGTCCATGTATTCCCCAGCTTGCTCCGACTCCCAAGCAACCCCTGAATTCTTTGCTGCGATGGAAAATGCATCTAGCTTGATCACAGGCTTCTTAATCCTTGCGTCAGCGCCGCGTTTTAATAGGAACTCAATAACATCCCACATTTGGTACTCGACAGCGGCCGTTAATGGCGTGCCTGCGCCAAACGTGACGGAATTGACATCCGCTCCGTAGCGTATCAGCAAACTCATGAATTTGCGCCAATCAAGATCAGTGTCTTCTGTTTCTCCTTGGCTGTCTGCTGGAGCGTAAGAGGCAAGACGTTGATGTCGAAGACGCACTACCCGCTGTAGTGGTCGAGCATACTGTGGGTTGGCCCCATGTTCGAGTAGCATCTTAACGACATTGAACTGTCCTTTCTCGACGGCGTGATCCAGAGCCAACCCCGATGTCCGGTCCATTGGGGGCGCTGCCCTGTATCCCCAACTGAAGATCCGGTTATCTAGAAACCTTCCTAGATCTGGATCGGCACCATTCTCCAAGAGCAGTCGAGTTATTCCCTCGTTATCGAGACAGTGCGTTAGAGACACGACGAACGAGCCATTATCGCTGGGAATTTGCTGGTTGGGATGGTATCCGTGCTGGATGCATGCCTCAAGAATGGGAAATGAGCGCAGGCGGCATGCGTGAATTATGACTGCGGCGTGAGGACGCGCTCCAGCTTCGAGTAGATATTTCACTACGTCAGGTTGGTTGCGTTTCGCTGCGCAAGCCAGACCATCTTGCATGCTGGTGGGTGAAAGCGACCCCTCAGAGACCCGTCGCTGGACCTCGTCCAGGGAGCCTTCCTCACATGCCATCAAAAAAGGCCTGAGACTCACGTTGGGATGATAACATGGCCTCTGTACATCGAGCCAAGGGCTCGATTTCGGGAGGGGTGATGGCAAAGGGGGCAAGTTGAGATCTTTGAAGTATCCCTCGAGTTCGCGGCGGAGGGGCAGCCGCTTAGCCTCCCATCGCTCTTCTTTTCGAGACAGCATTCCCTCCATGATCTCTTCATCTTCTTGGCCCCAGTCTGTACCGGTTTGCCTACGCTTGATGAGTTGGTCAAGACGAGCCTCTTCCTCTTCGTCATGTTCCAGAACGGTTTGGATAAATGCGGTAAAAGCTTCGCGAGTGTACTTTCTTGTCGGAGGGCTGCCGCGGCGGGGTCGGAGATGACGAGGATAATACATTGGAGGCGAAAGCTTGGAAGACTTTGCCTGGGGTGTGGTGTATCTGTGAGCGGGCAAGTTCGGCGCAAGCTCCAACAGGTTTTGATTTTTATTGAACGATGTCGCCGTGTGGGAAAAGTTATGCATATAACGGTGTGCTTTCGTCCAGTAGGATTTGTGCGACCCCTAAACTTTGAAGTCTTGACCTCGACGCTTTCAGTCGCCCACCTTAGGGTTATGGGCCGAGAAGAAGCTATTGTCTTTTTTTTTCTCTTTTTCTTTTTTTGAAGCTGAACGGCCGTGGGCAGATATTTTGAGGGTCCATTGGGGTCCATGTTGTTGCCATCAACAAGCGGCGAAGCACATGTCTCAGCGCCAACGTCGCCAAACGAGTTCCCAAATTAGTAGGACGTTGCATTTACATACCCCTCACAACGCCTTGTGCTTGCGGAATATCTGCCTAAAATGGCGACAAAGCTGGGCAAATAGCCGCCGGAGACTGACAAGGCTGAGCAGCTTCGCTCCGTAACAACTCAGATTCATTTCCGCCTAGACAAGCTGAGGCCACGCTCTTGCTGATGCCAACCATCCAATGTGCAATTTTTGAAATGATCGGCATCAGAGCCAATGTCAACGCCTGAGCTTGTATTATACCGTGCCCCCAAAAACAGATCATGACCGTCACGTTGGAGTCTTCTTTCCATGTCTCGGCGGCATCAAATTTGAAGTCATGCTGCGCCCTGACGCCCGGTTGTGGACACTCGTGAGGGGGCCAGGCACTCACGAGATGTTTCGTCGTTGCAATGAATCTGCCTTCTTGCTCTTCTAATGACTGCTTCAAAAGGTATAAATGTTGTATTCTCAAGACATAGTGCTGCAGATGTCTCTTACGGTTGATTGCTTTCGATTTATACTCCTAGCTTTTGTTTCAAGTCACAAGATCAACGTGCTTTTCGTTCATCATGTTTATTCGTGAGCGTCTTCGCCGACTAAGTCTGGCGGTTTTCACAATCTCTCTCGCGACTGCTCAAGAAAATGGAACATATCCTGCAGAGCAAACACATGGTTCTTCGGATACGCCAGTGTTTGTAACCTCTGGACCTGGTTCTACAACCATTCCGTCTCTCCCACTTCCGAGTTCATCATTGAGCAACAATCCATCCATAGCCTTTCCGGGAGAGACGACACTAAGCGGAGGTACTTCCGTTATCTCGACCACAGAGATCCTACAACCAAGTCAACCCTCTGAGCCATCTCGACCTCCCGAGTCGGTTTCGGCCCCTGAAGCATCAACTTTGGAGACCCTCAATCCCTCGACTGATTCTCCGTCTCTGACAACTACTATTTTGCATCCAACACTTCCCGCCTCAACGAACACTGATACAACTGATGTCATTGCACCAACATCCGCATTGCCCTCTTTAACCACTACGCCACCGCCTGAAATACTGCCTTCGTCCTCTGACGTATCTACGGCTGTGGATGTGTCGCCTTCTCCAGTACCACCACCATCATCAGAAACCTCAACCGCAACTCCTACAGTTCCATTCCCGCTTCCTTCAAACTCCGAGGTCGTCTCGTCTCTAGTCAGCATACCGCCAGAAACCGCAACTGCAGATTCTTCCGCGCCACCTTCACCAGAGCCAAGTCTCACAACAGACACACCATCGCCACCTCCGCCGGATACCACAAATACAGATTCTCCTGCCCCCCCGCCTCCGCCGCCACGACCACCTCCTCCTCCTCCTCCTCCTCCTCCTCCGCCGCCGCCGCCGCCTGCGCCTCCGCCTCCGCCTCCGCCACCCTCTAAGGATTCTCCAACACCGCCCCTGGAAGATTCACCGTCTCAAACTCAAGCAACGCCGTCTGGAAGCACCACGTCTTGTACAACCACCCTCGGCGTTACCTGGGAAAGTGTTCTATGCACTGTTACAGCATCGATAACAACTGCCACGCCTCAGTGCACCACCCAAGCTTACACAACCGTCGCTGCATGTAGCGAGGTTTCAGTTTCAGCCGTTACTAGCACTACTATAATAGCTCCATCGCGGCCTACTAGAGTCTGCAGCCCGAGGACTTGTGGAAAGACGTGCTTGAAGCCTGGTAAGAGAGCCGACTTAAACGTCTTCAAAAGAGCGGAGCCAAGAGCTTCGAAGCCAGGCGCTTGTAAATGGGCGGGTAAGTTGCTTTCAATACCTTTTCATATTTTTCTTGAATATCGCATGCCACTCCAGCGAGGGGATGAAAGAAATTGAAAGCTGAAACTTTGGTTACTCAGGCCCCGAACATTATAGCGATGCAGTCGACTTCATTGCTAGCGAAAGTAATCTTGCTAAGAATCCACCCGACGGAAACACTGACGCTGTCATTGTTCCTCTCGGCAACGAAGGCGACGCGACCCCGGGAAAAACCACGTCACAGATGAAAGAGTTCACTGATAGACCAGTGAGCCTTGCGGTACCTCGATTGATCGGATGCACCTCGGTCATTGTCGTTTCGAAAAAGGGTGTGTGGGCCAATCAAATTTGGGACGCACCTATTTTTCGGCCTGAAGAGGATATCAACGAGGAGACTTATGAATGGTCAGGCAAATGGCTGAACCCTGGATTTGGATTTGACCTTGAAGTGGTGGAGCAATTTCCCCGCCAGGCGCAACTCGCCTTTTTTCAGGAGCACGCACTCCAGCGGCTGCACACTCGATACGATCCTCCCGATGACAAACATATCTCGGGACTCGACGATTTACGAAAGGCGGGCGGCATGTTTGATGAAGCAAGTGAGCCAACAATTTTCATGTTTTCGCCATATGTCTCCATCGACGACGACAAGGATCCCAACTATGGCGTTGAGCATCCGCAAGGCCTCAACGCAGCTTGGGATAGACCTGGCAACCCGGAGCCTAGAGCTGACGAGGGAGTGGCGCCTTTCAATGAACAGATCAGGGCCGAACTTCGAGGAATTTTTGGAGCAGAGACGCAAATCGATACCGTTTTGTACGCACCTGATCTGGACGAGGATCCGGAGGACGTTTCTTTCAACCTTCACCGCGGAAGGGCGTTGATTCAGTTTCAACCAGGCGACCTGAGCCAATGCGACCATCCTTCAAAAGCCAAGTGGAGAATTTGGTTTGAGGGACAGACGGAGCCTCAAGATACTGTGGAATGGGACCCTATGGATGATCCATCGCAGTGGTGCGATCCCTCGGCGGGAACCAAGAGACTGCGCCTCCGTCAAGCAGCGTGCAAGCCAACTACGTCTTTGGCTCTGCCAACTTTGACAAGAACAACAGGGTGGGAGACTCCAACGGGAAGCTCATGCGCCTCTACTGCCACCGTTTCTAAATGCAATATGGGAGCTTGCTTGCCCACGTCGTCGTGTGCGTCCTGGGTAGCCACCGCGACGCCAACCAGTGAACCTCCCCCGCCGCCAACCCAGACTGAGGCGCCACCTCAACCTACAGCTCCACTCGAAGTGGCTCCTGTCCAATGCCATGATGAGAAGGACTTTCCTGGGCACGCCGATATCAATCCCAGGGAACAAACCATCAAAGCCGCTGTCTTCTGCATTTCGGAAGAGTTGGGTTACATGGGACCGACCAGTGCTAGAGGCCCACCAGTTCATCTTCGGCCTACTGATGACTCCGGAACCAACTATGATTGGACAATCATGTGGGATGATGGCTGTACGGTGGAGGGTGGTTTGCAGAGCCTGAAGGACCCGTTGGGCCAAGACAAGAACACTTGTGCCGAAGTAATGAGAGGAAATTACGACAAATGTAAGTGCGCATAACCCACTTCGCTTTGAACTGCATATTGACCATTTTGACTACAGGCCCCGGTAATGGAGGTGTTGGTGGCAGGACGAAAGTTGGGTGTCTTATCTACGACTTCACAGGCGGCCGAGGATGATGAATCCGAGTTGGGTCTCGGGGAACACCAATCCAATTTTGTCTTGAGACTTCCTCTTGCTATCTTAGTGAATGAATATTTCAATGCTTGCCGAAGGGGCCTAGGGAAACTACAAGTGCGACGCACGTTCGTTTGTAGCTGTACTGTCTTGAAATATTGGCATGGACCAGATAGCTGTAGGTTATGACACAGCATCGAACGTGAAACATATGGACTAAAACTAGGTTTGCGCGGACTCCGTGGGATTATAGAAAATGAGCTCACATTGCGACTCAGACGCACCTTTCTACAAGGGAGAAGGTTTAGGAATGTGCGGGAGGTGATCATGCTCGCGTACGGGGTGCTATATTCCACATGCTGTCCTCCAATAAATCTATTGAGCGAAAAACGGCTGTCTCGGGCCAATACTGTGGTCAGTCTAGCGCTACAAGCAGCCATGGAAAGTGAGAGAAGCATGGGTCGAGGATGATCATGGTATTCCGTCCGTAAGATCTAAAACCCAATAAGAGACTCAAAAGGGCCCAGTAACAATCCATAATCGAAAGAGTGATGAAATTTGCGCATGCGGGTGTGTCTCACATTGGCCGAATGTAAGACGGGTGGATCAGCGATTGATGGTACCGTGAGGCTTCTGAGAGGCCGCTTTAGGTAATCGGTGGAAACCAGACAAGACGGATGCGTCCTACATCTCGCACTGACTGCCCGGTCTCATGATATCATCTCAAAGGAACCCTCAAAGCTTCATCGGCGAAATGCCGATGAAAAGCGACATCTGATGACATGTCGACATCTTGGTATGTAAGCGTGGAGGGGTCTCGCCCGACACCCCGACATGCTGGGCAGATCTTGATCGTACATCGTGGCTGATCTTTTTTTTGCGGATATATCGATCATTATTGGACAGCATTTATGCACGAGTGTCTCATTTCACCTCAGTTGTGATGGTTAACGGCACGCCCTCTTGCCTGCTGGCAATGCCCTCATTAGACCCTCAACCACTAACAGCTACCACATACGACCATACCCATTGGAAAACTCGGGATCCCGTCCGCTCTCCCATAGATAAGCTAATGAGGGCTGGAGTAGTAGTCGGGTCGGTGACGACCGGCGAATGCCCGGTGTTGTATGTTCTTTTTGTGTTTTGCCGTCTGGTATCAAGTATCGTGATGGCGGTTGGTGACGAGCAGCTTGGCCCGGTGAAGCTACTGTGGTCAAGACGACGATGGCTGTGATCGATTCATGATTTGTGAAATGTACTTGTAGGCTCACGCTGAAACATGGACGCGCCAGAAGGTCATAGATCGACATCAAGTCGATGACAGTTGCCCAGCAAAGCCACTCATACTATCGGAGGCGATCTACTTCTCAGACCTACGACTTCTCTGTGGTCTGAGACCTCATAAGATGGACGGAATCGACTCTGATTTCAACAGCTTCGACTCTTTTGCGCCTTCCCGCTGCCCCTTCCGTCGGCCCGTGGCATGGTTCTCAGCCAGTGGTATCTCGGGCCAGCCACACATCTCGCATCCGAGACACGAGACAGCACTAAACTCAGCGCAGCTGTCCTTACGCCCTACTACAGACCCTGAAGATGATCTTCCTCTGACATTGACCGTTTCCGAAGACCTCTGACTTCCAGACCTAATCCTGTGTAACCTGCAGTGGCGCTTACCATCACTCCCTCCGCTGTAGCAGGTCTTGGCGATCGGGATTCTCCTCGTGGATTGACATCAACAGAAAGAACGTCATCTGATCCCCGCCTGTATACGGTAAAGATCTCATAACTTCGATATCGGAACGTCCGTGATCTTCCGGCATTTAAATTGCGGCCATGGCGCCTTCTGCGACTTCGTTATAGCCACCGGTCGCGGGATTCGACCTCGATAAATCATGGAGGTACATCATAGAATCAACGACGAGCTTCTGAAGCTCATTCTGACAAAACTTCATCGTTTGGAGAATCGTTTCACAGACATTGACAGCCGTCTGAGGACGATCGAGTTCTCCATCGTTCCGGCACCCCGCAGCAGCACTCCTATTGCCAGCAGCGCAGTATCCCCTCGCTGCTCTTGCCATATCCCTCAGCCCGTCTTCCAAAGTTTTCAACTAGACTGGGAGAGACATGCCACACCTTCAGCTTACAAAGCGTCTGTCGACAAACTTCGACACCGATTTGGGCTCGATGAACAATCACAGCACGCCCCCGAAGACATAGGCGTGGCGAGCACATGCGACAGCCGCAGCGAAATGGGGACAGGCGATGTCTTCGTCAACAATTACGACAACTACTCCATGTCTATCTATCCGTCACGGCCGGGATCCACCTGTAACTTCGGGTATCGTGTCAGCGATCCTAGAGACCTCCGAGATCTTCGAGACCTTAGTTTTAGGGACCTCAGAGAACTCAGGGACTTCCGGGAATTCAGAGACCTTAGAGACCTAAGAGAATTGAGGGACTTACGACAGCAATTCGAAATCCCGGAGCTCCCATCATGGAGATACGAAGATATGCCAATTGCGGAAGAATGCATCAACAGCACTCGTCCCAGCAGTCGCAGAACAAGCATCAGCTCACCTTACCGCACCTTCTCAACTCGCAAAAGTACTTCAAGCACTGCGAGGACATCCATGATGTCTGCAAGCACCGGAAGGCCCTCCACCTCGGGCTCAATCAGCAAGATCAGAGGTTCTATCAAGCGGGTGAGAGCCGCCAGCGTGCCGAGGCAGAGACACAGACCTGCGACTCGAGAAACATGCAACACAAGCGCAAACCATACCAAAGATGATTTGGCTATCCGGCAGCCGCGCTCTACAATGCAAGGGCAATATCCTGAGCGTTTCACTGTTGCAATGCAAAAGAGTGCGAAAGCATGCATTTTCTTCGTGCCGAACATGATCTCCGGCCTTGGGAAAAGAATGATGAATCAACAATTGAAGATGCTCGATACCACTGCTTGATCATTTCCTTTGTTAATGGTTGCTGGTCAGTCAAATGTAATCCAATAACACTCCTAATCAATTAATGTCTGCGAGACCTGGTCCAAGCAATAATATTAATGACATAATGAAATCCGAATTATGAACGTTATCCCATAACACTCAGTACAATTGTGGCAACCTTGTCAGGCATGCTCATGAAAGGACTGTGAGACCCAGGTAGTCTGTGCTTTTTGACGCTAATTCCCTCATCTTCAACCTTCTTGATCATCATCTCTTGAACGACAGTAGGCAGAGCTTGATCGTTTTCGCAAATGATGTAGGTCAGCGGGACTACCCTCCAAGCTGCTTTGGAGCAGGAGATTGGTGTGTATTGAGCCTTGTGTCCGTGAGTAACCATCAAATCCATAGCTGCTTCTGCTTCCTCGATCGGGATGTCGTTGTACAACAAGCCAATGGGGTCGGTCCAAGTCATTGTGCCATCAGGTTGTGGGAGAAGAAACGGTGGCAGTGAACCGCCAAGTATCCCTGCAAGCGAGGTGTTCTCAGGGGGTATGAAAGCCGTCATGTAAATGATGTCGGCCAATCCCCCTTTATTGGAGTCGGGTGTGATGGCATAATCAGCCAAAGCTGCCGTTGCGATAACTCCTCCATAAGAGTGGGCAATGACTGTGAGATGGGTCCCAGCTAAAGCTTCCCTCTCAACGATACTCCTGATCGAATTGACGTCATCCTCAAGTGTTTTGTTGGGTGGAACGGCGTTGTTGTTCGTTGGCAGTTGTTCGCAAATGACTCGAACGTCCTCAGTCTCAAGTCGATCGATCAGTTTCTGGTAGTGCTGTGGGACATGCCAAGCTCCCGTGACCAAGAGAACTGCCTTCGATAGCGTCGGCATGATGGAGACTTTTGAATGGACGGAGAGGAACGTGTGTGGGTTGAGACGAGGGCAACGTCGAATGTCACTGTAGCATCTACCCCACGTACTTATATCTTCGTCCCCTTTCAAAAGTTGCTGCCTGGTCACACCGCCTTTGCATAATAAACGTTTCGATTTGAATCGTCGAATGGACTAAGCCAGTAATGTCTTCAGCTCAGATGACGGCGCGCTCAGCTTGGCGAAGAAACGGGCTAGCTTGCTGACTTTGGCAATGCTGGGGCTTGGAGGTTTAGCCACTTGGCTTACATATTTCAAGCCTCAAGGCAAAGCTGAGATAGAGGAAGGAATCTTGCATCTTTCATCTATTCTCGAGGAACCATTACGTGTGAGGTTTCGCGGCTTCATTGCTCAGCTGAATTGCATGCACTGTATCTATGTTGGAATTTTGGTAAGAGTGCCAACAAAAGCAAGAGGCCCAAGCCATAATCAACTGCCCAAAACAGCTTGACTGATGCAGTTTTACTCAATATCCTCCTCGCCGTCGCCGTCGTCCGTCCCAATTTTGGCCCAATCGAGTCCCCCTCCTCTCGTGAACCAGTCATCGTTTCCGGCCTTCTTGAATCCGTCCACAATCCCCATGGCGCTGGTCCGGAACTCTTCGATGGGAGATCCTGCCCATTCGCGCAGCATGCCCTTCAGACCTGCTACAACACCCGGCTCCTTGGCCACAAATGGGCGTCCCTTGTCCAGCAAGAAGGCTGCAAGCTCAACCCGGAGCTGATCTGGCAAGGAAGGACTGTCAAGATCGACGCCGTTAAGACTCCCCAAGCGAATGGCTAGGTGAAACATGCGGCGCCTCCGATCGCGACAGGGTTTCATGGACTTCGTTTTGAAGTACTCCCACTTCTTGTGATACGGTCCCTTCACTTGTGCCAACTCTTCGATTAGTCGCATGACATCTTTTATGAAGATTTCCTCCTCATCATCATTCACTGGGAACACGACCAAGGCCGACTTCAACCGAAAGGTGTCCGGGAGTCTGGCCGGCTCACGTCTGATATCCTTTTGCCATTCAAGAGTCCGCAACTTGGCGATTTTGGCGATGACCTCCTCGAGTATGGGCAGGGTAATAAGCTTCCAGCGAGCTAGTGATTCGACATTGTCTTCGTTGTTCTCCATCGGAGTCATGCCTCGGAAGAATTCTTCGAGGAAGTCAACATCGCCGCTCCTGGCGAAGGAGTCGAATAATTCTCGTGCAAACTGTTGAAGAACTTCGACCGTGACGTAGTCTGAGGAGCCGGGCGCCGTTCGGTTGATAGGGTGATGCATTTGGGTTAACAGGGGGAAAGCCCCAGTCTGCTGTATTACTGCAGTATCTTTGCCAAATATAGAAAGCCAATGCTCTCCAGCGTTAGATTCCGAAAGTCCTGTGTCCCTTCTGAATTTCCTGTTGATGGCAGCTATGCCCGGCGGCGGGCAGATTTGCGTCAATACACTGTCCTTGATCATCTCAAAGACAGAATGTGTGAGGAATTCCGGATTTCTTCCGAACAAGGCAAGAATCCCCGTATCCACAGGTGTGTTGAATAGCTTCTCCTCGGAAGATAGAGTGAGGTTGTGTTTCTTGAGAAAGAGTTCCAGCCATTGACGGTGATTCTTCGCGGACTCTTCGATCACCTGCAAAGACAAGGCAGCCATCTTCTTCCTCAGATCCAAATCGTCTGTGAAACAATAGTCCCAGGTTGCAAAGATCTGACGGACAACATTGTCCCCCGAAATGACCGACACTGTCGGCATCGGCTCACCAGCTTCCACCTCCTCCCAAGATGCCCAGGCAGGGCCGCGCTCATTGAAGCCTGCAGCTAGTGGCAGGGCATGCCTCTCAAGTAAAATCAGAATCTCATTCTTTACGTCAGAAGCAGCGCTTGACCCCAGCGCACCATACAAGCTCTCGATAATGGCAACACGAATGTCAATGTGATGAGCTTTGTCCAGCAGATGCGAGAGAATCGTAAGCGAGGTCTTCGGGTCCAAGAAAGGAGAGTCGCTGAGGAGCTTGGCGAGCATCTTCACAGTTGTAACCTTTACCAAAGGAGTCTTTCTGTCGCTGCCACAAGTATCCTGCTCGGCCTGTTCCTTGTTCCTCGCATCTTGCTGGTCAAGCTTATCAAATATCCCATCTGCAATGGACAGCAAGAACGTCTTCGTGTCTGTTGGTGAAAGTTTGGAGAATAGTCCCTTGTTCAACAGCTCTCGGTGCCAAGCGCTATCATCGGGCCTACCGAGGACGATCTTCTGGATCAATGGGAGAGCTAAGGATGGCCGATCACTACCAGCCAGCAATCTCACCAGCCGCATGGCCAAATCCATTGGCTTTACTGCATTGGGATGAAAGCTCTCTTTCTCCTCGACGTCTTGAAGAACAGACTGTGCCACTTGGGCCACAAGTGAAACAGGTGCGAACATGACGAGGTCGGTGCTGCCGTCGTAGACCTCAAAATCATAGGACCCGACGTTATCCAGCCAGTCTTGGTCCAAGAACATTGCTGGGAAGCGGACGACATCCTTGGAGGGGAAACTGGATTTCAGTATTGAACTGTTTGCCCCTTCACGGGTGTTGAGATAGAGTAAAAGGGCGACAGCGTATGCGTCTTTCGTTGTCCAGGACACGGGCAAGTCGCTCTTCATGGGCCAGAAGTTCCACGTATGGGTAGGCGGTTCCAGCCAGACGCCATCATCCCATGGCGACTGATTGTCGATGATAGTAGGCGCGAACCAAGGACCTCCGTGATTAATCATCTGGGTGACAAGAGTAGCAGGAATTTCTCGTCCATTATTAGGACCTTTGTCCCACAGGATGCCGTCTGATTGCAGAGAAGGATTCCATTCGGTCGGCAAATCGGGATCATCGACATCAGGAAGAACCGGCTCCAGACGTCCGGGGATCTCGGATTCCACGTCCAGGGGCAGTTTGACATTTGCCCGACTGCTGAAAGTGTAAAACCAATAGTCCAGAGACTCTGACTTGGTCATATGATCCCCAGAGAGATTATCAACTGCGTGGCGCCATGCCTTTCGAGTACGCGTATCTCTCTCAGAAGCATCGGACGCGGTGTTGACATAGGTCTTCAAAGCATAGCAGTAGTCCTCAATACAGGGGCCTATTGCATCTCGTAACTCTGAGTCAGTCGGTGGTTCTCGGAGGAGGATGTCCGGTGTACCGAATACAACAGCCTCTATTCTATCACACACGTAGGGGAGATCTCTCGCGCTCGCCACCTCTCGGGGACAAAGGTATTGCACGGGAAGTCCTCGAGGCCAAGGCGTTTCCAATTCATGGACTGCTGGAAAGTGGTGGGGACGGTATTCCTTCCACAATTTGTCCCGTTCTTGGGAAAGGGTGTCCAGGAATCTCGCCGAGTGTGGTCGCAAGTTGTTGACGAAGTCGAAGTCAATGCTGTGAATGAGTCCCTTGATTTCGCGAGGGTAGAGCCGTTCCATATTGGGCTGCAGTAGGTAGTTCTCTGCCTCAATCAGGAACTCTATCGTTGGCTTCTAAAGAAAGTCGAACACCTCATCGTCGCTCAAGGAATGAGGTGCTCTCTGGAGTTTGTTGGCGCCGACAAGCCGCCTCTCAATGACCTTTTCTGGGAACGAGGTGATGCAACTCCAGTCATATTGCTGAAAGCTGGGCTCTCGGAGGGCCATCACAGCTGTCTCGAGCAATTGCATCAAGATTCTGTTGCCAGACTCAACGCTCTGCTTGATGCCAGTCTTCGGGTTTTCAAGGCGGAAAGGGACTGAGGGAAGACCGCTGAGCAAGTCGGTAGCTTCGATGGTTGGAAAGTTATTGTATGAGTAGAGCTGCTTCACGGCGTTTGGATCCTTGTTGAAACGACGAGCCCAGACAATGGTGTCCGCAAAGACATCGAAAGAACCCGTCGCGACACTGAGATTGAGGGCGATCGTGGCCCATCCTTGTCGAAAGACCCAGTCTCGGGCCCTAGCGGCATTGTCCTTGCAGTCTTGCAATCTTTGCTTGACAAGGTTTGATGTATTCGAACCGGAGCTGGTTGCTTCCCTTGACGACGCATGTACAAGAAAAGCCTCGAGTATATATGGGTCACCTTTGTCGGTCTCTGGTTCCCGCGCAGACTCAACGATGGAGCATCTATACAGCGAAGAGCAGATGAGGAATTGGGACTCCGGAAAGGTTGAGATGAGTTTTCGGAAGAGACGGAGAGATGCGTCCGCATCGTCGTCAGCGAATGCAGTGAACAGATCTGCAGGCCAAGGGCCCTTCAGCTTCTTGAAAGAGGCCTTGAATACGTCTACGTCCTCCTCAATATCGAAACTATAGTATGTGGAGCTTTGGATCGTGAGTCGGAACAGTCGGTACGAAACAGCCGGGTGGATGGATCGAACCATGTCGGTGACATTTTTGGCGGACTTGAAGTAGGATTCGTGGACCAGCCCAATCAACTTGACAAGGTGTCGCTGGATCCTCAGCCTGGTACTGCGAGCGTGCTCCCAGAATTTGACGACATTGAGCAATACCCCGTTCGGTTCGACGTTGAGATACTCCGTCAGGTCGGAGTGCTTCTCGAAAATCGCGACGAGATCCTCTAATATCTCCAAAGCCAGGTTCTTCTCAGTCGATGACCGACGACGATGCAGAGGCTTGGTGATGTCCTCGGCTAGTTTAACGAAGTCGTCCGGCTTCATCGACAGGGGCCCATCGGCTTCGAGGACTTTGGAGAGAACATCCTTAGCGAAGCCCGGGTTGTTGTTGACCAGCTGTTTCCAAGCATTGAAGTCAACATCGTCAGTCTCCGCTGAAAGCAAAGTGTCCAGAAACCTCGTCTCATAGAGTGCAGAATGAGCGCGCAGAAGAATTGCCTGTTGTCTCTGTGACCACGACGGACGACTTTCCTCATGCTCAGCCACCTTCTTTGTCGTGCAGACAGGCAGGATACGCTTGTAGCACATCTGCAATGGCCGGGGATCCGGGTTCTCTTGGCTTAGTAGGAGTTCGACAAGCTCACTCAATCTGGCGTGTCTCTCGGGACGGCTGCCGCACAGTGAGGCAGTCTTGGCGAGGCCGTTGCACAAAAGCTTGATCTCATCGGTGCTGAGATTGCTCATGAGTGCCGCGATGCCAGGGGTGCCACCAGCAACATTCCAAATCTCATCCATCGCCACGGACGACCGCGTAGCCTTGACGAAGGCTTTGATCGCGGTCTTCCTCTCGAGAAGACTTTCGGACTGTTGTAGTCCGGCGATGGTAGACCTCGCATCGCGATGGAGGGGAGTCCATAGGGCGAAAACAGCATGGGGAATTGAGCCTTGCACAACAGCGTCATGTAACTGGGTTGTGATGGGCGCAGGGTCGGTGGTGCTAGCACGCACACCGCGCAGGTATTGGGCAACTTCAGCCGGCGTGCCGGACCGAAGAGCAACATGATCTAGGGGTAATGCCGTTGTCATGTTGTAGACGGCCAGATGCGACTTGGCTGGATTCGTGAAACTCAGACGGTGATTCGATGTGGCTCAACTTTGGCCAGGACCCGCCAAAGTGCGGTCGGTGATGGTGAAAGATTGAGCGCGCGATGAATACCGAGACCGGGCTCAAAAAGAGGAAATGTGGTAGAAATACACCACTTGTGTGTAGAAGAAAAGACAGGTGACAGCCACCAATGTTGGGCGTACATGTTTCTTAATAACATATGAAAGTCGTAAGAGAGGGAGGCCAATCCTACATGAAGCTGAGGCCGCGCAGCTCAGGCCTAAGAGGAGTCTACTGCATCGGCGGCATATTCAGCTACTAGCTGCTGTGCCTGCGACGGAGGGCCGCTGATGTCGATGTTCATCGTCGGTAAATTCAAGGCCAATCAAGCTGTACCTGTCCGTAGGAGTATCGAAGCTGTTCCACTCGTAATCCGCGCTTTTGATGTTCATTCGCTTGTTCGGTCAGTCTCAATAATGAGCGTGAGAACGCCGACGGAGGAAGCTGCTGAAGCTTACAGCCCGCCGCCGTCTCACTGCAGCAGAAAAGCTCCCCTCGAGCTTCCCCATCCTATGACCCCTGGCTCACCTCCAATCTCTTGAACGAACACCCCCAGAGACCGCCAGGAGACTGACCGAATGCGTTATGTAATCTGTCCTAAGCCAAGAGACTTCCAAGGATGACTAAGACTGTTCTGCCGGGAAACGGGGCGATGGCTGAATGCTGATTCGTGCCCTCACTCCTGTTCCCCAATCATTCCGGCTTCACACGAGTCACACAGCAGCTGAGCAGCCTCTCCCCCCTTGCGCCTCGTCAGTCAATTAAGTCGACATCTCGTCAATCGAGGGTCCCAATGTTCTAACACTTCCTTCAACAGCGGAGCTGTCTGCTCTAGGGGCAGCGTGTCTATATCATCTCTAACGATTGATATCATCAAGTATCTCGACCGAAACCACCAAACGTCTCCCGTGAAGCGTGAATCGCGTGCTTCCCACACTCCCTTCACCTTGGCCCCGTTCGTTTGCTGGTCCCTCACCCAGATCGCCGTAGTGCACCCGGCTCCTCACAAAGCCCCCTCACCTGGATGGAGGATCCTCAATCGCAACGTCCAAAGCAGGCCGCCTGTCTGGTCTGCCGCCGAAGCAAGATCAAGTGCGACTACTCACCGCATGAGAACAAATGCAAGAGGTGCATTCAGCTCGATTCTGAGTGCATACGGCCTACATTCCATGCCGGAAGACAGAAAGGCATCAAGAAGTAAGGCCCCCAGCCGCCCGCTCGGGTCCATCTACCCATCCATCCAGATGGATGGACACCATTGCGACCGAGACACCCCCCAAAATAAACACCACCCCCATCCATCCCCCACCCGTCCAGTCATTCCATGTGTGTCCCCCCTTATTGACTAGTGGCGGCACGCAACAGCAAGCGAAAGGGTCTAGATAAAGCTCTCTACCAGATAGAGCAGGCCATCAAACGATCCCGAACAGGAGAACAGAATTCCGAAGATGACAAGGCCATCGGCAATCTCCAGG
Organism: Colletotrichum viniferum; assembly: GCA_020226115.1. NCBI lineage: Eukaryota > Fungi > Ascomycota > Sordariomycetes > Glomerellales > Glomerellaceae > Colletotrichum > Colletotrichum viniferum. The sequence goes on along the minus strand of JAGFBE010000028.1, from coordinate 469,633 downwards.
CACTCCTGGAGGGCTCTCGAAATGCTCGGTCAACTACCGCCTCCTCACACTTAAGACGGGGGTCGTCTCATTTCAACAGTCCTGACCAACAACCCGACCTCTCGTCTGACGATGATGATGAACTGGATAACACTCCAGACAGCAACACTTACATGAGTTTGCACCATCACAATGAAGAGAGCTTGGCCATCGACGATGCTGAGAACCCGCTCCAGTTGCTGGCGCGCGCCTCCAACCTGCAGCTGTCACCGAAGCCCATAACCGGTCTTTCACCGAAGCAGCCCGGCCCTCGTGTCAGTCGCAAGAAGCAACAGCAGCAGCAACAGGTTGACCAGCCCGAAGAGGATCTAGAGATGCAGTCATTCTTCACCTCCGTCCGCGTCAACCTCGACGTCGGCGACGACATCGACCCAATCACCATGGGTCTTGTGACCGAAGAAGAGGCAGAATCGCTATTCGTATTGTAAGTCAGGGCCTTTGTGTTATGTTGAATGTCACTCACCACGCTGCTCAGCTTTCACAGCAAGCTTGCACATACCCGCTGGGGTCTTGACCCAAAGATTTACACGCCCGGGTTCACTCGAGCTCGATCTGCCTTCCTCTGCACCTCCATCATGGCAGCGTCTGCTCTGTTCCTCCCCTCCGCCGGAGCATTGTCCAAGAGACTTTCGAACCACTGCAAGACCCTGGCCCAACGAGTTCTCATCAAGCGTCACAAGTCTGTGGAGATTGTTCTCGCCTTCATGGTCAACGTTCCGTGGATGTTCCCGGGACAGCATAGCACCGACGACGAGACATGCTGGTATGTCAACATGGCCGCCACCATCGCCATCGACCTATCTCTTCACAAGCTTCTGGTACCCATGGAGATTCTCGGCTCCGGTTCGAACATGGCATTGACTCGCGGCGAATGTCTCGATCCTCGCACCGCTCTTGCAATGGATGGTTTTAGCCAGATTGAGCACACGTCCGATCTAGGCCAACGACTTCTTCGGCGCCGTGAGCGTTGCTGGATTGCCTTGTTCGTTCTAGAGAGAGGCATGTCGCTGGCACGCGGCCGCCCTTACACTGTTCCGATTACTCGAATCATCAAGGACTGTGATCAATGGCACAGATCCAGTATCGCAGACCCCATGGATGGCCACCTCGTATCGATGGCCGTCCTCCGACGAGACCTCGACGGCTTGCTCGCCACAGTCCGCGCCTTGTGTGATGGATCGCAAGGCATATCCACTGATGGTGGGCTCATCGCGCAGTCCATTCAGAGTGCCATCGAGAGGTTCTTCGACCAGTGGCTTACCGAATGGGGCTTCTCCATCGGCACTGGTCCGCAGCGTCGTCTGCCCCCTTACGTCGAAATCCTCGTTACTCATACCCGGCTGTCGACCTATGGTGGCGTCATCAATCATCCGACGGCCCCCATGGAAGTCCGACAGTTCTTCCGCACGGCCGGCCTATCATCCGCCGTGACGGTAATGCGCGCAGCCATCCAGGGAGAGGCTCAGCTGCAGTCAATCCCCAACAACACTACAATCATGGTCTCATTTGCCGCTTGCTTTGCGCTGACTCTGAGCGCCTATGCAACAGGCAGCTCGAATCTAGCCCCGAGTATCAGGAATCTCATCGAAGAGACAGCAGATGTTTTGGAACGCATTGGATCAGCCACAAACCACAGAAATGGGTTGTCTACCTTATACGGAAAATATCTTCGACACATTGTAAAACAGGCCGCCGTAGCTACCGACGGCCAGCCCCAGGCTACCATGCATCATGAGGCAGCCCCTCGACGCGCCAGTCAACTCAGCACGCCGTCCTCCGCTGTCGCGGCATCACCTCATATCAACTCAATGGGGCTGCCGGTCTCACAGCCCCCTTACATGGAGTCCCAACTATGGCCAGGGACTCTCCAGTTCTCAACCATGTCCGACGACCAGATTGCCGAAGTCCTCAACCAGCCCGGTAACGAGTTCGACCCCTCGTTCGCAGGTTTGTCCTGGGACGATATGAACAACTTCGACTGGCTGAGCTGGCCCAATCTGACGGAATTTGGTTTCTAAATCTAGCACGCGCCGGGGATTCAGGCTCATCACGCTTTCATTGTCTCCACTGGGGCCGCAAGTTGCCATTGGGTCAACTTCCTCAGCTGCTCCATGAACACAAACGTTAACACGGTGTTTGGCCTAAGGAACACGATTAGCCAATGCTTTCACATCTCTTATCTTCCTTTCGACTCACGTCAGTCTAAGCCACGCCGGTGTCCACCCCTTCATGAGGAACCTGGGGCCCTCCTCCCGGAGACCAGTCCGCACAATATGAAGCAAGGACTGCGACACGATCAGCATCACGCTTCACTCCAGTACATGGAGTCAGACTCACGCTTCCGCCAGGCCCGCTCGCGGCGGCGCTCTGGATTCTACTCTTCAACACATCGGCAGGAGCGCAAATGGTTGTCGCCGCAGTTCCGGCAAAGAGGGACGCCACAGCGTGGGTTTTGATATCATCCTTCATTTCTGTCTTTGCCAATAGGTATCGTTTCGCGGTTGAATATCTGTCTGTTGTTAGCTCTGTATTCGCCAGCTCACCGCTCGTGGTCGTCCACTCGTTTAGTACTCACGTGGCGATTTGTCCCACGTCTACATGCTGTTAGCTCAAATCTACACACTCATTTGGCTCTTATATCGGAAACATACTCATAAGAACACTGCGTACGACGTTGGCCGAGATGCCTCTGCCAAACGTTGCGATCCCCTCTTCCCTTCCGATCCGGTAGAGGCCCTCAGCGGCGTTCGAGTACCCGAATCTTTCGCTAGCGGTCTTCGCGCCATCGGCGCACATCCTAACAAGCACAACCTGCAGTCTCATCAGCTACACGACTCAAGTCATCCGTACTCGCAGCTACTGACCTCGGCCGGGTTGCCAACAAGCCCAGCCATACCACCGGCCAATCCGGCGCAAGTTATCGTCATAGCTGTTGATAGCTTCTCCTTCCCTGTGTATTGTTTCGCTTGTTGCGCAAAGTAATTATAGAGGCCGAATCGAGCGGTGGAGTATGTCGTTTGTCGAAAGATGGACGCAGAGAGACCGGACCACAGAGAGAAGATTCCTACCACTAGTCAGCGATTCAGTCTTCTCCATCATCAATGGGCACTAACCGTCTCTTGCGGCGAAGCGGTACATTGCCCGGAACATGGATTCCCTCGATTTCAACACTTGCATGCGACTACCTCAGTCAGCCTTTGCTGATAGTTAGGTATTGACCACAACTCACTATTTTGTTTGGTCGAGGGGGTGAGCTATGATCAGGCGGTCAGCACAACAAGACATTGAGGGCACTTGAAATCGAGACTTACTAAAGCAAACAGCCATTGAGGCCGCTGCACCTCTACAGTCCGCAAGTCAGCCATGCCTCTGGGATGACAGCTCCGTTCAGCTCGTCAACTTACCCAAGCCAGAACGGCTCCTTTTGCTTGTTACCAGTCATTGTGAGAATGCGATATTGAGATCCAAACAGTTTCCGCGTCCATTTCCAGGAAACACGGTCCGCGGATATGCTGTTTTGATAAGTAGCACCAATACCATGTCATCACAGCCCCTGTCTTAGTCCATCCCACGCGATAGCATAGCCCAAAGATACGCGCCGGCCTCTCATCCATCCTCCGACGCCCACGGAAACCAAAAGTAGCCCCGGCGACCTCTCGGCAACTCGGCGCAATGTTGGTCGCAAAGACCCACGGCCGACCTCGCTGACATCACATGGGAGCTCGCGCCATCGGAGACACTTCTGACCCCGAGTCGCCGGTGCATCTTTTGTCTTCCGACCGCGGGACCTCCCCCACCAATTCCGTTCTGGAACCAAACAAAACCACTTTACCACCCGCAACCACCTTCTGACCTTCCCGATGGATGATGCGAATGCGAGTAAACCGCAACAGACCGACGATCGCAAAGAAGAAAACACCATGTCGAAGCTCTCTCCGTCTCTGAAGGCTCTCATCAACGCGCCCTTTGCGCGCCCGGGGCAGGCTGCTGCGCCGTCGCATATTCGTGAGGTCTACCAGACGATCGCAAAGGGTGCCGCAGAGAAGAACGTCGGCGCAAAGCCGTGGCTTGCCATCTCGGTATGTCACCGCATCATGGATACAATTGAACTTGTCAATTGAGTTTCATGCACATGAAGGGATCCCAGACTAACCCAGTATCCTAGGCCGCGACGACTTTTACTCTTAACTCCCCCGAATCCCTTGAATCTCTCTACAGCGTCGCTTCCAACAGCGGCCGCCCCGACAAGCGCGAAACAGCCGAGTTCATCCGCGAGATCGGATTGAAGTGCATCAGCTTCAATGGCATCCCGCGCACCATCAACTGCCTGAATGCATTCTACGCCAGCCTCCCGAAAGACGTTACCGCGCAACTGGAGACGAAGCCGACACGCGCACCCACCACCGAGAACCTCGGCGAGATCACAGCCCGCGGCCAGGGCCTCTGGGACTCAGTATACGCACCGTTTGAAGTGAAGCTCTACGAGAAGCTTGCGCAGTCGCATCCCGACTTGCCAGTCCACATTCTCAACAGCCACTACGCGGGTCTGTTGTCTGATCCCAAGGAACGAGGGGGTCTTGCGACCACTGGCAGAGTCTTGACTTCTATTGTCGCTATTTCGTGCTTGAGAGCGCAAACAGGCGTCGGCCCGCAAGTTTTGTCGCACGTCTTTGGATTGAGAAAGGCTTTCGAGGATGGCACGTTCAAGGCAGACAACCAGGAGGACATCGAAGGCGCGCAATGGCTGGCGAGTGACGAGGGCAGCGAGTGGATTCTGAAGTCGGTCGACAGCATTACGGAGGCCATCGGAGGCTCAAACTTTGCTCCAGCCCGTCAGCCCAAGTTGTAAAGAAGATGATAAACTATTGTAAAATAATCAGTGGGGGCTACAGACCCAAAATGCTCCTAGAATCATGTTATTGAATGTCTATGCAGAGCCTCAGAGTGAAGTTGACATCCCATATATCAGCATCTTCGGCCAATCGTACTATGAGAATAATGCATATAGTTCAGATGACACAGAAATGCCAAATGGTGAGGCCACGATTTACCTCCGGTCTTTCGAGGCCCAAAGCTGCTCGGCAAGTCTATTTTTTATGTCAAAAAGAGGATCGATCTAGATGAGAAGAGGAAGTGGCCGTGTACATGTTGAATATGACAATCAAAGTCCGTGTTGGTTGAGCAAAGCAATAGGAAAACTCCGTCTAGGTCATGGCACAAAGGAAAGGTTGAGGCCGTAATAATTTCGTGATCATTATACCATAGTCCTTTTAGTATTGAGCCTGGAAAACTCTATATATCCCCAGAGTATTGACTCCCTTATCTGATGCTGATGAGAGTTTACAGGACCATCTTGAACTCAGGCTCTCTATCGTCGCCCGTGCCGATGAACTGGTCGTACTTGCCCGCAGCCTTGTCGCGGTTAATCTTGGAACACCAAAGAACATTCAATAGTGTGCTGCAGAGATTGTCAGTGGGGGAACCTGAGGATTGGATCGAGGAAGACTTACGCAGCCCAAGCATAGCAAAGTAGTCCCAAGATGATGGTGTGACCCTTGTGATAGTATGGGCCTTGGATTCTGGGATAGATGAAGGCTTCTCCAGAGGTTAGCGCAAACCCGAAGTCAGGGGACAGCGGGGACTTACTCGCAACAAAGCCTCCGCAGTTCGCGATTGCCAACTGCAAAGCCGACGTAGTTGCCCGCTTGTAGTGCCCGGCCGAATTGTTCGAGTTCCAACTCAGAACGCACGGGACTGCGCTGTACATTCCAATGGCCATGAGACAGGTCATTGCAAATCTTGTTTGGGGCGCAGTCACGTTGCCGATGACGGCGTAGCCAATGATCGAAATCGGCAGGACGGCAAGCATGAGCGGACCGCGCACCCGGAGACGGTCCGACAAGAACGCAACAAGAACTTCAAGCCAAGTTAGAGAAGCTCCAATACGACTGCTATGAAAATGGAACTTACCTGTTACGGGAGTAGCAACAGCGTAGGGGATAACGTACCACAGCTGAGACTGGTTGGCGTTTGAGGCGATGTGGAGGTCATTGATGATGGTAGGGAGCTATGTTCAAGCCCGTCAACACGTGTTGATCACCCCTGAGAAGTTCAAGCGACAGACTTACGAAGAGGCCAAAAGAGTACAGGCCTGAGAGGATTGCGAAGTAAGCAGTCGAACTCAACCAGACTTGAAGGTTCAGAACGCCGCGACCAACTTCCGACCATCGAAACTTCTCCTCTCGCTCACTGGCCAGACTAAGAAGTTTGTCAGCAACCATTGGAAATAGTTGAAAAGCAGCTTTTATTACTTGAACCTGTCCCCGGCGTGGCCTTGAAATCTGACCAAGGCCCATTCTCGCTCTTCGGGCGTAAGAATCTTTGCAGTTGCGAGGTTGTTCGGCAGACCGAAAGCGGCGATGGCTCCACACACAACTGTCTTCATCTAATGTTAGTAAAGCTTAATTGTTATTGTATGTAAAGGAAAACTCACGATGAGGCCTTCGATGATGAAGATCCATCTCCAACCTTCAAGATTGCCACTCGGGCCGATGGCAGAAAGTCCTCTTGCAAGAAGACCACCAAATGCGCCTGCGCCAATAGTTAGTGGGCTCCTGAAGAAGTCGATGCGTAGGCAAAAATGACTGACCCGACAAAGACGCTGCGGTGTAGAAAATGCCGATTCTAAGAGCGAGTTCTCCACGGGTGTAAAGACCGGACAGGTACAGAACCATTCCAGGGAGCAGTCCTCCTTCACACATCCCGAGAACGGCGCGGACGGCGACAAAACTTCCGTAACTACGGACGAAACCGAGGCACATGGTAACAATACCCCATGCGATGGTCAGGAACGGAAGCCAAATTCTTGGCGATACCTTCTTCAGGACGAGATTGCTTGGCAGTTCGCTAGGCATGCATTAGCGGTTGGTACGTGGAGACAGGGCGTCCATTCACAAAGTCGGAGTGACTTTGGACGACAGAAATAACATGCCTGGCAATGTAAGTCGCGTAGAAGACGGCCAAGCCCTGGTTGTATTGGATATTGTTGATGCCAAGGTCCTCTTCGAGACCAATGATTTTCGCGTTACCGACGTTGGTTCGATCGAGAAAGGAGCACAGGAAAAGCAAAGCCAGAAGAGGCAGGACCCTGGTAACCACAAATTTGTTAGTTGATGTTCATCTCATTGAGATTCGTTGATAGAGTTCCGCTTGCCTTGTATCGACTTTGAAGAGCAAGGTCCTCGTCAGATGGGCTTGACGCTCCGCGTCAGCAGCCACCTGGCTTTCGGTGTGCTCGACCTTCGGGTCCATGTCGCACTCCTTGGAGTTACGAGTCATCTTGTTGGTAAACGGGATGAAAATGGCAAAGACTTTAAACCAGGACACAAGACGGTATTGCTCTCAGGACAAACGATCAAGTGAGAAACAAGAACGACGAGAACCTCAACAATGTGCCAAGCATAGACAAGGCTTGGAAAGTCTTAGGGACCCTCCCCCGTTTTTGAAGTCCATCTTCCCCAGACCCCAAATCTGCGGGGGCGGACGTACCCTACGGGAACGCGAACTATGGCCCTGATCTGCCACATTCTTATGTTTTTTAACCCCTCGAGGGCTCTACTTTAGAGGCGTAGATATAGTATATATACTACTACTAAGTTAATATTAGCTAAGAGTATTAAAGTAACTATAAATAATAAATATCTTACTAACTCCTTATACTTAAGTAAATATAGAATTACTAATATATAGCCCTAGCTACCTAAATTTATTAATTTTAATATTAAATATTTAGATCCTATATCTTCTAGGTGTACTTTTATATATTAGAGTAATCTATAAAATAAACTATAATTTTAAGTATTTTAAAGATAATAAGAGCCTCCCTAGTATATAGAAAATAGTACTTAATAAGATCTAAGTAACTAAGTCTTTCTTTTTTAATTTAGAAGATAAGAGACCTCCTACTAATAAGCTTTTATTTCTACTAATACCTAGCTAATCTAGCTTTAGTTAGTTAATTTAGTAAAGTTAGATAAGTAAAAAGATATATTAAATACTAGTTCTCTATAATAGGTTTTTACACCTTACTCTTAAATACTAATAAAGTAGTATTATTATAAAGATAGTAACACTAGAGAGGCTAATAAGTATTATTCTACTTATTTTAATAGTAAAGTTCTTAAAAAACCTCTTCTCTATTAAAGCTCTTACTAGTAAATATAGAGCTACTTATACTTTATTTAAGAAAGTTAAAGTATTAATAAAACTCTCTAGTATTAAGTATAATAATAAATTAAGCAAAATCTTAATAACTTAAAAGCGTTAATATAACTAGTATACTATATACTTAAGCTACTAATAAGTAGAGTAGTATAGTCTACTTAGTATAGAGATACTTCTAAAGTTAATCTAGCTGTTAGAATTAGTAACTAGTGAGAATATTATAGAGGTAAGAGATATACTCTCTTGCTAACTTACTACGCGCGAGGAGTTAAGTAGGCCTATAGAGCAGTTAGTATAAATATTAATAACTAGAGTAGTAGTATACTTACCCCTCTTATAAGCTACTATAGTATTAAATATAGCGCTACTTATTGCTATATAAATACCTATTATAACGTTAAATAATTATAGCTAAAAGTAGATAAGTTAATAATAAGATCTAAATAAAATTAAAATAGTAAATAGTAATATTAATATCTAGCTAATTTTAAAAAACATTATAGCTATATTATTAATAAAAAAGAGGAAAGATAGTTATATATTAGTAATAGACTATATAAATAAGTATATAAAATAGATTTTCACTAATAGATGTTACTAGTACTCTACTAGCTCTAATAATATTTAGAAAGTAATTAATATATATTAAACCTCACTTAAAGTTAACTTTAAGTTAGAAGAAGTTATTAACGCCTTAAACTTCTTCTTAATAGTGATAATAAAAGTAGTAGTATTTAATAGTTTATATAAAAAAGATAATAAACTACTGTTTTTATAAAGTAATAGTATTAGTTAGATTAATCTCAGTAGTAGGGCTTTTATACCTATAGAGTAAGAAAGAAAGTTATAGAGGTTAATATTAAAGTAAAATTAAGAGAAATAATAAGGTTAAAGTTAATATTAACATTAAGAGGGTTAGAAAGCACTAAGTAAGCTAAATATTTACTTATTTAAAAGTAGTAACTATTAAATACTATAAAATACTAAATTAATTAACTATATAGTAATCTACTTTAATTTTCACTACTATAACTTATCTCTCTACCTCTTAAGATATTATTAATATGCTTCCTATAGCTATATAGTAAGATTAAAGCAGACTTTATACTTAGATCTCTCGCTTACCTATAATCTTACCTAATTTCTAGCCTTCTTAAGAACCTCTACTTACTACGTATTAATAATATATAAACTATTAGATTTTACTAACAAATTCTATATTACTATTATAATATATATAATATTAACTTAGGTTATAAAGTTATACTTAGCTGCATTTTTACCCCTCATAATCTTAAATTTTTACTTTATTAAGCTAAAAACCTTCTTAATAATGCTTTTTAGCCTTATATAAGTAAAATTATATAACTTCTTCTTCAACTACAGTTTTATATTTAACTTAAAGTAGTTATAGAGGTGGTATTTCTACTTAATAAATAGTATAATAATACTAGTATTACTTTCACTAAAATTAGTATTAGTAAAAGAAAATTAACCTACCTCTACTCTAAATAATTTTATAAAAGTATAACTAAGTAGGGTTTTATTATTTATATTACTTTTTATACTAGTAAGTATATATAAGAAGGTATAGTTAAACTTTACTATAGTAAAAACATTTTATAAGATATTACTTTTCTAATTAAAAAGCCTCCTCTACTAACTAGCTAGTATATAAATAGGGATTAATATTCTATTAATAGTACTAATATACCTATTAAAAATAGCGTTCTTAGTATTAAGCTTAATATCTAGTGAGATATATAATTCTAATAGTAAAGTTACTACTTTTTTATAAAAACTAATAAAAGTATTAATTATAATATAAAAGCTTCTTAATACTACATTCTGCAATATTTTAAATTAATAGGTAGTATTATACTAAGGCTCTCTAAATACTAAAATATATAGTATAATTAATAACTTATATTTAACTAATTAGTATTAAGTATTATTAATACTATACTAGTATAGCTAGTATACTAGTAAGTTAAATATTTACTTTAATAGTTAGAAGGTATTTTTAAACTTAATATCAGACCTAATAAGTAAAACTTTAGTAATTTAGGTAGCTTCAGTAGTCTTTTTTAAGTAGATCATAATCTACTTAAATATTACTAAGTTAACTCTATTATTATTATTATTATTAATAATATTATTAAAAGTGATAGTAATAAAAATAGCTACTTACGCCTTATTAGAGTTATTATTTATTACTAACTTAAGAAGCTTATAAATATCTATTTTAGGCTTATTATATTCTATAGTGAATAAAAGATTAGCCTCTATTTAAAGCCTCTATATTAATAAACTTATTAAGTATCTTATAGTAAGAAATATTCCTCTTTAATATTCTCACTAGCCTCTTTTTTACTACTATAACTTTAAGATCTTATTTTATAGAGCTAATACTGCTTTTTTTATTCTATAACTTTATAAATAGAAAGCTAAGTAACTAGGCTTCTCTAGGTAGTAAGAGCGTTAATCCTACTATTTAGTAGCTAATTTTTAGTATAGTATAATAGCTAGAGGGATCTGTGCATCTATATATGTTATTTTAGCTTCTTCTAAAGTTATATAGCTAAAAACAAGCCTAAAGTGGTATAGCGCAGCAAAAAACAGCATTTTTACTTATTTTATATAGCTGTAGTGAAGGCGCTAGAAACATAAGAATGTAGCAGATTAAGGCCTATGAGAAATTAACTTAGTTATTACAACAGGGCAAGAGAGAAAACTTATTAATCGTACTAGACACTCCACTCTAGGCGGAAAAACCCCTGAAAATGCCCTAAACACTTATATATTGATTTTCTAGATAACTATAAGAGATATAAAGGTAAATATATAAATATAAGCCTAACTAACTTATACTTTATCTATATTTTCTACTTTTTTTATGTTTTAAGTTATATAATTTCTTAAGAGAAAATAAACTACTAAAAAGAAGTTTAGTAATATTATCCCTATAGTATTCTATTCTATTATCGCTTTAAATAATTAAAGAAGTATAGTAAGAATTAAGAAAGAGAATAAAAGTAAAGCTAACTAAAAACAAAGAAACTTAGAAATACTTATCTTTATTTAATTTTTAAAAAATAAGAATTAATAGATTTTTTCTATAAGTTAAGCTAAAGAACTCTAAAAGCTCTTCTAAAAGAATAATTACTAAAGTTATTAAGAGAAAACGAGAAATTATATAAAAATAAGTATATTTCTTATTTATCTACTTAGTCCTTTTTATTATAGGCTAACTAGGCCTCTATCTACTTATATAAGCCTTTTTCTCTTATAATAACATCTAATACCTATAAAAATGCTTATCTAACTTTTTACTTTTTAAGTTAGAATTACTAAAAATTCTAAGAACTTTACCTCTTTCTATATATCCCTTAAGTCTTTTATATACTAAAAAGAGGAAGACTTAAACACTTTTACTTTATATACTTAATATTCTATTTAGCTTTTAACCTATATCTTCTACTATCTTAGCTAGTAGCTAGTTTTTCTACTAATTCTTTCTTAATATAAGCTTAATTATAGTTTTCCCTCTAGATCTCTTTAGCTTATTATATACTAAATACTATCTATCTTTTTAGTATAATTAGAACTAAAAAAGCGTTTTAAGGTTATATAGCTTAAGCTATATCTTTAATTAGGTTATTTTAAATAATAAGAAATTACTTTAAAGTTAAGTTACTAAGCCTATTTATTATAAGTAGTTTAAGCTTTCTAACTTTTCTCTTAATTTTTATATAGTAGAGCTTTTTTTACTTATTTTCTATTTAAACCTATATATCTTTAACCTTATTTAATACTTCCTTAGAGTAGTTTTTTCTTTTTATATTAATAATAAAAGTTATAGGATTAAGGTTATTATTATAAACTACGTTTTCTATTCTATTAGTCTCTCTTAGAGAGGTTAGATCTTTAGCCTTAACTTTAATTAACTTTTGAGTAACTAATATCTAGTTAAGTATAGCCTTTCTAAAGCTTATATTTATCTTATCTTTTTATTATTCTTCTTATCTTTTTTTCTTTAAAACCTTTAGCTAGTTTTTAAACCTAGTTTTAGGTTTTAGTCTTAAGCTTTTAAGTAAAATATAGAGGCTAAACTTCTCAGTAATAAGCTTAATCTAGTAGTTAAAAAGGTTTTTATAAAGATTTAAATTAGCTTCTTAGGCTTTAGTAGTAGTTTCTAAATATAAAGTCTTAATACTAAAAATACTTTATTAAATAATATATCTAATAAAGTCTATAGTATAGAGGCTATATTTCTATAGGTCTTCTTTTAATTTAATTTAGAGTTATAAAATAATAAAAGAAGTATAATTAATAAACTTCTAAGTTTCTACTAATACCTTATAGATCTTATACTAATTATAAACTAACTTAACTATAGTTCTAAAAGAGGTCTCTAACTTATCTAAGTTACTACTATTAGTAATATTCTATATACTATTTAAATAGAAGTATAGGCTATTTCTTTAATTAATAATTAAGCTTATATATTTTCCTCTACTATTATATTATAAAAAGATAATAAAATTATATAAAGTAAGCTTATTAGCTAGAACTTTATAATACTTTATTATAAGGTTATTATAGAAGAGGACCTAAATAATAAAAATCCTTATATATTGTTCTTTAATAACGTCTCTAATAGTTAGGTTATAAACTACTTTAATATAGCCTTCTAAGAGGGGATTACTTTAATATAGAAACTCTAATATATTATAGAGGTTAGAAAGAATTTTTACTTAGATATTTTACTTTTAGATTCCTTAAGTTAGGTTTTTACTATTATTATAAGAGAATCTACTTTATTAGTATCTAATTAGAGTTATATTAGTAAGGTTATTATTAATACTTATCTATTTAGGTACTAAGAAAGATCTATCTTAACTAGGCTTTAGTACTCTATAGGGTTTTTAGGGTATAATAAAGGACTTAATAGGCTTTATAGTTTTAAAAATAATTCTAGAGAGTTTTTTATTAGATTATATAAGCTAGATATACTTAGTTTTACTTAGTTTAGTGTTTACCTTATTAGGGTAGTTAAAATAGAAATTAAGAGGATATAAAAGTAGTTTTTTTTATAGGAGTAGAGTAAATATATCTACTACCTATAAAGTCTTACTTTAAGAAACTAATTAGTTTTTATAAAAGTGTATAATATAGATTATAAGCTTTTACTTAATTCTATTAATCTAGTTAATATTCTATATAGTTTTATAAGCCTTTTAGAACTTAAGATTATAGTCTTTAGAAGAAGGAAACTGAGGGGTAGTAAGAGTAGTTTAATAAGATATTATGTAAAGTTTTATAGTAATCTAGAGGAAGGATTGTTAAGTTATAAGTATATAGAATATATTAAATAGGCTTATATTACTATTTATTTAAGTTATAGTGATTAGATATCTTAAAAAGAAGAAAAAAGTTAAAAAAGTGAATTTATAGAGAGTGAGAAAGTATTAATTATGATATTAATAGTTTTTATTAAAAGTTAGTGAAAACAAATAGAAGGAAAAAGATATAATTTTTAGGATATATAAGTAATAGTTAAGCTTAGTTAAAATCTTATAGTTAAATATAAAAGTATTTGTTAAGGAAGAGTAGTTATTATATATATAAATATGTGAGGATATTTAGTAGAAAGTTAGCAGGTTAAAGTGCCTTCCTTTTATAGACGTTATAAAGGTGAATTTAGCACTAGCAGTTAATAATCTTTCTAAAAATGTGATTTTTAGATAAAGAAGAAACTAGTTAGGCGTATAAAGTAGTCTTTTTTAAGGGTGAGATTTAAGCAATTACTAGATATAGCTAATAATTAAATAAAAATAAAGTTAAGTACTAAGGATAGTAAGTAGAAGAAGGAATAGTAATTAGTATAATTTAGTAGTAAGAGAAGGAAAGATATAATTATAAACTACTTAGTTAAGCTTATAATTATATATTTTCAAGAGGAAAATTAATACTTATAACTATAGAAGAGGTGAGGTTTTTTATAATTTAATTATAAGATATATAGAGTTAAAAGCCTCCTTTTTGTAGATAGTAACATTTTAATTAATATACCTATTTCGCTCTTACTGTTAAAACCTAAATAAATACGTTCTTTTTAGTTTAATTAATCTTAGATTTATAGTAAAAAGTCCTTTAAGTTATTCTTTTTTATCCTATTAATAGGTTACTATAGTAAATAAGCTTCTAAGTTATTATAACTACTATTTTTAGTATTAACTACCTCTCTAGTTAGATATAAAAAGGCATATCTCTTCTATCTAGCTATATCTTTTTTTTCTTCTTTTTAATATATTATTCTTTATAATCTCTAGTTTAACTAATACTTTATAATAATAACTAAATAACTTTTAAGTAGTATAACTATAGATATTAAAATTAACTTAAGTTACTCTTATATTACTATTTTAAACTAAATATATAAGCTTTTCTCTTTCTCTCTTATACTAGCTTTTATAAATTATAAAGATAAAGAAGAAACTATTTATCTATTTAGACTTATTATACTACTATTAGTTATAATAAGTTGTTTTTCTAAAGCTATTTAAACTACTACTAATTTATATATAGGCTTCTTTTTCTCTTTTTTAAACTTCTATTAAAGGTCCTATTAGTTAGGTTTAATATAAAATAAGCTTTATTTATAAGATTACTATTAATAAAAAAGTTAAAAGAATAACTCTAAAGTTCTAATATTTACTTACTAAGTTTTTAATAATATATATAAAGCTAATTAATAAGAGAGAAATACTAAATAGGTTTCTATTTTTTATAAGAGAGGTTTATATTATAAAGGGTTATATTAGCCTTTAAGGATAGCTATACTAGAAAATAAATAGATTAAAAGTAGTTAAAGCTTTATTAATTTATATATATAGCGCTTAGAATCTTTTTCTATATAATAAGTGCTTTAAGTGCTAAGTAAAGATATTTTTTAAAGCTAAGTAAAGTAGCTACTAAGTTGCTATATTTATTTCTTTTTAGGAGTATATTTCTTATTAAACTAAATAGAAAGAGGTTTATTTTAACTATATTTACTATAAAAAAAGCTCTTTATACTTATATAAGCTTAACTATAACTAAGAGACTACTAGCTAGATTAAATATATTAAGAAGAGTAATAAGAAAAAAGATATTCTTAATAATACCTCTTATAAAGAGAGTAGAGGTATTAATATAATATTTTATTCTAAGTATAAATATCCTAGAGGTGAAACTATTATACTAGTGTATAGACTATTAATTAACTAATTTACTAAGTTAGTTTTAGAATATAAATTTAAATTATAGTAGTATTCTTAGGTAGTTTTCTATAAGATCCTTAGTAAAAACCTTTATAAGTAGGTTAGCTTTTTAATAATAGAAGTGAGGTTAAGGCGTGAGAATAAAAAGAAGAAGAAGGAGGCTGCTATTTATTATACTTAGAGATTAGTCTAACTTAGGTTTGAATTTTTAGAAGGTAGTATTAGTTTCTTTTAAGTTTTTCAGCATTTTTCAGTCTTTTTAGTATTTATTAGTTTTCATCATTATATATCCCCCCTTTTTTTATAATAATATATATTAAGAGCAAAAGAAGTAATATAAATATATAGTTAATAGAAATTATAATATAAGGATAACTAGATATAAATAAATAAAATGTCGCTTTTCCTGCTAAAAATAGATAAAATTCAATAATTATTATAGACTTAGCTGTTTTTTAGTTCTTTTATATCTTTATAGTAGCTATTAAATCCTTTATTCTTTATAAGGATATTTACTATAATTTCATTCTTTTTCTACTAGATATTAACTTTAGTTTATAATGTTTTATTTTATTCTTATAATTACTTAATTTGCGTTTTTATAGTGTTAAAATTATTAGTCTTTACTTTTTCTAGTGTAAATAACTTATTAAGGTTTAGGATTTCTACTAAACTAAGCGTATTAGGATTAAGTTAATTTGTAGTAAAAAAGGCCTTATTAAAGGCTTATTTAAAGTCTAGTTAGACTTTTATTTTAGAGATATTATCTAGATAGCTATCTTTATTTACTATAAATTTCTTTAAATAATTGCTAGCTACAATCTGCTTAATAGGAATTCTAGCAAAAGTTTTAAGTAAATAGAATAAAGTTTAGGGAGATATCTACTAGATATAAAAGAAGTCTAACTAGTATATACTAAACTTACTAAAAAAGCTTTTATTAATAGATAGCTTTATATTATAGATAAGAATAATATTTCTAACTTATAGCTCTTTATGTTATATTCTATATTTATTTCTTTAGTTATAGTCCTTAACAACTTAATAGCGCTACTTTATAATATATTTAAAAGCTATCTACTAGTTAGAATTAAGTTATTTAAAGGTTTATATATATAAAAGAAGTTTAATTTTAGTATCTCTAACTTTTAACTAGTTTAATACTTACTAAATAACGCTTTTAGTTTTAATTAGAATAATTAAGTTATAACTATAAATAAAGTAAAAAAGAGAGTATTCTATAGAAGATCTAACTGATATTTAGTTAGTAAATAGAGCTATATAAAGAACTAAAGTTTAGTTCTTTCTACTAAAGTCTAACTAAGTTATAAAAGTATAAATAAGAGGTTAATATTCTTTTTTAATAAGTCTATTAGCTTTTAAATTATATACTAAGATAATAAAGTATTATCCTCTATAAACTTAATTAAGCTTTTTAATAAACTTTTTGTTTTTTAGTCTCTTATTAACTATAAGAAGCCTATAGATCTTATAATAGCAAATTATATCTTCTTAAATAAATTTAGCTATTATCTTTAAGTTAATATTCTTAAGAAGTTAATAAGCCTCTATATAACTAGTAAGTATATTATAAGCTTTAGCTAGAGAGTAATTACTAATCTTCTAGATATTAATATAAATATACTGAAATAGAATTATTAAAAGTATAGAAAAAATATAAAGGTTTTTAAATTATCTTAGTTAAGCTTATATATAGAGCAGATAGCTCTTTATTTTATTACTTATTATTTAATATATATTTTCCTAGGCGTATTACTCTTAGAGTTTAGTATATATTATATTATAGCTTCTATATTTTCTCTTAGTATATATATATTAGATTAACTTCTTTTATTCTTCCTCATTATTAACTATTTATCTTAGCGTTAGGTTTAACTTTATTCCTTTTTAAAAGAGAAAACTATCTTAAAGTATATATTTTACTATATATAACTTAAATTTCTTAAAATTAATTTAAGAAATAATCCTTAGGTATAATAATAAAGCTAAATATTTAGCAATTTATTATAATTATTAAGACTAAGCTTATTTAAAGCTTAGTAGATTATCTACTCTAAGTTTAAGATCCTCTTCTACTTTAAGTATATAAATAAAGTTATTAATTATTTTATCTAAATCTTCTTTTTATTTAGTTTCTCAAATATTAGATTCTTCTATTAGTTTATATAAGAGACTATCTATAGCTCTATTTTTTATACTAAATATATAGCAAATATTAAAATTAAATATTTTAATCTAAGTGATCTATTATATAAGAACTGCTCTAAGTAAATCTAAAGTAGTATTACTAATCTAATTTATAAAGACTTTTATATTAGTTTTAAGAGTAAATTATATACTATATAAGTAGTTTTTAAGCCTCTTAAGAATAAATAAGACTAATTAAAGCTTAAGCTTTCCTATATTATAGTTAAAAGCTACACTAGTTTATATCTATTTTTATAGTAAGTAATATATTTTTTGCTCTAATAGTATTATCTAAGTATAACGCCCTACTTCTTAGTATTTATATTAGTAGATAGATAGATTTTACTAGCTTTCTCTTTATAATTAATAGGTTAAAGTAATAGAAGGCTAACTAAGTAAAGCTTAAAGGTTTCTATAGCTAGCTACTATTCTAATCTCTACTTAAAAAGTATTTTTTTTTAAAGAAGTCTTACTAGTAGAGTAAAAATAGTTCTATAATTTTTAATCTATACTTAATAGAACTTAATAATACTAAAAAGACTTTTAATTACTATAATATTATTATACTTTTCCTACTTAAGAATTTTAATAACTTTATTTTAATTAGACTTATATCTCTTACTACTTACTATATAACTAAAGAGGTTAATAATAGGCTAATAAATCTAAGATTTCTTAGGAGAAATTATAATGCTAGTAAGCTTAAGGTTCTAAAGTACTATATCTAAGTTTATAAAGTGTTTAAAGATATATAAATATACCTCTAGAAGTTTAACTATATAGTTACTATTATATATTATTCTTAGCTTTCTAATAGGGATATTATTAAAAAAAGGTTAGTAAATATTTAGAATGAAGTTATAGAGGATTTTTATTATAACTTTTATAAACTAAATAACTAAATTTATTACTCTTTAAAATAAAGTATATATTCTGAATAGCTCTAAAGGTATAATAAGTATAGTTAGGTTTTAATTTAACTTATTAAGTGAGATTTAGTTATATTTAGAAAATAAGTCTAAAAAGCTTATAATCTTATAGTTAGTAAAGTTTTCTAAGAATTTATTAGCCTCTAGAGGAATAAAAGTATCTCTAATACTAATCTTATTAAGTTTTATATATAAGTTAATTAGCCTTATATTACTATTCTTTTTAGTAATAAAGAACTAGAAGTTTCTATATAATCTATAGGATTCTTTTAAAACTCTTTATATAACTTTTAATCTAAGTATATTAATAACCTTCTCTTATAAAGCTTTAGAGATAGAAATCCCTTTCTCTTACTATATAATATATAGAATAGTTCTAATTTTCTATAGTAAAGCTATATAAAGGTTAATATACTTATATTCTAAGAAATCTTATACTAATACCCCTTTTTAATTTATAAAGATATATTTAAGTATTTTAATCTCTCTTAGTAAAAAGTATAGTTAAGTAACTTTAAGCTTTAAAAACCTTTTTAGAGTAAAATAAGTCTTTTAGTTAAACTATATAAATTATAAATATATATAGCTAGTAAAAAGGGAGTTAAAAAGCTAATAATAGCTCTCTACTTCTTAAATTAAGATTTTCTTCTAGTTTTTTTAACTATTAAGAATAAAACTATCTAAAAGTAGATTATTAACTAGATAAACCTTTTTATCTTTATATTTATATATTATATAGATACTAATAAAACTTTAGTTAAGTTTAAAGTTTTTTCTAATTAACTTAAAGAATACTTAATCTTTTAGGACTTTAGGAAGGTTTTACTAGCTTTTAGTGTTCTTAAGAAAGTAGGCTTAAATAGTTTTTATAATTAGAGTAACTACTACTTTAGTAATAGTTCTTAAGACGTTAAGTACAGCTAAAAGTGAAATTAAAGTAGAGTATTAATTAATCTTAAAAACAGCTTCTTTTTATTTAAAAAGCTTAGCTTTTTTTCTTTTTTAAGTAAAAAGGTGCTCTTTTTTATAGTTTATTATAGCATTAATATAGTAAGTTTAAACTTCATTATATATATTACTAAGGTTCTAGTTAGTTTTAGGTTAGCTTTTAGTAGCTTTAGAGGTGTTATAGATATCTTTTATATAGTTTTCTTATTTAAAGAAATAGCGCTAAATCTAATATAAAGAATCTAATTATATAAAACTTATTAGAATACTAATCTTTTAGAATTTATTATTTCTATAGTTTTTTACTTTTATTATAGTAGTAATAAAGCGTTTTAAATACTTAAAAGTAAGTTTAATAGAGATAGTAAAAAGAAGTCTAAAGAGTAAGTTATAGTTAATAATTTTGAGGTTTACTATTATTATAGTTATTATAATCTTATAGTTATTAATCTAAATAAGTATATAGTATACTTTAATAAAGTGTAGCTTTAGGTTATTTTTAGCTATTATTCTTATTATTAAAGTAGTAGTAGAAATTAAAATATTATAGTTTAAGATATATTAGTAACTTATAAAACTAGATTTTATACTAGTATTAATTATACTCTATATAGGTGAGTAGTTATTAGAGCGCTTACTACTAATAGAGATCTTTAGAATAAGTTATAGCGTAATAATTATTAGAGCTATTTAGTTTATAGTTATTAAGATAATAGCTTTAACTAAAAAGACCTTTAGATAGTTTTAAGTTTAAATAGCTTTATTATATTTAGAAACTTAGTTAGTCTATTAAGCTTTTTCTTTTAAGGTTTTAGTAAAATTTATAAAGTTTATAGAAATAGGTATATAGATAACTTCTTTTAGATTATTTATAAAAGTATATATCTTTCTAATAAACTTTTCTCTATATTTTAGCTAAATCTTATAGACTTTTTTAACTAGTAAACTAACTAAGCTATAGAACTTATATAAGATAAGTTTATTAATAAGTTCTTTATTTTTAATAGATTTCTAATTTTTATTATTAAGGAATATAGTTAGCTAGAAGTTACTTTTTAGAAAAAATAGTTTTAAAATAGGTTTTAGAGGAGAAATCTTAATAACTTTACTAAGCGTTACTTCTCTTTCTATTCTAGATACTTTTTTTAGTTCTAAAGTATTAGTAAGTATAGAAACTAGTTTAAAAAGACCTTTTTCCTCTATTTTAATATCTAAGTTTTCTTTTTATTTTTTCTAATTAAGAGGTAAATTTTTCTCTATAACTAACTTTTCTAGTAAGTTTAAATAACTCTTAGAATAAAGTTATAAAGAAAAAAGTCTTTTTAAAATAGTTAGAGTGTTTTTAATATCTTATATAGTAAAATAAACCTTCTTAGAAGAAGATTTTAAAGCTTTTTTTTTAACTTTTCTAAGATTTAGCAGCTTTAGCTTTTTCTATAAGAATAGGTTAGCTTTATATATTTTTAACTAAGTAATTATAAGCCTAAATACTGTGAAATTAAGTAAATTACTTTTAGTTAAACTATTAGGTTATATTAAGTTATATAGGTAAGAAGGCTAAACTAAATCTTTATATTTCTATTTATTAATAGCTAATACTTAAAAAGTAGAAGTCTAACTAGATACTTTATTATCTAATATAATATTTCTTTCTTCTATAAACTTATAAGAAAATTTAATTAAGTTAAAATTATTATAGTTTTATAAAACTCTAATAAATATAGACTAAAGTTAGCTAATATTCTACTTAAGAATCTTAGTAGTTTAGGCTTTTATAGCTTTATAGCTATTTTAATTCTTAAAGTAAGTAATAATAGCTTTTTAGTTAAACTTACTATTTTATTATAATAAAGTAATAATTATCTAAAGGATAAAAAACTTATTATTTTGAAGTTTATAGAAATAGTATCTTTAGAAGTATTAGATTAAGCTACTTCTTTTATTAGCTATTTTTTGAGGATAATAGCTTTTTTTAAAGTTATAATCTATATAGCTTATATATTAGTACTAACTATATAGGCTATAAAGGAAAAACTTAGGATTTTCCTTATTAATTTTAACTAAATAGACTAAAGCTAAATAGTAGTTTTCTATAACTAGAGAAGAATAAGTAATCTTTCTAGTAGAGATTTTCTAGTTATCTATTATTTTTACTAAATTAGAAAGTTACTAGTTTAAAAACTAGCTTTAGAGGTTCTTAACGCTTTAGTTAAGTTTAGCTTTACTTCTCTTAGCTTATAGAGGGGAGGGAGCTTCCCTTCTTAGTACTTTTAGGAGTATAGGAAATAGAGAATAAATAGAAGTAGTAATTTAGAAAGTTTACTTCTAAGTAGTCTTAAAACTAAGCTAATTTATTAAGTTAACTTTAAACTTATTAAAGTTCTTTTTTCTAAATAACTTATAAATACTAGTCTCTATAAGTAAAGCTATTCTATTTAAAGCTAACTAATTAAATCTTAATATAGCTATATAGATAATTTAGAAGTTAGTTATAATATTAAAGTTATATCTTATAGCTTTAGTTTAGATATTATTAATCTTTTATAGAAACTATATAACTACTTTATAATTTAAATTATCTATTATTAGAGTTATAAAAACAATCTAATTAATTTAGTTATCTAGCAGTTTTTAGTAATTCTTATCTATAGCTTTATAGCGTTAAATAAAATATATTTTCATTTATAATTAAGTTTTCTTACTAAGTTTTATTTAATTATTAGCTTAAAAAGGTATATCTATATAGAAAATAATATTTAATACTTTTAAAGTATTAGTTATTTTTACTACTTCTACTATAGCTTTATAGCTTTTAAGAAAGTCTAAAATGTTATTTCTAGTAAAAAATAATGCTCTAGCTATTCTAAGCTATAGTATTTTAAATCTTTAAAGTTTTAAGCTATATATTTTAAAAACCTTTTAATAAGATTTAGTAGAGTTTAAATAGCTTTATATACTTTTTTCTCTTAAAGAATCCTCTCTAAGCGTTATATTTACGCTAGAGGTGCTACTTTTAGAAGTTATTACTTTAAAGACTTTAGCTTTTACGTTTATTTTAGAATTTTAATCTAAATCTAGAATTAAAAAAGGTCTCTCTTATTAAAATTAGTAAAAAGAAAGATCTATAAAAAAACTTACTAAAGTATTACTAGTAACTAGATTAGCTTTATTATTTATTATTTCTAGTCTAAGTTGTTTATTTTAAGCTAAAGTTAAAGTCTTTAAAGCTTTAAAGTTTAGTAATACTATTCTAAAGAAGATATAAATAAATTAATAGAAAAAGAAGTAAAAAAAGGCCTTACTAAAGAAAGCTAAAGTAAAAAGATTATATAAAACTTAAGTAAAACTAATAATTTATTAATAGAAAGAGTAATAGAAGAATTTTTATAATATAAGTTTAGAAGAATAATAGAAAGTAAAAAGAGAGATAAAAAAAGAAAAAGATACTTTTACTATTATTTCTATTTTTATTTTTCTCTCTTATCTAGAAAGTATATATATATTTATTATCCCTCCTCTTTTTTACTATTTTAATAGTAAAGTTATTTTATACTTTAGGTTTCTTTTTCTTCTCTCTATAGGGGAAGTCTAGCTATATTTAGTAATATCTTCTATAGCTTCACTTTATAACTCTCCTTTTTTATAAATTAAGTTTAAAATTTAATAAAGTCTATAATAAAACTATAGTATTAACTATAGACCTTAAAAGAAGTACTTCACTTTAGCTACTTATTTACTACTTAAAAATATAGAAAGAGAGAAATCTAAAGAGATATATATACTTTCTTTTCTATAGAGTTAGTATAAAATCATTTTTAGAAAAGAAAAACACTTTTAATTAAGTTTAAAAAATATTTCTTTCTTTATTTTTTAAAAAGTTAGTGTAATTATAATATTTTTCTTTCTTAACTTTTTATACTTTTATATTTATAGTATTTTATAATTTAAAAAAGTTAGATCTTAGTGTTTCTATATATAAGTATAACTTAGATCTTAAGTTTTTAGGCTTTTTAATATTTCTCCTTACTAGTTAATATATTATTAGAAACCTTCTAATAAGTTTAAGTGAAGAGAAGTTTTTTAGAATAGATTAATTAATTTTATCCTTTTTAAGGTTTATAAAAAGAGTAAAATAAATCTTATTACTTTTATAACTTTAGCTTTAGAAGTAAAAGTGAAATAAGTTTATTTTATCTTAGTTATTCTTAAGTTATTATTATAGTAGCTTATAATAAAGCAGTATATAATAATTTTAAATAGGTAGATAGTAGGCTAATAAGAAGGTTTAGTAAAGCTTATATAGAACCCTACTTACTCTCTTCTATTTAATAGAATACTTTTTTTCTTAGGGTTTTTTAGACTCCTATAGGTTTAGTTAATCTTTAATTCTAAATACTTAAGCTGTTACTCTTCACTTTAAAAAAATAGAGGCTAAAAAGGTGTTTTAAATAGGTAGATAGTAGGCTAATAAAGGGGTTTAGTAAAGCTTATATAGAACTTTACCTACTCTCTTCTACTTAATAGAACACTTTTTTTCTTAAGGTCTTTTAAACTTCTATAGGTTTAGTTAATCTTTAATTCTAAATACTTAAGCTATTACTCTTTACTTTGAGAAAATAGAAGTTAAAAAGGTATTAATTAAATTTTCTTCTAATATAGTAATACTTAAATTACTTCTTCTTTTAAGTTTTTTTTATTTTAGTTTAGTAAAGTAGTGTAGAATAACTATAAAGGGAACCTTTTATAGTAGTTTAGCTTATACCCCCCTATATTAGTTACTAATTTTATAATAAAGTAAGAGAGAAAACTTATTAATTATACTAAGTACTCTACTCTAAGTAGAAAAACCCCTAAAAATACCTTAAATACTTATATATTAATTTTCTAGATAACTATAAGAGATATAAAGGTAAATATATAAATATAAATCTAACTAACTTATACTTTATCTATATTTTCTACTCTTTTTATATTTTAAGTTATATAATCTCTTAAAAGAAAATAAGCTACTAAGAAGAAGTTTAGTAATATTATCTTTATAGTATTCTATTCTATTATCGCTTTAAATAATTAAAGAAGTATAGTAGGAATTAAGAAAGAGGATAAAAATAAAGCTAACTAAAAGTAGGGGAGCTTAAAAACACCTATCTTTATTTAATTTTCAAAAAGTAGGAATTAATGGATTTTTTCTATAAGCTAAGCTAAAGAACCTTAAAAGCTTTTCTAGAGGGATAGTTACTAAAATTATTAAAAGAAAATGGGAAATTATATAAAAATAAGTGTGTTTTTTGCTTATCTGCTTAGTCTTTTTTATTATAGGCTAACTAGGCTTCTATCTACTTATATAAGCCTTTTCCTCTTATAATAACGCCTAACACCTATGAAAACGCTCATCTAACCTCTTACTTTTTAGGTTAGAATTGCTAAAAATTCTAAAAACTCTGCCCCCTTCTATTATATATTAACTATATATTCTTATAGGCAGGCAAACTTTACGCGCAGTTATATAAAGGCCTGCTAATCTTATAAGTAGATTATCTAATTATCTAGGTTGCTCTTAGTAGCTAAGAAGCGCTATTCTAACTCTAGCAATCTGATATACCCCTTTAGAGGTAATTATAGTAATTATATAGCTATTCCTATAGTTTAATTAAGTACTTCTGAATAGCCTTAATTATCTCTCTATTATTATAGTTTTAATTATTTTATAAGTTATAGAATAATAGCTTTTTTTACTATAAATAGCTAGAGTAGTAGAAAAAAGTATTACTTATTTTGCTTAGTAGTTTTAGAGCTTCTAATTAGCTATAGTTTTATTTACTGCTTTAGCTCTTTTTATAGGTAAAAGCGTAGGTAAATAATATTCTACTATATGCATTTTTTGCTGTTTTTCTTTTTTTTTTTCTCTTTACTTTTTATAATTCTGTGAATTTATATATTATCTTTTTGCTACTACTTTATTATACTTTTAATATTTTACTAATATTTTAATTAAGTAGATTAAATATATTATAATATCTTTATATACTTCTCGCTTTAATACTAAGCTTAAAACTTATTTTACTACTATTTATAATATTATTACTACTACTCTTAAGGTTTACTACTCTCTATATAACTTCTATAGTTTCTCTAACTTTAATAAAGAGGATAAGCTAGCTTCTCTTAATACTAACTATAAGTTTATTTTTTTTTATAAGGTTTTTCTATTACTAACTTTTTTTTTTTTTTTAGTTACTACTCTCTCTATTATTACTTACTTTTATAGCTACTTTTTTAAGTATTCTCTTTCTAATTTTATTAATAAAGAGAACCTTAATAATATTAAGCTTACTACTTTTACTATTCTTACTACTACCTCTAAGAAGTATAGATATAAGTTTAATATATAGAAAGAGGCTAAGAAGTAAGAGGCTAAGAAGTAGGCTAAAGTTAAAAAGAAAAAGGAAGCTAAAGCTACTAAAGCTACTAAAGCTAAAAAAGAGAGAGAAGAAGAAGAAGTAGCTTTTTAAGCTATTTATACTAATATAGAGGTATTTATTACTACTTAGAGACCTTCTACTAAGAATAAAGAAGAGGATATTACCTCTAGTATTAAAGATATTAGAGAAGTATTTAACTTTTTAGACTTTTCTTTTAAAGAGGAGGATAAACCCTACTTTAGCTACTTTTTCTTTTTTAGAAGAGGCTTTTCTAAGTTTAGTTACTACTTTATTAATAAGAATACTTACTACTATTGCTATAACTATAGTAGTATTTATAAGGTAGGTATTACTAAGATTATTTATCTCTATAAGAAGTATTATATACTGCTTATTTATATTAAGGTTAAGAAGTTTACTTTTTATATATATATTCTCTTATTATAGTTTTTTATATTATTAATAACTTTATTTTAGGATATTAAGTTTTCTTAGAGAAAGCTTTAAATTAAAGTGTATAAGGTTTATATTATTAACTAAGAGAGAAAGAATTAAAGCTTACTTATTACTAAGTATGTTTTATATATTTATATTTATATTACTTCTACTTTTACTACTTTTAGCTTTATTACTTCTACCTCTCTTCTTAAGGAGCATTCTAAGATATCTATCTACTTTTCTTCTACTTTTATAAATATATTTTCTAGCTTTTGCTCTACTCTAGATTACACTTAGAGTATTATTATAGCTACTTACTATAATTTTAACTATACTTTTTTTTATACTTCTACTTCTAGTAAGGTTAACTTTGAGGAGTTTTATAACTAGCTTAATACTTTTAAGTTAGCTATTTCTCTAGCTACTATTTATAAAGCTGTTCTACTTATTTTTACTTATAAAGGTATTTAAACTTCTTTATTTTATAGTTACTTAATATTATAAAAGCTTTAGCTTAAGATAATTTTGCTTTTTAAGCTTTAGGTTTATAGATATCTAGCTCTCTCTAGTAGTTTTACTGCTTTAAATAGTAGTTTTTATATATTTTTTACTTTTTATTATTTTATTCTTTTATAAATATCTATATAAAGCTATTTTATATATTTTCTTTCTCTATTCCTTTTCTCTATTTCTCTTTATTTCTTTTAAGCTTAGAGGTATGGTTTTTTTTAAGTATTTCGTTTTAATTTGCTATTTCTAGCTATATTTAGAAGTTTTTGAATACTTACTATAGAAGGGATTTTATTAATCTATTTACTATTAGCTATATAGAGGGGATATATACTATAGATATATGCTTTTTATAGATCTTTTAATATAGCTAGTAGTTATAGATATTAATATAGTATAGCTTTATTTAAAAGTGAATAAGCTTTTTTATTATTAGTTTAACTATTTACTAGTTATTATATTAGATTTAGATAGTTATTAGAGTGTTTTTTATAGGTTAGAGTAATATCTCTATATTTATTTCTTTAGAGAGTTATATTTAGAGAGAAGTAATAAGTTAACTTATAAATATAGCTTCTTAAACTATAAATAAAAAAAGAGAAGCTTTACTTTTATTATTAAAGTTATTATAGTTATTTATTTACTTACCTTTTATATAATAATACTTCTAAAGAGCTTTATTATAAACCTTTAAGAGCTCTTTTAATTTAAGATATTATTACTAAAACTTATATTTAAAGTTATTTTAAGAGTATTATATTAGTTACTAGGTTTAACTCTATATCTAATATAGAAGTAATACGTTTTATAAAGATATTATAAAGCTTAATCTATAGCTTATTAGTATTTTAGTTTTAAGTTATAGTTAAAATAGATAAAGTAGCTTATTATAAATATAAAATCTAGCCTTATTATTACTACTATATATAAAATAGTTTTTACTTTTTTCTAATAGAAATTAATTTTACTATTTAAAGCTTCTCTTTTATATAAGAGCAGTTTAATATATTTTATAAGAGTTCTATTTTATATTTTTAGAGAGTATTCTATTAGTAGAAGTCTTTTCACTTTTTCTATATAGATTACTTATAAAAGCTAAAGCTTTTTTATTTTATAATTATAGAAAACCTTAATACTAAAAAACTACTATAGACTTTTACTACTTTTAAGATAGTATCTCTTCTAGAGCTTTTTAATTACTTTTTTAGCCTCTTTTTAAGAAGTTTTTAAGTAAGCTAAAATATAGTTATCTATATAGAAAAAGAAGAATATTTAATTTTTCTTTTAGTAGTAGTTTTCTTTTAATATTTATAAAAACTCTAACTCTTTTAGTTTTTTCTTAAAATAGCGTTACTAAAAGAGAAGAGATTAGTAAAGTTTATATAAAGCTTTTCTAAGCTTAAATATCTTTTTAAGCTTTTTATAGCTAAGTAGAAGTTTTATATAGACTGTTTTATTAAACTTAATATATAAAAATATATTTACTATATTATATTAGAAGAGCTTTAAGTTAAAATAATTTACTATAGCTATTAGAGTTCTAAATAATATATTTATAAGAGTTATAGTATATATATTATAAGTATCTTTTACTTATTAATCTCTTTAAATTATAAAGTAAGCTTTTAGCTTTATAAGTTTATTATACTTATTAAGCTTATAAGTATAAACCTAATAATATCTAAAAACCTATTAATTTTCTAATATAATCTTTATAATTTCTTCTTAAGATTTAGACTTCTTATATTTCTATAAGTAAGCTTTTTCTATCTCTAGAAAACTATTTATTAAAAAGTAGTAGTTTAAGCTTATATAATTATACTTTCTTTTATAGTTTAGCTATTCTTTTTAACTTAAGAGTTACTAATATAATATTAAGAGGGGAAGTAACTTTTACTAGAAAATATTTATAAGGTATAGGTATATAAATAAAACTACTTTTAATAAGAGGGAGCTTTTAGAAAGTATTTTACACTTCTTTAAGCCTTTTTTAGAAGTATTTTAGTTTCTAGTTTTTATTTTTTCACTATATAGCTTTTTTATTATATCTATAAATTAATTTACTTTTATAGCTATATAAAGCTAGTTAGGCTATATATATAGTCTATTTAGGCTATCTAGTTTCTAAAGAGTATAAAGATCTTTATATAAAGTGCTTTTTACTAGAAATATAGCTTTAAATAAGGTTTTAGAAGTTACTTTTATTACTAATAAATCTCCTTCTTACCTCTTTATATTAGAAACTTCTTAAAAAGCTTTACTAAATACTATAAATAAGCTTACTAGTTCTAGAGAGAAAAGTAAGGTTAGCTAAAGCTTAAATTATATATTTATATATAATACTATCTTTTTTAGTTACTTCTAGTTACCTCTTTCTTTTATAGTAGTTTTAATATAATTAAAAATCTTATTTACTTCTTTATTAGTTTTCTATTTTATAAGTAACTTATAAGATATTTCTATAAACTAAATAATATATTTCTAAATTACTTTAAAGTTTATATAGTAGAACTCCTCTACTATATACTCTAAATTATTATTATAGAATTTTTTTTATTAAATATAATGTTTTATATAGTAAAAACCTCACTCTTAAGTAAGTTCTATATATAGAATAAGTTACTTAAGGTGTACTTTAAGAGAAAGCTAATAAATGCTCTAAGTATAAGCTTCTAACGCTTATTTCTTCTAAGCTAAACGTCTTTTATTATTATATATATATAGTATCTATATATTTAAAAGTATAAAAAGTCTAGCTATACTAGATTTATATTTTCTTTTAATTAGAAGTAGTTATAGAATAATTTATATAAGGTTTTTTATTTTTAAGTTATAGCTAATATTTAGTTATATATATAAATAGTAGCTTTAGTAATTTTTAGCTAAAATATATTTAATAGTTTAGCTTTTATTACTATTATTTTTATATACTACTTAATAGCTATAGCTACTCTTTTTGCTCTTCTATTTTAAGCTTATATATATAGAGAAAATAGTTTAATTTTAATTTCTCTTCTATAGAGCTTTATTTTAACTTATTTATATTTTACTATTTTATTATCTACTTTAATCTCTTTTATTTATATACTAAATATAGTTTATAGATAGTTTAGAAATTTATTAAAAATATTAAGAAAGGTATTAGTTTTTCTATTCTATAAATAGAAGTCTTAAGTAAGTTTAAAAGCTTTATTAATAATAATTATACTTAATATATACTTTTTATATCTTTTTTTATAGTTATAGAAGTTAAGAGTAATTTTCTCACTAAGAAGAATATATAGAAAAGCTTCTCTTAGTATTTAGTATACTTAGTAATATAGTTTATTTTATCTATATATATTATAGTTAGTAAGTAAAGTTCTTATATAACTATTTATTATTTAAACCTCTTTTATAAGGTTAGATAGATATTAAAGTATCTCTAGTTTTAGATACTTAAGTTTTTAATACTAAAGCTCTACTAATCTTTTAATTAGTTTATAATATATTAAAATTATATATATATACCTCTTTTTTAGTTTTAGAGCTTTATTTAGCGTTAAGGCTAGTAAAAGTATAATTATAATAAGGGTTACTTTATTTAGAGGTCTATAGTTAAGAATATATTAGTTAGTAATATTTTTAAGTAAATAGAGAAACGTTTAATTAGATCTTTATAAGTAGTTATTATCTAAGCTTATATCCTATTAGATACTTTTTTAGTATAGTTTTTAAAAAGATATTAAGTTACTAGTAAGTTTTATATATAGAGCTATATTAAATAGTTATAGTTTTATTAAGCTATCTACTCTTTTTATAAGGATCTTTACTATACTATATACTTTAATAGGGATTTTCTATATTTCTACTTATAAGAAGTCTCTTAAGAGAGCGCTTTATAAAGTAGTAAACTATTTTATATAGTTAAATATATATATTATAGAGCTTAAGTCTAAAATTATAGATCTTATAAGAGAATATTCTTTTATTACTATAAATACTACTTTTATAAACTTTTTAGCTTTTCTATAGAGTTAGATAGATTTTAAAGAAGACTTTATAATCTTATAAATATATTTTATAAAGCTTTTATTATTTTCTATTCTCTTATTAAGGATTTATTAGAAGTTTCTTAAGAAGATCTATAACTTTAGTTAGATTATAGTATTAATATAGAAGTATTTAGAGAGAGCGTATAAGTAGAAATATAGCTTATAGTGTAGTTTTTTAGCTTTTTAGTTATTTAAAAAAGATTTCTCTCGTTTTTAGTGAGTTTTTACTATTACTAAAAGCTATTTTAAGTTTTATCTTCTTTAAGAGCTTCTTTTATAGCTTAATCTATAGTTAGTTAATTTATTAAGTTATTTAATTTCTTTTAGTTAAAGCTTCTTATTATAGATTATAAGCCTAAATATACCTCTACTAACTTTATTCTTCTATAGAGTAGTTTTAAAGTATAAGAGATATATATAAGTATTAGTAACTATTTTACTAATAATAAGGCTTTATTTAAGTGCTAAAAAGAGCTTAGTTATATAATAAGTAGATATCTATATTTTGAAGTAGCTTTATAAGAGTATACTAATATATTCTAGAAATTAGATTAAGAGGTTTAAGTTATTTAAAACTTTATAGTTTTAGTTCTTATAGATTATATTCTCTTATTAAGAGATTTATATCTCTATATCTTTCTTTATAGAGAGGTATTTTTAAGCTAGAGCTATAATTATTATAG
Source organism: Colletotrichum viniferum (assembly GCA_020226115.1). Classification (NCBI taxonomy): domain Eukaryota; kingdom Fungi; phylum Ascomycota; class Sordariomycetes; order Glomerellales; family Glomerellaceae; genus Colletotrichum; species Colletotrichum viniferum. The sequence continues at coordinate 437,934 of JAGFBE010000028.1, read as the reverse complement.
TATATTTAGAAATTATATTTATTTTTTATTCTTTTTTATTATAGCTAGTGTAGTTTTTAAGCTTATAGAGCTATTTATTAAGGCTTTTACTTATATTATAGTAGTACTTTAAGAGATTTAAATAAGTAGAGTTTTTAATAAACTACTATATTTCTTAGATACTTTTTATTATACTATTTTACTCCTTTTTAGTAAAGATATATTTTACTTTAAAATTAGTATAAAGTATAAAGTTTACTATTAAGAGGTTTTTTAAACTTTTAGTACGCTCTATATCTTTATTATTATTAAAGAGGATTAACTAGTTTAAAGTGTTTTATTTTAGGTAATTAAAGATATATAAGAGCTTTAGAGGTACTATTAGCTTCTAATAAGCTAATTTAAAAGTATATATAGTGTTTTTAGAGAACCTCTCTAAGTTTATAACTTTTTATAACTAATAAGAATATAAGAAAGCTTAAATCTAGTTAATCTATAGTATTTAGTTTTAAGGATTATTTAGAGAGGTCTTTTTACTACTTAAGGCTATTATAGTATACTTATAAGTAGTTCTTTAGTATTATAAATAGCTTATTAATATACTTAGTAATATAAATTAGACTATTAATTAAGAAATTAACTTAGTTATATATTAACTATGTATCTTTATAGGCGGGTAAACTCTGCGCGCGGTTGCGCAAGGGCCCGCCGATCTCGCGGGCGGATTATCTAATTATCCGGGTCGCCCCTGGCAGCCAAGAGGCGCCATTCCTACCCTGGCAATCTGACAGCCTATGCTTACCATCCCCAACCCTTCCTTACTATCCCCAGATTATCCATCTAGGAAGGTAGGTCAAGCTGGCCGTTAGCCGTATCGCGCCAACGAAAGCGGCTTTGTTTGGCTCGCTGACCCGGAGCCTATTTCTGGCTGCCGAGAACCCCAACAAATGCCGGGGGTCAGCGCTCCTCGGGCCCTCCCCCCTCATGCCGAACCCCCGGTCAGCGCGAAGTTGGAGACGGGATGGCGTCGGCGTGCAGAAGAACGCCCGATCAGCTCCGCCCAGGAGCTCGTCAAAAAGATGAGGTCGCGCCCACCTAACCCGAACCCAGAAATGCTACCGACAATCGGACCTGGATCTTTTCTTATCTGTCGTTCTTGCAGCTGGTGTCTCAGTGTCGCAAGTTTGAGATTTCGTAGAGGACACAAATACAGATTCAAAATGCCTTCACTTACACGCCAATTGCGCCCAAGGGTGGTTGTCCGCGCCACGGCCGCTCTCTCTGCGGTACCATCTATCTGCGCGCAACCTCAGCGCTTCCCCCGCGCAAAGGTCATTGGAGCCGCGAGCTGTCGAGCTCTTACGACAACATCAATTCGAAGATCTGCGAAGGCGCCGAGTGTCAAGAGAGGCGGTTCAAAGCTCTATGCTTCCGCGGACGAAGCTGTCGCGGACATCAAGAGCGGATCGACGATTCTCAGTTCTGGCTTCGGGCTTTGCGGTGTTGCTGGTGAGTGCGAGCGCAATGAAGCGACTGTCTGGCATTACTGACATGAATCGAAGACACTCTGATTGCCGCGCTGAACCGCAGGGGACCCGAGAACCTTCACTCTTTGACAGCGGTCTCGAATAATGCCGGAATTGAGGGAAAGGGTGGCTTGGCTATCCTCACAAAGTCTGGTCAAGTCAACAAACTCATTCTCTCATTTCTTGGAGCCAACAAGGCTCTTGAGAAGGCATACTTGACAGGAAAGATTGGCATCGAGCTGTGTCCCCAGGGCACCCTCGCTGAGAGAATCCGTGCTGGTGGTGCTGGCATTCCCGCATTCTTCACACCCACTGGTGCACGTAGGTCTAGATCGCCGACGTCTGTTTGGCCATATGACTGACTCTTCTAGACTCGTTGGTCCAGACTGGTGATATTCCCGTTAGACTTGATGCGTCAGGTGCCGTTACGGAGCGTGGCAGGACAAGAGAGACAAGGGAGTTCAATGGCAAGACTTACCTTATGGAGACTGCCCTGACCGGAGATGTCGCTATTTTGATGGCATGGAAGGCCGATACTGCTGGAAACTGCGTCTTCAGGTACGTTTTGTGAATTCAACTGCATGAAATTGGAGCTAACCTAAGCCATCTACAGATACACCACTAAGGCGTTTGGCCCCATCATGGCAAAGGCCGCGACCGTCACTATCGTCGAAGCAGAGCACATCGTTGAAGCTGGTGAGATTGATGCCAACGACGTCGACCTCCCCGGCATTTTCGTCGACCGAATCGTCCCCGCGACCGCCGAGAAGAACATTGAGATCCTGAAGCTGAGAGCCGAGGACGGAGAAGGCGAGAACCTGTCCAAGGCCAAGAACGAGGCCCAGGAACGCCGCAACCGTATCGCCAGGCGAGCGGCCAAGGAGCTGAAGGAGGGTTTCTACGTCAACCTCGGCGTTGGTAAGTTAGCCTGCACGCCGAACCATGAAAGGTGTGGCTGACAACCGCAGGCATTCCCACTCTCGCTCCCTCTTTCCTGCCTGCTGAGCGCAAGGTCTGGATCCAGTCTGAGAACGGTATTCTCGGCATGGGTCCCTACCCCACGAAAGACGAGGTCGACCCGTAAGTGGCGTCATTCTGAATAACAGTGGGCTAAGGCTGACATCATTGGAAGTGATATCGTCAATGCTGGCAAGGAGACCGTCACCCTCGTGCCCGGAGCCTCAACCTTTGACAGCGCCGAGTCTTTCGGCATGATCCGCGGCGGCCACGTAGATGTCTCCATTCTCGGAGCGCTGCAGGTCAGCGCCATTGGTGACTTGGCCAACTATATGATCCCCGGAAAGGTGTTCAAGGGTATGGGCGGTGCCATGGACTTGGTTTCCAACCCGGATAACACCAAGATCGTTGTCGCGACAGAGCATGTTGCCAAGGATGGCTCTTCGAAGATCGTGCAGGACTGCAGCCTGCCTCTGACGGGTGCTCGCGTGGTTAGCACTGTTATTACTGATTTGGTGAGTCGCGATTGGAATATTGTGCTGCAAACAATTGCTAACGTATCCAAAGTGTGTTTTCGAGGTCGATCGCAAGAATGGCGGGTTGACATTGACTGAAGTGGCGCCGGGAGTTGATGTTGAGGAGGTACGCGCGAAGACGGATGCGTCTTTCAAGGTTGCAAAGAACCTAGAGACGATGGAGTAAACAGTAATTGTATCAATTTTTTAAAGATTGTTTGAGATACCAGTTAGAAATAATGCGGCATGAAAGTTACAAAATCATTGATTGTATGTGTTGGCGTGTGGACCATAATAATACATTAACATCTATGTGCATCCCAAAACATAAAGTCCAAACTGTCATAAGCTCATGCAGGCTTTCAGGGTATCGTCCAAATTGTGGCGTTCCGACAGCTTCGCATACCGATTACGTCGTGATTGATCGGAGACAAGGAAACGCGCTTAGTCGCTACTGGAACTGGAGCTTCCGCTGAGACCGCGCTTGTGGTGCTTGTCCTTCTTGTGCTTCTTCTCCTTCTTATGCTTCTTGCCGGCGTGCTCCAACATGTTGGCACCGACTGCGCCGGCGATAGCACCACCGAGAGTACCGAGCAGGCCGCCTCCGGCCTTGTGCGCAGCCCATCCGGCAGCTCCGCCGCCGACTAGTGTCGCGCCAAGGCCACGCTCGCCATCAGGGCCGACAGGCCCATTGGGGTCGTACTGGCCTGGACCGCCCTGCTGTCCATAGCCGTGTTGCCCATAGCCTTGCTGGCCGTGTTGTTGCTGACCATATTGTTGTTGTTGAGGGTAGGGAGAGTGACCGCGGTTGTCATGTCCAGAGGAGTAACCCTGGCTGTGGCCTTGACCCTGGGCGTAGGTGGGCTGTTGAGGGCCGCCGTATCCGTGCTGCTGGGGAGCGTTGTAGCCACCACCCTGCTGGTACGGCGAGTGTGACTGTTGAGGGTAGCCGCCTTGCTGCTGCTGTTGAGGAAGACATCAGCATTTGCCAAATGACGCCGTGATCCAAATCAATTATAATTTGGGTGCTTACTTGAGGAGCGTAGCTTGGCTGCTGGGGATAACCACCCTGTTGGCCATATCCCTGCTGTTGATAGCCCTGGTTGTAACCCTGCTGGCCGTGGCCACTGTTGCCGTAGTAGTCGTTCGAAGACATAGTACTGTGGAAGATGTTTGATGGAATGTTTAGATGATTTGAGGTCGAATGTCGATATGGATCGAAAGGGCTGAAGAGTCGAATGCTTGGTGATAATGATGATGTCTCCCAAGTCAGCAGAGGGGAAACAGCTGAGCTTTAAGAAGCGCCAAACGTAAGGCGGGATTCAACAGGAGCTAGCGTAGAAACGGAGCTCGCGGAGATTGCCAAGGAGGGGCCTGGATGCATGCAGAACGGGAGAATGCTTCTCACCCTCCGCTGCTGAGAGCAGTGCCCCGTTTCCGCTGCCCCTCATCGCTCTCTTACTTCGTCACTTGCAGGTGGCGCAGTCACTGCGCGGGGTGCCTTGCCAGCCATGTCTGGGGACTTTGGTGTGTGCCAGCCACGGTCGCTTAGCTGATTCGATGGGAAACTTAGCAGTCTTAGCCACCCAAATGACGCGACCTGCAAAGCCACTCGCTTTCGGCTTCTCGCGTCCGAGGCGGCAATCCAGGAACTCGCGCCTCAACCGTGTCTCCGCTGGCTGGCATCGTGCATTCTTGTAAACGTTACTCGGCTCTGAGTCTTTGCGAGGTCTCTTGCTGCAGAAGCCGTTTTCGCTGGACATTGTTCGACGAACGCAGCCACATGTCAGCTACATTGCTGAATGTTTCATGGCGCAACGGCTAGCCAGTGTCCCGGTGATCACCAAATGTTCGGACGAAACACTGACCAGTGGCCTGTCACTGCCACTGGACCGGTCGGTCGCATCAGCAGCCCGAGCCAAGATCAGCGAGCGCATGGTAACCGGAGGTCTGGAGGACCCCAGGCACAGGGAATTGTCGCCCAGAGCTGTGGAGCTGAACTGGTGCCAGTCGGCCTCTCCGACCACACCGGTTGTGGGGCCGATTGGCCACGCTGTCTCCGGCTGTGTGCCCTTCCTGGGCGGTTGACTGATACGCGGGTCCGCGGAAGTTTGGCGGAGCATTGGTTCATTGGCTGTGAAGCCGTCAGATATCCCGTGATTCCTGGAAGGATCAGCAGGGCAAGCAAGTAAGCTCGTCTCCAGCCGAAGCTAGAACATTTCTGGAAAACCAAGGTCTCACAGCCAAGGCTCAGCTCAAGTCAGTCGTAATGCTGGGCATTCTCCGAATGATTTTTGACGTGCTTACGTAGCTCTGATTTTGAAGGGCTTTACAGAACTTGTCGAACCCAAACCGGTCTTTGCGGAATATTCCAACTGCCCTTGACTCTCTTTGCGGGGTCGGCCCTATCTCAGTTGATGGCTCCGACGCCACGACCGTTAGCGGCCGCCACTGAATCATAGCGTGTATTTGGCTCCGAACGTCTTTATATGCTATTTTGGGGTGACTGTAATGATGACGGAATAAGGTGGAATTCTCCAGTTGTGTTGCATATAGGTATGCGCTGCATGAAACAGAAAAGGCTCAGTGAAATCTCTCCCTGGTTACAGTCTCAATACCTATCTACCTAGTAAGCATCGATTGAGCAACATTCCAAGAATGGGAAGCAGTATGACACATTCAAACGGCCTTGCAAGTCGAAAATACGTGAACTGGGACGTGTGTGGTGTCGATAAGGCCCCGCCGAATGAAGATGAAGACGTCGAAATAGTGTTCAAGCTCATCAATGAGCAACAACGGAGGACACGGAACAAGACTCATCACGGTCATGACGCAACTCACGAGAGAACATAAGGCATTGTCAAGCCGAGTTTACCATTTCGAATGATCTAGAGTATCTGAGACAGACTGAGTTGTTGCGATATGGGGGCGAGGACCCTGTTGCTTGTCAATACAGCTTAGAGCTGAGAAACTCGGGTCTTGACGAAGCCTTCCGCCTTCAACCAGATACCAGCATCAGCTGAAAAAAATACCAGAGTCGCATTCCACAGCCACGTGTCTTCGAAATGAAGCTCTTCAATGTTGAGGATGACACTTCGATGCAGGCAAAGAATGCCGTACGCATGACATCGAGTTCAACAGTGCGCCTGCCATTGAGCTTGCCGACGCCAAGACCGCCAAGGAGATTTTCCAGTTGTGTCTGAAGCAGGAAAGAGCTGTATAATCATCTCAATACTCGACAGGATGCGGGGCTGCAAATGGCTTGAGACAAGCTTCGAGATTTTCACCTCGAATCAGCGAGGCAGTACTCGCAAGCTGCTTACCGATTCTGGAACTACGTGATGAAGTGTTCTCCGTGCCGCCGAGTGCCACACTGACAAAATCGTACGAAGAGACGGTCGAGCCAGGATTAAGACCGTCTTACAATAGTGGCTGCAGAACTTTTACACCAATCACGAGGCCGAGTGCCTGTTCCGGATTCAACTGCTAGAGGGTTGGGAAGAGCAGGCCGTCGAGTACACAGGACAGGCGTGGGTCGAGGAAAAGTACCCATGGCAGCAGAGACGGTCGCCAAGCTCGTCATTCCACGTCAAAATATTTTTTACTTTGAAAGGAAGCCGTTCTGGGAGGTTTACATGCGGGCTGATCCCTGGCATGGACTGAAGAGCTTGCAGCCGCTAGGGAGTCCGAACAGGCTCATGCGTGTTGGTACGTTTCTTGTCCAAACGTCTCGCTGCGGCTTTGAGTGCTGACATCTGCAGTCTATGCCGCCAGAAGCAAATTGCGCCGTGAGTTAAATGGAGTCAAGAAAGTCGACGTCTCGAACGTCGATGAGATACCAAACTGAGGCGTGAGGGGAGACACCAGATGAACTGCCTCTCAGTTGAGCCCGTCCTGATGTGAGGTCAGGGATTTATCCAAACATCAGAATACAAGTTTCATGTGGTTTGAAAGCATTGCACACTTACATGTGACATCTACCCCGCATATAGATGATGTTTTGATTGCCCCTCAGAGATGCGCCAGGGCGTGCTGCTCAGATGTCTGAGCTCATGCTGCCAAGAGTGAGCACGACGGCTTCATTTTTCTCGGGGATCCAACGTCGCGCTCCTCAAAGGTCACGCAACACGTTTTGGTCAGAATTCTGCACCGGATGTTCCTTCGATGCTGACTGGAGACTTGCTGCTTTTCCTCAGACGAGTTCCAGAGACCATTGGCGTTTGACCGAGGACGCAGTTTGAGCCCTCATGCAAGTGAGGACCTTAAAAATCCGGGGTGGCACTATCGCGAACAATGAGTGGTTCATTAGCAGACAGAAATGAAAATTTCCAGTGTGCTGATTGGTTTCAAAGTTGATTCAAGCTCATAGTTCAACTGGAGGTCGTCTGGGAGCTATGCTGGTGATGGGATGAAGATCTGAGCGCGGTGCAACACCGACGAAAAAGGTATGGAGCTTGGATCACTTGGCAATGTTTCCTTGTGACCCCGTCCATGCGGTTTGTGAAGGACCGAACCCTGGGATACTGAAGCTCATATACAGCATTGAGCCCTGAGTAAGTTTCTTTCCGGGTTCTTGTTGGCAAAACCGGAAAAGTCTTCGGAGATCTATCAGGAAGCCTGGAGCTTTCGCAGAATTTTACGGGTCCCAGAATCTTGAAGCTCTCCTCAAGTTACGCGCAGGCTCAACAACGAAATGGCTACCACAACCCTCACTGCTAAGGAGGGTCAAGATGCCACAGTACAGCCCAGCCCGTACACAATCGTCCGCAAGACCAGTAAGCCTAATCTCCGCAAAGGTGCGAGCAAACACTCACTCATTTGCAGCTCAGGTAGATCGCATGTTCTATGTCTACCATCGCCTCGGCATTCAAGCAAACGTGTTGGTCGCGGCTCGCTACGCCTCAGCGAAGGCCGGTCAGAATCTCGATCTTTCAGATGAGACCGTTTTTGCCGCCCTCCATGCCGTCGTCACCAAATGCCCAGAGCTTGGCCTGGTTGGCGTCAAAGAAATGAACGAAGATGGAAAGCACTTCCTTTCTTTGGCCTCACTCAACACAATCAACCTCGACAGCTGCGTTGAGTTCATCGACCACAACGTCCCACCCCTTGGCTCAGACCTGTTCGAGAAGCTCCACAGCGAGTGGCTCTGGGCTGATGGAGAGGTGAGTCCTGGTCAGCCATGGTGGAAAGTGCTCATTCTCGGACGCCGAGATGTCGTCTTCCTGTTTCATCATCTCGTCTGCGACGGCTCATTTGGCATGACCTTCCACCGCGAATTTCTCGCGTCACTCAATGCCGCAGCCGCCTCTGGAATGAGACAACAAGCTCCTCGGGAGGTTCACTTGAACCCTGAAAGAATGAGACTGAACGAGAGAGTCAAAAACACTATCCGGAAGAAGCCATCCGCGCTTGGTGTCATCTATAACTTCCTAAGCTTTGTCTTCCTCCGGTACTTCTACTCAAAAGCCCTCTTCTTTACGGACTTTGCCCCGCCCAGGAAGTTCCTAAAAGATTCCTTGGGCAACCCATTGCCGCAAGAACGAACCTCGACACAGGTCTACAACTATCGCATCCCCGCTCAAAAGATGGAATCTATTCTAGCTGCCTGCCGTAGCCACGGGACAACTTTCACGCCTTTGCTTATGGTCTTGATCACTGGCACTTTGGCAGCGGACCACTATCGCAAGGCCAAGGTCGGATTCACACGTTACGCAGTCGACATGCGACCAGTCTGCGACTTTGAGGATTTGGCAGCTGGGCAAGGCAAGATGCTCAACTTGGCTGCCAGTGTGCCAGAGAAAGAGCGTCTTGGGAAATACCGAAAAGTACTCCCCACAATGTTTTCCGGCGATGGCATTCAACAGGCTAGAGCATACCTTGACACAAAGGAAACTTGGAAACTTGTTCGCGACTACGGAAGGCGAATGCAGAAGTTCCGCAAGGGCGGCACCAAGTCTAAGCTTTGCAAGTCTTGGCTGAGCGGAAACACCATGGGCCCGACACTTGAGGAGTTTGTTAACAAGTCTCTGCCCTCGATGAATGTGGTCATGCAGAACAGCTTCTCAGTTTCAAACCTAGGTGCGCTCAAAGCCACTACGGTATCGGCTGGTGGAGAGGAGCCGGCGGTGAGGATCGAGGACGTTCAATTCTCTACCGCTTCTCCTCACGGCGCTGTTGGATATCATGGTATAGTCTTCAATGTCGCTGGTATGGCTGGCGGTGATACGGTTATCAATGCGTGCACTGAGGCGGGCATGGCTCCTGATGGCTTGGTCCGCTCTGTTCTTGATGGCGTCATGGCGAGAATTGATACCCTGTTGTTACAACAGAATATCTCGTCTGAAAAGGAGAGAAAAGCTAGAAGTCAGGTGTGATCGTGGGCTATGAGATGCCAAGCGATTTTCATGTTCACCACGACGAGATGGCTAACATCGGTGCCGTGTAATCTCCCAACAAAGTAGTCTAATATTGAGTGTTTCTTGTAACTGGATGATTTAGGCATGACAAAGGCTTCATCAGCGCGATGGCCCATGTTACTCTTGTTCTTTAGTTGTAAATGCAAGAAACCTAAGCTTTCAAACGCCACGGGGCAGAATCACTATTGAAGTTGGCTTGACGTCCCGTTTACATATATACTAAAATGGAATCTGACCGACGCAGTAAACAGGCACAGCCGACAACCACACATTAAAAGAAGCCTCATGGTAGAACCTACTTGTTTCCATGCAGAGGGAATTGCACATAATCAGAAAGCTCAATGACGGCGATGCCGAAGCCGAACTGCCTTTCACGGTCGAGCTTCAATAGCCTCGGAATTTCCGCCTTTTCGATCTTGTTTTCGATGAGTCCGTGCCGGATCATGAAGTCGATCATCACCAGCGCAGAATTCGGTTTCCATCGCCCATGCAGCAAGCTTTCTCTGATTTCGTCGATCCCCATTAGCTTGAAAGTCTGGCCTTCCTTTCCTTTGATTTTCTCGTCATTGACCCTGAGATCGTACGCTTTCCTGATGCCAGGCTCAGGCAGGCCAGCATAGCCTTTTTCCCATCTCTCATCGCGCACGTCGAAGAATTGAATGGTGGGAATATCCGGGCTCTGACGCATTAACTCACGCCAATGACGTGGATATCCCTTTGATTCTTGTTTCTTCTCCTTTTCGATGCATTCAAGGATTGTTTTGTGGCTCGGTGTAAAACCACCAGCTGCAGCTTGATCGAGTAGTCCGGGGAAATTTGGTTGCGTGTCAGGGCGCTGAGACACCCACACCTGAAAGCCCTTTTCTTTGGTGATCTTGTAGACGTTGAGATGTGCGCCGGTCGTAAGGATGCCGAATATCGGGACAAGGTCGCACCAAATCCCTTCACTGAAAAGCTTTCTGAAATTTTCATGTTCCTCGATCAGAGGCCATGATTCCTGATCGTTATACAGCCATTTTGTGTCCTTCTTCACCCACTGAGGTAAGTTGTCGCCTGTAATCTCGTCAAGCTTGTCTACTATTTCCTTCCAGGCATAATTAAGCTGAATTGTTCCCGTTGTTGGGTCGATGGGTGGGTTGATCAACCGGATCTGTTTTGACAACAAGTCGAAGTCGAGCCATTTACTGTTTGCCTTTTCCAGCCACTTGACATTCTCTTCAAGAACAATTCCGAATGCCTTCCAAGGAGAGGTCGGGTTCGTGGGGTCTTTGAGACAAAACTTCCATTCTGTGCCTTTAATCTGGAACCTGTTGACATCCTTGACAAGCTCGACAAGATTCTCATAACGGTAGCTTTTTGTATTCGGCATTGGATCCGTTTCAAATGTTGAATCGTTTTGTAACTGGCTGTCGAGTGAGATTTACGCTTTGATGAAAGGCAGAGTCGAAATGGTAATTTTGGTACGCTGCTGTCTCGTCCTGGGCGGTATACAATCATGTTGCGGAATATTTAAGGCAACTTTAGCCTGGTAGATCCGAAGGAGATGAAAAAATGGATGAATGGCGTAGCGTTCAAGAACACATTCTTTGACTCGACACAAGCTCTTTTGAAAGTAGATTCGAGGTCTTACCCTTTTTGGCTCTCGGGTTAACGAACCCTCCGGTCGTGCTGCAACAAAGAAAACGTTCTGCTGCCAGCCAAGCTTACCTAAAAGGCTGTTCGTGGGTAGCTCCATACCAAGGGGATAGCTTTAAAACGTCCACAAGTGAACGTCACTGAACAGCCCTGATAACAGGCTGACAGTGAGCGAAAAGTCTGGCGGACTCAATAGCTCAAGGTCTGGGCTGTGATTTGGTAGGGACGCGAATCCCGCTTTTTCAACAAATCTTGAACTTCCATCAGCATAGCTTCCTAGGTTCCTCACTCTGCTCAGGTGAATATGCTGGACTTAGGGAGCCTCCGGCATTTTTCAGGCCCCTCCCTACCAGTCAGCTTCAACCCGCAGCTGGCATGACGTTCACACGAAGTAGGGATGGCTTTGCAGCTCTGTAGTGATGACCGGTCAAAGATGAACTTGTTCGCGGATCTTGATGCTTTTTTCAGAATGTCGACTAACTGTACTATCAACCTAGTTTGAGAACTCATCTGCATCCATCGTTGCTAAAATATCGTAGTGAGACCACCGGTCCCAAGGGGATTTGGAGATCTGATCTTTCAGAATATCGACGTTTTCGTCCACCGATTCAATTGCCGCCCCCCACATTCTTTCCCGAACTTGGACCTTGACTGCTTGGTATGTTTGAACAGCCTTCCATTCTTTCCATTCCTCATTCTCCTTCATAATCTGTGATATCGCCGCTGAGGCGCCTCGCAGGTCTTCTTCTACAAGATATTGTCGTGCCCACTCTAGTCTGGCGACGTCATGTTGTAAGTTGCGATTTCTGATCTGTGCGTACAAACACACGAAAGCTTCCTTCTCTTCCGAGGTTGGTCTGCGCGCAGACCCAAGTTTCCATTCTGGTTGATGCAAAGTGCCAATGAACAGATCCCAGGGAGTATCGCCGTCAGAATCTTTCATGTCTACTCTGACTTGAGGTAAATACATTTTACCAAGGCTCCGAAGGACTTGAATTTCCCCATATGCAGCAGCGACGTGAAGGACGTTTCCCTCTAGTCCCTGTGGAGAATCAGTTTCGGCGCCTGCCTTCAAGAGATATTTCGCAACCTCTGGCTGATTAGTGCGAATGGCCCGAAACAATGGTGTGTCGCCATCACCGCTACGCTCGTTGATTCCAGCACCTTCTTTCACAAGCAACTGAATCTTTTCCTTTGTGGCTTGTCTACTAACGTTGGAATCCTCCAGGAGGTGCAATGCCGTATTGCGAGATGCATCTTTAACTGCTGGTGAGGTGCCTGCATCGAGCAGAACCCTGATCATGCCAGCAGGATCTTTCTCAGGCTCGTTTTCTGGACATGCGGCATAGTGCAAGGCTGTTGATCCATCCGGTGCTGTAGCGTTTACCGAACAACCGGCCCCGAGCAGACACCTAGCGACATATATATGCCCCATGTCAATAGCTTCCATAAGAGGGGTTCTCCCGAAGAAGTTCAATTGGTCCACGTTAGAGCCGAGACGAATAAGCTCTCGTACGGCTACGATATTGCCATGACTCGCCCCAACATGTAGTGGCGTCTGGCCTTCGTAGTTCCACTCACTCAATGCCCATGAGTATTGTTTAAAGGCCTGTTGGATTGATTCCCGGATTGTCTCTTCGTTGCTGATCAAGGTTGCCGCTTGGTGTAGCGGTGTCTGAACTGCCTGGACAGTGTCTCCGCCAAGATGTACTACCTTGTGTTGTGCTTGAGATTCTTGAGACGTCATGTGTGGCCTGCCTGTAAGTTGACTTTGCGCGTTGAAAGCACACTTCCTGCTTATTGATAAGTTGATGGATTTTGACCAGGAAAATGACACATTTCGTAATTAATACGTACCTATTGATATGTGACTTTGCAATCTCTCCGTCCCAAAACTCTACCAGAAATTCTAGCACGTCTGGTGTTCCAGCAGTGATAGCCCACTTTGCGCATGTCAGCCACTGGATGCCATCAGCGCTGTGATATTCCATGAAACGCTTACCTCGAGGAGTGTCAATCCTTTAGAGTCACAATCATCGGGATATATGTTGCCTTTCCTTATAATCAACTGCTGCACTTCCGCTCTTGACTGGTCTTGAATGATGTGCCATATTGTTGCACCATCTGCCAGGATTCTGATTGGACGTAATGAAGCGCTCAGTGTAGATAAACTGCCCATAGAGCTCTGAAGTGAAAAGCTTTGGGGCCAAAGCCAAGTCGGAAACTTGTAGTTGACCGTTATCGAGCCTTTCTGATTCTTCCTACAACTCGATTCGGTGCATTTGGTTGCATTCCGAAACAAGATGCTACTGTCCGATGTCACAGAGAAAGAGCCCAGTATGTTGCCTGCCCAGCCATCATAGCCAAAAGATGACTGCTTAGAGGCATGGCAACGACACAAGCAATTATGTGAGCATTTGTTTTCCATTGACAATTTGGCCTTGAAACCCACGCCGTCCTCAATGGGCCGTGGTTGGACGTCGGAGGTCAACTCTCGCGTAACTGATGTAAGTTGACCTACCCTTTCTGGTAAAGCTTGATCTGAATTTAGAACTGGCTGTGGAAATTGGTATTCGGTAGTGTGAGGTGTGATCAGGGGGAGGTTTCCCACCGTTGGAGCCACACTCCTCGAGCATTCATGGGCACGAGGAATGTGGCCTGTTGACTGAATAGTGAGGCTCTCAACACGAAGTGCCATCCGGCTGGCCACCAGTTATCAGCACTTATGAACATCCTTTCGTGGATGACGCTCTACGCACGTAGTTTCTTCCAGGTTCATGTTCATCAGAACAAGATGCAGGGTGTCTCTAGCATCACGTATCTTATCTCGACAGTCCGCAAGATCTTTCTGCAAGAATAAGTATCTTGTCTTCCTCGCTTTGACGTTGCCATCTTCGTCGGTTCGCGTGACACGGCGATGAAAGTTCTGGAGGCCTTCGACAGTTTTCTCGAGCCGTTCTTTCGCTAGTTTGAGATCCAGAGATTCAGCCTGGCGTCCGCGGGAGATATATTGTTGCTTTTCAGCGGCCTTGACTGCAGATGCAAGACTTTGAATCTATGGAAGTGGAAATTTAGGACATATGTTCTTATCAAGATCTCCGTGGCACTTTTCGATAGCGACTTTGTCCAACGTGATTTGCAACTAACCTCGAAGTCTAGCGATTGTAGTTCGCTGCCTATCTTCGGGATGTCTCGGAGAACGTTGACGATGTGGCGGCCGGCCACTAATGCTTGGCTGATAGCGATAAAGCTCGATACGGCCCCAACCACCTCCATCGTGTTGGCCAGCCTCTGCGATCCGGAGTGCTATCCGTCAGACTGTGCGTGTAAGGGGATATATATGGAAGAAAACTTCGATGACTCGACTGGTGGGAGACGTGGATCATAAATGCGCCGCCAACATGTGAGGATGCTGGCGCTTAGATGTGGACTGCTATTGTGCGGAGGCCAATCATAACAGCCCATGTGAGTGGCCAAATGCAAGGCCCGGTGGCTGTACGTGTTGGTGCCTATGAGACGCGCAACGATCACTCAGCTTGCAACCCTCCAGGGAAATTCATCCGGACTGGGGTATTACCCGCATTTTGACTAGATTTGTCAGCGTTGAGTCTCTCGCTCCCTGTGGCCTGTAAGCAAAGGAGCCTCGCTTCAAACCCCGTTTCTTTCGACGAATTACGCAGCCTAGCCGTCATGAAGGATCAAAGCACGCAATTTCGACCGTAGTGGACTTAGAAGAACTGGACTTTTCCGATAGAAAACTACGAGGCAGAGTTCTTATTGAAACGAACTGATTGCGCGAGAGTCAAATAAAGAACGGGGCATAGTGTGACTGATCCTTTCTCGAAACCCACCAGAGCAAAATTCCAATTCCGAAAACGATATACCGTAGTGCAAAGAACGAAAACTCCAAGCTGCAAAAACAAGATCCCAAATTCAAATGCATAGGAAAAAAAAGAAACGCAGGTTACAAACGACCCTTGACCCTCCAGTACGCCCCTCCGAGTAGTTACAATCCCAATTCCCTTTCCCGAAAGAACACACCAAATTGTCTCCCGCAACGAGCGACAGAAACGGTAGGCATTTCCATGCACCAATTAACCGAGAGGATCAAGTTTGGAACTAGGCCAAAGAGCAGAAACGCGACCATGTTCGGTGGAGCTTTCCTCGAGCGCTCTGTTGGCTCTTGATGTTCGGGCCAAATGGCTAAGAGGCTTTGAGATGAATTAGACAAGTTTACGATGACCGATGTCGATAGGACTTACACAATTCGAAGACCCCAGAGTAGTCTTTGTTCATCGCCAAGTGAAAGCTGGCGGCGTCGTGGTTTGCCTCCCAGATATCGATGCATAGCTTGATGTATGTCAACTTTCCAAGGTCAATGATCTGGTCAATCTCCGTCGTGGACCGGCCTGCGAGTGTGGCAGTGGTTCGTGAGCCAGGAAGGTCGACAGCGTCAGTGTCTCCACGGCCTCTCCAGTTGTTCTTGAGAGAGAACGTGAGCTTATTTCTTGCCCAGTAAGTGACGAGATCGTTGTTCGCCTTTCGTCCGCGATAGACCTCAATCGAGTCCCAGCGGCTACTGCATTCGCCCTTCAGTCGACCGAGACTGCTTCCAGGAAGCTTTCTATAGCTGATCTTGGAGGCGAATGCCATGCCTCGTGAGTCACAGAGTGGGAAGCACAAATCTTGTAGTCGCCAGTGAGCTTTCGCCTTGATGAACACATCAGCGCCGCGAGAACGCCAGGCAGGCACGGATGCCATGGATCCATCAGCCTTCCGCTTTCGAGAATCTTGACGATGCCATCCGTGGCTTTGCTCTCGCCGGGACTGGCGGGCTCGGGGATCGGGGAGTCGGTATCCCAGCCGTCGAAAACCAGTGTCCAGATCTTCTGCCGTGCGGCTTCTTTCTTCTCCTGCGAGTCGAGGGCGCCCATTCGGTTGCAGTGATGTAGGCGGGGGAGCCAATGGTCGGGTATGGTCTTCTCCTCTAGCGTGAGGTCGTCATATGTCTTGATCAGCCACCGAGGGCCAGCTTGTGGCGACTCCTCCTCGAAGGTATTCTGAAGCCGCTGAAGCATCTCAGAAACGCGCGGTAGGTTGAGAGGGGGCATTTTCGGGTTCTCTTGTAGCTTGAGTTGGGTGTCTTCGTAAAATGCAAAGCAAGAGGTAAATATCCTTGTAGAAATTGAGGAGTATTGTCGCCAGCGTGTCTTGTAGCTGACATATAGTTAAAGTGGGAGCCGTGTGTTTCCTCAGAGATGAATGGTGGCGGTGAAAGATATTCGCTGGCTGACTTTGAAAAATTGGGGGTTTTATAGATGGGAGATTGTGGGTTTGGAGAGTTGGGCAGGCGGCGGTTGACGAGGTGAGATTTTCAGAGCTCCCTGGGGAAGGAGGCACGGCGCAATGTTTTCAGGGAGGGAGCTCAGGGGGAAAGATTGGCAAGTACAAATTATTCGGGTTATTCACATGGAAGTTATTCCAAGCTGGCTTCGAGACCGGAGGGGTCGCGACTCGAATCCCAGCCTCCTTTCTCTCCCTCACTCATCTGAATCATACCTATAGTTGTCATCATCCATGTAAAGATCCTCCCCCATGTCGGATATATCCCCATCAACACTTTGATAGTCTTCGTCTTCAACGACCGCCGATTGTCTCGTTTCTTCACTGTCATTGCCATGATCGTCGTCGTCGCCCATGTATTCGGCGGCACCCGGAGGGACGCCATCACAGCAAGTTTGTCGCGTAGATCGAGCAGAATTGGATCAGGGCGCAACTTTGGATCTTCAGCATACACTTTGAGCGTGCTTCCATCTTGAAAATGTTGTTGTGTAGCCGTAGAGACCAGGTCCCCTATCTCACGCGTAATCAAGACCACAGAAAAAATACCCTAAAAGCGAGAGAACTGTTTAGGCTTTTTCACCAAAAAGGGTTGTGGGAGAAACAGAGAGGTTGTCTGGTGGAAGTGTACGATGTGGTTTGTGTTCACCTTGTCTCCAGCTGGCGGTGGCGGTGCACGGTCCCTGATGCCCAGAGTGGACCCACTTATGATCGGTGGCAGGGCAGTTAGGTAGGTAGGCAGGCACTTCCAACGCAAGAGACGAGCAGGCATGACGATGATCTCTAGGATACTTATCTATTAAGAGTAAATAAAAAAGGGGTATGTATCATCTCTACTTGAGAGCCAGAGGACATTTAAATACACGAAAAAGTGCTCATCATTATGCACCACGAGACACATGACTGCCGAGGCCCATGGCTTCGGGGTCGATCTAGGTGGCCCAGGCCTCCATCCATCCAGGTTTGCACCCGAGCTCTCCTCTCTAAACAGCTCGCTCGTACACATATCCACACGTAATCCTCCACGTTAAGGTATCTCGACGTTTCTTTTTCATTTTCTTTTTTTGTTTGTTTCCTTCGTGCAAAGAACTTTTAGGCGAGCAAGATGACCACGAGTGGTACCTTACTCGGTCTTCTTTTTGCCAAAGAGGCCACCCTTCTTGGGCACTCTTGCCAGCCAGTACAGGCCGAGCGCGGCAAAGACGTTGAAGATGATGTAGACCCAGGCAATGCCAAAGTTCCTCCAGCGGTCGGCGTAGTCGCTCTTGACGCCAGCAAGGAAGTAGTTGGTGTCCTTGATGGTGCAGAACTGGCAGTCGGTAGTGGCGTTGGGGTCCTTGAGATAACCACCCATCACTCCCATATAGGCTTGCATGTACTGCTCACACGTCTGCGCAGAAGGAGGGCTGAAGTGCAAGTACTCGTTGGCAGCGCAAACCACTTCGGTGTTGGCGACGGCCGTCGACAGCATGCCTGACACGATATACGTGAAAGGCGATACACGATACATGAAGATCCAGAAGCGAGGGATGGAGTCAGGGTTGGCGAGGACACCGCAGAAGATCAGGCAAAGCATGAAGAGCAAGTTGGCAATGTTGCCTCCAGCTTCCGCAGTCTCGAAACCAGCGATCATAAAGTCGGTAAAGGTCGAGGTGAACAACAGGAAGACGAGCAGGTACAGGAACATCAGCGCGCCACGCTCCGTAACCTGGTCGGCAGGGATAGCGTTGTTGTAGAGACCGACGGGGTAGTACCAGCAGAAGTACATGATCGCAGCCATCAAGGTGTTCCATGGCAGTTCGACAATGATCTGGCTGAGCATGAAGACCTTCCAGCCGTAGACCTTGGATGGACGCTCGCGCACCTCATACAAGGACCGTTGGATAACAAAGTGAGGCATGGTCTGCTGGACAAGTTGGCCGAAAACGGTGAGCAGGTTGAAAATGGCGAACATCTGGTTCTGAAGACCTTGCTGTGTGTTGGGAGCCTTGAAAAAGACGAAACCGATAAAAGCAGCAACCAGGGTGCACAGAGCAGCCTTGGCATAGATGTAAGACGGGGTTCTCCAGTACTGTTGGAAGACACGGTGGGTAACCTCCTTGAGCTGGCCGAAGAAGGAAGCGGCAAACTCGCGATAGCTGGCCTTGTCCTGGGTAGCAGGGGTCTGAACACCGCGCTCATCCTTAAGACGCTGCAATTCCTTCTTGACATCGCCGTATTCGGCGCTGTTGCGCCAAGCCTGGTGCCAGTCGACATCGGTGTGGGAGCCAGGGGCAGCACCAATAACCTCCAACATCCATTCGGCAGGGTTGGCGTCAGCAGGGCAGGGGAAACCACCGTTGCGCTCGAAGTACGAGGTCATGACCTTGGAGTTCTCGCCAATGTCGCCGAAGTAGACAGTCTTGCCGCCCTTGGCCAGGAAGAGGAGACGATCGAAGCGCTGGAAGAGCATGGCAGAAGGCTGGTGAATGGTGCAAAGAATAGCCTGACCGCTCTTGGTAAGCTTCTCCAGAAGATCGAGAATAGCCCAGGAAGTCTGCGAGTCCAGACCAGAGGTAGGCTCGTCGACAAAGAGCAGCAGAGGAGGCTTGGCGACAAGCTCGACACCAATGGTCAGACGCTTGCGCTGTTCGACGTTAAGACCTTCACCAGGAACACCAACAACAGCATCAGCGTATTCATCCATATCTAACAGCTTAATAACCTCCTCAACGTAGTCGAGCTTCTCTTGTCTAGGAACGTGGGCGGGTTGACGGAGGAGGGCGGAGAAGTTGAGGGCTTCGCGGACGGTAGTGGTTTGCAAGTGCAGATCCTGTTGCTGAACGTAACCGGTCTTGCGCTGGAAGGATGTGTCACGGTGATAGCCGTCGACCAACATCTCACCAGTGATAACACCCATGGAGGTACGGTCGGCCAAACAATCCAGAAGCGTAGTCTTACCAGCACCGGACACACCCATAAGAGCAGTCAGAGTACCAGGCTTGACCCAACCGTCGACATGGTCCAAGATACGTCTTGTCTCCTTCTTGATTTGAACCTCGTAGCAGACATCGTTCCAGTGGAAGGTAGACTTTTGCTCCTCGATAAGACCATCGTTCTTCTCGGAGACGCGGGCGCGGTCGGCGGTGGTGACGGGACCAACGCGGATGTCTTCGGGATCGTCCGAGTGCTTCTCCTTGAAGGCGGCGGGCTTGTGTCCACGACGGAAAACAAGGACCTCGCCCTTTGACTTCTTCTCAGACACCAACTCCGCGGTGACCATGTAGGTCATCAGGAAGAACAGCATGAAAGCGATCAAAATGCCAAAGTTGCGCCAGCGGTGGCCGTACTCGTACCGGAATCCGGAGCCAACGTAGTCGTCGCCATTGACAACATCAAGTCCAGCGACCGACCCGATGGCGCTGCAGACACGCTCAGTCGGCGAAAGATTCGTGTAGCTGGAGCCGAGGACTTCAGGAATCGCTCGAGGGACGAAGCTAGACTCGGAGCAGGTAAAGTTGCGGCCGTGGAACTCGTTCACAATGAGCGACTCGAAAGAGTAGGCGAGAGGGTCGAGGTAGTTGAGCCAGCGGCACCAATCCAGCATGTAATCGATGGGGATGACGAAACCAGTGAAGATGACGAGGTCCAAGATGAGAATGGCGGCGGGAACCATGGCCTGGGAGAGCGTGCGGGACGAAGAAGCGATCGTACGGAAGATCATGGACATGGTCAAGACCGTGAAGAATGAGATCAGGAGGAAGAAAAAGAAGGCTCCAGGTTCGCGCCGCAAGTTCGTCATGAAGTAGAGTACCAGATTGAACACTAGCGTATTCGAGATCTTATAGGGCATGTCGCACAGCATGGATGCAACAGCCTCGGCCGAGGGGTGGTACAGAGCATAACGGGAGTGCTTTTCGACGATGGGACGTTGGGCGTACAGGGTGAGAATCTGAGATGGTCAGAATTGAAGGTAGAATGGAGACCAGAGGGGAACCTACCTCGAGGGCACTGGAGAAGGCATTCATGAGCAGGGCGAAGAACAGGAGGGCACCACGTTGGAAGAAGCTGTTAGTATCAGGTTGCAGGTTGTAGAAAACACTTCCAATAATGAGACCCATGACAACGTTTCCGATGAGAGAGCCGACGGTGATACTGGGGTCACCGATCAGACGTCTCCATCCACGCCACAAGCAAAGCTGGATCTGCTGAATGTAGGACAGGGTGAAGGGAGACTTGGCACGCTGACCCTTCGCTTGCTGGGCCTTCTTGGAGGCACGGAAAGCCTCAGCATCGGGACCGTTGAGCGGGTGAGTCTGCTTATACTCCTCAATCTCAGCCTGAAGGGCCTTGTAGTTGGCACTGTTCTTCCAGCAAGTGGCAAACTCATCGGGCGTGCGGGGGGCGCGGTCTTCCCAGCCCTTGCGAACGTGACGCTCCTGGGGAGAAGTCATGGACGTCAAGAAGTCGGGAGTAGTGGCACGGGCAGGGCAGTCGTAGCCAAGGTCGATGAAATACTGCCTCGCCTCGTTGGCCTTGCCGTAGAAGATTTGGCGTCCCTCGTACAACACGACGACCTTGTCGAACAAGTCGTAGGCGCTCTGAGGGGCCTGGTAGATGGACACACAGGCAGTGCTGTCAAAGAGCTCGGTTTGCAGGCGAAGGGTCTTGCAGAATTCGATGGCGTTGGCGGAATCCAGTCCACGGGTACTGTTGTCCCAGCATTGAAGGGGTGCACCGGAGAGAGCGGCCTCCGCAATGGTCACACGCTTGCGCTCACCACCGGACACACCACGAATGTACTCGTTACCGACGCGGGTGTTGACAGTGTGAGAAATACCGAACATGGCCATAACGACATCCCTCAAATGGTTGGCGAAGGTGTTCTTGTCAATTCCCTCGGGCAGGTGACGGGGCTGACGAGCGCGGGCGGCGAAGGTCAGAGTATCACCAACAGACAGCTGGGGGAAGTGGACGTCGACCTCAGCCGTGTAGATGGCCTCACCACGGTGGTTCGTGTGCATCTCCTTGGGGGTCATTCCTGCAAATTGTCAGCGCCGTCCGGCTCACACGGCTGTTACACGAGGTGGCTTTCCGTGTCTTGCGAGTGAGATCTCACACCGCCAGCCACATCAAACCCCTGTTCCTCCCGTTGCGATGATTCAGCCACTTACCCTGGTAGTTGAAGTAGGAGCTGTCGTCGGTGTAGAGTCCGTTTGTTTCACCGGCAATCGTCTTCAGGAAAGTCGAGCAACCAGAGCCAGGCGGGCCCAAAACGACCAGCATCTCACCCTTCCGCACGAGACCGTCGAAGTCGCGCAAAATGTCGATTCTCGTCTTTCCACCACCGGTGAACTTGCGCACAAGGCCGGCTGCACTCAGCCACACGTTGCCGACATCCTTCTGGTAATCCGTCGCCTGACCGTAACCGTAGACATTAAGGTTTTGGAAAGCAACACCAGACGTGCGGAAAGAAGCGCCGTGCGTTTGGACGAGGTCGACCATGGCGCGAGCCCAGGCGCGGCCATGGAAGTTCTCTGAGTTTGGGTTGAGAGGCGAGTTCTCGTCGGCGAAGAAGGGGTTTCCACCAACGGTGCCTGTTGCAGAGGCATGGGAATAGCGCTTGGCGAGGGACTGCACCAGCGAGTGGCGGCGTTCCATCTCGGAATCCTCATCGTCCTCGGCGGAGATCCTGTCGCTGTCGTTGGGGGTAGAGGGCTTCTTGGCGTCGGAAGCAGAGACAGCAACCTCGGTGAGAGAGGTGGCGGCGGTGTCGACGGTGTTCTGGTTTGCACCAGCAAGGTCCTCCTCTTCGTGGTGGCCACTGCGCGAGCTGATGGGGACTCCAGCAGTCTGCGCCGTGCTGTCATAGTTTGGGATGGACGCCATCCCGGCGAAAGCCATGTTGGCTAGCTGTGATCAGGACGGTTTGCGCTTGTTGAAGGTGCCGGTTGAAAAGCGGGCGCACAAGAACCACCCGCTCGGCGCTGATATGGTGATGTTCGCGAGGTGTTCCTTCTCGATGTCGCTCTCCGGCGGCAGGTATCTTGGTGGTGCTGGGTGGGTGATTAGATACTAAACGAATCGTCTAGCTAAAGACGACACGGTAGATTA
Source organism: Colletotrichum viniferum (assembly GCA_020226115.1). Taxonomy (NCBI): domain Eukaryota; kingdom Fungi; phylum Ascomycota; class Sordariomycetes; order Glomerellales; family Glomerellaceae; genus Colletotrichum; species Colletotrichum viniferum. The sequence goes on along the minus strand of JAGFBE010000028.1, from coordinate 415,473 downwards.
TTTTAAAGACCGCCGGTAGGAAGTATTAAACAAGACGGATGTCGAAGGACAGAGAAAAGAGAGGAAGGTCGTCGATAATGGGCGGAAAGGGAAGGGGAGGTAGAAGTAAGGTCGACGAGCAAGGCGCGGGACGGTTGCGAGAATAAAAAAAGAAAGATCCCAGCAGCTCGGGGTGAGTGACCAGGATCCAGCAGCAACAGGCAATGGAAGGAGGTACCTCTTTCTCTGCACCTAGGCAAAGGGGAAGAAGGGGCACAAAAAGATGGGACGGGACTGGAGCTGCTGCTGATGGTGGTGGTGCCCAGGTACCGGTGGTGCTGGTGCTGGAGATGGTGTGTGGACAGGGCAGGCAAATGAGAAGCCGGCGGAAACAAAAGAATAATAAGAAGAAAAAAATAAAATATTCCCGTTATTTTTTTGGCGGCAGAAGCAGCCCAGATGTCAGAAAATACACCTCGAAACGTCCCGAAATGGATGTCCGCCAGGTGCAGGGAGCACAGTACTTGGGATACGTACCGGGTGCCCCACCTGCCTTGGATGGGAAAAAAAGATACGCAGCCCGCAGCACTAAGCGAGAAGCGAGGAGGTACGTACCCCAAAGTATGACGGCCGCAGTCAGCAGTGCAGTGGACACAGGGTCACAGTGAGAATGACGCGCTCAACGGGCCCCACAAAGTCTCCAGAACCCCTAGCTCGCCCCCCTCCTAAAGCGCTGGGGGGCACTGAGGGCACTGAAGCACCCACCGGGAAGAACCCACCACCCAGACCCCGACACAGGGCGGAGGGGTGGGAATCCCTTTTGGTACAGCTTGCGGACTTTTGGCTGGGGATCCCAATTATCGCAGCTTTGCTCTAACCTCTCTACTCTGTACCTGTACCTACCTCGACGACTTCCATGCCACGCAGCTGCAACTTTGACCCTGGACGTACCTTATGAATAGAACGAAACTCCGCGACCTGGACGCGCTACTCGGGCGGATTCATCTTCTAAGCCACGTGGATTCGGTCGAAAAAGAACGATCGCACACGGTTCACCTGATGAGGGGACACCTGCACTGTCTCCGAATAACCATATTCTCTACCTTCTAGGCCTTCTGACCGTTTGAATATCTCTCTCGTCGTGGCAGGGCCGTCAGCACGTCGGCCGTAAGACAACATGTCCGTGGTGGTATTCCCGTTGCTACGCTCCCGTGTCCGCGGTCCAACAACAATTCCTCCCGGCCAGCCGAAAATAAAGAAATGAGGGCCCAAGAGCAAGAGATCCAACAGTCGGCAGGGGCCCGGAACGAAGCCCTGCGCGGCTCAATCCTATCGGGATCTTGTCACTTCCCGAGCCCACGCAGGGTATTTTGTTGGCATTCCCATTGGCATTGGCATCTGATATCCTGCCATCCAACAGAACAGCGTTGATCTGCTTCACTACTATGGACAGAGTACTGCGGTACAAAGAATGTAACACACCCCAAGGCTCTGGCTCTGGAACAGGCCGTGACCCCAATCTCACCTCATCATGGGATACCTATCCCATCGGGCCAAGGACTGCCAGCAGAGCCCTGCTATCGGGGGCATTCAAGACCCCTTTTGGACCATGTCCATGGAGCTCTTGGCCATGCGGCTGGACTAGATTTACGGATTTTCATACTGGCGGAGCACATTCATCAATCCATGATGAAAAAATTGCGTCTTGCATTCATCAGCAGCGTTGCAGTTAGACGTTGCCCCTCTACGGGCGGGAGGACGATTTGTAAATTTGTTGCTGTTTTTTCGAGGTGCAAAGCTGCTCTCGTGGCACAGGACCCGGTTATTTGGACGACCCCACTATCAGAGAGGTACCGCCTGTAAGACCCCCACTAAAGAAGCAGCAGCTCGGCCGGGCGCCCAATTGGAAATTTGACAGGGCACTACGGCGCAGCCAATGGGCAGCCACGAGGTAGGTACTCTGCACGCCTACCGCAAAAAAGGGGAGGCGCTGGGAGCCAGTGGGACGGGAGGGTGCGCCGCCGGTACGTACCTGCCGACAAGCGACGCTAGGGAGCCGCAAGCGAGCTGCCTGCCTGTCTCGGGTTCTTCGAGCACCCCGACAACCCGCAACCTTCGACCCCGAAAAAAGAGAGAAGGGGACCCGCTTCCAGGCGGTGCCGTCACCGAAAGCCACCACCACGACCACCACCGCCCAGTCACAGTCACGGTCACGGTCACGGTCACGGTCACGGTCACACAGTCAGACAGACCTGTACCGTCCATTCCCTACCGCGCCGCACCACCGCGCCGGTCCCCTGGCCTTTTTGCCTACCTACCTACGAATACCAACCAACGGGGCTGTCTCGTTGTCGCGTACGGATGCTGTCGCCATTGGGCTTTGATCAATATTGTTGGGGGTTATCAGCTACCAAAATCTCACATGCTTGGCGGTACTTGTACGGATAAGCCAGCTCGGATTTGCCGCAATGACCCCAATCCTGGGCCAATGTCGCACCCGTTCCAACTTGGCGATCACCAACAGGGCCCCGATATACGACGATTTACGGCGCACAAACCCTTCCACGTTGCGCACTGCGCTGCGCTGCACGTTGCGTATCTATCTTTCTGTCTGCACCTCCCGTCCGTCTGTCTGCTCTGGAGTCTGCCCACAGGATTCCCACCGGGTTCCCAGGGCCCTGGTCTCGCCAAAGTCGCATCAACACCGGACTTCATTATCCAATCTCCCCCGGAGCCCCCCCTTAGACGTCCCCCGAGATCGTCGCTACATCTGGCAGTGGGCGCCGACTGTCCACGACTCCGATCCCGATAGCAGATCGGGCGGGTTGTTCGCAACGTCCCGAAGAGCCACGGCGCACCCAACTTTCGATGACTCTGACAAACAAAGCCCAGAACTAGAGAGAAAGTAATCAACCACTGACGTTGTTTGGGTCACGCAATCAGCATGCCGAGCATGACTTACCACCACAGCCTGTTGCCCGCGAGACAGAGACAACCCCGTCTTAGCGCAGTCTCACCACTGAACGGCATTGGACACGTTGAGCAGAAAGTGTCTTTCCCCTCACACTCCCTCCCCTTCAGTGCCCTGGCTTGTGTGTGTTCTTGCTCATGTTCTTCCCGTGGCGTCTGGACCTCTGACTCGTCCCAACACCTCGACAACCTTCGTCCTAAGCACTCTACTTGGCCGTAAGCGATGTCTGGCGGACGATTGACTTTATCTGCAAGGCGCGGACATTCACGGAATCTCTGGCCGAACTCGTTGATCAACAGAGAGAGATAGAGAGACGAATCGAATCCCAAGAAGCTGCCAACACCCCGCCATCGGGGACGGTAGCCGCCTCCGAATCCGCCACCCGCCAGCCAGGACGTCAACATCATTCACAATCACAGGCCATATTCTGGCGGAAGCCCGCCAGACCCAGAGTCCAGAATGATAACCTCCCATCCATTCCTCGACATCCCAGTCCATGCATTCCCCCGTATGAAACAAACTGCGGCGCAACATGTCGTCTGCCCGGGTAGATATCGGAAGCTGATAAGGTCGAATGCTAATGCTATATCCCGTGTATCATGTATCACGACCGACCGAGGCATAGCATTGCACGTCCTCGATCTTTCCCGCAGGCATCACAATCTTCATTCGTGATCCAGGAACCGCGAACACACAAGATGCGATGTGTGATGCATCTTGCGACTCGCGAACCCGGTACCCCGGATCCGTCGCCACGCAAGGCCCGCTAAACCTTGCGCTTCTCCGTGCAACAAGTACAACACGAACACCAAATACCACCTACTGCGTACCTACCATCCACTGCGCCCTCGCTCGGCGGCGCCCTAGAACGTGATGGAAGCGTGTGATTGCACGACGTGACCGCTCCAATCGCATTTTCGCGCCATTCACAGCGTCACATCTCGTTGGATCTGCAAGGACACTACCACCTCACCTCACCTCGCCTCACCTCACCCTTACCTCAGACTTTGGCCGAAAGAACACCCCGAGATCCCGTCAACCCGTCTCACATCATTCTCTCCCGCCGGCAGGCAACCCTGATTGATAACCCTCGAATCCAAAATAGAGATGCAGAGTTGCTGTGACAGACAGACCAACGCTGATAACGCTCGCCTAAACTTCAGTCCTGCACCTGCAACTAACGGCAACATGCTCTCCTGATCTATTAAGATTGCACGGGCTTCTCCTAATATATGCCCCCCATACATACGGCGGGATGCCCGTCCTCGCGTCCCCGCAATACGAACCCGAACTCGAACGCGGTTTTGTGGGGACCCAAGTCCCAAGCCTCCTCTCAAGCAAAATCAGTGAAATCACACTCTCCACCATCATTTGACGCCGTAAAAGACATGGACCCGACACACGCACCACTCGTAAATCGCCTGCCAGAGGGGCCTAGCCGAGCCCAGAACGCCCTAAGCCCAGCTAGCCGGCACCATCAAGCCAGTCCATTGGCGAACCATCGGATACTTGGTCGTCAACGCGCTGCTCGGCCCTGAAGAACCCGTCCTCTGGCCTCCCTCTCAGCGTTCCCAGTGATCGGCAGTACGAAGTATGTAGGTATCAGTAGGTAGCAGCAGCAGCAGCAGCCTCGGAGCGTTCTTCATGTGCTGTGCGTAACCCTCCGAACCGACCCCCGACGAGAATGATCTTCCCATTCCTGCCCAAAAACAACGTCGCCAGCTCAAATCTCTCCGACCTCCGTGATCACCCGGACGGCCATCGTCCACCAGAGCACCGATCCCAAAGCCTCCAGCCCGATGATGACCCGGTCCGCAGTGCCCAGGTATTCGTAAACTACTCTTTCCAGCGTTACTGCCCCATGCGGAATAGCGCCAGATTTCATCCGACGTGGGCGCAGAGAAAAGGGACCTGGCGCAATCCCGTCAGCCTTCGGCCGAAGCTGAACCGGCTTTGACAAGCCCACCTCCATACCAAGACCGGAGGACGCAGGGCACCACCGCAGCGCTTACTGCAGCGCTGCAGCAGCACAGGCACAGACAAGCACGGCCTGTCCAGCGGCACACGCAGCGGCCCAAAGTTTCCGCAATGTTTGAAGTCGGGGTCGGCTGGCAGATGCCATTGCGAAAGCAACGCCTCAATGTCACATGCGGCGCATCCCCTCGTGCAGTTCCTCGGAGCTTCAACTTATCAGCAATACTACGCTCAGCTATTTCCCCCGTGACTGCTGCAACCACGACATCTACATCTCCGTACCCTTGAAGAACAACATCGCAAACCCCACAGCGGCCCCATCCGGAGCTAACAGCTCACCCAAACGCCTTCTCGTCCGTGAAGGAAGGCGGAAATAAGACGCTTGTCCGGATGTGAAGAGAACCCCAAGGCCAGTCGTCCGAACGGGCGTCTTTTCTGCTGTTTTTTTCTGGCTTGATGTGCTCCGCACACTTGGCCTGCTCCTTTGGGCAAGTATTCCTGGGGAGGGACTATGTTCAGACGGTTTTCCGGGAGGGGGAGGTGTGTGCGGTGGGATGTGTGAATCAGGGGACGGGTTATGTGTAAGTCCCCTCCCCGAAGGTCCCGGCTCACGCTTTGGGGATATGGGAAAGCCCAACCATGAGCGGGGGGGATGGATTACGTTATTAATGAGAGATACCATTCCCCGAATTAAGGAAGCATGAGTATGTAGCAGGTGCCTTGAAGCTAATGATGTCTAAAGACGTTGATTGAGCAAAGTAGGGTAGAGGGGCTTCCATCTGCGGCCCGCACCGGGGGCCGAGAAAACCGTTGGCTTCTCAAGTACGCTTTAAGAAGTTTGGTGCGTGGGTCGTGGTTTGGGTTATGCTTATTGTCAAGTATGCTGTCACCGGGAGACTCGGATCTTTGTGGATAGATGGGGAAGCTTTTTTGTATTGATATTAAGCATAGGGGCTGGCCAGGGTACGCAGTATGATAAGCTTAAGCTTCTTCGTATATTCTTTGGAAGATTGAAGAGGGGACATTATGATGATACTAGCCTAGATTGACATCGCTTCATGGTCTCAAGATTTCTTAGAGAATAGGTGCTCTGACACATTCTACGCGTTAGGTTGGTCAAAATTATTAGCACGCCGTCAGTCAGATCACCCTAATCTATTTAACTACGTCTATACAAGTGATACTTATCCAAATGAGAGTGGTTGTAATCTTACACAGTTGACATAGTCCCTGCAATGAGCAACGGTCCTCACTTATGACTAGTTCCAGAGGTGCCAACCAGGCCTGCTTCTTGGTTACCGAATTATGGCGTTAGGAAAAGCTCTGGGATGCAAAATGCATTCTACCAACGTTCATGGAGGTTGGAATAAACGTATATCACGTCTCACTCTCTCGGCCAGGCTGGAGTGAGGGTCGATGATGATTGGAACTGTGGACAGGAGCTGAGTTCGTGAGCATTAGTACCTTAAGGACCAGTGCATACATCAGCAGAGCTGTATGTTTCAATGAGTATTGGTGCTCACGCAGGCCACGTCAACATATAACCATACAAGGGCTACGCTGTCATGATGCTAGAACCCGGTTTCAAGACAAGACATTGACGGTAACCTAGCTTGTGCTTTGGTGTTGATGATCAGAGGCTGAAAATCAGCACACGGGCGATTCATTTCGGTGACTATATTAACTTCCCTTGTATTGACCTCAATGCTTTACTGGGAACAATGGCTTATCGGGTAGTCTGAATAAGTGGTGAAGTCTACATAACTAGTTGGATTGGTGAATATACTCGAAAGTCCCATTCTCAATATGCAGCCTACCCGTCCCTGCAGTCACTGTCCAACATCACAAGAACCAGGTGTAACCGTCAACATGCACCACCGACATGATGATTCACGCTTGATGAAACGCGCCTGTATATAAGAATGCATCAGCTGAGTCTGGATTCTCAGCCTCATAGAACATCATCAAGCACATCGACAAAACTCCAGCATCAATATCTTCAACCCACCACCACTACTATACAAGTATCCCTTTTGAAAGCCTCGCAGTAACTTCAAAAAAACACCATGTCTAGCAACGACATCAACCCTCCTCTCTACTCCGACTCTCAGCCTCTTGGCCCCAATGGTCCGACTGGAACCGGCGCCCAGGCCTCCGGCACCCGCGGTGGTCACAGTGACAATACCGGAAACGCCTCCAACCGCGGCGGTCGCCAAGGTGGAGGTGGTTGGGGTCACCATTCCGGAAGCAAGAAATGAGAGGAACGAATTCGACAACCCCTCACATCTTCGCCTCGGTCCTGATGTCTATCATGACACACATGGTTAACAATAGAATACATTGCTACTAAATTAGTAATAGGACCTTTCGGTTTATCTGAAGTGAGATGCTCAAAGCTTTGCCACATAGTGGTCGCCATAAAATCTTTTGTCTTGTACCAAGTCCTACCTACACACAATTCATCACTGAGATAGCCCGGACTTTTCAGAAACTCCCCTGACAATATCCTCAATCTCTTGCTCAGTCAACCTCTTCAGACCAACTTTCTCATTCCAGCTCATCTCCTGAAAGCTTTCACTGCCGCCATACCCTTTCCCGTACATCATCTGCAAATAGAACAACATCATCCCAGACTTGTCACCTTTCTGCAATCGCTCCTTCGCCTCCTGATAAACTTTCTCCACGTCCCGCTCTTCAACATCAAACTTATGACCTGTGACTTTCTCGGCCATCTCTGTCAACTGCTTCTCGGTGACTACCGCGGAGTGGATGTACACGGACTTGTTTTCAGCCTCCTGGTACAGTCCATTCTCATCTTTGAGAACCTTGCAGATCGCCTCGGCAATGTCAGGCAATCTGGTGGCGCCAACCAAGTTCGCCCCACCATTATGCCACTTCGCCGTCTTCGTCCGGAAGTCCGGTCCCAAGCCTCCAAAGCCGAGGACCAGCTCAAAGAAAGGACCGTTGTTAATGCTCGTCCAGCTTGATTTACCAGCTGTGTTGGCTATCTGCGCAACAAGGTACCGCCGAGTGCGAACCTTCTCCGTCACAACCGGAAGTGTCTCAGCCAGCGGCGAGTCGAGGTTGGTGCTGTACTCGGATGGAAAGATGCGCCTCACCCCGGCAGCGATGGCGGCGTCAATCCAGTGCTTCTGGCTTGAGAACGAGATCGGATCTGGTGCGGCTGAGATGACGGCATCTTGCCCCTGGAAAGCCGAGGTGAGAGCGTCGGTGTCGTTGATGTCAATTTGGATGGACTCCATTCCTACTGGGACTGGTGCGATGGACTCGGCGCGTCGAATGGCCGTTACTATGAAGCCAGCCTTCTGCAGCGCCGATGCTACCTCTGAGCCTAAAAGTCCGGTTGCCTATGCATGCGTGTCAGTCAATGAAGCTATTGATGTTGAACGTCCAAACTCACGCCGATGACGGCCACGTTTCGGATCGGCAAAGACATGTTACGTATTTTGCCGGTTGATGTTGACAGAATAATCGCGATGGTTGTTGCAAGAAACCCAGTTCTCAGATCCTTCATGAAGGAGGGCATTCGTCTGATGAATCTCACATCAATGACTTCATGAGAATCACATGGGCCGTTCCAATGCTTTTGGACGTGCAGAACTTGCGCGCGGGGCAGACCGTGCATTGTGGCTAAGTTTGGGATCCATATCATAGTTCTTCTACACAGCCTCCTTCTGTGATTTAAATCTCAATCTATGAGGTCTAAGTGACTTGAAACTTTTGATGCACGACCAACCGGCCAGAAATACTTGTGACCAATCACTCCTGAATTTTGCTCAGCACGGCATTATGTAGAGTTCTGTTGCTGCTCGTCGCTTGAAGTAGTGCAGCAAACGTCCACGACTGTTAGTCAACCAAGAGGGGATCAAAACCAGACCACCGGTATCGTATGGTTTTAGTGACACGTTATGAGCGTCGTTTTAGTCGAATTGTCTTCGTGGGGTCCGGCATGAACTTCATTTAGGCAGAAACGTCAGCCCCGTGGCCTTAGCCAATGGTTTGCGAAACTTACCTGAACGCCAATTTCAATGTGTTTGTATCTCTCTGTCTCGCCTTCCGCGAGCATGATGTCAAAGTTCAACAGAATTATGGCAACGATCATTTTGATCTCGACAGACGCGAAAAAGCGACCTGGGCAGACGTGTCGGCCGAACCCGAAGTTTAAACTTGTCTGTCCCACACTCGAGAACAAGTGGCCAACCTCAGTGCCATCTTCTGTAGCTTTGACCTTGTTTTGCCGTAACTTAGAGAACCGGAGGGCATCAAACTGGCTGCTTGAGGGATAGAGATTGTCGTCCATGTTGACGGCAGCCGATGGTAGTTCAATGAGGACACCAGATGGGATCGTTTGGCCATTCGAAAGAGTGAAAGGTTGGAGAACCTTGCGCTGAGCATTCGCTGATACTTGTGTCAGAGATGTAGTATTCCAAGAGTTTTCGGGGAATGTCATACCAGCACTCATGGAATAAGTACGCATCAATTAAGTGAGAAAGCTCTCCAGCTTGACCATGTTCTGCAGCGCAGCGTTTGCCGGACCCTGCAAGTGCTTCTTGAATCTCTTCTCGAAGGACCGGGATGATGTCTTGCATCGATGCTAATGTGTACAATCTTTGATGATGTTTAGTCAAATTCGCAACCAAGGCTTATAAGGGGGACTTACGCGGTCGTCGCTGTCGCCGTCGTAGTATGAATTGCAGTAAAGCTGGCACCTAGTTGCCAAATTGCCAGCTCCGCATCGTTGCGTGAGCTGTGCTTGGATTTGTCCTGGGCATCAATCAACCATTGCAACATGTCATCGGGCTTCTCGTAGTCCGCTTTCGCCGTGGCATCTCGTCGGGCCGTGACCACTGGCCCTAGAAAGTTTTCAGCTTCTTTGAAACGCTGAAATAGTTTCTTGACTTCAGGTAGCCTTCGGCTTGAGAATCTCCGCCGCCAAGCTGGCAGACCCATCACACCAAGAACTGCGTTGACCATGTCGACGGTATAGTTAATAGCAGTGTCGAGATAGGCTTCATTGCGACAAAGTTCCGGTCCGACGAAGACCCGCCCGGATGCCATCGCAACAATTCTAAACAGCTTGTTGTTGATAGGGACCTCGGTCCAGTCCTTACACGGAGGGAGCTCTGTGTCAATGGCATGCGTTACTTCGGCAGCAATGGCTGGGCTAAGGCGTGATTTCAGTTCAAGTTAGTAAACTACGAGACAAAATGCCAGCAATTGTTGTGGAACCAACCAAGGGCCGGCGTAAGCGAGACTTTGACCGTATGTGCGAGCATTGTTGTGTCGGTCGGGATGTCGAGATACTGATTGTTGATGGCCTACACAACACAAGTTCTGTCAGGGGCTTGGCTCGAGCTTGCATGGAGCAGACCGCCTACCTCGTCGGTGGCCTCCTGGAACCCCTAAACAGTGTCGGACAGCTTCTTAAGCTCGGGGATGAGCTTTGGGGGGATGACCACAGTTGGCAATTCTGTAATAGTTTATTTGGCTTCGGTCAAGGCGATCTCGGTTGTTGTATACTGATAGGGGAGAGCATCACTTACCGCTTGCAGTCATGATATGGAAGGCGCGGCCTTTAAACTGGAATTTCCTTCAGAACGGGATGTCTTGCCAGGGTCGCGACGATATTATTACCTTTTCATACCCTTCTCTGTACAGTCTTCTTGCTCCTCCTGGCGCCATGAACTCCTGTCTTCGTTGCTCTTTCGTTCTACCGGCTCCCACGCTTGGTCTGTGACCCAGGCGATCCTTCTTGAAACCCCATTTTGCGGCAATGACAGGGATGAGGGTGATGAGAGCTGTCAAGACCAGAGGCCATCTTGCCACAAGCGTAGGCAACAAAGAAGTGTCCTCAACTGTCACGTTCATGTCGTGCGACCACTTCATCTGCGCTCTCCCAACAAGAACAAGTGCAAATGCTTGCAGTATGATCGTATGAAAGAGGAAGAAACCAGGTGCTGTCGAGTCGTCAACTTAACGGACCGATGATGGAACTCTTTATTTCATGCATCGGCACTCGGATCTTGTGTGGAGTGTTCGCCCGCCCTTCCGCACGGGCAATACCGCCGGCCTCCCTGGCCGAAAAGCTTGACGATGGAGATCGGACACTAAGAGGCGGCAAGGGTAACGGCGGCCCTCTTCAAACTCTATACGGAGGTGACGTTGTAATAGCAAGCGTTGCGTGTGGTGAGTGTCCCCCTCTAGTGGTTCTTTACTTGCCATCCCTGTGATTCCTGAGTCAGAAGAACCAATAGCATCGTTAATGCTGCGTACAAAAGTTTTCTAATCCGCGGAACGTTCTCCTATTCCATTCCTCTGGGGAAAGTACTGCGTACAGGACGATGCAGGCGCAAGTTATGAAAATTGCGAGACCGAATCATAGCGAGAGCGAGGTAGTTTAGAGGCTTTCATCGGTCGCGAAGTGCGCGACTTATATCAGACTCTCAAGCCGCAATAAGGGGAAGTTGAACTCTGAGAGTATGATTTTGTGAAAGAAACTTATCCCTTTTGCTGTAAAAGGCAATTGAGATGAACACACACACCTGCGGCGCTTCCCCACATGCCCAGGTTCTCGGGGCTGTTTGACTCGATCACCAATATCCCCTGAGCTATTGGTGGTCTTTGTTGTCTCCTTCTCCACCGTCAATATCTATTGGCCATAGAACTCGATTGATCATTGGCCAATTGGTTTGTGACATCGAGATCCAATATGATGCATCATCTTCACCGCCTCATAGCCTCGGTCCGAGCCGGAGAGGACGCTTCTAAAGGACAGCAATAACAGCATAGGCGTAGCTAGCTATCGTACTCTCGCCTCTGACAGACCAAGTACTGGAACCATAGGCCCTGCTTCATATGTGGGTGTGATGATGTAGATCTCTCCACGACCAGATAGAAACCAACAACTGCCCTCTTGGGTGGCGGTGCTTCGAAAGGTTACCTAGCCACAGCTGCCACAAGGTGCTGGTAGAACGGGTAGATTTCATGTGATTAATTCAGTTATAATGCATGTACCGTCTGATACTGACCTTCGCTATGCTATTGGATTACATCATTGATGCCGAGAAGCCGTTCAGTGAGCACTAAAGAGCTGACGAAAGTGATCAACGCAGAAGCCTCACGCTAGGCAAGGCTTAAGTAGAAGCACTGCTTTAGTCTAGACATGGCCATGCAGGGACCTTATTCCCGTAGAATGAAGCCTTCATACCCGCAAAATTGGCTTGCAGAAACTGCGGAGCGGAAAGGAAAGCTAGCGGGTTCAATTTTGCCCGATTTGGTGGATTTCACGACGCCACCAGCATCCTGCCGAAGGCGCCACAGGCGCGGATATACTGGTGACTTCATTTTGGTGCCGGGAATGATACTAGAAGCCTTTGAATTCCTTCAGAAACACCATTTGGCGCAGCAGTGCTTGTGATCGGCAGCTGTCTAGAAGAGAATTTCCTAATTGGGTCTATTCAACGAAGCCACTCTGACTACCTGCGGGCAGCCATCACGCTTTCTCAAGAATAGTGCCCGCTCATTGAGATAGCTCAAATTTCTGATAAAGATATAAAGACGACAAATTTCGCTGTCGAGCGAGAACAATCCAAGCACAACTTACAACCGTAAAATTCTTTCATCATCCTAAACATGTATACGCCGTCGACATATTTCCTATTCACTTCACTGTTCGCAACTCTGCCAGCCGTGGTGTCACCAGCCCCGACTCCGGACCCAGAAGCGCAGAAGCTGGCCGACCCGAAATACGGTCCTATCCCGGTCAGTCAAGACTCTACAGCGACTACCGTGGCAAAGCGCCTCCATTCCCAGGCAATATTACTTCACCGATCCTCCCCACTGAATCAGGCGATCCAGACCCCGACGACCAGGTTTGGCAGAATCTCTCAGCTGCGGAGTGGGCGATCTTCAACTTCTACCAGCAAGGAGTTGAGGCTTTCAACACCCGATCCTTCGTTAAGGCCGGCTTCCTCAACACCACTTATGACCGCATTGCGGAAATCCGCGACAATGAGGCAGGACATTTGCGAATCTTCCAGAACGAGATTTCGAATAAGAGCGTAAAACCAGGCGCTTGCAAATACGAGTACCCATTCGAGGATCCCACCAGCTACTTGGCATTGACCACCTTTCTTGAGGTCGCGAGCATGGCGTTCTTGACTGGTTTGGTGCAAGAACCCAAGAGTGAGGCTGCGCGAGGGGCCATGGTAGCCATTGCAACTGTCGAATCAAGACATGAGACGTGGTCATTGGCGGACGTTTGGGGTGCAAATCCATTCTCGGGACCAAGCGATACCGTCTTTCCATATGCGAACTAGATCTTGGACATGACGAACGTTTTCATAGTTCCCGGAAGCTGTCCTCCCGAAAACCCTCAATACTCAAACCCCAGCCAACACCTGCCGCCTCTTTCTGCTGCTTCAGGCACCAAGTCTATTGCTCCTAGTGCCGAAGTCTCTTTCAATTTCACCAGTCCCACGGATCAACCCAAATTCAACGATACCAAGTCGTACTATGCGGTATTCTTCCACGCTGTCGGTAATGTCAGTGTGCCAATCGATGTTTCCAACTGGAAGACTGGAGATTTGGTGAATGTCACTATCCCAGCGGACTTTGAGGAGAAGGGCGTTATCATCACCGTCGTGGCAGACGAACCAGGTGCACCTGAGTTGGAAACTGTTGTCGCTGGCCCAAGCATTTTGCTGCAGCAGCCTACTCCAATCGGATTGTGTTGGCTTGAAGCAAATTTCTTTGCCAGTTCGGAGCAAGCGCCTTTCAGGCAGATGTAACCGGCGAGATGATGAATGAGATACGAGACTCAAGTCGTGTAGGGTCACAGAGGTAGTGAATGTAGTTTTGCTTCGGCATTTTGGTGTAATAGGTTGTGGCAGCGTGAAGAGGGAGATACCTACCTCCTGGCGATTCGCGCTCTCTTCATATACCCCTATAAGTAGCTATAGAGGTTTCTCTCCCAGGCTATCCTAGCCCTCGAATATTTCCCCGTGAGAGTTATACGGTAGTTAACAAAGTGCGCCTCCAGGTGGCAAACTGCGAAGAAAAAAGTTAGAAGGGAAGAAAGACCCAAGTCGTGTAGACCATAGATACAGATAAGCCAGCTCTCAAACAAGATCAACGAATAGTTCAACGAATAGTTCTTTAAAAGATTGAGTCATGTGTTCGCATCCTGTGATCCAATCCTTGTATTGTCACTAATAGTGCATCCATTTGCACATTTATGGTATCAACGCTCAGCCTTGGCGTACTCAAAGCCTCACCATGTAGCAACATGCCTGCAAGACCTCCAATACTACCCAAAGACGCCACAGTCGGACCCTAATACCCGTAGAGATTCACGTGTTCAGATGTAGACGCTCTGATTCTTCTGTTCTCTCTGACCAGTAGAACGCGAATCCACCAAGCGCAAACGATCGACAGCAAAGCGAAACCCGCCGAGGCACCGAACCCAATAGCATAACGAGGCTCGTCACTCTTGGGCCAGAGGTATGCACCGTAGATGTAGCCGATCTGGAAAATTCAAGTCAGTGGTGAGTCAAGATAGGAGGTTACAAAAAGCTGGACATACCTGGCCGCCAACGTTAGTCATGGCGAGGACAACGGCCTTCTTCTCCTTAGTCTGTGAAAGTGTGGATGAAGCCCAACCAATGATGACTAGGAAAGGTCAGTCATCAAGACACCGATACTGATAAGTGATTTGCTTACCTGAATTGACAGAGTAGGCGCCCGCAGCCAAAATGAAAGATGCTGTGTAACGAGCTGCGGTATTCAAAGTGGAAGCAGCGACGACGAAGCCAACAATGGCGACCCCGAGGCCGACGGTAATATGCCATGTCCGCTCATGGAGGCGACCGGAGCTCCAACCGAAAAAGATTCCTGCAGCACCGGCAAAGATGAAAGGTGGGCAGGTCATGACTAGTGTAATCGTCGTGTTGAATCCAAGGGTCTTGATGACGCTGTCGAAGAATCGTTAGCTGATGTGCGCTCCACAGCTGAGTACAAGTTGGAAACCTACGTGGGAAAGAACGAGTTGAAGGAGCAGGCCGACAGATGGAAGTTTTGCATGAGGCAGAAGAGCCAGGTGCGCTTGTCACGGCAGGCTTGCTTAAGACCCTCCATGGCAGACGCCTTCTCGTCTGATGCATCGGAGATCTTGTCCTTCTCCATGCGAGAGTGAGCCAGTTGCTTCTCTCGATCGTTGAGCCAGCGTGTGGTCAGAGGCGTGTTGGGCAGGAGCCAGAAGCCGACAAGGGCAACGAAGCCAGTGATGGCACCCTCAACGATGAAAAGCCATCGCCAACCTGCGATTCCATTGAGACCATCCATGCCGGCGAAGATACCTGCAGCGATCAAACTTGATAGCCCGGTGGCTAAAATTTGAGCACAATAGAGTCCTGCGATGCGTGTGGCAACCTCTGCGATGTGTGTCAGTTGAGTGGCCTCCGGAGTGCCTTAGAGTCTTGGCTGACGCACCTTTGCGAGTGTAGAAGATGGACAGCATGTAGGTGGCGCCGGGGTAGAACTGGATAGAGTCTGTCAGCCTGCATGAATCACTTTTCGTTCATTTAACGGCGACTTACCGGAGCTTCAGTGATACCCAGGAAGAATCTGCAAGCCACGAGGCCGCCATAGTCCTGAACGAGGGCTGTGCATCCCGACACCACAGCCCAGATCAACATCCACGCACTCATGTATATGCCGGGTTGAATTCGAGTGATCAACATGTTCGAGGGGATCTGCATCAAAACGTAACCAACGAAGAGACTGCACATCTGTCAGCTTTGCCACTTTATAGCCACCCTCCAGAGCTGACTTCCGACTTTAACCTGGAAGCTTTCTGAGATGCTTTATTGGGGAGTAAAGTTTCTTACATGGAAACAGTTGTGTTGAACTGTGTGCCTGACATGTTCAGATCTTCCTCTAGGTTGTTGAGTCGTGCCTGAGCGATGGCGTTTCGATCGACGTAGTCTACGATGGTCAGTCGCGGTGGAAATGCCTATCGGGGTTCGTGGCGTGTTTACTCAGAAAGTACATAACGCAGAGGCATGGCTGTCGGAAAACACTGTCAGCAACTGTGTGAACGCAGCCAACTCCAAAGCAACTTCCATACCATAATGCGATAATCAAGCTTTCGCACAAGCCTGATCTCTTCAGGATCCGTTTTCTTAGCGGTTCCAGTCCAGTCGCGCTCCTCATCTTGCTGGATGTGCTTCTCGTCGTCGACAACGCTGCTCACTTGATTGATGACGTGCTCCTCGCGCTCAACCGACGGTGAACGCTTCTCGCTCGCCGCCATTTTGAGTTTGTGTGATCGCTAGCGCCTTGTTGATGATTGGTTGGAGGACGGGTTGGCTCGAAATCGGAAAAATGGAGGAAGTCGGCCTAAAAAATAAGCATAAACGAGGCAGAGCTACAGGGGCAAACTGTGGTTGACTGGATTTGGAGCTCGCCAACCAAAACAACACGGGCTCTGGGTATTTATGACATTTCAACAGTTTGTCTGCTACCCCACGAACAAGGTGCCAGTGTGTCCCCAAATCCGGGGTAGATAAATCAGCGGGGCCAACATCTAGCATCCGGAGGTTTGCGAAACCTGGGGAAAAGACCCCCGAGGCTTGAATGGCTCAAGCTATCGCCTCAGTCTTGGCCAAGACGCGGGGTGCTCGGGGGCAGATTTGGGATCCGAAAGAAACAGTGAGCGACAGTTGATGGAAAAGGATAAGGGTAAGGGCATGCTAACACGATAGGAACGCGGAAAGGACGTGAGGGAGACCGCTTGTCTTGGTATCCAGGCGCCATTGGGGAGGCTGGATTTGGTCAGCCACTGATGGGGAAATGGGGAAATGGAGCCCCGCGTGCCAAGACCCGAGGGAATGGATACTACTGGGGTTACGTTGGGGTTAGCACCTAGGCGACTGGCAGGTTGGGACCGGGGCAGAGGGATGTGTGTCAAAAGGCTTGCTTTGGTTCGTCGAGGAACGTGTCGAGTGGATGCATCTGGGGGAGGACTGGGCAGTCAGACCAGCCTGCGCGGAGGGTGGGAGGTGGAGATCTGCCAGGGTTGAGAGCGTTGATGCCATGGTGAGGGTGGATTGCAGGATCCTTCGGGCTTCGGGGAGGACTTATGATGGTGGAATGCGGGCATTATCACTGACGACATTGAGAACGATGGAGTCTGTTGAGCCGGTATTCGACAGAGATTGGCCAGTCTCCTCGTCCACGGTAGCACTGCGCAGCAAGCAGTGTCGGACTGTCAGATAACGTGGGTTTTTGACACGCGGTTGATGCACAGCTTACCGCTAGTTGCTCATACCAGCCGCATGCATATGCGTGCTACCCTACGTATCGTGATAACAGAGTGGGTAAGCGGAGTTCATGAAAAGAAGTCCGGCCGCAACCAGAGTTTGGCCGGCTGCCCCCCCAAAGCAGACTCTGTCTCTTAATTTGACCAATTGTGAGTGAGTTTGCTGGACAGCAAAAGGGATAAGCTACTGTGAACATCGTTTCGGTGGGAATCGGATTCAAATCAAGAAGTCGTGTGTTTTTCTATAAAGGTCATGACGAGACTCATTTTATGCATCCTTGAAGTATTTCCTGAAATTTCACGTAGGAAAATTTCTTGCATTAGTGTCGACGAATTCTATTACGAATACTCGGGTTCCAGAGGCAAGTCATCCCATCAGACTGGGAAGGTTGATGGGGTAAGGGGCAGGAGTTCAACGACTTCAAGAGACAGGCCAACTGCACCTCACCATATCGGGTTGGCTTCAATGAAGTGTAGAAGAGCAGTCTTTCTTGTCGCTCTTATGAATAAACTAAGGTACACTGCCATTGGAACTTGAAGTATGAATATTATAATTGTCATCGCGATCGATGAAAGCCACTCACTAAGATGGACGCTGGACGAATTATTATGAACCGCAATCCTCGTCGCCATTTACAAAGCAGATACAGTCCATGGAGATGAAAGTTTTTAACATTGTCAATGATATGAAATTTCTAAGAGTTCTATTCTAGACGTTTTGCGATTTTCCTATGTTTCCATATCACGGAATTGATTTAATAGCTCTTTACTTTGTTGAGGAGCGGTCGTCCTCGGACAGATTTAACAGATGGATGTGTATTGAGAAAGTACGGTAACAACTGTAAGAAATATTTAACTTACTATTCAAAAGTCTGACTTGAAAGAGGACCACAGAAAGACAGACTTGAACCCACAGACTCAACTCACTTCTTGGCAATTTCCCAGATTGGTCACCGACTACAATGGTGGCTACTCTCGGTAAGTCTCGGTGAGCCTCGGTATGGAAGCTCTGCTTTTGTACCGGAAGAAGATTTAGCCCCGGGAATGCCGACTTCCCTTTGCCGAACCCAATTGCCATGGGGTGCGGGTCCCCCACTTCGGTGTCGAGGATCAAGCCGGGGAAATGTAGGGGAAGAGCTACTCTCCCCCGCCCCGGTACTTCAGCCAAAGCTACCCCCGAAGAACCGACATCGCTCACGTTTATCCGACTTGTTTTCGTTAGTTTTCTTTTCTCTTTTCCCTTTTGTTACTCTCCATCTCTTGTACAATACCAATTCCTCCCGTAATTCACTGTATTCACTGTTGTCAATTGGAAGAGCAGAAGCTTCCGGGTGTCTCATTCTACAGCAACCATGTCGCTCCCCAAGGGAATCTCCTCTGTGCTCAAGAAGGCGCCTTCCGACGTCGTCATCCTGTCGTCGCTGCGAACCCCCGTCTGCCGCTCGTACAAGGGACAGCTTAAGGACGCATACCCCGAAGAGCTGCTTTCCACCGTCCTCAAGGCCACTCTCGAGGCCAACCCGAACCTCGACCCCGCCAAGATTGAAGATGTCGCCGTCGGCGTCGTGCTCTCGGAGCTCGGTGGCTCCAAGGCCGCCCGCATGGCCATGAACCACGTCGGCTACCCCAACACGACCTCCCTCTATACCGTCAACCGCGCCTGCTCCTCATCATTGCAGTCAATTGCCCTTGTCGCATCGCAGATCCGAACCGAGACGATATCCGTGGGAATTGGCGCTGGTATGGAGAGCATGACCCGCAATTACGGCAGCCGTGCGATTCCCGTCGACGTGTGGCCGGAACTGAAGGATTCTCCGGTCAAGGATGCTAGAGACTGCATCATGGCCATGGGCACTACTTCGGAGAACGTCGCCGAGCGCTATGGGGTTTCCCGCGCGGACCAAGATGCGTTCGCCCTTCGCAGTCACCAGAACGCGTCGCGCGCAGCAAGCGATGGGTCTTTCGCCAAGGAGATCGTCCCAGTGAAGACGAGGTTCCAAGAGAAGGATAAGCAGGGAAACAACGTCGGAGAGGAGAAGATTATTACCGCCACTCAGGACGACGGCATTCGTGCGAACATCAGCATCGAGGCTTTGGCCAAGCTGAAGCCGGCTTTCAAGGCGGACGGTGCTAGCACGGCTGGCAACTCATCGCAAGTTTCTGACGGTGCCGCCGCGACTCTGCTGATGCGCCGAAGCACCGCAACTGAGCTGGGCCTTACTGATAGCATTATCGGCAAGTTCGTTTCGGCTACCACTGTCGGTTGTAAGCCCGACGAGATGGGCATTGGCCCGGCCATTGCCATTCCCAAGCTGTTGAACCAGCTCGGCCTGGAGAACAAGGACGTCAGCCGCTGGGAGATCAACGAGGCTTTCGCCAGTCAGGCCATCTACTGCCTGAGAGCCTTGGGCTTGGAGCAGGCTTATGAGGACGACAAGGTGAACCCCGACGGTGGAGCTATCGCTCTTGGTCACCCCCTGGGTGCCACGGGAGCCCGCATGACCAGCACCCTGTTGCACGGTCTGGGCCGATCTGGTGGCGAGGTCGGTGTTGTCAGCATGTGTGTCGGTACCGGCATGGGAATGGCTGGCTTGTTCGTGAGGGAGTAAGAAAAGAAAACAACACGATACCAAAGAATGACTTCATGTAAAGTTATGACTATGAGAAATACATAAGGTTCAGATACCACAGCCAAGCTAGGGCTCGCAGTTACATGACTTATGGTACAATGTCGCCGGTGACTTTTCTCAGGCGATTTGCGAGGCGTATTTATGCATGGCGTGGGCGCAGTCATGCATGTCTCTCCCAAGTGCCGCCATTGAGGGGTTCCTAAGTAACAGCTTGTGTTACTATGAAAGCACCAGCCCGGTCATCATGGGGCAAGCTGTTAGGGCATAAATGATAAAAGTCGCCCCTCTCTGACCACCACACGTCCGACCTCAGGCATCCGCGGCTATCTAGCATTCAAAGGACCTTTTCACGAGGGAATCCGCAAGGATGGAAGTCATAGGCGTTGCGGCAAGCTTCATCGCCATTGGGCAGGCATTGATTGCTGGGCGTCATGTCGTGCATCTGTTACAGAAGATACCGAGGATAGGAAATGAGTTGGCTTCGCTCAATAATGAGGTATGTTCGCGTCTAGGAAAGCATTAAGTGAATGTGATTAAATACTCCGTGTTTCTGAGTAAGCTGACTCACTGAATCATTCACACTTCAGATAGAGAGCCTTAGAGCTGCGGTCGAGGCCGCCGAGCTTCGAGGGGTGGCGTCTTTGGGAGGCACCCCTGAGACGCCTGATCTCAGGCTAGCGAGAACTCGGCTAGAAGAGACTGCGAAAGATCTTGAAAATATTCGCCAGTACTGTACGCGAACTATAGACGACGGAGGCAAGATCAAGGCGAAGAAAACCAGGTGGCTCCTGTTACAGAGTGATTTGAGAGAGTGTCGTGGCAAGATCCGCGATGCTCGAGGAAATCTTCAGCTCGCTCTGCTGACTCTGAACTTACGAGAGACTTCGTGCGTATACAGATTCAAACAGTTGGGTCTCGTGATGCTAATGGTCACTGTCTAGTCAAATCGCACTCCGTGTTGAGAACTTTACTATTCACCCAGTCGGTCAGAAGCCACCCACACTTGAAGCAACTAAGAGCGCAGGAGAAAATCTTCCTCTTGGCCCGCCCGCACCGCCATCTCTCGCCCAGATACAGCCTGTCGATATGCCAATTCAGAATATCACACAGCAATTGGGCCAACTCACCGTCTCAAAATTTTCAGACGGACCACATACGTCCCGATCATCTCTAGAGACGGAAACGATCGTTTTCAGGGGAAAGCTGACCATAGCTTCTGGCTGCCCTTGCCCCTGTTGGTGCCGCTGCCATGTCACAAAATCAAAGTTCTTTGAGCCAGCAGGCTGGGCTCGCAATCTTTTAGGGTCCTTTTCTATCACATACAATCAACGTGCAGTTTTCGGCAGAGCTGTTGAATGCAGTCAGACTAACTGCAAAGGAAACCAGAAGACGTCAACTACATTTGATTTCGAGTTCCCAGCTTGGTTCTTCTCCCGGTATATATCCTTTCGGGCCTCTATGAACACTTCCACCGGATGGAGGATATCGCTGCGACCCGTCAGGGTTCTCTCCGACTCAGCGCCAATATGGCACATTCTTCAAATGAGAACAAGAACAGAAGTACAGGAGTACATGCTACGTCATGGACCGTTATTTCCTGACGACTATCACCATAGTGGAGGTTACGGCCTTCTAGAGGTAATGAATGCTTCTCATTATCTCCGACGAAGGTCGCTCACTCTTGAAAACGTAACGTAGTGCGCTATATCTGCGGCAACACCTAATGTCTTGGAGTTTTTGGTGCAATTTTGGAACGAGGAGCTCCGAAAGGAAACTTACAACCAGTGAGTGCCCCTCGAAGGCATTTTTAGCTCTGGAAAGGTTTCTAAGGTGGCTGCTACATAGTTGGAGTTTGACAGCTCAAGTGCGTAGAGAACTTGCCGACAGGCCGCAAGCCTCCTCTCAGAAGTCGGATTCATATCGACGAATCATATTTCACGGCGAAGATATCTCCGGCGCAGCACAAACGCCCCTGCACCAAGCAGCTTGCAGTGATCCGGGCAACGCAGACGCCGGAGAAGCAATTCGTAAGGCGTTTGGTCAGTATCCATGGGCAATTGCCCAGTGGAATCATGAAGGAAGAACGCCATTAGAACTAGCCGCAGTATACGGCAACCTGAAAGCTCTACAAGAGCTTATCAATTTAGGATATGACGTCAACCAGCTAACCTTCTCTGGTCGTACAGCACTCATGGGAGCAGCACAAATACGCCATATTCACGTGGCTAAATATTTGCTCAGTTCTAGTTGCTCCTCAAATATAAGGTCTTTAAAGGGTGGCTTAGCGATACACTTCGCCGTATGTCCCATGAATGAGATACAGCTACATGATGAATGATTGCTAAAGGATATTGACAGCGTATCATGGGCGAAATCAAGCTGATCCCATTTCTGAGGCCGAACGCAATTAGATATAGTATGGTATTCATTCTTTGGAGATTCTTTGGAGAAGGCGTTCCGAAAGACAATTCGGTACTCAATTATCTTGTCTAACGAAATGTGGTGAAAAGCCAAACTACTGCGGTGAGCAGAAATCATGAGAAGTGCAGATAATGTTGAAATATTGGCCAGCACTTAACATGCATGTGATGAAATATTCAGGTCCGAATAAATCCACGCCGTGGGTTACCTGTGAGTTGAATTATCGGGCCAAATTGTCCATCTTTCCTTGCCTGATTTCTGGCTGTATCCGGCAACTTATGGCTCCATGGATGTATGTGCCGAATTAAGAGATGGCCTTTGATTCTGTCGTCGATATGAACATTTAATTGGCCGTCTGAGTGGAAGGTATGGAGCCTCAAGTTGTGTCTTAGTTTTAGAGGGCGTTCTGCAATAGTTATGATATGAAGCTTGTACATATACAGATGGGAGAATGGATGATGGTTGAAGGGATGTCTTCAGGCTTCATAATACGTCCAGGTTCACGCCATCCTTGCCAGCTCTTAGACCCTATTGAGAGCCCAAAGCTAATCATCTGACATTTCATGATTTCTGGAGCTCTAGATACGTAGATCATGGTGTTGGAGGATTTTCGCAGGAGCTTGCCCCACCTAACATATTACGAAGTCAGGTTCCCCTAACTACGAGCAACAAGGCAGGGGGTTGCATATCAGGCGGACACGTTTTTGGCATATGGATGATATTCGAGTCTTTCTGATGGGTTTTCAATGGGCCTGCCGGCGCGCCAGCATCATCGGCTGGTGACGACATTCAAATTCCTCCCGCTACCGCTCTGTGTATTACTGACCGAAGCTTTTGGTCCATGAGCTCTCATGGCAAGTGTGGAACGGTGGGGCACGAGGAATATTCCGAGACAATTTGGAGTTGTAAGAAAAACCTCATCTGGGCTGATCCGGGCTGATCCGGGCTAATTTGCCGGTGGCGGTTTATTTCGTCGTCGAAGTGCAAATCAACTGGTCATCCGAGTGGAGCCGTTTCCACGGATAGTGATGTTGCCGGGAATGTCTTGGGTGATAAGCACGATCTATCGGAACCTCATCATTTATACAGGACTAGATCAATTTGAATTTCTCGGTTTCCAAGAGATTTCGGGACATGATCTGGCTAGGGCCGGCCCATGGCGGGCCGCAGGCGACCTGCCGAATGCGGTATTGCTGGTCGAGGTAAGGATTTGTGCATATTACTCGAGGAGAAAAAAACATAATAGCTGCCCAGGCATCAGCACAAACTTGGAACTCCAGTGGTACCATACAGCACGAGAAAATACCGTGTGGAAATGTTCTTGTTGAGCCTTCTTTTTACTATTACTCTGAAGTCTTTCCGGAATTCAAATTTGCGACTTAAAATGTCCGTCGTTCAAGCCAGGACTATTGTGGTTCGAAACCCTTCGCTGGCGCCTTTCCCCGGAGAAGACCTCAGTATCAAGGTAACATTCTCGCCCAATGTGCCCATGCTCATATACTGCATGAAAGCTCGCTGATCGCAACTTCAGATCCGGCATGGCGTTAGCCCTACCGCGTTGATACTGGACCTTGGCGGGGTTTTCTGCAATTTCTTCGTTGCTCCAGACGCCCCAATCAAACCGAAGGAGTTTAAGTATATGCTCGAATCACCCGAGTGGCACACTCTAGAGTTAGGCAAAGGAACGCCCTCGGAGGTGTATAAGGTGCTCGCAGAGAGTTTTGCAGTTACGGAGGATGCCCTGCAAGAGACCGTTCGTCAGGTATCGTCTACCTTGACCCTAAATGACGATCTCGTGGCGACCATAAGGAGGCTCAGGCTGGACTCCGGTGGCCATCTCCGAGTGTTTGCTGCGACGAATATGTCGAAAGCTAGCTACGACATCGTCCGTGCAAAGCCTGCAGGCTGGGATATATTCGATGATGTGTTTACATCAGCCAGCTTTGGTGTACGCAAGCCGGAGCGGGAGTTCTTTGACAGAGTTCTCAAGGTCGCTGGTGTCGATGCACAGTCTGCGGTCTTCGTTGACGACCGCACCGAAAATGTCATCTCTGCTCAGTGTTGCGGGATGAAAGGCGTCCTCTTCAGCGATACCAAAAGTGCGATACAGATGCTCCACGCCCTCTTCGGCGACCCTGTTGAGCGTGGCAAATCATGGCTTCTTGCCCACGCAAAGAACATGTGGTGTGTGTCCAGCACTGGGGTGGAAATTCGGGACCAATTTCAACAGCTGCTATTATTGCATCTTACTAACGATTGGTACGTTCTGTGTGCGCGCACAAAAAGGTTTTGTTGCCGACTTGCTGACGCCGCTTTTTGCAGGGATCTCGTTCGCATCGGCCAAACGAGCCCAGAGACAGGTCACTGGAACGTCTTTGCCTAC
The DNA here is from genome assembly GCA_020226115.1 of Colletotrichum viniferum. NCBI lineage: Eukaryota > Fungi > Ascomycota > Sordariomycetes > Glomerellales > Glomerellaceae > Colletotrichum > Colletotrichum viniferum. The sequence goes on along the minus strand of JAGFBE010000028.1, from coordinate 390,775 downwards.
GGTGCACCGGTTTTGACCACAGATACATATCCTGATGACTTGGATACAACAAGCCTAGCACTACTTACGCTGGATGTCACCGAAAGTATCAAGGAAAAGACCATGGATGACATGCTGAAGTTTATGAATCCCGACGGCTTGGCATATGTAGGTGATACGATGACAGTACGTCGCAAATTACAGACTAATAAGTGCCGCATTTTAGTGCTACTTCGACCCAAGCAGGCCACGTATCGATCCTTTCATCTCAGCTAATGTGCTCCGCCTCTTCTATGCCAATAAGAGAGGTTGGCAGCTCCAGCCTACACGTCGCTTCATGGAGGACATGCTCCGAGCCGGGGCCTTCGAGCATGGAACTCGCTACTACCATCTGCCAGACTTCTTTCTATACTATCTCAGCGATCTTTGCGCCAAGCATCCTCGTGATGACGAGCTTGATACTTTGCGTGATCTGATCGTTTGGCGTCTGCAAGAGCGCATTGGCGCCACACACGACGCGCCTAGTGCTGCCTTACGTGTGATTGCGGCAAGAAACATGGAGTTATCCAACAATACGGACAGAAAAGTCCTATTGGACTTGCAGCACAGCGACGGAAGATGGACAGGATATGTCTATCGATATGGATCTACTGGAATTCTCTTTTCTAGCGAAGGGCTGGTGACAGCCATGGCGGTGGCCGCATTGAGAGGGAACTAGCAAGCAGGCAGGAAATGGTTCCAGGGCATCGAACGCGTAATATGAATACATCACTTGTGCCCTACGTTTCACATTTGGACCTTTGCTCCAGTCAATAGAATACCAGAATGAACGCCCTATTGACTGCAAGTAAAGCAGGACGTCGATGTGATAAATCCGACCCTTTCACAATTCGATTTGCGCATCCATGGCATATCCGGAATGGGATTATTACAGCGTTCACTTTGACTGAAAAGGATGAACGAATGGTTATTTTGATTAAGTATAGACATTATGGGCGTATCTACGGTTGCCACCCAAGCAATATTTTATGTATCCAAAATCATTCCCTTGCGCCTCTAATTGCTCATGCTGTAGACATACCGAAAGCTGAGAGGACTATCCTCTAGTACTTCCAGCCGAAGATACCCTTAAGCCAGCCTAGAACGTTATTGATAAGACTGCTGATGTTACCACCGTTGCGGAGCTCATTGGCAATCTTGGCCACGCGGTCCTTGGTGGCCAGCCACTTGTCCATAGCAGCCTGGTCAGGGGCAACGAAGCTGCCGGTCTTGGCAGGCAGGGCCTTGGAGCAATCAGTGAGGTCGTTGATGTTGTTAACACCGAGGAGAGAGAGGCGAATGTATTCGCGAGCGTAGTCCTTCAGAGTATGTTAGTGACTGGGCAGCATCCGTAATCGGGGAAAGGGTAGCTTACCTGGTTCCAGTGAGCCTGGCCGCCAGAGCCAGCAAAGGCCTGGAACTCAGCGCTGATACGAGAGTCCTTGGACAGAACGACATCGGAAGCGAACTTGAAGACACGGGCCGGGGCAGAGCCGAGGGTCTCGGCGTAGAACTTGACGTCCCAGACACCGGGAGTGCTGTCCTGTGGGTCACCAGCACGGCTGGGGTCAACGAAGCGCTGCTGGCTCGTGGTGTGGGCGCCGATAAGGGCGGTGAGGCCATGGGGCTTGATGGTCTTGTTCTCGAACAGCTCAATCAGGAAGTCGGCGGAGCCGGTGACGGGAGGGAGAAGGTCGTTGGGGCATGGCTTGGAGGAGTCCTTGCGGCCGACGTATGTGCGGATACGGGGTCCGAGAGGGCAGACGACGGTGGCGACGTTGGCGGAGAACTGAATAAGATCGGCCATACCGATGCCGAACTGCTTGTACTGGTTGTACCAGACCTGAGTCTGAGCGACGATCTCCTGAAGACCGTTGTTCTCGCCACGGCTCATCTCCTCGGCAGCCAGAATGATGGATCCATCTGCGCCGCCAAAGTCACCAGTGGATTTGGACCAGCCGCCGGCATCGTGGAAGCCGAGACGCACGGCGGCACGGGCAAAGTCGGTGCAACGGCCGGACTTGCCCTTGAAGACACCCTGAAGATCGTTGGCGATGTACTTCCAGATACAGCATGTGTCAGCAGCGCAGGCTGGCGTGCCCTTGGCGGCGAGGTTGTTGGCCTTGCCGGAGGTGACATATACATCAGTGCTCTCGGGGTTGATATCGTTGCCAAGAAGGATAGACTTGACGGTCTTGCCCACGGGGGTGAGCTTGGAGTCGTCGAGGGTGGCGAGGTCACCAATCAACTCGGCGGAGTCGAAGTCGTCGTTGTCGGCGCCGCCGCCGTCTGCATCAACACGAGCGCGGATTTCGGAGAAGGTGTTCTTCATGCCTGGGTAGGCAGAGACGGAGGTGGCCGCGAGGGCTGCGGTAAAGAGAGTCACACGCATGTTGACTGTGGTTAACGAAGGTAGGTATTAGGAAAATGAGTGTACTGATATTGCTGTGAAAGCCGTTGCGTGTAAGAAAGAAAGGACGACTATTCAAAGTCGGAATGAATGTGAGAGAGAGGCGGGAGAGCGGATGAGGCGTGAGATGGTGTTCCAAAAGCTGCGACAGACGGGGGGCATCGCGGCTTCATTATATCCTCGTCAATAGCTCAGCAGCCCAATAACCGTGCTCACCTCTGGACAAGTCTATTCTTGGCGAGAAGAGCCCATCGTGAAGCTTGGGTGTGGAGATGAGCAGCCCGCCGTCACGCTGGCTAGCCCCGGGGCGTCTCGGGGCCGTCAACGTTGTTGGTGAAGGCTTGCTTTTTTTTTCTTCGTCGTCTGCTTCCTCTTGTATTGGGCCGAGCAGGCCCGGTCCGAGCACAGTAACACTGCTGCTTCGCCTCCACGAAGCTATGCTGAAGAAGAGGGGAATCATCCTGGCCGTGATTGGACAGGTTAAGGCGGTTCCTAACGGTGGCTGGCCAGGATGAGAAGAGGCGTCGACGGCGAGCAAGCAAAGAGGTCTGTGTGGCGGCTACGACTATTGTTACCTCTGGCCGTTTGTTGTGGTTTTGCTAAAGACCCTGTTGCATATCGCCTTGTCCATAATAACAGCAATTCAAGGCAGGGAATGTAGAAACATCGTACAACGCTGCTGGGTGGTGGTCGAGCATCTGATTCCTCGTGTCCTACCGATGCACCCATCATCCCATCATCCTGCAAGATGACCCTGGAACAGACTGCGGGACGAGCTGCAAAACACTACTTAGCTCCCGATTGATATTGGATCTATGCCGAATGCGATAACCAGAAGGAGAAGCCTTGCCCGTTCCGCCATGCATATCTCGACTCAAGAGCCAGGGGTGGCACCTTTGTTCAGGGGCAATATAAAGGTTCATCGCAATCCCGCAGAGGGAGCCATTGTTTTAGCGTTGCAGGCGGGATTCAGCCGCTAATCCGATGTTGTAGTTAGCACCCTAACGGTGCGGCTTGGCCTGCGAGTTGCCCTGAAACATTAGCTCAGATGTGCTAAGAAAAGGGAACACGAACGTCACTGGCGCGAACATGCTTCAGCTTCCCCAGGGTCAAGGGCCGTTTTTTGTCGTCCGATGCTTGTCTTTAGTTTTCTGGTCTTGCTGGTGTCTTGTGTCTTGGAAAGTGAACGAACTTTCTCAACGCTCGGATGAGAAGCCGATGGATTGGGTCGCCCAATAACACGGTTTTTATTTTCAAGCTGCAGTAGTAAGAGGATCCATCTTGCAGGAGAGTCTTCCTCTTTGCGATTCAGTGCTGCTGACTGCGTAATCCTCTCGGGTGAATGTCCGTATGTTGTTGCCATGGAAGACTTGACTCATTCGACCCGACTGAGACACGCGATTCTTCTTTCCCTGCTCTCAACAGCTAATCCATCTTCCATCTCAGCTCCCGCCAACACAACGTGCCAACTTCCTTTGACCAAGGCCGATGGCTTGATTTCTCAATGTCTCTCATCAGCCTTGTGGCAGTTTATTTTCACAACTGTCGTGCCAAGACTTCTGACCATCCACGCCCCTGATCGGCGCCTTAACTTGTCAACACCAAGTTTCGCCTCCAGCTGAAGGGAGCGTTGCTGACACTCCGGCGGCTCAGACTGGTCGGACACCCCAGGGCTGAGAAATTAAGCTTCAATGCACAGTTTTCTGGCCCGAGTCTTCTTTTAAGATTCCGCACAACGGACCTCAGAGGATCGTCAGGGGGGTTAATCTCACCCGGTTCTTCCTCGATACCATTCTTGGCAACGGATGTCATCCTGGTGAATATCATGCTATCCGCATCGTTCGACGCGAGCTTCACCCGGCTGGGAAAGGGTTGGTTTGACCAATTTTTGCCGTATCCTCTTGGTCCAGCTGCCAGTATCCTCCTATCTCCCGGAAGGTTTGCTCGAATCCGGGGAGGATCTCGTTCAGGTCTCTCGCTTGGACGTCGAACATGTCGGTACACTGGGCGGCCTCGAACTTGTTGGAATGGTCAGGCATGTAAGCCGCTCCGTCGAACTTTATGGCGACATTAATGTTCACCTCTGGGCTCTCCTCGCTCGGTGACCTCTTGTAGTGTCGAAGGTAGCCCCCTTTAACATCGCGATTCCATCTCATCACTTCGAGTGACACTGTCTTCACTAGTCCGCCGTGCAGAAACGCCACTCTCCCGTCATCCGGATGATGCTGCGCGAACGAATGACCGCAGTAAAACCCGTCGTTTTCCGTGCCAACGCTCGTAACCCACTTCTTGGGCTTCCCAAAGTTTGTTTTCAGGGCATGCCACGCGAAGCGGAACATATCCTTGTCGCCCAGCAGGATCTCATTGTAGTACTTCCCCTGCTCGTTGTTCAGCCACGACGCTAGTTGGAGGTGATACCAGAATCGCGTCTTGTCGACCAATAGCTGCCCGCTCTCTTGCTCGTATTCGGCCATCCGGCAAGGTGTATTGAAGATAGCCCAAACAGGATTCTGTGGTCGTGTACGTGCAATGTCTGGCCAGAATACGGAGTGGTACTCTTGATATTGAATCGAATCGTACAGGGTCGCTGGGTCCAGAATGGGAATGTTGTCGGAGTCTAGCAGGATCGGCTCAGCCCACCGAGAATTTAGCAAAGCTGCCGTCTTCAGCTGGTAGTTGATTCCAAAATATCCGTCCTTCTTGATGTGGATAATGTTATGCGGCTTCGACAGGTCGTTGTAGTAGATCGGGGTGTACAGCGCATTGAGGTCTGCCATTGCGCCAATGTCCATTTCTGTGTCCCAGGAATGAATCTCGATAGGAATGGTTGACCCCAGTCTATTCAGCTGTCGAAGGATCACCTTGACGCGCATAATTGTGTCCGCATTGCCAGCTACAATGACCAAGCCTCTTCCCAGGAACCGATCCTTCACGGTCGCGTATGGAATCATGCCCTTCTGAACGAAGTCGTGCCAATCCCGTCGGCGCAGCTCTATCTCCAACACTGGTCGGTCCTCAAGAACCCACTCCAGCGTATCGGAGAATTGGAAGTCGACAAACACGTCCGCTGGCCAGTTGCATGTTGCGCGGGCTTCTCTCTGAGAGATTCCCTTCTCTTGAATGACTGCTGCGAAATGTGGAATGAATTCGTCCGCCGTCGCTAACTTATGCGCATCGGGGACGAGTTGCGCTGGCTTTGTCTGAGGCTGTTCATTGAGGGCGTCGTTGACCATCGGGATTTCAACGTGATCGGGAGGGATGTCGATCTTGGGAGATGAGTCGGGTATGGGATTTTCGGGTGGCGGGAAATCCATCCATGGTGCTGGCTCTGATTCTGGCTTCGCGTTTTTCCCGCTCCTGAAAAGCAGAATGAGCACACAAGTGATGAAAAGTGCGAAAATAATGCGCGTCCGCTTGATTCCTGCCATTTTTGCGACGGCTGGTGCCCCGGGCAAAAACACGGGAGAATCAAGTCGGGAATCGGCTCGCAGCAGAACCTGGGCATCGCCCTCATTTGAATCTCTGGCTCCAACAAGAAACCAAGGCCCTTAGGTGTGACTGATCATCTCGTCCAGCTCAATCCAGGTTGCTCGCCTCGGTCCCAGCCATCCCATATGCGCTGATCTCCATGTGAAGCGTACAGGGGTGTTCCCCCGCGTGCGCAATCCCCTGGTGCGTGATTGCGTCGTGCGGGGTTCGTCGTATGCTTGATCGCGCCGTCAGAAGCTTGGTTCTCAGCAGATTATCATCACAGCACGCTCATTGGCTGGGTCCTGGGCGTCATCTCTGTCATCCCGTACCCGCATATCGCGGGAATGCAGGTGAAGCGGTGTATGATTCGGCCAAGGATGGTCGCTAGCGGCCGAGGCGGTATCACTGCATCAATCGCAGGAAGATGCTGAAGACTTCAGACGTGCTCATTGAAGGAATCATCGTCAAATGTCCAGTAGAATAAGTATCTGTAAGGAATAAGAACTTCGCCCATCTATAGCTTCGCTCGGCCCTGCCCGAGGTTGTCCCAGTCGTCTTGCGTAAATGGAACGTAGGTGTTCCCCTTGCCGTGCTTCTCAATCCATAGAAGCTGATCACCACCCTCAATTTTGCTCGGGTCAACGCCTTGGTTCTTCAATGGCACCTTGTTCTGCTTGTTGTTGTGGCTGGCTTGGCTTGCATTCAACAGCCTAACGAAAATGGGCACGGCATATCGTGGCAATCGGGATCGCGAGTACCTACAAGTCTTAGAGTCAAAGAAGCAAGGGTCTTGGGATGAGATACGTACCTCAGGAAGTCAGCGAAGTCGAAGGACGCCTTCTTGTCTGGAGCGATATCGAGAGCTGCCGCGCCAGCTTTTCCGTCGTGACCGGGGAGGGAAACGCCGTAAACAACTGCCTCGTTCACGCCGGGGTATTCTCCGAGCACTTCCGACACTTCAGCTGTAGACACGTTCTCACCCTTCCACCGGTAGGTGTCCCCGAGTCTTTTCAAGTCATGTCAGGTTATGTCCATCGGCTGCATCAGGAAAGGAACTCACCGATCCAAGAAGAACCATCTGCCATCAGCATCCCGTCTCAGAGAATCACCAGTGCGGTAGAAGATGTCTCCCTTCTTCAAGACATCCCTCACATACTTCTTGTCCGTTGCGTCGGGATTGTTGAAGTAACCTGGAAACGCCCTCTCACCTGGGTGTTCTACCAATATTTCTCCGCCAGTCTCATAAGACATCCGGACCGCCAGCCCTGTCTTAGGATCTCTTTGAACTTCACCAGTCTCCGTATCAATGGCGACAGGAACATACATGTTTCTGTACTTTAGCCGAAGTAGCAAGCCGTGATGGCCAACAGCGTTGGCAAAGAAATCGCCTCGCGAAAGGTTGCGCAGCCCCAAGGCACCCTCAGTACTGTTGTAGAACTCGCAAACGGTGTCAACACCGAATCGTTCTTGGAATCGCCTCCAGACATCTGGACGGCAACCGTTCCCGAAGACGGCATGAATGTTGTGTTCTTTATCCCGCGGAGAAGGCGGCGCGGCGAGGAGGTATCGTAGCGTTTCGCCGACGTAGACGAACCAGGTGGCGTTCGAGTCGCGAATGTCGTCCCAGAAGGTCGAGACACTGAACTTCGGAGCCATGCAGACCGTGGATCCCGACTAAATCGCCATCAGAAAGAGCTTTACAAAGGATGAGAGAGATCCTCACAAGTATCTGTGACATCATCGTGATGCCGCCGGTCCCGTGATAGTATGGCTGTTGGCGATGGTCAGAAGTATTCCAAAACAAGAACCGTAAACTGGAACATACCATGCAAATATAGCATCGTTCGCTGTCACCGGCAGTCGGATGGAATCCCAAATCATTCTGACCTAATTAGCTTCTGAACAGCAAGCAAAGCCGGATCATTAGTACTTGCCTGTAGTGACAAGCTTGCCGCGGCGGCCGCCGGGAACAGCACAGCCTTAGGCAGACCAGTAGTTCCGCTGCATCTGTCAGTCAATATCACCGAGGATCCTCGCAGTATTTACCTGGTATAGAAAAGAGCCATCGCGTCACCTGGCATCATTCCCTTCCTCAGGTTGTCGTGCGGCCGTACCGGATCCATTTGATAGACCCTCGGCTTCTCTTCGGCCAAGTTGATAAGCTTGATCCCCTTCATGTCGAGCTCGGTATTCACGTCTTGGTACTTCGCCGCGACCTCCTCTGATCCATCCACCAGCACAAGCTTCGCCGTACTGATTTCGATGCATCCGAGGAGAGCCTTGCCGGTGAGGTTGTAGTTGATCATGGCCGGTGCGGCACCGATTGCGAGTAATCCTACCCAGGCGAAGGCGAAGTCGGGAGAGTTCTGCATGAAGAAGGCGACGAATTGTCCGGGCTTGACGCCATAAGAGAGGAAAAATTGAGCATATTGGTTGACACGATCGTAGGTGGTCTTCCACGAGACGCTTCCATTTCTCGTCCAGATGGCCTCATCATAGGGATGCTTTTGGACTGCTTGTTCGAAGATGTAGTAGGGTGATACGCGGTCGGTCTTGACTGGTATTATGGTAAGGCCACTGCTTGTCTGCGAAGTAGACTTGCAACTTACCAGCGTTTTCAATTGCGCTGACGATTGTTCGGCGGCCTCGGAGTGACTTAATATCCTTCGAGAGATGGTATTTCGCGTCAAGATACAAAGATGAGGCCACGCCTCCAGCTACCGCGGCTGCCGCTGCTATTCGGGTGTTAACATATTGCTTCGTGATGAAACCCGAGGTCGTGATTGACCGAACGCGACGGAAGGTTTCACCACCAAATTGGGGGCTGGTGATGGCGGGGAATCTCACCGAGCGCCATATCTTCAGATGGAGTCTGAATGCTCTATCTAACAAGATTGTCTGTCTATTTGGAAACTCGGAATCGTACACCGGTGAACACCAAACGCGTGGTGTATGGTGTCTGGGGTTTTACAAAGTTGAAGGCGAGAAGATGGAGGGGATCTTTCGGAACGAGGTAGATATTCGTGACGTCGAGCCGAACGGTAAAAAGTGTCCTTGACTGCTGCCCAGGGCCGACTCTTGGGGCTGGATCTCTGTGAAACGTGGGGGACGAAGAGATCAAAAACCCCGCCAGCTTGCCGTGGAGCTCGCAAGAGTCGCGAGTATCATTGGGCAGTCAGTGGAAAACAACCGGGTTCGCCGTGTTTGGGATCCCCAATGTTAGCGATTATTTGCCGTGCTCCATGTCCCCAAGCTCCCAAGCTCCAACACCGGAAAAGACGACCGGCAAATGGCCTTCTCGCGAAGGCGAAGCGAGAATGTAACACAACGGCGGTTTGTGTCCACCGACTCACCCACCTTGGCCCACACCAGCCCCCGTCCTCGACTAGCGGGAAGCAGCCAATGTTGGAGTAAAGCGCGGGGGTGCAGCGCCGAGGCATGATTGGCCTGGGGCCAAGTAACTTTCTTCTCTGCGAACTTGCTCCGTTCGTTGCCGAGGGTGGAAGAGGTCCGGCACCCTGCCTTTGCGCGCATTCGCGAGACGGGAAGTGGCGGAAGATCAGTTAGTCTCGTGTTTTGGGTGCTTTGATTGGGGGGAAGGCTGGTCTCGTCCGACGTCTGAGCTTTCAGGGATTCAGCTTCTGGAACATTGCGAGAACGAAGCAATCGGACGTGGGAGGGCCGAATGTCCGGACACAGCTCTTGGATTACTATTTCGACCATTCCGTAGGCACTATTTTGATTCTGAAGATTCTCGGCGTCAACCTCCGCTACCCGGCGTCGACGTCCCGGATTCGGCCCCACTTTGCCGTCAGCACCTCAATTCAGCACTCCCAACAAGGACGGTCTGGACCAGCCGGTAAGGCTCGGAAGCATTATTTAGGAAAGCGTGGCATATTATTTCAATATTATTTGTCGTACGAGTGGAAGCGTTGAAGATGTGACATTACATGAGATGGGCAGGAAAGCAGCGCCTAACGCCAGCGCAAATTCAATTCCAACCAAGAAAGTCGACGGTATGCTCAGACCCAGCCATATTGATTTCCACAAACACCTTCAATTTCAACCGCATCAACGCCATGGACCAGCTCACTTTCCAACAGATTGTACCTGTCAGCCAGTGTTTTAATGCGCGGAAATGATACGCGCAATAGTATTGTTAGCTTCGATATCTGTGCCATCACTTGAGTCGTAACTGTTAGCTGGATCTTACCAGGGCTACAGATATATCTCACCTTGAGTAAATAAAATTACAATGGCAAAAATTGAGCCAGCAATCAAGAAGGTTGCCAGGGGTTCAACAATAGTCGGGTGTCTCTGTATCTCCTTCGCCAGAGTGCGTCTCGGCGCTTGCGGCGCTCGATCCGGAAACGCCGGCTGCTGCAGTTGTACGTTCTTGCCCTTTCTGTCTCGCATATGTTCGTCTCCACGTGTGACTTCAATCGAATCGTCTCTATTCTGAAACTGGCTGTGTTCATTCTGTTCCAACCTGACCACATTCGGATCGCTCAGGGGCGAATTGCCGTAAATATCGTCAGCATTCCCAGCCAGCAACGTCGCGAGATCATGAAAGCGTTGAATTATTGCGCCGTCGGGGTCACTCTCATCGATCTTGTTCAAAGTGACACCCCACATTAATAATACTGCTTCTTTATAAGCTTCTAAATCGCCGCCTTCATCTTCGTCCATGAATAGCATTTGCCATCTGTGTAGGTCGAGGTCGAAGTCGTCTTTGTAGTCGGCATGATGGAGCTTTCCAAGAGTTTCTAACATTGTCCGAGACAAGCATAGAAATGCAATTGTGTCATAAACATTCGTTGGACGCTCCCCTTTGCATAACTTTCGCATGGTCTTCATGCCAGCAGTCCAGGTGTCAACATGACGAGGTAATATGTTTGACAACTCTGACAATTTGGTAGACGATTTTGACGAAGCTCTTAGCATATTCAAGTGCTGCCAAAGAAACTTCTTTCGAAGACATTGCACATTGGGGGGCACCAGGCTTGATTGTGGACAGCTTTCCCATCTGCGACCACTCTGCTGCATCTGCGAGACTAGCTCCATGAGCCGTTTGATGTGTTTTCGTTTTCCTTGGGTTCTCAGGTGTTGTATAGCGGTTAAAACTTGTCCGCTCCGATGCTGGAGTAACAAGCGGGCGACGGCATCGTGCCCGTTGCTTATAGCAGCACTGAGTGCGGACCCTCGATTATCAAGGCCACTGACATCCACGTTCGTCATCAGCAAAATGTTGACAACTTCATAGTTCCCTGAAACTGCACTCTCGATCAGCGCGCTGAGAAGGTCAGAAGCTGGGGCCTTCAGCAGAAGATCCACGCCCGCCCCATGATCCAATAAGACCTGCATCGCTGCTGAGCTACCAGACTTCGCTGCTAGCACTAGTGCTTGGTTCATATCTTTTTTGTGGGTGTCTGGCTGAGGTTTGGAGCTCTCATTATAAGAGTCGGCAATCTTTCCCGAGTGTCGATTCAGCAGGAAGCGAAGTGCTTCGTGATTTCCTTTTACTGCCAACTCGCATAGTAGTGACCCATGCTGGCTAGTAGCATTGACAAGGGCTCCACGCTCCAAAAGAAGTCTCACCACTCCTAGATGCTTGTTGGCTGCTGCTATAAAAATTGGCGGCAATCCACGTGAACCAGGCTTGTTGACGTCTGCGCCGCGGTCGAGCACCGCGCGGACAACAGCAATGTCTCCGAACTCAGATGCAATACAAATGGGCGAGCATCGGGAGCTACTATCAAATACTGCATCGCATTGCGTTAGCAAGATCTCGACCCATTTTGCGGGTGATACGGCATACCGTCCTCGTCTGTACGGAGGTCAAGAAGAGTCTGCATGAGGCCAATGTCTTCGTTCATAGCCGCGTTCAGAATCCAATCGTTCACACTAAAGGTGCCCTCTTCTAATTTCTTGGCCAATGCGGGGCTTATATCTGCACTTCCTGCGGCAAGCGACAGGTGTCCCTGCTTCTTCGCCTTCGATACTTCGAAACTCTCATTCTCCTCCAAAAGACGAGAATCAAGTTCGAAGGCTTCGCATGTAGGAAACCTGTCCCGTGTCAAAGAATTCGCATTGAAATCACCGATAGAAACTTGGTACTCCAGATCCAAGTCAGCTCTGTGCTGTTCATCGGCGCTCGCAGGCAATAGCAGACACTCAGAATGGAGCTCGTATCTTTGGGATATTTCTCGACCGTCTAATTCGGAATAACGATGTAGACCTTTAGCCTGAACAGATTGGTCATGAGTACTCCTGGGTTGAACTTCGTGGATTTGGGCTTTGAGAACCCGATTGACATAGTCGTCTTCGTCGCATTGTCCAGCCGTGCTCCACTTATCATCCAAGAATCTCGCTCGTCCAGACCATCCGGCCATGATCGCACTATCCAGTCTGTTCATTTGGCCTCGAGTTGGAATAATTTATTGGGTTGGCGGCGATTTTTCCACTGAGCTCGCAGCTTTTTCCAAGGATTGAAACCACCGAATCAGCCAGATCGTGAAGCCTCATTTGACTGAGGACTTGACTCTTCATTGATTGAATCAGTTGAACACTGCTCCATCTCCGATTGGAAAATTTCTTGGGTATAGTGGCGACTCTCTATTACCGCAAGCTCTTGGGCAGGTGAATTGTCCAAAAGCCCGTTGAGAAGAAGACTGAGTTCTAGACAGCGCGACTGATCTCCTGGTCGGGACAGGCCAATAAGCTCATTGGCGTAGAGGCGACTCAAATTCTTGGCCAGGTCGTGTTTGCATCTCAGTAGAGTTCCAATATCGATACTTCTGTCATTTGATCTTGCATGACGATTCGGCAAGAGACATGTTTTCTGGACTTCGGTCCAGAGTTCGTTACTGAAGAACTTTACCCCCGTCTCATCTCCAGTCGTATGCACAAGAAATGAATATGAGTAGGGAAAGTGTATCGTATTGCACATGCACATCATCGTGCAAGGCTTTCGAGTGGTGACGTCAATGTAGGAGCCATAAGCCAGATAATCGCCCTGATACTCCGGCTCCCTGTCGATCTTCAGTACGAACATTTTCTATGTGAACTTCTTTTGGACTTCTGCTTACATGTAATCGCCCTTTACCAAACGGAATAACTTTTCCCCAAAGCGGTAAGGGCATCCATCATCATAAGACGTGATGGAAACTAGTATGCGTCAGTCGCAAACCCTCATCTGACATTGGAAGATGCTCCCTTACTTGGTTCGGAGATGTGAAAGGCCTCCTTTTCCCACGACAGCTCACTCGCAGAGAGTTTCTCCGCCCGAGACGAGGTGTCTACAGTGTTACTGGTGTCAGATGCGGACGCAAGTTCTCCCTGAGAATGGACATCTGTCTCCGGGAGCATATGCATTGGCTCAAAAGAGGAACTTGATTCAAATGTCGAGCTGGAGCCAACCTCGGCATCTTCAACCTCTGCCATTTCGTCAAAACCTCTATCATCAGAAAGTTCTTGATGATTTTGAGCGTCATACGCCATCATTTCGTCATCCCCAGCTACGCTTGCATCTTCCATCGATGGTCCAACGTTGTCACATCGCGTGACTGGGGTTCTTTCTGCTCTTCCCTTGACAATACGGACAGCATCGCGTCTCATCAGACTGCCAGACTTCATGGTCTTCATCTTTTCGCGATAATTGCTTTTTCTGTGCTTGCTGTTGTTTTTCGTAAAGCCCCAGCGCTTTAAACGAGTTTTGCACATTCTGACGCTGAAACAATGATTAGAGCCAATTCTTTGGGAAACAGCCTACTCTACAAAAATCTCTCGCTGATCAGTCCATTAAACCCAACTTACTTGGTGTGGAAATCATTCCCTTTCGACAGCGTGTCCACGACACCCTCGAGTGTGAGATCTACATCAAGATACAGGTACTTGATGACTTTCTTCATTGACTCCCAGTCTGTTTCGGGATACGAGCGAGGAGATTGACGAGTCGAAGTTTCCGTCGATGTGAACCCTCTAAATGTTGTGTCCTCATTGCTTCCGGTCTGCCCAGGGTTTACGAATTTCAATCTGCCACTCAGCCGTTTAACAACTCTGGATAGCGAACTCGCCGATGGGCTGCGATCGATATTATTGTTGTGAAACATGATGCCAGGGATAGATTCCAAGACCAACAGGTCTCTTGAACGCACATGAAGCGATTCAGATGTTCAAATGCAATGATAGCAAAAGACACGTCGAACAAGGCTCAACCAAACAGAGTAAGCTAAATCCTGAGATTCCTCTCTGGCCTTCTCCATCTGAAGTTATGCGTCGTCAAACACACTTTGTATGGCTATCATATTGCTACAACCAAGTCTCAAGGCATCCATCGAACCATCAATCTGCAAACAATCCGCCCCGCTCCTGCCGCCTTACATGGGTGCAAAAGACTCTACTGCCTCGAATTCATTCGGGAACAAATCACTCTGCATACAGCCAATCAAACAGTGTTGTAGAAGTCAGAGACAGGGGTAGGAAAAGACCGCGCAGGCCAGCCAATTGCAATCAAGCAGTCTTGCGACGAGGCGGGCTGACAACCCTCATTCGGCGCCAAAGGACGCCTTTCGATCGAATCTCATGTGTGATTGAATGACTTGAGAAAACCCGGCAGATCTTTGCATGAACAGCCAAGCCTGGGTTCTCAGATGATGCACCTGCGGCAAGCGATGAATTTCACTGCCTGCATTTGTCCAGCGACAGCTATCACAATATCGATCTGGCTGGCCTGAATCTTCTGACACATATGTATGAATTTGACCGTCGTCATGCATGGGATCTTGGCACTCGTCAACTGCGGTAGCCAATGCTTTTCCAGGCGCCTTGTTGTTTTGATTCCCAGGCTTCTCGACACGTTCGCTCTGGTCATTACATGGCCGGTGATGGGCGGTGGCCATACAAAGTATATACACCCGTGAAAATTCATATGCGTATAGTATGTCTTCCTAAAACTTCTTAGAGGTCTCTGACTTATCGCCGTCGAAAGACTCCATAGCCCTGAAATGAGGGCGGAACGTACCTATGTACACTGTGACAGCCATGTGAAGTGGAGATGGAAGTTGAAGAAAACCAATCATTGATTAGACCCTTTGGGTAAGGGCTGTTCCCCCAGCTGGGCCGAGCTTCTGCCGCTGTATTTTATCGAAGTAGGCCTGTCCCCGCGCCCTTGGGTCGCCGAATCTCCTCTTCAACTTCCCAAGCACCCTCAGCTCGTACAGTGCAAATGGGCCCCCTCGCACTTATACGCAGTAAAGCACCAGTATAAAATGCCCAACATGCATTTTACAATACCAGGAGCAGTCATGATGATCCTGAAATACTGCAGATAATTTTTGTTTGAGGACAATTGTAATGCAGTCAATATTACATCCATTCCTTGTGAAGATCTACCCAGCCCTCCCATATTGCTACATGTTTTAGCTGTTTGTCTTGAACCTCCCGAACTTCGATGTCCTCTAGGCTTTTATGATGAAGGCCAGATTCAAGCAATAAATCCAGCAAGTAAGTTCATCAATAACTTCAGTCATGTTGCATTTCCTCTTTCATGCTTGTTCATTGATGGTTTCTCGTCACTGTTTCGTCCCTCTTCCTCACAGAGCCACCTGCTTGGTCACCTTTCATCGTGCCTCAACTTATCTGGCTCATCTCTAGATGATGTACATCGCCGGAGAAACCCAAGATGTGTCAATCCAAACCATCAAGCTCATTGAAGATATCATCCTCGATCAAGTCGTCCACATGGTACAGCTCATCCACCCATCCCCTATCCACATCTAACGGCTTCACAGCTGAAGACCGCAAATGACCTCGCCAGCCGCCGCGGCTCCCGCGTGTTCTCCAACAACGACCTCATCTTCCAGTTCCGCCACGACACCGCCCGCGTAGAACGCCTGCGCACCTTTCTCATCTGGAAAGCCATCCGCAAGACCGTCAAAGACTCGGACGACAGGGCGGGCTTCGTCGACGAAGCAGATATGGAAGAAGCCGCGCCTACTGACGAGACCCCCGCAGCCAAAGGCAAGTTCCCCACCGTCTCCCTTCCGTGGGATGTGTCTTCGTTTTTCTCCGAGCAGGTCGTAGAGACGCCGGAGGACATCACCGACATCACCAGCAGCGAGGCCGCGCTGGAGAAGCTGCGCAAGAACGACGAGCGGACAAGGGACATGACTGTGGCCGAGTACGCCACCTGGTCTGAGTACCGCCACGCGTCGCTCACGTACCGCAAGGCAAAGCGCTTCAGGGAGTGGTGCGGGCTGGGCGTCATCGCGGAGAACAAGCCCAACGACGATGTCATGGACATCTTGGGCTTCCTGACTTCTGAGATGGTGCAGAGTCTCACCGCCGAGGCGTTGAAGGTGCAGGCCCTGGAGCTGGCGTATCTTGATGGCCAAGTCGGTGCCGAGAGGGTGCAGAAGCGACAAGGAGGCTTGTTTTCGGAATCTGAAGGGGCGAGGAAGCCGGTCGACTCGAGACATGTGAGGATGGCTTTTCAGAAGTTGCAAGGACGGCCGAAAAAGAGTCGAGCATTCTTGAATGGGACAAGACTTGCGTGGACACCAGGACTGAAGCTGGTAGGTGTAGACTTTCTGAACTGAGAGCCTGCTAACATGACTGCAGCTTTGATGGGGTTGGGTCTTTGCGTTGCTTCATCAATCTACAAGAACATACGATTGTTCAAGGTTCTCATAACGCAATCCCACATTCTCGCTCCTCTACAACGACTCTCCTTAGACCAACCTACACATGTAGCATCCATGCCCATGACAAGTGGCGTTTTCAACGCCAATTTCACGCCAACCATGTCTTAATTACCCCATTTTTCAACATGATATCGCTGTTCTAATGTAGCGTATCAATTCGTTGGCCATCGCACGTCGGACAAGACTCACCGTCTACCATGCCAAACGTTTGAGGTTATTAGATAGTTACCGACAAGCATAACGCGACTCTCTTATGCGGACGACGGAAGTTCTCCGCAAGTTCTCAACAAACCTAGTAAGATCACTCTAACCATATTAAAGGGAAAGCGAAACAGTGCTTGAGCAAAAAGACGATCGATGTCAGATAGGTCATGCAAAAATGCAAAAGACAACGTCAAGGACAGGATTCGAACCTGCGCGACCGAAGCCACTGCCTAAGCTGACATCAGAGAACTGATAGCAGGGCAGCCCATTAACCACTCTGGCACCTTGACCAATCGAGTTCGATGGATGGTGGGAAACAAGATGTGTATATGGAGGCCGTGCGTTTGTACCCCACCTTCCCGTCCTGGAAGCTCCCTCTCACGTCATGTTTGCGCCGCAGTCTTTTGCCCAAGACAAGACTTGGGAATTGTATCCGAAGACGATGCAGTAATTGCATTACCTTCCTGAAGTACTGTTTAATTCCATTCACTGGTAGGCGTTTGCTTTTACCAAGGGGCCCCATCCAGGAAGCTGTGTAACTGCAGCAGTTGGTGCAGGGACGGGAGCTCCTCCCCCACCACGTTCGGAAATTCCTAAGCTCCTGCCATCGCCAATTACCGGAGCTTGACCCCGCGACGTCACATGACGAATGACGTGAAGGTCTTAAAGGCCATTCAAGTTGCAACTTCTTCCCATTCAACGTCTACAAACGTCTGAACACTCGTGAAACTTACCGCCTTTCATCGTTTCGATCCTTTGTCCGCTCATTGGTACTTAAGAGTCCCCAAAACCAGTTGAAGGAATCCAACTTGACCACCCGGAAGCCGGCATCCGATAAACGAAGAACACATCACGATGGTCACCACGCAGCAAGTCAACCTTCCCGACGGGCGAATCCTCTCGTACCACCTTTCCAGCCAAGGTGACGAGCCCCTCGTGCTGCTGGCGAACTCGCTGTCTGCGCCATTCCGGGTCTGGGACCACGTCGCCAAGTTCCTCGCAGAGAACGGCTTCCGCACGCTTCGCTTTGACCAGCCGGGGCACGGCCAGTCTTCAGCTCCCAAGAACCTCGACACGACATTTGAGTCAATTGCCGATGATGTCTACCACCTGCTGCAGTCTCTCAAGGTTGAGAAAGTCTTTGCGTGGATTGGAGTCTCAATGGGCGCCGCCACCAGCTTCTACTTTGTGAACAAGTACCCCGGCATCGTGCACAAGGTGGCCATCTGCGACACCATCGCCGCATCTCCCAAGAACGCCGGGGTGGATGATCTGTTCGCGCCGCGGACTCAGCAGGCGCGGGAGGCAGGCAACATGCAGGAACAGGTTGAGGGCACGATAGACCGGTGGTTCGGCCAGGAATGGGTCAAGGCGAACCCCGACGAGGCGGACCGGGTGCGCGCCATCATGAACCAGACCAGCGTGGACGGGTTCGCGACGTGTTGTCACGCGCTGCGGAGCGACAGCTTCGACATCCGGCCGCTGTTTCGCAAGGTCGGAGCCGGTGTTGATGAGGCGCTGCTGGTTGTCGGCGACAAGGACGCCAACCTGCCCGAGGCCATGAAGGAGATGCGGCAGAAGGTGGAGGAGGGATTCAGGGCGGCGGGCAAGGACAACAAGATTGAGCTCAAGGTGATCAAGAACGCGGGCCACGTCCCCTTCGTGGATGGTTACGACCAGTTCAAGGAGATTATTCTCGAATACCTCAAGGCTTAGTCGAGACTGGCGAGTGTATGTATCACGACTAACATGACTATGGGGGCATCTGGAGGTTGGAGGTTGCGACGGACTGCAATCAGCTTCCTGTTCCCAGCCTCTGGGGGCTTCGGTGAGATGCCTAGCACAATTAGCACAAAATACAAAAACAAAGAAGCACAACTCGCGTGTCGGTGAAGCAGCCAATGACACGATCCCGGTACCCAGACTTGGCCAATGCTCCTCACCGAGACTCGCCGGAGCTCCGCTTTAGGCTTAGCTTCGGCTGGGAGCACCCACTCACGTCCACCGCCAGCCTCTTTTTTCCGTGGATTTTTCCCCCCGTCCCCAGCCCAGCCGCCGCTGCTGGTTCCCCGTCAATTCACAGTCACTGCTGGTGCCGGTGCTGGCTGCTTGTGCTGATCGCCCATTTCATTTGCTCCCACAGCAACCGCCCGACAACCATCACCGTCCCCGTCGGCCATCCACCTTTCCCACCACCACCACACACACCACACACCACACACCACACACCACACACCACACACCACACGCACCATACACAAGGCACAGCACCACCACCACCACCACCCGTGCGAACAAAGGCTCAAGCATGCGATAGAACATCTTTGACCTCGTTTCCCCCTTTCCCCGGCCACCCTCATCCTTTATATCGATCGCTGCATCCGGCTCTCCCCATCTCTATCCAGCCTGCATCAGCATTTACCGCCGGTCGCCTCTATTATTTTCTCTCCGCCCTGGTTCCATCGCTGACGTGGTGTTGCGCTCAACGCGACATTTCTCCGCCCCCGCCCGCGTCGGCTTTCGAATCGACACTCGCAAAGGAGAGTCGCGGCTTTTCAATCAATCTCAACCATACAATTCGATACATTCCTACCCCTTCGACGCTGGTCTACCGCTCATTCGTTGCTTGCTGCGTCACGATCCAAGATGGCTGCGTCCGACGCTGGTGCCCAGCTGCCCAACGGCACCCCGACCGAAACCAGGTCCGTTGCCGACGAGCCCACGACGCCTCAAGACAACGATGTCCTCGCTGTGAATTCGTCCCAAGTTACCCTCCCGTCGACTGAAGTCCCCGCCTCGCCCATGGACCCAAATCAATCCTTCAAGACCGAAGTCAACGACGACCGAATGAGCTCCGCCGCCGTCATCCCGTCTTCTTTGACACCGCCTCCCTCCTCCCAGGTCGTCGCACATGCCGGCAACGGAGTTCTGCAAGCTACCTACGGCGGCTCCCAGCGCTCTGCCCTCTTCTCCCCGCCTGCTACCGGCTTCAACACGACCGTCCGCCGAGACGGCGGTCTTGGGTCTGAATACGTTCCCCCGGCCCCGAAGCAGGTCCTCGATGCTACCGCCGATGAACTACGAGCCATGATGCAGACCTGCATCGCCGAGCATGCCAAGTTGAAGATGGAGGCGGCCCATCACAAGCTACAATATAACCTACTTAGCCTCCAGGCTGACGAAGATGCGAAGCGGGCTGCAGTCGAGCACGAGATGACCCGCCGAGAGATCGAGGCCCTTAGGACGGCCGAGTACTCGCGACAGGCCGTACGCGAGCTCAGCGCCGCTTCCGAATCGGCACAGATGAAGTACCTCCAGATGAAGATGTGGTACGAGGAGTCCATCGACGAGAACGAGGCCCTTTCCCGACGAGTCAAGATGGCGAAGAAGGTCATCTCCCAGAAGGAGGAGGAGATTGTGAGCCTGACGGAGGAGCGAGACATGATGCTGAACCGCATTCGGGAAAACCGGGAGCATTTTCACATGCTGTGCAGCCCAGGTGGCATCTTCCACGGTGCCATGACGCCCAGACAGCAGCCGCAGCACCAGACGTCCGTCTCAACTCCGCAGCAGGCTCACCGCGCTACCCCCAAGCAGACCCCGCGATCTGCGCACCGCGATGCACGGGTCGATCGGGACCATGGCCCCGAGCCTATTGCGGCTCTGCTGCAGGCACTCAGCCAGGACAACAACAGCGCCCCGTCGACACCTACTACAACGGTCAGACCCGCGCCTCGCATGCCTCCCAAGCACACCCGAAACGCCCAGTCACTATCATCTCTACCTACGACGCCGCTTTCCCGCCCTCAGCGGCACGAACAGTCTGGTCTGCTGCCGTCGGTCAACCTCGTGCCCCAGAGCGAGCCGCGGCACAGCTACAGCAGGGCTAAAATCATCCCTGGCACGCCGCCGCCGGCCGTGCGCGAGCCTACCCGCAAGAGCCGCGAGAGCACCATCTCAGCAGATGACAACGAGGAGCTCGCCCGCCAGGCGTTAGAGTCAGTCGCAAACTTGTCACAGGCCTCACGAAATGCGTCACGCAGCTTCCGCAAGCCACTCCCTACGGGCGAGGACGATGAGGATGTCTCAGAGAGCCAAGCTAGCCAGGCCGCCTCTGAGATGCTCCGTCGCGATCCTCGGGAGAGCTTCGAGGTGGCGTCTTCGGTAGGCTCGCGCGATGGAACCCCGGCGCCGGCGGAGAAGAGCGCAAGACTTCAGGCGAAGCTGTTTCCCGGCATCACCAAGGGTCACACGACAGCAGACAAGCGCAAGTTCAGTGGGGGTGCGCCTAACGCGCAAGAGACGCTGAAGCGGATGCGCATGAGCGGCGGCTCTGTGGAGGATCCCAAGGTCGGACTCGGGATTCAGTACAGTTACAGCTAAGGGCTGACGGCGGTTCATGTCTTTGGGGCCGGCGGCGTTCTGTCAACTGTGTGTCTGACATCTGCCCGTCACCGTCGCGGCGGCGGGCAGGCGAGGGCGCGGGCGCGGGCGCGGATGGTTCATCCGGTGGCTGGGAGCAGAAAAAAGCCGCTGAAGCGATGGGGCCCGCCCCCATTTGGAGCGACACTGGAAGCGGTGTGTGGGGATGCGGCTGCGGCGTTGGACTGCAATTGCAGGGAACAACTGACGTGGCAATCTGCACATTTTATGGATACGGAAAGAGAAAAATTGCATTCCAAAATGATACCACTGGGGCACTGGCTTTGGCGTTTGAGAGATATGTACGACACGGAAGACGGAATCAACATGAGCTTCAGAATAGACAACAGCAAACAACATCAGACGGGTACTCGTTCTCTTCCATTTCCATGACGAAGCGATGTGAAGGGCACGGCTTGCCTCGAACCCCCTCCTCTCTGCATCTGCAAAGTGAAAATGGACTTTATTCACAACGATCCATAGCGGGACGCCCGAGAGGGACAAGGCTCACTTACGACCAGGGTCACGCTCACGCGAGACGCAAAAAAAAAAAAGGGAGTGACAGAGAGAGAGATCCAGCCCAGGCCCAGCTGAGGACCCAACACCAAGCCAGACCAACAATGTTCGCCGCCGCCGCTGGTGCTGCTGCACTGCAACTCGAACTTTGAAGAATCCACACACACACGAACAGCCAGATAGCAGCAGACCAGACCAATCCATCCATCGGCGCTTCCCCTCGTGGCAGTTCGCGCCATCGTCGTGCGCAGGAACTAACCCGTTTTCTCCCTCTTGTCTCTCGCTTCCCCTCCCTTGGGCTGGCATGCGGCCCTGCCCCTCTGCCCCAAAGGTCCAGGGCCCATGGTTCGTTCGCCAGACATAAGACCCTGGCCGGGGGATACTTCGTCCCCTCCTCTCGATGTGCTGCGTGCTGTATGTATCCAGCGAGCGCCCCGTCCGTGCCTTTTCCTTCGCCTCTTGTCACTGCTACGGTCTGCTTATTCGTACTGCTGCTCGTGACTGCTGCTGCTGCTGATGCCGCTGCTGGTATTGGGTGGTTGCAAAGTCCCCTTCACCGAAGTTTAACTTGACCGCCGATCGGAAACACGCGCTTCCTTCCTGCAGGTCCCGCGACGGGCTACTACGATATACTTCGCAACGCTGCGCGCACAAAGGTCGCAGTTTCGTCCCAATTATTTTGGAATTTCCTTCGTTCCGTCTTTTTGGAGGGAGGTTTTGGCAAAAGATCTCTCCTCTCCTTCGGCTTGAAGCGCAGATCTTTGCCTTCCAGTCTCTCTCCATCATTCGGATCTATCTGTCAAGTCAGTGCGAAGCAGCAAGGGGTGTGTACACGCAAAGCCGAGTTTGCGGCCTTTTCACCTTAAGCCGCTGCCCCCTTGACCCTCTCTCACCGCTTCGCGAAGAGGAGTCCCAGGACCCTTGCACAACCTCACCACTCACCCCGCGCTGCTCTTGCGCCTGCTCTCCTCATCCAGTCCCGGCCCAGAGATTCAGGAGGTGTAGCGACGAAAGGACGACGACTTTAAACCCATTCTCCATCCCTCATCCCAACCTGCATCCTTACTTTTCACACTTAGCGGGACTTTTTGGCATCTTTTCTTTTGTCTCTCTTCTTAACGAACCAATTACTTTCACGACGACTTTTAACGATTACACGACATAACGCAGTGCGACCAACACAACACAGCAGCCAACGCACATCATCATGAGGGATCACCCACGCAGCCCCCGCCAGGGATCCCCCGCCCCTCAGTTCCCCCCGCGCAGCCTCTCCGACGAGCTGGGCGACTTCATGTCCTCGACGGACGACGATCAGGAGAGGGACTACGACGACAGTGAGGAGGAAGAGGAGGAGGATGACGACCAGAGGACCCTGGCGACGCCCATGTCGTCGCGCAAGTCGTCGCAGGACAGCTTCTTCGACGAAGACGACGGGGTGCCCGAGGAGTTCCCGCCGCTGCTGAAGCCCTTTCCCGCTAGCACGAGCGCACGCAAGTTTGCCAGGATTGACTACGCACGCGGGGCGGGGCATCATGCGTACGCCAGCGACGACGAGGCGGAGTGCACCACCACCAGCAGCCGGCCCGGGACGGCGCGGTCGGTGGTGGTGCCGCCGCCGTTCCGGCGCAGCTCGACGTGTCCGGTGCTGACGCCCGACTTCCTGCAGGGCGCGGCGGACGACGTGGTGAAGCTGATGCCGGAGCAGGCGGACTTTATGAAGAAGATGGTGGAGGGGTGGCGGGAGATCCAGCGGCGGTCGAGCGTGAGCGTGCTGAACGCGGCGCCGAGCCCGCTGTCGGTGGTGTCGCCTGGGATGAAGAGGCCGAACACGGCGCCGAGCCCGTTTCACCCGCCGCCGCAGATGAACTTTTCGTCGTCGTTTCCGCGGGTGCCGGAGAGGTTGGAGGAGGAGCCTGGGAGCGCGACGGAGAGCGAGACGGAGGGCGGGTTGGAGGAGAGGATGGAGAGGGTGGAGGGGGCGATTGACGAGTTGAGGGTGATGGCGAAGGAGAGCGCTGAGAAGGCGATTGTTGGCGGGGAGGGGAACACTGAGAGATTTAGGGTTGTGGAGAGGTGTATTGATACCATTGGGAGGGTTTATGAGAAGAAGGAGAGGGGGAGGAGGAGGAGGAAATTAGGCGCGAAGTGTGTTGGCGCGCTTGTAAGGATCTGTGAGATGTTTGCGAGTGAGGGAGCCGATGGGGGCTCGTACCGATTTGAGTCCAGACTTTTGGATGAGATTACCGAGGACACGGAAAGCGACGTGGAGGATTACGCGGACGACGAAGCTGAAGACGACTTCATTGAGAGGTTTCCGGATTTCATCGACGGAAGCTTCTTTGGAGATGGGCCAACTGTAGTGGGCGATATGACACTTCCACCACCCAGCCCAACGAAAGATCCCCTGGATGACCGACGACATGCCGCGCTAGTCGAGCAAGCTAGGAACGAGCTTGAAACGCTGTTTGCCGAGGCGGCAGAGGCGGAGACGCCGTTCGAGGAGAGACATTCAAGAGTGGTCTACGCCGTGGAAGCATACCTGGCGAAACTGTCCGAGATGGAGGCGGCGCATGACCGGGATTTCAAATGGCATGCAGAGCTAAAGGCCTTCCACGTGGCGATGGGGTCAAGAAACATTATCGGGTCAGAACCGGGGACGGCCATGGCACTTGTCGCAAGTCTGAGTCTCTGTTTTATACCGATTGCGACGGTGTTGTGGTACGTCACGGAACCGACAACATCATGGATGCTGTGGAGGATGTTGATACCCATTGGCTGTTATTTCTTGCTCCTTGCCGGGTTCTATATCGACCAGAAAGAGGCCAGGGAAGCACTTTACGAAGAACATTTGCCCTTCGAGGCGAGGGAAATGAGGAGGCGGCATAAACGCGAGAAGGAACTGTTGCATGCTGCGCATGAAAGAGCTGTGCAAAGAGTCTATTCCCCTGAAGGATGAGGCTCGAGGTGTAGCTGTACGACTACTTGAAAGACTATTCTGTCCAGCACCTGTCTCGCCCGTCCGTGTTGCGTTCCGTTTACTTGTCGTCTGGCACCTTTTTAACGCCCGGCGCCACAAACACATTCAGATCGATTCCTTGGGTATGTTCAACGTGGTTGCAACCATGTCCACAAACGCCGTGAGCAACGTGCGCTGTACTAACACTGTGCGCATTACCCTGGGCCCTAGTAAGCAGACTGCCTGTCTCTCTCTACCTGTGGAATCTTGCCTTGATGTTACCTCTTCGCGTGAGACCCGTGAACAGCCGGTGTGGGATGACAATGATGACGGAGATAATCGCAGCGGCTACCACCACGGGGCCGAGGACGATAAAGGCGAAGAGCATCCAAAGGTCCATCGCTCTGAGGTGGGTGCTGTGACAAGAGTCGTGCTTGCCACATAGTTCGTCATTCTTGATGCGGGTGTTGTTTCGGAGGCGAACGTACGCGCACCAGAGTAAGATTGGAATGATGAAGAAGATGACGGAGAATCCCAGGAACGACAGCCAGAACTCGAGGGCCGTGTCGCCGACAATTAGGGGATGCGTTCCGAATGCCGTCCCGTTAGCACCCCATGGAGACTGGTGGTAGTTGTCTGGGCTCGCCATCTCGGGGAATGGTCGACGATGCGAGGTCGAGTGCTCCGGGCAAGGTGCGATGGCGTGTAGAGAAGCAACTGCGGCTGCACGATATGTCCAACGATCCGAGATGATAGCGAATGATTTGATAGAAAGTATGTGATATCCGGTTGTGGTTGGGCCGATGTTGAAGCAATGGTTCAAGAGAAGTGGACGGTGTACAATCGAAAGGCTGGACGTTGGAGCGTCGGAGACTCGGAGTCGGAAGGTCTGCCAAGGAAATACCTTCTACATCATGGCAAGGACACGTTTTTTTCTTGAGGTCAGTTTCAGGAAGAAGGATCCTTCCCTGGGGTAAGGTAGGTAGGTACTTCCGCTCGTCACATCGTCATACAAGGAGGCCCGAGGGAACATTCGACGTGCAGGCGCGTTGCCTCCACGGCAGCTGCCGCAATTTCTACCTCATGGAAGGTGCAGTCGACGTCAAAGACATTCCTATGTCCACGAATAAGCTGATGTAATGAGACGGCCGTTCAAGAGGGAGCAGAACGGCCGAAGCGGGGACCGCGTCCTCGAGAATGACTCCGGCGATCGCCGGCAAGCGAGTGGGGCCGGACCGGGCGATGAGGCCGAAGATGATGGGGTGCACTCCGGAATTGTGCAATACGACACAAACTTCCAACCGCCCGTTGGAAAAAGTTGATCTATGACTCACAAGCGGTGATGATGCCCATAGGTGCCTGAAATCGACACGCCGCAATCGTCTCGTTGGATGCCCCCGCGCTTGACTTCTGCAATGGATGCTGGCGCCTACGGTACCGAAGCTACACTCACATTGGGACAATGTTGACAACGGCAAGCGCCCCAATGCATAAGGTCCAAGCGAGATTGCTTCACTGCATGCGTACTAGGAGTTTTCAGTTGCAGGGTTGTTGGTTCAAAATCACCAACAGAACCAACAGCGAAGGCCACGACTGCCTAACCAACACGAGGTCCACCTCGGTTAAGACATCGTGCCTTTAAGTTAAAAGCATCAAAACTCACCGTCAGCCAACATCCAGCAACATTTTTCCCATTATCTTCTGTAATGTATCGCATCTTAAATCTTTTCCGCGCCCCCTTTAGAACACTCAGTATTGGATTGTCTATACCTTTGGCCAGAGCTGCAATGGGTTCCGGAATGTCCACGGACGCCTCAATGATGCTGCCCGATGCTGCAGCTTATCCTGCTGTCGGCACCATGGAACTATCGCCAGACACGCATGCCCTCTGCATCCGAGCCATGGAAGACCCTTCCGCCCTCAGTTTCAACGAGAAACGCCAGGTCATGGGCCGCGCACCAATCAAAGACGAAGACAATGAAGAGTCTGTCAAGCTTTTCGGCCGAAGCATCCAGAAACTCACCCAAAAAGCCCACGACGCCCCCTACGAGCTCACGCTGGAGGAATTCGAATTCATCGAGAAAACGATGACATCGCCGCCCCGCAATGCGTTCGATAGATTGACGCCTGAGCATGAGAAACTGGAGGAAGACGCCCGGGGCAAAGTCAAAGACACAGTGGACCAGCAAGAGAGCTTCACAGAGTTTCTCGGCGTCATGACGGCTACCAACCGTGCCAAACAGCTCAGGCTCGACCGGCAGATCAAGCGCGAATGGGGCGTCGAGGCGGACATGAGAACCCGTCTTGAAGCTGCCAAGGACTTGCAGCGACCTACTTGGCTCCAGGAGATGGTCGATGCAAACATGGAAGATTGGGGATTCATCGTTTTCCGGACAGGGCATGTCGAGGATTTCCACGACGACACGAAGAGTCAGAAAGAGAAAGATGATGTCGCCTGGGCACGGTTCGAAGAAGCCTACTACACGGTCGCTACTCACGGGTTGAAGTATCAGTGGGCAAACCTTGGCGGGGACGAACTGTCGGATGCGCACAATTCGTTGTTCATCGCCGTACCTGAGCAACCGACCCCGACAATGGCCGACATGCGACATATTTTCCGTCAAATAAGGAACAACGGACAGATCCCAAGTGGAATCAGAAAAGACTGTTTCCTGGTGGCTGACATGTCTACGGTGCCATTCGAATGGTTGTTGGAGGAGCCCATTTCATACACAGACATCTATATTCGGCAATTCGCTGGGACTCACTCGATGGATGTTCAAGCCGTGGACCCTGATGCTGAAGAGATAGTATCGTCTGGTGGACGATTTGCAGGAGAGATCAATGTGCCGTTGACTAGAGTGTATGATTGGTTGTACTACAGCCTGTTGGCGAAGTCGGACAGCTGGGATCAGAGGCATCATACTACGACGACACAGACTTGGACCCAGGACTTGTGGGGGGATGATGAGGTTCCGCCTTCACATCCCAAGTATTAGCACGGATGGCTATGTATGGTTCTGCAAATCGCGGGTTCTCCAGGCTTTGACAACTACATGTAATTTACAGCCTGATAGGTACTTGGATGACTTGCTTAGCATTTTGGAGGAATTCTATATGAATTTTGTCCTCACAGGTGGCCCGCTGAGTTCTACCTCATAGTGACGCTCTGTTGGCGGCACCGGAGCCAAATCCTTCTGGGAGTTTGAAACCAGGATAAGTCCTTCTCATATGCTGACAAGAGTCCTCAATGATGTCGTAATCAAAGTGGAAGTCGTAGAATTCCTCTGGTTTGGCTACGCTAGTGCGTCAGAACATAGTCGACTCTTAAGGCTTGTATCCCGGTCTACTCACTAGGGATTCTCTCAACCGGCTGAACGAACTCCGAAGCAGCCTCTCTGATCTTCTCGGCCTCATCTTGAGCTGCATTGCTGAAGATGGTGACAGCGCTAGCCCTGTTCCTTCTGATGCTTTCGAACATTTCCAGCCTTTCTAGCACGTCTATTGGCGAAGACACGTTGGAGAGACAGATGCCGAGAGCAACGCCGTCTTCTATAGCTTGTGCGCCGCCCTGTCCCTGGTCTTTGCATGATTAGCGATGGAACAGTCAACTTTTGTTTTCAGCGAGATAGAATCTTACGTGGGAGCATTGGGTGAGCAGCGTCTCCGATGAGGATCATTCTTCCCTTTCGCCATGTTGGGATAGGAGCTCTGTAGAGCAACGGCCATTGCTTGACCTCGGTTGCCTTGCTGTTATAAGTCAGATAACTAAGTCTCCAGATGCTATCACAATATCAACGAACTTCAGGAGAGCAATAACGCTCGGGTGAAAGTTGGAAAACGTGTCAAGCAGATGCGACTTGTCAACAGGGCTGTGCCAGTCTATCGAACGTCAGTAAGGCATTAATAGGGTCCCAGCAACACACACCTTCCTTGGTCGAAGCCCCAACTTCATTGTGAAAGATCCCAATGCAATTAAGCACATGGCCGCTACATTATGGTTAGCGATGTACCCGGACGGGCTTGTGAGTGTACAAACTCTCGACAGGGATATGTCACTATCCGCTTCCCGTCTCCTAGGAACATCCTGACGCTCCCACTCGCGTTGTCGAACAGGTGGGCCGTCTCTTGATCGCCGAGGATTTCCTCCATGGGAAGTAGAAAACGGTAACAGAAGTTGTCTTGCCCCGCTGGGTATGCGGGATTTGGAGAACCCAGAACAGCCTCGACGCCGGCACTATGAATGCCGTCTGCCACCACGACGAGGTCAGAAGTGATGCTTGTACCGTCGCTGAGAGCGATTGAAGCGTTCTCGGGATCCTAAATAGTAAGCATGGAAGTCGCATATTCAGGCTATCTCGTGACGCTTACATAGCTCATAACCTCACTCCTCAATTTGATAGTCAACGGAGGACCGCCATCAGCCGCTGTAGCCATGCGCTTCAACTCTTGGTGCAAGTCGACACGATGCGCAAAGTACCATGGGGATCCGTACTTATCCGCAATGACCCCGAGCTCGAGTGAATGAACCAAGTCCAGAGTATCCCCTCTCAATCTCTTGCTGCCCCTTGCTGGCACGAACCTCGCGCGTATGGAATCCATGCCGAGCGCAACCAAAGGGCGCGAAGCATTGGTTTGCACATTGATTGCCGCGCCAATCTCGTTGTTCAATGCCGACTTCTCGTATATGGTGACTCGGTGCCCTGCGCGGCGGAGCGAGATTGCGGCAGTCAGGCCGGCGATGCCGCCGCCGACGATTGTCACGTCTAGCATCTCAACTGACTGGAGGTACTGTTTCGTCTGAACGGTTCGCCGGAAATTCGTCGTTGCAAGATGTTAGATCAGGATAGCATCGAGTGTTGTGAATGGCAATTGTTGGTGCGGTTGAAGTGACAGAGAGAGGGGTAGAACGGACTGATCCTTAGAGGAAGGCCCCTCAACTTTATCCCAAGTTTCTAACATCTGCATGTGCATCTGATGTTTTGCTTCTTTAGACACTAAGATGCCGCTAAAGACATGCATCGAGGCCGAGCGCTGGCTTTTGCAGGAGCTGCAACTTACTAGACCAGCCACACGCATACGAATCTGCGCTCAAGATGGCCGTGATCCAATGAGACCAAGGAGTGAGATGGATATCTCCGATGGCGTACTTAAAAAGGCTTATTTTGATTATCAGCATGCTCTAACAGGCTTTTTTCTGTTCAGCTCAGTCCCCACGAAGCTTGTCATTGGATCGGTCCAGGCCAGCAACGGGAGCCGGAGCATCAAGCTGGCTTGCATTGGACCGGTCGGACGGACCGTGGGGAAGCTCGACGGATGCCCGGGAATTAGATCCCTTGCTTCGACACGGTCAACTGCGCAATGGAGCTGCCGCCCGGGGACAAGTGACCGCCGGTGTAATTAGCCACCACAAGCAGTACAGTCAGCTCGCACAACGGACTTCAATCTCAATTGCCTCAGCATGCTGCTTTACGTAGAATGAGTATCCTTCTTCCCTTCTAACTTTTTTCACGTAGAATGGGTATTTGAGTTGTCCATGCTGTAAGATGTCACACAAAAGGAAATCCTTCGGCGATGATGCAAGCCGTTTACGGATAGCCAGTGCACTCGTCTTCATCGTGCGTAGCCCCTTTGAACGCCACCGGAAAAAGGTTGGCGCATCTTTCAACAAAGCCGTTGTTAATGTCGCTTGGTGATTGGCAGAATCAACCCAAGCCTGGGCGGCCGAAAGGCCACACGCCGCAGCGGAGGATTGTTAGCGAAGTACTTGAGCCCTGTTATTTCAGCTGGAGCTGTGCTTCTGAATACTGGGCTGCTAACAGGCCCAAGATGCGGTGGGCATGGCTTCTGCAAGTGACTGGCGAAGGTAGCCATACAGAAAACGTGGCAAAGTGGCAAATGGGGAGTAAGAAGTATTGTGATTGTTCAGTGGTTCAGTGGAGGTATTGTATGCATGACTTGGTCTGACAGCCAAGACCCAGAACGCCTCTAGGTCTGCCTGACTAGCTGTGCGGGCAGCCAATAGCCAGCCTGATTGAAGTAGGAAGCTTGAGGAGAAGTTGGGAGTTCGAGGACCGACCCCAAAAAATGGGCGGTAAGCATTTCCTTCCTTCTTCGCATCTTACACTCCTTGTAAAGGCAGCTCTTCACCCTCGTTGTCATTCACAAAATAAAGATGGCGGACCCTCTTTCTATCGCTGCGAGCATTGCGGGTTTGATTAGCCTCGCCGATGTTGTTTTCATCCGCCTAGTGAAGTTCGGACGATCCTTCAAGAATGCTGAGAAGGAGATTCAAGATCTCTCCAAGGAGATCAATCTCCTAGGGGGAGCTCTCAGCAGCCTCGCTCGACTGGCCCGAGTCCTGCAAGAAGGTGATTTTGACACGAACCTCCGAATGCATAGCATCGAAAGCTGTAGCGAAACTTTGAACAAGATTAACGAGAAGCTTCTGAAATTGGAGGCTTCTAGCTTGACGAAGCAGAAGCTCAAGTGGTCAATAACCAAAGACCGCGTTGAGGAATGGCTTGACAAACTGTCCCAACACACAACCGACAATCATTACGGCCCTTTCCGCGAACTCATTGGACGCTTTGCTACGTCTTCTGTCTCAAGAAAATAAGCATGCCACTGAGATCCTCGCTGAGATCAAGGAAACGCGCAAGATCACCAGCCGAATTCACCAGGACTCTGAGCGACAGAAGGTCCTTGAATTCTTTCTGAAGTACAATCCTCAGCAGAACTATGACATGAGCTTACGCTTACGGCACCCGCGAACTGGACTTTGGCTTCAACGGCTGCCAGAGTTTCAGCACTGGATATCCACCCCTGACTCCAAGCTATGGCTGAAGGGTATCCCGGGAGCGGGTAAGACTGTCCTTGCAGGCTCGATCATCGAAGTAGCTTTGAAAAGAAGTACTGAAGCTATCCCGTCCGCTTTCTTCTTCCGTGACTACAAGGAAGGAAGAACCAAGGTTGTCGAGAACATCCTTGGCGCCTTGATCTACCAGCTTGCCATTCAGAAAGAAGAAGCCTACATAATGCTTGAACGATACTATGACGAGCTGCATCCAAACAACAGTCTTCCAAAACATCCTACCCGAAAAGCACTTCAGAAGCTACTAAGGAAGATAACAGAGTTGTTTGATCGCACATATCTCATCGTTGATGGCCTTGACGAGTGCGACAAATCGACGGACGAAGTGGTAGAGAGTCTTTTTGATATCTCAGAGGACACTGACAACGTTTCAATTGCCCTCCTGAGTAGAGATGAGGATGAGATTCGTAGTCGGGTAGAGGGTGCCTTTATCCCTATTGAAATTGCAGCACACAAGGAAGACATTACTGAATATGTCACGGCTGAAATTGAGGAGAGAATCCGAACCCAAAGATTGCGCATAGATAGCCTAGATCTTAAAGGAGAGATCCTCCAAGGGCTAATTAATGGTGCTGAGGGCATGTAAGTTCAATAATTTGCTTTATTCTTAGCTCTCATCTGCTCTTCGATTGATAACATATTGCAGGTTCCGATGGGTGGCCTGTCAGTTGGACCACCTCGGAGACTGCGATTCACATGAACAATGCCGAGACGCCCTGAAGTCGCTACCCCCAACCCTTGACGAGACGTACGAGCGGATCCTTATGAGAGTACCAAAGAGCAAGCAAATTTTAACAGAACTGGCCCTCAACTGCATTGCGCACGCCTCACCGAAGCTTAATCTCCTTCAATTACGGGAGATACTATCAGTTCCAGCACCTGGCATGTTACTCAATGCCAGTACTATTATTCGAGAAGAGTCCATTACCATATATTGCAGTTGCATGATTCAAAAATCGACGGATGGCCTTTACATGGAGTTCTCTCATTTTTCAGTGCAGGAATTCCTCGAGAAGGGCTCTACACAACGAGAGTGACTTCAAGTCTCAAAACTGCGGGCGTATGCGCTGCTGGCGGTTCAGTGCCTTAAGTTTATCCAGCTCCAGAATTTCAATTGGACGAACATCGAGGTGAAGACGGTAGAAGATCAAATTGAGTCCAGAAACCACCTTCACCCGTTGTACTTGCATGCTTCTACGCGTTGGCCGATATATGCAAGAGGGGAGTGGGACACACAGACGGTTTTCGACCTGGCGGTCTCCCTGTTCCACCCCTCCAAAACTTCCTACTTCACTTCATGGGCAATTCAACTAGCCATTGGAATCAAGGCTATCCCGAAGGTGAATGTCGAGCAAATTGTTTCACTCTTCGTCAACCCTAACTTTACCCCTCTACATATGGCGGCGGCCCTTTTCTTGCCCCGGATCTGCTCATTTCTGCTGGAACATGGGATGAGGGTGAATCTTGAAAGCTGCGTGGGTCGACCACTGCAATGCGCAGTCCAAGGCTTGCAATTTGAATCTGTCAACGACTTCTTGTGCGGACCACATTACCGGGAGTGGATTATTCCCGAGCTTCAAGACAACCAACAAGACCATATCGCCACTATAGACACCATTAGGTGTCTATGCCGAAAGGCAGCATCCCTAAATACTCGGTGTTGCGGTCCATTTCCTACCGTAAGCCTAGTACAATTATCTCTCCTCATGCTTGACAAGGCGATGACTTTTCAGGTCACAATGACACTTATTCAAGAAGGAGCATGGCTTGAAGAGGCTGACACCCTCATCGTAAAAGGACGAATGGAAAAGCTTGACGTTTGGGAATACGAGGCCGAAGTTGAAGAATTTCTTGTATTTCTCAACAACTGCACTCACCAATCTCCCGCATATCATCGAATGAGCGCTATTCTGTGGGAGTATGCCGCCAAAAACAAGTTCGCAATCACTTTGCACCCTACAATAGTTGACACCAAGCTTTCCCTAACGAATGATGAGCTTCAAAGGCATGCAGTGGCGGCAGTTGGCGCAGCAAACGTCCACATCCTGGAGAAAATAATATGCGACCCGCGCTTCAATGTTACGACTTTTACAGATAACGACGGGGATTTGCTGTTGCACTTGGCTCTAATCAACCCCTCGGGAGCGGACATAAGGACTTTGAAGGTCGTTGAGCGGCTTCTTGACGCCGGATGCGGCGTCAAGATGATCAACAAAGAGGGAATGGACCCGTTACAGAGCTGGGAATGGTCGGTAGATGACATGGAAAATGCCACCATCAACGAGTTAAAGGCATTTGATGACGCAGCCCGGTTACTCACAGATCATGGTGCGCGATGTGATTTTCAGGACCCCAAAAGCCGGACTGCTTTGCATTGGCACACATCTGAGCCCTCTCGACTGCGTGCGATTCTCAAACATCAGCCAGCAGAGAGCGTTATAAAAGCAATGGAGACGGTGGACGACGATGGCTACACCCCGCTGACTTTATCCCTGTGGGAAAAGCACGTAAGGTCCGCCTCGATTCTTCTCGCCCAGCAGTCTACAATCACGGCCAAGATGACACAAAGTCCGATCGCGGCACTCTCACTCGCTGTTAGGGCAGGTGACGAAAGCTTCTTCGATTCTCTTCGGCTGTCCAGAATCGACTTCAGTTTTGAGGGCAACGAAACTCCGTTGCACCATGTCGGCCCCGCAGCATCAGTTCATTTCGTCCGCCGACTCAAGGCTTTGTATACAGAAGCATGCGAGCATCGCTTCCATGACTACACTCCGCTCGAATCGTATCTGAGGTGCTGTATCGAGACCAACGCAGTCGGGCACATTACGTCTCAATTATCGACGAACTGTCTGTGTCAGAGTCTTCCACTGGTGAGACCAGCAAGGCCGCGATCTGGGATCGCTTTGCGTTCCGGATGTCACGTGCTTGCCAGACTCATGGTCCAGCACTGGAACAAGTTGGAATGGAAAGGCTGGCAGGGGAGTGGTGTGCGAGACCGCAATCATGTCCCTAATAAGACTTGGTTATCTGAAATCCTTTGAGTCTTGTTTTGGGAAGTCAGGGATCATTCCTTTCCTGCAGTCGTTCAGGACTTTAAAGGAATTTATGGATCTCTGGCCACGATTCAGGGATTTCGTGTTCGAGTTCCTCCGTCAGACGCAGCATTGGGACTCTCTACGGGAATCTTCAGGAATCATTCTTTTATTACAGGTGGCAAGTCACTCGCTCGATTTCGGGGTCGCAGCTTTGCTGCTTGACAACGGAATTAGCGTTCATCAACGCGCCGATGGGTCGTCTGCCCTGGAAAGCCTCGTCTCATACCCGGAGATACACCCGGACCGCATCGGATGGTACGATGGACGGGAAAGAATGCTCGAACTTTTGCTTCGGCACTCAGATGAGACACAAATTAACGAAGTTAGCCCAGATGGCAGTGGGCTTGCGCTGATACATCTGCCGGGACCTTGGAATCCGGAGTGGATTGTCAAGAAACTGGCGAATTATGGTGCGAATGTAAACCTCCGCGTGGGCAAAGCACCCTTCTCGCCCGCTTCGCTCTTTCACTTGGAACAAGGCCGAACAGAACATGCCAAAGCCTTAATCAAACACGGAGCTGATCCAACCCTGACCGACGAAACCGGGTTTGATACAGTCTTGGTGGCTGCATTGCGGGAAGGAGTGTCAATGCTGACAGACATCTACAACGACGTCAGACATGGGGCCAAAAAAGACTGGCACAACAATATGGACTGGTGCAGAAAAGGCCGAGTGCACGTTTCCATCGGGTCTAGTCTGCAAATTTGCACTGGGATGAATGCACTGCATCTTGGAGCCTTATGCTCGTCTACCGATGTACTACGCTTCTACAATGATCGAAAGCTAATCGAAGACCTTGATTTGAGGTCTCATGAAGGTTACTCACCGCTACACTTTGCTGCATCAGAGGGCCATGTCAGTAATATCAAATATCTGTCCGCTTGTGGCTGCGATGTCGACGCCCGTGCCGATGATGGAAGCTCCCCCCTTCATATTGCTGCAAGAAGAAACGACGAGGAGATTGTGAGAGCGCTCATCAAAGCAGGAAGCAAGCCATTTGCGGACCTAGCCGGCATGACACCTACTATGTATGCAAATCAAGCTGGGAACAAGAAGTTGGGAGCTTTGCTGGACTCAGTCCAGTCGGTTTCTAGCGTTGCCGGTGATGAAAGCCAGCAGACTGGAGCGGGGCTTCGGCGACTTCTGGACAAAACTCGGGCCCGCGCATTCAAAGACGCTGTTCAAGAAGACGATTTGGCATTGTGCAAATTCCTACATGCCAAATGGTTGCGATCTCGTGACTTCTCAGAATGACTGTGCCGGCGGCACAATGCTATCCGAAACTATGTATGGCACACAAACGGGTCGCGATCGTCGAGTGGATGTTGCAGCAAGGAGTCTCGATGACCACCGCAGTTGGGGATTCCAAGGGCGTTGAGTCAGTACTTCACCTGGTACTCAAAGATGCCGATTTGGTGGGTATCCTGTCGGTTAGCCTAGAGAACTACTCAAAGAACGGAGGCAGACTACTGGGAGAAGCTCCCAGCGTGGCCTGCACAGCCGTTCGGGGCGAGAACATCAAGGGGCTAGAGGTTCTCTTACAACAAGCGAAGGATAATAAAAGCTACTATGGGTAAGTACAAACACCCAAGTTAGAGT
The DNA here is from genome assembly GCA_020226115.1 of Colletotrichum viniferum. Taxonomy (NCBI): domain Eukaryota; kingdom Fungi; phylum Ascomycota; class Sordariomycetes; order Glomerellales; family Glomerellaceae; genus Colletotrichum; species Colletotrichum viniferum. Next base: position 354,503 of record JAGFBE010000028.1, on the reverse strand, counting down.
GTTACGGATGGTAACTGAATTCTTCATGCAGTATGCTTTAGTCTGTGCACCCTGATACGGCGGTCTCTTCTCTGGTGAATGAGGTGGAGGAATCAACCGGATGGACGCCTCTGCATGCCGCGGCATCCCGGGGGGTTCTGGAAACTGCTCAGATATTACTGCAGTCGGGAGCTGATATAAACGCTGTTCATCCCAATACGCTCCAGACGCCGTTGCATATTGCCATCACGTTTGATCGTAATACTGAAGAAACCATGGCTCTATACCTGATCCAGGAAGGCGCCGACCTCGAACGACGTGACGCTTGGAGCAAGACTGCACTAATAGCCGCAGCGAATTGCAAGCGTATGCGTACGATTTCAGCGCTAATAAATTCCAAAGCTGACATTCACGGGACGAACATCTTTTGCAGGTCGATTTTGCAGTCTCTTGTGCAAAAGGGCAGTGTTATGGCATTCGCAGATCTCATACAACGCGGAGTCGACCTCCACAGAAGAGATCTCGTTGGCTGTTCACCTTTCCATGAAGCGACGGGAGACACATCATTCATCTCACTCTTGCTCAATTCAAATGTTCATCTTGAAGACTCTTCCCTCTTCTCGTGCATACATACACTGTCTACGAGCCAGATGGCTTGGCTTACGAGCGTCTATCCGCTCTTCCGGAAAAGATACGGATTTCGGGCGCTTCGGAAGTTCGCAAATCTCGCACCCACAGACAGTCAAGCACCCCTCTGTGAAGTAGCCAAACTCGGGTCGGTACTGGCCATGGAGAACCTTCTGGAACTTGGTGCTCCCATTGACTTGGATGGCTGCCATTCCGGCTCAGCTCTGATGGCAGCTTGCGAGTTTGGACGGAAAGGTTCGGTCAAATATCTCGTTCGTCGTGGGGCCGCTCTTTCGTACACTGGATCGAATGGCTTTGGATCGGCATACTACTCGGCGAAGGGACATCAAGAGATTTAGAAGTGGCTGCTGGTCGATCGGTTTGTTGACCAGAAAAAGCTGGCAGACGATTCCGATGGCAACTCCCACGACATCAAGAATAGCGAACCTTTCTCTTGGGGTGGACCGATCAAGGCCGAGCTGGTGATCAGTGGTCGGATGGAGCGACTTCGGCATGAGTCTAGTCGACAGTACTGGTGTCGGCTGATGGAAGAAAAAGCCGAGTGGAGGGGAAAGGTTCTGTATCAGAATGATGGGCGACGTACGGCATCTCCCTCCAACATCGTCCCGCAGGAGATTGTAAGGATCCATCCCCAAAGCTATAACTCCAATACGGACCATAAGGACTGGTCTTCGCAGAAAGTGGCAAAGGTTCAATACGACGGACAATGTTGGTATATGTCCTACAAAAATAGGCTATGATTGTGGCTACAGCAATTACCAATACAGTGAACATGATGACCTCTAGGCTGCGTCCTTGGCATCAATATTGATAAGCTTTTGTAGACTTTGAAACTTTAGTTCTTTCCCGGTGTTATCGTGTATTGAGGTCGAATAAAATGATCATAGCCCTGATTGACCGCTCAAAATCATTGTTGTGAGGAATCGGGAGTGTCAAAATCAATACAAATCTATCGCAGTCAGAAAAAGACGTAACGACATAATTTCGAAAGAGTCACTTCATGAGCATGCCGAATTGGAGGACTACATTCAGACAGGAGGCAGTCATGGCGAAACAAAAATTGGGTCACCTAGCCACCCGATGTAAATGGCTAGATTCGAAAGCCGACACTCATTTTCATCGCGTGCAAACGGCATTCGCCTCTGTTCATAATTGGTACCATGTAGTCTGCCATAACCTCTCTGCGTCAACGTTGTAGATCATGTCAAAATGAAGTCTCAGAGGCAGAAAATGATATATTCTTGTCAATATCATAAGTACGTATTCAACGTTCCTCCATGGTGTGAATAGGCACCAAGCGGTGCCCATTCAGCGTGAATACTACACAACTAAATAATTGACCGCACCCGTGAAAAATCAGTCCGGAAATTGTCGGGCACAGAAAAACCGAAGGAGTAGCAGGGGCATCTGAATTAGTGCATCAGTCAGATAGAGGCAAGGCTTTGAGCGCAAACCGCAATACGGTGACCGTGAATCATGAAATCCATCTGGAACCAATCTCCATATTGGCAGGCAGAAACAGCTTTTTGCGACTATTTCGATAGTGTTTTGTGTGAAACCAGAACCAACGTCAAACTAATCTAATTGAATGTTTCCGTGACTATAAGAACGAACACCTCCCATTTGAAAAAATAATCCTGATATATCCTGATGTCAAAACACAAAAGCCCGCATCTTTCCTGATCCCCTGTTGGTTTCATCTTACACAACTGATATCGGAAAAATCCTACTAGATACGAAGCCGTTTTGATGTTCTCAGCCCCGGTCACTTGCTTGCATAAAGTACCACCTCCAAAGGTTGCCCCACACTGCGTGGCTGCTCCGCGTGGGCCGTGGATTCCAGTCGCGACGGAGGATCCGAGTGACCGAAGATATTGTTCGAGGTTTGCGAGTATGATATTTCATCTCTCAGGCTCAACTTCTAGGGCCAAATTTCGAATGATTGCTTGTTGTGATTGCGGAAGTTGTTGTCTCACAGACCGGAAGATAACCACTCGCCAAAGTCCCTGATACGCGTATTCGGTTGAGTAGGAACGTCGTACTTGTCCTTACGCTTGCGGATCCGAAACCGAGCGTTCTGCACTGCACCGTCACAGCATGCACGACGAGATCTATCGAAAGATTTGAGAAACGAATTGCTACGCAGATGGAGCAGATCAACTAGTTGCATCTGAATATGTGCAACAGCATCCGCAGAGACGACCCCAAGGCTTGCCTAAGCAGCCCCTTGCTATCACGTATCGAACGCGATCAGTTAGCGGGATCAGTGCCGCCCGGGATTCTCACTTGGCACAAGCGAGCCCCACACGACTAAATTCCCCGTCAACGAATTCTTGTTTCTGTTGCAGCGTGCTTGTGATAGGGGCGAATCCTCTGGACGACCTGCCAAGCCGAGAGATGGAAAAGTGTGCGTCGCAGATGAGGTTTGTGATACGCGGAGTTAGAAAAGCATTAACCGCCCGCCCGTCGAGATCGTTTTCTTATCCCCGGTGTGTTGGATCGTAGCGGAGTTGACATCAAATTCGTCGGTCCCCTTTTTTAAACCTCGGCGTCGCTTTCGCGGTGTCGATGCCATCTAATGTCCCGCCAGTGTGGCGGAAATTTGGGGTTCGTCCAGCTTTATGGGACGCGATGAGTGATCTGCGACCCGTTCTTGAACGCAGCCACAGACAGAGCTGGCAGACTCGAGGGGGCCAATGGTCAACCCGCCTCCGTCCAATGTTCCGCCATACTTTTCCCCCGCGACGCGAGTAATGAGCTGTCAGGGCAAGCTTGTGGCACAGTTTCCCAAACCCAGCTCAACGGCGATGAACCCCGTGGTGATCGTAATCCTCGACAGGCTATTCGTTCGTTCCACAGCTGTCAGCCAGATGCCGTTCGGTAGTGAAGAGGCGGAGCCATTCCGTCTAGCTCGTATCGACCAATCCAGAGCGAGAGCGAACCCGAGACCGAAACCCTTACACCGTGCTATGCTGGGCAGCGTGGCATTGCTAGAGAAGCATGGACGCTCTCATCATACCGGCTGCGGGCCGCGACTGCGCGGAGAGGGAACCGTCGCTTCGCTGGCCGTCGGTAATTCGAGTGAAACGCTGCGGGTGAGTCGAGCTCGCGCGAGCAATGTCAGCGGAACGAGAGATATGGGATGGGGAGGTGTCACTTTGCACATGTTCACCTAGAGATAGGATTTCTTCTAGAACCCGAGCAGAGGGTCTTGTTGCCCATGGAGCTCCAGAAGGGCAATCCCCGCCCTTAAGGCTTAGACAGCTGCTTGTCGTACTCGCTCTCGTCTGAAGTCAGGAATAAAACCAGCGCGATGGAACGCCCTACCAGACGGTTTGGGAGCTGAGGCCTCAAGCTCTTTCTCGGACACCCTTTTCACTCTTTTTGTTGCATCTCGGCCTTCAAAGACACTAGACGCATCATGGCGCTCCTCACCTTTAGTCTGGCCAACACGGCCGGCCTGGTATTTGGCCTGGTGAGTTGACTCGGGTACCTGTACCGACGATGATCGTGGTAATCTAACAAACTTTAAACCAGTTCTTCCTCTACACCTTCGGGCATATGTTCTACAACCTCTACCTCCACCCACTCCGAAGATTCCCCGGTCCGTTCTGGATGCGCGCAACATGGCTGCCGTTCTGTTACAAGCTGTGCACGGGTACTTTGCCTTACGATATGCTCGACCTCCATAGACAGTACGGAACGGTTGTGCGTATCGGCCCCGACGAGCTTGCGTTCCACGACTCCCGCGCATGGAAGGACATTATGGGTCACCGCCCTAGCGGCGGCGCCGAGATGGACAAGTCGCAGAAGTTCTACCGTGCTGTTCCCGGCGCGCCCTCCGATATCGTCAACTCCGGTCGTGAGGAGCACTCCGCCCTCCGTCGCTCCCTGGCGCATGGTTTCAGCGAGCGCAGCATGCGTGACCAGCAGCCCATCATCAAGCAGTACATCGACCTCCTCTTCCAAAGACTCCACGAGCATTGCGACAAGGGTGCTAAGGCTCTCGACTTGGCTGCTTGGTATAACTACACCACCTTCGACATCATCGGCGACTTGGCTTTCGGCGAGGCTTTCGGCAGCTTGGACAACTCCGACTACCACCCTTGGGTGAAGGCGATTTTCCAGATGGCGCGCGTCGGCACCGTCCTCCAGACCATTACCCACTACCCCTTCCTCGGAACGATCATGATGGCCTTGGTCCCTGAGAGTGTTAAGCGCGAGCAACAAAAGCACGAGGAATTCACTACGGCCAAGCTGCAGCGCCGCATAGACATTGGACACGAGCGACCCGATCTTATTGAGGGTTTGTTGAGGAAGAAGGATGACTGGGTAAGTGGCGCTTCTATTGCCATGCTCACTTCATAGCTAACGCCGCAACAGAACATGACTTTCCCCAAGTTGAAGGCCAACAGTAGTATTCTCATCATTGGTGGTTCCGAGACCACGGCCACCCTCCTTTCCGGCGTCACCTACTTCCTCTTAACGAACCCCATCGCGATGAAGAAGCTCACGGACGAGGTTCGCTCCGCTTTCAAGGATGAGAGCGAGATCGACTTCGTATCTTCCAGCAACCTGCCCTACCTCCTTGCTTGCTTGGAGGAGGCTCTTCGCATGTACCCTCCTGTGCCCATCGGCCTGCCCCGTGTCGTCCCCGCCGGAGGCGCCACCATTTGCGACGAGTTCATTCACGAGGGAGTAAGTGCATCTTCACGTGGTCGATTACAGGCTCTGTCTAACCTTTCATAGACGACCGTCTCCGTCTACCAATGGGCCATGTACTACTCCGAGAAGAACTTCGTTGACCCCAAGAGCTACCACCCCGAGAGATGGCTTGGCGACCCGGCGTTCGCTAAGGACAACAAGGACGCTTTCCAACCCTTCCACCTCGGACCCCGCAACTGCATTGGTAGAAAGTGAGTAATCTTCCACGCGCCAGGCCACTGGGAATACGGTGACTAATACGTATATGCGTTTAGCCTGGCTTACGTCGAGATGCGCATCATCCTCGCACGCATGCTCTACAACTTTGACATGAAGATTGCCGACGACAGCCTCGACTGGGTCGGCAAGCAGAAGATTTACCTGCTCTGGGAGAAGGGCCCCCTCAACGTCTACCTTACTCCCGCCAAGCGCTCTTGAGTGCGCTGTTGAGACACGTCTAGACACGGCGGATTTTCGAAGCATAATCCAGCGAATACGCGCACGGCGTCGTTTTCGTAATCGATACATACTTTATTAACGGTGTCGGCATTGCGGTGGGTGCGATACACCGACAGCCCGTACTGAAAGTGGGCATCATCATGAGCGTTTCCTTTATCGGGTCTGGTTTGGAATTCCTAAAGCATCATACATACGTCTCGAGAACTATAGACCTCAGCATTTCCTAGTAAATTTAAAGCATTCCCCCACAAATGAGGTTGTTTTTGTTTGGAGTTGACGCGCCGAAGGTTTCTCAACAGCCAAGGTTGCAACTCTCACACCCTGGCCCAATGATAATCATGATCCGGCATCCTTGCTGAGCGGGAATGAAGCAAAGTCTAGAACACCGAGCGGACTTGTCGATTGCCGTCCTAGCAGAGCCTAGTTAAGCGCGCGCCAGCCATGCGGCTTGAACCAGCAGCCAAGTTCGTTTATATGCTCCCATGAAACGTCGTCGGAATTTTGATTGATTCTCTTATATTTATTTGATCGTCTATGGGCAAGTATCTAAAAACATTTGAGGAACAGTTTGAATAATAACCACGCAAGGGTAGTATGTGATGGTATAAGTTGAATAGGACTCCTGAGGAAAGGCTCGTACTGCGTTGGATTTGGCTCAGAGTCCAACATGCAACAGCGCATGGAAAGAGATTGCATAGAAACAAGATCCCGCTATCCTCCCAGTGCTAAATGAAGATAATGTTAAGTAACAAAACAGGCCCTTATCCTTGTTCTTTCGGGCTCGAAAACCCTTCGGTCATCCTGATGTCCGCAGCCTCAGTCGTCGTCGCTTGCAGGCTCTTCTACGTTGTTCTCAGCTTCATCCAATTCGCCTCCTTCATCGTTCTCTGTTTCGGTACATTCTGACTCTGTGTAGTCCTCCAGATCACCCGAATCCTCTGTCTCGGATGGGTCCCAGTATGACACTTGATCCCATGGTGATGCATCAATCTTCTCCTGCAACACTTGAATGTTCTCGTCAACCGACTCGAGCGCGGCTTCTACCATCTGCTCTCGAACCTGAAGCCTAATGGTCTCGTACGTCCGCAGCGATCCCCATTGCTCCCAGTCCCTCTTTTCACTAATAAGTGACTGCAAGACTGCTGTAGCTCCGTGGTAAATACCATCTTCGAGATGCTGGCGGATGCGCTGTAGTCTGCTGATGTCAAGTTCCAAGCTTTGATCTCGAAGCTTCTTGTATAAAGCAACAAACACATTTTTCTCCTGGAACATGGGCCTTCGGCAAGAGCCCAAAAACCATTGTGGGATGTGCAAAACCCTAATAAAGCAATCCCATGGAGTATCATGCCAATCATCCTCCTGATTTACATTTAAAACTGGAAGGGGCATTTCTATCAAGTACTGTAGTGCCTCAAGCCGGGCCTCTCTTGCTGCTAAATGCAACAGATTTCGTTTCCCTCTCAACTTTGTGATCTGAGCGCCGGCTTCAATCAGACATTTCATCACGTCCGGCTGGTTGTCGAAAATAGCGCGATCCAACGGTCGTTCTTTTTCGTTGTTCATAGCATTGACATCGGCTCCGGCTTCTAGAAGTAGACGTATTCTGGTCATTGCTGCTCGTCTAGTAATCTTTACCCCATCCAGAGTACTACTTCCCATGTCGTGCAAAGGAGTAAATCCCCGAAGACATCGTGCCTTCGCTGAGGCCCCTGCGGAAAGCAAAATCTTCACAATCGCCCCCGGGTCTTCTGCTGGTTCGATATGTGGACCTGAGGCGAAATGCAATGCCGTCTCTCCAGACGTCGAATTTGCGTTGACCGAACAACCGGCATCTAGTAGGTAATTCACAAGATCGGTATGTCCGTTTGTGGAAGCCTGAAACAGTGGAGTATTTCCTTTGTAGTCCGGTTGATCAATGTTGCACCCCAGACGAACAAGTTCTCGCACGGCGTAAAGATTGCCGTTTTTGGATGCAAGTGTCAAAGGTGTATGGCCTTCGCCATTCCATTGGTCAACAGCCCAGGGATATTTGGTGAGAATGGTTTCCAAGTCATGTGTACTTGTTGTAATTTCGTCCCGATCAACAGCATCATGAAGCTTAGTTTGTGCTGTATCAACAACGTCTTCTCCGTATGAGGCTATGAGGCGCAGCGCAGCGGCCTTTTGGGTTGACAAATCAGTGCGTCTTAGTTCACGGTTGGCGGAAAAGAACCAATCTCTGAAAGGCCGATAACCTAGATGTCAGCTGAATGGGTCAAGCTATGCCATAATGGCCAAATGGGCCCTCACGGATTATAAGAGTCTTTGCGTAAATGCTCAGCCCAAAGTTTGATAAGAAATTCCATTGTCTCTGGTCTTGCCCAATCAATTGCAGTCTTAAAGATGAGCCTTGAGTTAGCAGTGTGAGGTTACAGAAAGATAATTCGGTCTCAATACAGGTGCTCACCATAATGATGTGCTGTCCGTCAGGGGTACGGTCGTCTGGTAACAGGCGACCATACGCTAGCATGGAACCCCTGACTGCCTCTTGGTCGTGTAGCTCTATAGCCAACAAAGTGTCATCATTGTTAGGCACCACTCTGACTGATCGCAAAGAAGACCGCAGTTCGCGGAAGCTGTCAGTGTAAACCTGAAATGAGATAAATTTTGCGCAAAGCCACGCCGGTAACTGATATCCAAAAGTTGCTGAAGACCTTTTGGTACCTTTGCAGCCGAGGTCGGTACATTCGCTATTGCCTCCTAGTAGTAGATGCTGGTCGTATGTGACGGATAGAGAACCGATGAGAGTTCCAATCCAATTAGGATATCTGACTGCAGAAGGCCGAGAGCTGTGGCAGCGGCAGCGACATGGTTGAGGACACCCACCGGCACTTGAGAATCTGGCTTCAAAAACGACCGTGTCCATTCCGACTATTTTCTTCTCGTCCGACGGTCGTCCATCTGCAGACAGCAGTGAGATTTGTCTCATCTTTGTTTCTACTTGCCCAGAAATGGCGTAATCTTCCTCATTTCTGAACCCGTTTCTGAAAGTAGAGGCGATAGACAAGGCGTCGTCTCCTTTCGAAGCGTCCGTTTCAAAGTCTGAGGCAGACCCTGAGTCGTGATAGCTGGCGGATCGCAACGTGAACCTTTCAATGTGCAGTGACATTTGTCTTTAGCTGACGTTTGTTAGCCTCAACTGTCTGCGAGCAAATTCGTGTTTGGTGAACATCAGTATACATACACTGTGCCCTTCAAGTTCAGGGTAACCAGCGCAAGTTGAAGGGCTGAGCGGGCATCGCGAGCTTTGTCGCGACACTGCTGTAGCTCCTTTTGCATCAAAAACCATCTCGTCATTCTAGGCTTGATCTTGCCATTTTCTCCAACCTGGGTGCATTTCAGGTGAACTTTCTCGAGTTTGTTTGCAATATGGGTGATTTGGCCTCTGGCTAGCCGGAGGTCCGGACCTTCGATCTCGTTGTCGTGGAATGTCATTCCTTGCGTGCTGGCTGCCTCCACAGCAGCTCGGAGACTTTCGATCTGTGTGACACATATTCCGCATTAGTCACAGTGGTTGCAAGGAGTGCCATGTAATAGAACACGCTCGAACGCATCTTGGGACTTGCCTCGTTGTTGAGCGATGCTAGCTCGTTGCCGATTTTCGGGATTTCTTGAAGCAGGTTTATCACATGGCGACCGGCCAACAACGCTTGGCCGATGGCGATGAAGCTGGCAGCAATACCTATGGCCTCCATCTTCGGAGCAATTCGCTAATGACTTGATAGTCTCGGGGATCAGAGATGTTCCCTCCAGGTTCGGGGGATTTGAAAACTTGTCGGAAATCCGAAGTCGACGACCAGCCAGAACCTCAGCCTGATCCGACACATGCTACCCGACCCCGCCGCTTCCATCGTCTGACTGTGCATAACCAGTACCAATCATGTTGGCTGAAGTCGCATGCAACGTGTTCGTCTATTACGAATGGACATGGCATTGGCGGCACATTCTAGCTGCCTTATCTAGTGGATTCTCATTGCCATGGAATCCTACTGGTATGCTTAGCCAAGCCATTCGTCAAGCCACCGCACCAGGACCAACCGGTACACCAGTTGCTGGCGTTCAATCTTCATCAAGTGAGGACTGCTGTATCCCATGGATTGGAGATTTATGAGCCACAAGCACTCACTAATATCTCTACGTGTAACTTCTCTAACGATCCACTACTGTTGTCCCCCACCCAGCGACTGAACCCGTCCAAGCTCAAACAACTCAACCCTATTGCGACCCGCTTCAACTCCACAAACACGCAATCAACATACCATTCTCCATCAATGAAATTGCACCCACAACCGTGCATCCACCACGTCTCACGATGCGTTCAACAGTGCAACAAGCCCTGATGGTCTAGCGGTATGATTCTCCCTTAGGGTTGTCTTCACGACTCCTCCGTTCTGGGAGAGGTCCCAGGTTCGATCCCTGGTTAGGGCCCATCTGTTTTTGTTTTGTCTTCGAAGTTTCCGATTTCGACTTTTGCCGGCCGGGAGACGCATTACAAGCAAGTCAGGAACAACTGCAATATCACTGATCTATTTCGACACTTATGGGTACTTTTTATCTTGAACTTAGCTCTTACTGCTATGCCCGCATGCAATAAGGGCGTGGTTTCATCGTTGACATGCAACGCCTTGCGCCCTATTACCTACACATCATCACAACGCCCTACGCCTGTCCCCATCCACTAAGGTGCCAACCTAACTCCAGAATCGGATGCTGGGTGTCGTGATCGAGGTTCAGTCTCTATAAGTTCCACGCTCGAATGGATGAAAGCAATTCTCAACTGTCTAATTACCTTCTGCATGAAGTGAAGTAACCTACCTCCGTAACTCGACCATGCCTGACCAAAGATCATTCGTTTGGGAATCATTGCCACTGGAGGCATCGCAAAAGCATTGTAGGCCACATTCAATACATTGGATGGTGGATATTATGCTAATCTTCTCTGCCAGTGGCAAGGATCTTTCGGTCGACCCCGTCACACGCAGTGTAAAGGACATTCGCCATGAACTGGTTGTTGCCGCATCTTCGTCGTCAAAATCGAGGGCGGAATGTCTAAGAGAGTGCGGTGCGCCAGAGCACGCAATTGACTACTCATTTTATGCGGAACTCGCTCAGGATCCCAGAGTCGATGTAATCTACATCGCGACGCCCCATTCGCACCACTACCAGAACGCCATGATGTGTTTGGAGGCCGGGAGGAACGTGCTCTGCGAGAAGGCGAACGGTCAACGCCAAGCAAGCCCGAGCTTTGGCCGCAAAGGCCAAAGAGAAGAACCTCCTCCTGATGGAAGGGATGTGGACGCGGTACTTCCCTTTGTCCATCTACGTTCGCGAGTTGGTCACTTCGGGCCGACTTGGACCAGTTGAACGCGTCTTGGCCGAACACAGCCTACCTTACGCAGGGCTATTCGATGACGATGGTCACATCACATATGGTCAACCCTCGTCTCGCCGGTGAAATACTTCTAGACGGAGGGATCTACAGTTTGACTTGGGTTTTCCAGACGCTGTATCACACACAGCCGGCCGATTCTAGACAACGGCCCATCATTAAGAGTGCCGTTGCCAAGTATGCCTACTGGTGTTGACGCGATGACAACCATTCTTCTGGAGTTTCCTCGGAGCCAAGAGAACGGTGGCCCGACACATGCAGTTGCCTCAACGTCTTCGGGGTTGTCTAACGATGCTGTGGCAGGCGCAAAGGATGCGATCGTGCCCAATATTCGCATTCAAGGTCCCAAGGGAGAAGTCCAAGTGTTTCCTCCTGCCTACAGACCCACTCGCACAAGACTTGTTCTGAAAGATGGCACGGTAGAAGACAAGCAATGGCCGCAACCGGGACCGGGAGTTGGCAGCGGATGGTACAACGGGTATGGCTTAACGCCTCACCCGGAGGGCGAAGGTCACGGTCTCTTTTGGGAAGCTGATGATGCCGGAAGGGCTCTAATCGAAGGAAGAAAAGAAGGGAGCTTCTTAGGGCTTGATGAAAGCATCTTGGTTATGGAAAAAATGGACGAAGTTCGGGATTCAGCTGGTCTGAGGTATCCTGAGGAGATTGAAACCACCAATTTTCCTACTCAGATCTGAGTGGAATCTACTGATCGATATTGAGAATTACAAGTTTATTCCAGTCCATCTTTTGGGACTGGAATCATGCACAAGCTCATTGTCAAGTTGTGATGGGACCATCTTTGCTGTCCGTATGCTCAGGTATGCTGGGCCTACATCAGACCTCGCGGAAGCTTCGCGGCTTAATTTAGGCAAACCGGGCTTTCTGGCCGCAAGGGGTGTTTGCGCATGACGAATGGAGCTCACCATCATCTCACATAGCTCGCAGTTGTTTGTTGTCTGTCGAGCGCACATTCCACTTTCAGATCCATGAACTCCAGCATCCCCTGACTGCATAATCACACCGTAAGGTAGTCCGTCATAGCACCACTCGAGCGCGACTCTCTCATTCCCTTTCATCATAAGCGAGTTTGTACGAGCAGAAAACATGCAGGGCAGAAAGAAATCTACAAGTGGCTTCTTAGCTGAAGGAACTAAGACTTGATAGTCAAGAAGTAGTCAAGAAATATCTCAGACTCAAAACAAGGCACGTACAGCATTTGGCGCACCCAGCCAAACCTCCTCACACCGCTGCAAGGTTACATGGCAACGTGCATCGCCAAAATTTCGCGACATGCAGTGTGAGTATACGCAACGTAAGGAGGCACACTACCCCTCGAACATGTGCACAAAACAGTTCGGAGATGTTCGTTGCAATCAGTATATCAGCTATGATTCACCCAGCCTTAAGCTTCCCTATTTTCAGTGCTGTCACCTCTGACTGCCTAGCCATCGCCGCATTCGGCATCATTGATCACTTTGGGAAACCATGTTCACCCAGCTTTCTGTTCTATTTGTGTGGCTTCTATATGTCGCAGAGGCTTTCCAAGACAACGCTCAAAGTCACACCTTTGGTCATTTCAGTAACTCGTCAAGCCCGGCCCCGCACCCGACCTGTCAGGATGGGTTAGGCTTCTGTAGCTCGTCAGAGGGGTTCCCTAGCCAGAACATCACCCAAGTAAGTGACTGAGAGGGCGGTGGCTTCTCGAAATTTCTGACGAGTTAGCAAATATCTCAACCTCCAGGTACGACGATCTCCGCCACAGCTGAGACCGCGCGGCGAAATGAAACACTGCAATCGACAAACGGCATTTCCTCTGCCACTTCGTCTCCAATCAGCATTTCCAAAGGGCCTATCTGGAGCAACAGCACAGATCCATCAGCTTCCCAGACTCGCTCGTCGTCGAAACCCGTTGAGAATCACTCAAGAGGTAATCGGACATCAGCTGCCTCGACGAAGATCACCTCAATCGGAAGTTCCAGCGTCGACATCAGCAGAACATTGACCTCAAAAGACTCGGCCTCCAGTCAAATATTGAAGACAAGTAGTCTGATTCACACCTTCTCGATACCTCTTACCAGTCAAACGCCTCCATCATCTCCGACCGCCAACCAAAACAACACCGCTTCCTCTCTGCTTCAACCTTCGAATACCGAAGTGCCTGGAAGCAAGTGGACCGTTCCTTGGGTCGACCCTCCCACTATAACATCATCCTTGGCGCATTGGACAGACAAAGCTGAATCTACAATCACCACAATACCCCCCGGAGCGTCCTTTCTGACTCTTTCCGACCTCACCGTTACAACGCCGATTATTATTACCACAACGCTACCAGGTAGCACCGAAGCAACGATTGTGCCAGGTGAGATGAATCCGCCGCCCTTTGGTCAATTCATGTTTGATTGCCTAATGCTTCGCAGTCATTGTCAAGAAAGAGAAAAAGACGAAAGAAGGCGGCGGAGACGACAACGATTTCATCTTAATCCCATTCATATGTCTCGGGTGCTTTCCTGGAGGATTTCCTCCCAAGATCAGCATAGAGTTCAAGCTGCCTGAGTTCTGTATCAAGATTTTGTGGTTCGAGATCGGGAATTGCCCTACTGACGATGGCAAGAAAGGGGGAGAAGACGGCGGCGGAGACAAAGGGGGAGACGACAGCAACAACGATGACGACGATGATGATGATGACGAAGACAAATCATCCTCAGAATCCTCAGCGTCGTCTTCAACATCGAGCTCTTCTTGCACAGACACCGTCACTGCGACCCACCGGACAGTGTATTGCTCTGTGACCCAAGGTCAGTCGTCGCTTTGGTTTACCCTTTCAGTCTGTCGGAATAGTTATCTGATGCATTTCCATCTCCCAGACATTCGTGGAGGCGAGAACGCAAAGGCCACTGCCGTTACTACGTGTCTCAGCAGTATCCAGACCGAGGTTACGGGCTGCAGCGTGCTCAACTCGGTCACCACAGTAACCACGACAAGGACTGGCAGCGAAAAGCCATACCCGACATGCGGTCCAGATGTTTGCGGTGACAATTGTCCGGCGCCAAGTGCGACATCTACCAGCAACCCAACCTCCACTAGCCAACCACCTCTACCGCTCCTCAAACGAGGGGATCCTGCCAATGGCGAATGGCGTGGCCCTGAGGACTACCAACTTGGTTACGACGAGTTTATGCCAGAGCAGATCAGGGAAGCTCGCAACGCCGCGACGGACCCTAACCCAGGCCCTGGCGGCTACAAACCTAAGCTTTTGAGAGTTCCGCCCTCCCATATGGACCCAGTCCACAATTTCAAAGTCTCAACTCAATGGGTATCTTTCAAAGACAATGTGGAGACATTAGCCATTGAGGGACTTTGGGGCTGTACGGCAGTGGTCGTTGTCTCTAACAGAGGTGCTTGGGTAAGCTACTTTTCGGAGGCTTTAATGGGAAGAAACAACCTGAATGATTTCAGGTCCGCGCTTGCTGACCATCGTCTCGGGTCTGGTGAGGGGGATCCAATGCGAGAGTGGAATGAGTACGGTATCGAAAACCTTATGAACGACCCAGGGGCCGGAGACCATGGGGTGATTTTCGGCGACGAGAACAATGATGACGAAAACATTGCGAGCCTCAACATACAGGCCTTCATCATCACGCCACGCCCGAGATATAGCTACTACAACGACGACGGTACTCCACGGACAGATCGCTTTCTTCAGAATCCCAATCACTTCATTATGCAGGTATTATATCCGCTCCACGTCGACTGGATCAGACAAGACTTGAACAGTGTGTTCCAGAACAGGCTTACACATTGGGTAACAACTCTTGACTATCCTACACCGATGCTTCTCTGGTCAGATTGGAAGGGATACCAGCAGAATCACTTGACACTTCAGGATACAGTCAACATACTGAAGGATGTTAACTGTGAAAAGGCCCGCGGGAAAACGATTGTTCAGTACAAACCAGCAGAGTCATGTAATGGAAGGGCTGAATGGCGTATCTTCTCAGATACCATGAGGCAACAGGGTGAATCCCGTTGGGTTCCGGAAGATGGTCAGGTATGGAGAGGTGGAAGGGCTGCTGACGAAATGGATTTGGACCCCGACCAACCGAGCCTTGCCCGCAGGAAGGTCTGCCCACGTCCTAGCCTGACTACCTCCTCATGTTCCGTCACTGTCACTGCCACGCATCAGACAGTGTTTTGTTCCGTATCTAAAGGTAAGTTCAGAGAGACTTCTTGTATCAAAGCAAGAACATTCACTGACTGGTTTATCCCAGCCGTGGCTGTTGGAAATGCCACCCAAACGACAGCTACGACAACATGCTTGAGCAGCGCATACACCACCGTCACAGGTTGTAGCGTCGCCAACTCAGTAGTCACAACCACGGTCGCGACCACGCAGACCTCCAGCGCAAGGGCTTTACCCACATGCGGGCCAGATTCCTGCGGTAGCTGCCAGCCGTTGCACTTGATACCACCACAAGAGCCGCCGCAAGAGTCTTTTGATGAACCCACGCAGCAAAGTGTTCCTCGGCCACTTGCGAAGCGTGGGGATACAGCCTACGGCTTTTGGCAAGACATTCACGATTCTCACAGTGGCTATCGCCAATGGATGCCAGCGCAAATCCGACAAGCACGCTTGGCGTCGCAAAATCCCTTTCCAGCAGAACCAGGAGCATTTAGGCCCACACTTCTTAAGGCAATGCCTGAAGGATTTGACTTGCCAGTATCCACGAAATTTGTGCTTTTCAAAGACAAGCCCGAGACTCTCGCCATCGAGGGACTCTGGGGCTGCACAGTCGTTCTTGTGGTATCCAATCGAGGTGCCTGGGCCGCTTACTTTTGGGAAAGGACGATGTACGATGAACAAGAAATGACACAAGCTCTAGACCAGTGGCGACATGGTACAGGAGAAGACGAAGAAATGTTTCAGTACAACGAACGTGGCCTCGACCAGCTGACCGATTATGAGCGGGATGGAGACGTGGGTGTTATGTTTGGCAACCCGGCAGACGAAGATGTTGACCATTTGAACATCAAAGCCTTCATCTTCGCGCCTCGACGCAAGCCGGTATATCGAAATCCCGACGGCTCGTCGACAGGTGATCTCAACAATGAACACTTCGCAGCGGGCGCTGTAGACCCCGACTTTGAGGATAGCGTGGAACTCATTATCAGAGACCTTCAAAGGAAGTTTAACGGCGAAATCGAGATTGATATCGTCGACTATCCCAGACCAACGCTTACACTCGCGGACTACGATTGGTGGATGGGTCTCCCTGACGATGTGGCAATGTCCGATCGGTTTCTTGTTCCTGTCATCAAGACCCTAATGGACGATGTCTGTAGGGTTCATCGAGGCAAGGTGATTCTCCAATATCAGCCCTCCAGATCCGCCTGCCAAGGTCTTACAGCGAAGTGGAGAGTATTTGCGGATGTCTATGGACAGGTTTCGACAGGGGAATGGCTGCCAGAAGAGGGTCAACGCTGGCAAGGCGCAGACCCGCCAGCTGAGGGGGGAGCGGCTCAAAAGAGACATGTCTGCTCCATGCCGACGATCATGCCTTCGTCCAACGCTTCTATAATGACTACCACGTCCAGAAGTGTACAAGGGGGATCTTTGACACCTTTTCCGTCAAGTTCACGGTTGTCGCCGAACGGTACTTGGTCATTTACTTTGCCAGCCAACACGTCAATCCCGATGACAAGACTGCTCTCAACAAGCTTCAGCTCACTTTCAACGATAAAATCGAACACAACGTTAACACCACGTTCCAGCACACTCTCGATCAACAGCACTCTGTTTTCTTCGATCACATCAAATGCGACATCTACAACACGGTCCAGGACACCCTCGATGAACAGTACTGCATTTTCCACCATGATATCGAACACGACCACAGCACCACGGCTCGGCACAACCTTGTTGAACGGCACTTCTTCGTTTGTGATATCGATCAAAACAACATCCCAGATGGTGACAAGCAAGCCCTCGTCGACAACGTCAACAACATCCTCATCCACTCCCAAGAAAACAACGACACCAATTCCTGAGAAGTTCAGATGCCTAATGGATCAAGACTGTCCTGAGTGCGAAGGAGACAAAGCCAAGAAATGTATATTGATTGTGATGCCAGGCATAGATCCGACCAAGGACAGCAAACCGTTCCTATGCGGTTGTCTCCCCAAGAGTCTGAGCAAATCTCCAACGCCTACTCCACCTGCAAAAACAACCTCGGCACCTCCAGTTCAGTGGACTGGGTCCTGCAATGAGAAAGGTGGGAGATTCGAGAAAGACAGGGCCAAAGAGATTGTTGAAAAGTTCTGCGAAGTCGCGTTCGAAAATGAGTGGAGCGACGAGTGGTTCGCTGAGAACAGCAGGACCACCTTCAACAAGGACATCATATTTTATAGCGAATATGACCAACAGGTGTGGAGAGAAGATTTCGAGTTCGTCATCAAAGTCAGCATTCAGTCGCACAAACAGAATGAACCGCAAGGCGAAGGCTCGGACCTCAATAAAGCCTTGAAAAGGCTCCGAGAGGACGTTTCCGTCTGCGAGAAGGAGTTTGGTCATCTGATCAAAGATTGTGAGTTGAGGCCTCATTACCCAACCTCCATTGATACTCACAGTCTACTAACATAATACAAGGTGAATGGGTTGGGAAAGGCCCCAACCGTCTGTCTCTTCCCGCGGGAGGAAGTCGCCCTAGCCTATGCATGGTATGGGAGCTATATGCAGATATAGATGATTGAGGACAGGTGGTTTAAGACTGATTTACAAGAGAAGCGCCGTATTTAAGTGGTCTGTCAATAAATGCTTTGCTTCTTCTTTCCGCATAGCTTTCGTTCATCTCTTCTTCACCTTTTAGCCTTTGCAAGTCGAAAAAGAGCGACTCAATTCATTCTCGAAGATTGCATCGTTTGGAGGAATTGAGATATTAGTCCTCATTGATATGCCTGACAAAATGTTTTTGAGCCTGGTAATCCGCGCAAATGCGGTTGTGAAAATCCAACGTGTTGTTCAGAAGTCGATCAACGGTACTTGACGCGATTCTTTTATTCGACGATGTCGCTAAATACAACCGGCGCTGAAAACACCTATGAAAAGGCGCACTGCTTCTTACAGCGAGAAACCCAAACCGTCAGTCACCATTACAACGGCTGCAGTCTGTCCCTTTCAACTCCACGTGGTTATGTCACGTAGTTCAGTTACTTACGTGAACCCGCTGGTTATTCCGATTCTGGGGAACGTGATCTATCCCACCGGGGAAGCTTACTGAGTAAGAAGAATCCCCGAGATTATAATCCGCTGGGCTTGAAGCTTGATGATAATCAAATCGATCCAATCAATCGGCAGGGACTACAAACAAGCGGTGACCGCGAGATCCAAGGCAATGGCACCTCACAGGGATCAGCTTGCCGGCTCACATGTAAACAGATGAACTGCATGCTGATCGAGGAAAGATAAGACGAGCAGAATACATTCACGTAACGAGAAGAAGCGCTCGCGACTCATGAAGGCCTTCCACAATCAGCTAGATCCACTTGCCATACAGCGGCCCGCTCAGCATGCAATGTCGGCACTCGATGAAAGCTGGAGACACAAGCTTTTTGACACTGACCACCTGATATGATGAGCTAGGACTTATACTTGGATCGAAATGAGAGGCAGGTAGATCGTGAGTGGGAATCCGTGAGTATTCACCCAACCCAAGCCATACTGAGGTGATTGGGCATCCAAAAATGGCGACTGAGCGTTTAGTTCAGTGAGTCGGACCCCTCATTACTCCCCGCGTTGATATGGAGATCGATACATGTTCAGCTTAGTTCAGCCGGGGTAGCCATGTCGTGGTGCGCAGTCGCTGCCAAGCCCTGACTCGCGATGGAGACAACCGATAACACATGGGCCCCTATCAAAGGCGGGCCCATTTCATAACTAAACGGTCGCCCTCTTCCCCACGAAGTCGCGTTTTGTTTGCCAGCGTTGTCATTTTCTCAGAAAAGCATTCCTCATTGCAAAATGGCGCCGGGACGACAAGTGCAAACGACCATCAACTACTTTGATGACCCTGGGGTGCCTTTGGTGCCCATGATCATTGGAGGGTAAGACAGCAAATGCCCAATGAAACTTTATTGAGGCTAACTCGGCACCACAAGTCCGACTCCTGGAAAGCCCCAGCCCAAGGTCGCCATCCCTACAACCATCACCGACGTCACCGGGAAGGAGGACGAGTTCACGCTTGATGTCCAAGGCTTTCACTATGTGAAGCACGAAAGTCAGGTAACCAACTGGGATGACGATGAGGAGATCAAGCGGGTGAACTATCCTGAGATGGAGAAGCTATGCTGGCAAGTGCTGCAGGAGACCGACAACCTGTAAGCCAAGCTCCTTTGCCTGACCCTGTCAATGTCGCCGTTGCATGTATTAAGCTTTCGGCTCATGCGTCTAGCCCCAAACCCTCCGAGGTGCACATCTTGACGCACATCATCCGCCGCGGTCCCAAGGATAACCAGGGTCCCAAGGGCCCGGCACCGCTGTACGGTGTCCATGTCGACCAGTCGTTTAATGCCGCTGAGGGAGTCGCCCAAAGATGGCTTGGCGACAGAGCCGCAGACCTTCTCAAGAAGCCGCGTTACCAAATCATCAACGTAAGACCAATCCCAAACCGGCTTGCCTATCTTGGACTAACAGGAGGCAGATGTGGCGCCCAATTCGTCCCATCACTCGGGATCCTTTCGCCGTCTCTGACGCGCGGTCCATCCCCGACTCAGACCTGGTCTTCGTGCCCGTGCGCTTCCCGGATCACGATACGGAGGCAGTTGAGGTGCGGCCGCCGACGGGCTCTCCTCACAAGTGGTACTTCAAGGACAAGCAACAGACCGATGATGTGCTCTTCTTCAAGCAAGTTGACTCGAGCAAGAAACCTGGGGTTCCTAGGAGAGTTCCCCACTGCGCATTCAAGGACACTGAGCTTCCTGAAGGAGAGGGAGAACCGAGAGTCAGTATCGAGGTTAGAGCTTTTGTGTTTTACGATGAAGAATGATAAGCGAGAACGAAGAATTCCAACAAACACCTTGAAAGGGGCATTGTTCCAAGCTCCAGTGCTTCAAGTCCATCGACCTGTCTCAAAGCAAGCCAGAGACTTGGCCTCTTGACCAGGGGATGTAAAACAAACAAGCGGAATAAGGTGAACGTCATTAGCCCGCGTGTATTTGCTGCGTCAGTAGTCGTCCCACTTGGGTCCGGTTCCGGCAACCCTAGGACACTATGAGCTTGAGATGAGATGGACTTATCCGCGCCGCTCACGTCGCACGATGTAAGATGACAACACAGCTCTTGAAGTATTGTTCTGAATGCTGGCGAGGTATGCGCGTGAGTTGTCTGAAGTGCCGCGCCCAGGCATGGGTCCGCTCTTACCAACAACTTCGTCAAAAGTGGAAGTAGTACTAGGTACCTGCTCATACCAGAAGAGTATAATACACTCCTTGAAGGTATGAGTATGGCTTAGCCTTGTAAACAAGTAAAACGGCCTTACGAATCGTGAGGATGTCGAATAAAAATCGATTCAGTATCTGGGGCAAGCTCTCTTTCACGGGGCACTTTGCCGATGCCGCGTGGAACAAACACTCGGTAGTTGTAGTGCACCTAAGGTATGGCATATCGCGGCGCCTTGTTTGTATTATGGCTATGCACTCTAACAAATTCCATCTTTCTCCTTTGCTCATCTTTCTCCTCCATCTCCAGCTGGAGGCACCCCGTGCGCTACTCATTATTCAAGCGGGTGGATTATTTTGGCCAAGAGCATAACCCAAGAATGAAAGCTGCGGACCGTCTACTCGTCATCGTTGATGTCAATGACGGTCTTCTTCCACTGGCGGGCAGGGATCTTGCGCTTGAACATGATGTCAATCTCGCGAACGGAGCGTCCCTTCATCTCAGGGACGTAGAAGTATGCAAGGACGAAACAGACGAAACCAGTGGCACCCCAGACGTAACCGCACTTGCCGCCCAAGTTGACACCCTATTTTCATCATTAGCGTGCTGTTACACTTTGGGAAGATGGGGGAGTAAGCTTACAGTCGTGTTAAGCATGTAAGTTGCGAGGAAGATGCAAGGAATGTTCACAACGTAGTAGGCGGCACGTCCAATACCGGTCGTCAAGGGACGGAGGCGAATAGCCGATGTCTCCGCGATAATGACCCAGGAGGCGGGAGCAGGGCCCAGTGTGAAACCGACAGAGACGATAAGGCCGAGAGAAGCCATCGCCAAAGACGAAGAAGTAGAGCGCTCGACGGATCCGGCAATACCGAGTGCGACCAGGAAGACGACGTTAATCAGAGAGCCCCAGACGTAGATGGTTCGGCGGCCAAGGTATGTCGTCAGAATCCAGGAAAGCATGACGAAAACGGTTTGCAGAGCGGAGGTGATAAGACCAAGGGCGAAGGCAAGTTGGGAGCCGATACCGGCCTCTGTTCACACGTCAGTATGAAATCTTCATCGTCGACCTGTAATTCATAGTAATTCAAGGAACTCACGTCTGAAGAAGTAAACAGCTTGGTTGGCGATAAGGTTACCCGTAAGGTTCTGTGCCGCATATACACCACAAACAATGAGGGTGCGGTAGGTGTCAACGCCTCGGAACAGTTCCAGATAGCTGGGGTCCTTGACGGTCTTCTCGAGGTCAATAGTGCGGCGCATCATGGCAATGGATTCTTCAGCACTGGTGCCCGAAGCACGACCCAGGCGTCGAACTGACTTCGCAGCTTCCTCAAGGCGTCCCTTACGGACCAACCACCAAGGTGACTCCGGAGCAAGGAAGAGGAGGATGGCGAGAGGGGTGGGGAACATCCATTGAAGCGCAATCGGGACCCTGGATAATTGTTTTGTCAGCAAAGATGAATTAAATGAAGAGGGTAAAGAATCACAAACCTGTAGGCACTGGGGTCGAGCTTGCTCTCATACACGTAGCAAACACCGCCCACGATAATGGCGCCGATAGCCCAGAACATCTGCAGCATCTGGGTCGCAGGGGCTCTGAGTCTCATGGGGACGATCTCACTGCAGTACGCAGGTGCGTTGGCGATGAAAATGCCCCAGGGAACACCCTCCAGAAGCTGGCTGACGAACATGACCGCGAGCGAGTTGGCGAAGTAGAAAACAAAGATGAAGGCGTTCAAGAACATGAGACCAGTGATTGTGGCCCAGCGGTATCCGATTCTGCTGGTGATGGGACCGGCGATGCAGACACCAATGATGGCACCAAGAGGACCGCCCATCTGGAGAGCAGATTGCCACGATGCCTCGATCTGCATGACACCATCCTTGTCTTCGACACCGAAGGTATTCTTGAACTCGTCCATGGCGACGAAAGCACCCATGAGGAAGACGCAGTACGACTCCATGATCTATCCGTAATTGTCAGCTGCAGCTCCCCAAAGCGGGCGCGTGGATAGAAGGCCGGGTAGCTTACAATTGTCGTGGACATGATGAAAGCCCACATGGAGGCCATTGGGTAGAGCTTCACGGCCTCCAACACTCCCATGTTGAACTCCGCCTGCTCGGCCTCAATGGCGTCCAACTTGTAGTCCGCAGGCTTCGACTTCTCGTCGAGATCGGCGCCATGGTTGATCTCGTCGGCATAAGCCTCAATCTTGGCGGGATCGCCGCTGGGCGACTTGGAGTCGACGGTGTTGCTCATGTTGGAGATCGGAGGTGTTGGTTGGCCGGGTCTGAGGAGAGAGAGCAGAAGAGGAGAGGGGAGAAAGGGAGCTGGCGATGGGCAACCTGTTATTAAAGGTCTTGTCTCACTCGCCCATGTCCAGTCCCCTCGCTTACCCAGTCCAGTCTTCTTCCCAGCCAATACAGACGAGGCAACTGGGATGTCAATCCCACACGCGCAATCTGGGCAACCCCAAAATCCCCAGCGCCGCTAGCCCCGGCTCCCCGCAATGACCAAAACATCCCACAAAACCCCAGAGTGTCACCCGCCTTTTTCTAGCGCCGGATATCGGGTCTTGATACAACGAGCTCGGTGGAGAAATCTGTTGTGCGGCGACGCGCTCCAATGGGGACGGCGTCAGGGGGTTGAAAGCGGCGCAGCCCGTCGATTGGTTCGTCACGTCGTATTAATGCGCGGGCACATTACTGGCCCGGCAACTCCAACTTCATAAAGGGCCGAGTTGGGGTAA
Organism: Colletotrichum viniferum; assembly: GCA_020226115.1. Taxonomy (NCBI): domain Eukaryota; kingdom Fungi; phylum Ascomycota; class Sordariomycetes; order Glomerellales; family Glomerellaceae; genus Colletotrichum; species Colletotrichum viniferum. The sequence goes on along the minus strand of JAGFBE010000028.1, from coordinate 331,102 downwards.
ATCGCGGGGGTGTTGTCGGCCCTGGATGGCCCGCGTGTTGGAACAATGGCAGCTCTCCCTCCCATGTGACCCGCGACTAATTACTGCTGCTAGGACGCAATTGGCAGCTAATCCCGTCCCTAGGGACATGCAGACAGGGGGATCCCGTTCCCAGGAATGAAGAGCGTAGGACAAACCTGTTCCCATGAACATGAAGGAGGGGTAGGGTTCCTGTCCCCCGGATTCAGGTCGCTGGAACTAGTGCCCTTCCTGGGAACGAGGAGGACGGGTGAAATCTAGAAAACGCGAAAGCTGCTGGGCCGCATGGCTTTTAACAGCTAGCACAGAAGGTCATTGTTGGTCCACAGGCGCTCCGGCAATCGGTCGATCTCGGTCCGACAACTTCACGACTCAGCACTGTTGGTAGAGAGAACACACCACATGGCAAGCCAAGGGTGGCATTGCAGATGTCAGATGCTTGTATGGGCTCGGCGTGCGTCGTTTTAGCCGCGTTCGTGGAAGCTTGTCATGTTTCATTTGTTGTTTTGAGACAACAAGTTCCAATTGCCTGTTTACCTACCTACCTACCTACCTACAGAGACCAGCCAAGATACATGGTCTGTTGAAAAGAAATTTGGACGTACATTTATCTGTGTGGTTTCCAGCGCTTTGGGACGAATGCCGTAGCGTGAAGTAACTCAACTCACCTTTTTCCTACAACCCTTCCAACTGTAGTCTTTTGAAAAACTGTTTGGAACCTTCCACTTCACCAACTTCTGACATTTTATCAACCTCCTCGAGTGACGTCTCATCTTCCCGCATCCATCGGGACCTCAAACGAAGTTTATCAATAAACTCGTTCCATCCCGGTTGCCGTGATGTTGTCGACAATGAGAAGTCCTTCGAATAGGACATTTTTTCGCAAGTGATGTTTCTCCAATCGTCCGATATTCCTGAAGCCTCTCGAAGGATGTACTTGGTCTGGAAGTATGCCGCATCGTTGAATGGAAACCCGTCAGCCATAGTCGAAGACGCGCGGAGGATCCTTGTCAGACCAGTTAGATACGTTCTGCTCGACAAAAGTCACTGGTTCTCAGATGTGATGCAGGTCCGCGAACCAAGATATCCTCCGTGTCCATGTAACACCAAGTTTTGGATCTTACAAAACCACGTTGGCGTCGACGGTGGACAATTGCACGATTCCTTCTTCAGGTAAAGGACAATATAATCGACGGACCAGCTGATCCGGAAGTATATTCGAGGGGGGCAGTCGTCTGACTCTTCAGAGTCAATATCTATGTCGGTGCTGAACGACTCACTGATCTGAGTCTTAGGGCGAATCCGTTGAGCCACGAACGCTGACTCATGATTATTGGCCGTGTCGATCAGCTCGTAGTACCGCCGAGATGATTCGTGAACATGCAACGTCCAAGCATTCCGTCGGTTGCGTATATGAATTCCATCCCTCCATGTCGGTGACCCAAAAGACCATCGATCGACTGCTGTCGAAGAACTCCCCTCACGAAGATCGAATCTTCGCGGCTCCAGGTAGAACTCTGTCCACACCATCCACCGAATCTCCGGAGGGAGAGACATGAAGTAGGTGAAAGAAGTAAGCGTCTTTGAAGAGTCCATGGATGGTGGAGCTTGGGATACCGAAATAGCCATTATGAGATTAACAATCGCAGATAATTTGGTGCAGATGAGCCTCAAGGCACGCGGGGAAAACTGAAAGCTTTTATACCCCCAATCCGTTTTCACAAGTTTTACAAAGTCCAATAGGCTTTGGTACATCTATGGACGCCAGCGAGGTAAATTACCTTGAAGGTCGAGGGTTCCGGCCAGTTGAGTCACTCGGCGGACGCCTGGCGCCCATCACACTCGGGGCCTGCCATCAAGGTCACAGCCAGGCATCCTTTCAGGGCTTTTCAGTTTAGGTAGGCAACAGGACCTTACCTGCACATCGCCCTTCAGTTTTGGACATTGTGTTATTAAGACCAGATGTAAAGCTGAGAGGATTACATTATATGGATATACGGAATAAGTAATACAGCATACTCGGCACGCACCCATACAGAGGTCGTTTGATAAATAGCCCACCCCAATTCATTAGTAGATGGGGAGAAGCTGGACAACACTGCAGCCTAGAAGTGGTCTCTGGCCAGCTCTGAAGAAGCTCAGAGCCACAGCATTCTCCCTCTTGCATGCCATGAATCCGCCGTTAGAACTGGCCTCTTTTGGGTCATCCAGGCCGTCAGCCGTGACAATAACCCCATGGGTGCCACCCGAGCAACTCAGCTCTACAGTGTTCGGGCTCGGTACTGTCGCGGTACCACCAGGGGTAATGACCATGCCGGCAGAAGGGGAAGACTCGTCACCGAGATGGGCAACGCCAACCGTGTCGTCATCGGTGCGGAAAATGGATCCTTGACCGGCCGGTGCAAGAACAATTTCGGCCACGCAATCGGCTTTGGAGACGTAGCTGAGCTATTGACCCTGAACATCGGGACCGAACTCCGGCGGGAGGTCGGGGTAGGTCATGTTGGCCCAGAGGCGGAAGCCGTTAGGAATATAGGCTCTTCTGACGGGGACGTGGCCCGTGGGCCGCCGTCACGGCGGCGACGATGGCCGTGGCTTGGATGAAAATTTTCATAATCATTTGACAAGAATTCAAGCTGAACGGCAATGAAACTTCAATCTAGTACGAGCTGTTTGGTGTCAACGTCTATTGTTCTGCATTGATTCAATGAGGTTAGTTCTCCTCTTCGACTCGAAGCCCGGTCTTCTTATACCGATCCCTTTCTGAGTGCAACGTTTCTCAAAGCGGCAGCGTCAAGTCCCTGGGCGTTCCAACAACACACCATACACGCGATTTCAGTTCTTCAATTACCTAACAATTTCGCGGGGCTCATACAATGACAGGCTCGTTCTTAAACTGCTTATGATCGCCCACAAAGGTTTAATGCTGTTCCCCTAAACGTCGTTCAGCATTCAGGCACCGCCCGATAGTGTTAAGCGGGCCGCCTCCTACCTCGGATCCTTCGAGCAAGCCGTCTTACGTGCAGATAGTCAAGATGCAGTCTCGGATCACCAGGGCTAGTGCTTAGGTGATACGAGTCCGCGTAAACTTTGCCGATTACAGCAGGAGGGCTTCTTGACATCAGACTGTCAATGCATCTATGAATCTCCAGAACATTCCAAAATTCCATTTAGCACAATGTTCTTTTGTTAAATCTCTCTATGAGGTCTCAGTCTTCTTCTACTTTAGCAGTTGAGGAGAAGCCTATTACCTGCGCGATTGATCATGGCTGGTTGTCAGATGTTTTGCTTCGACATGTCACTTATGCTTAGCCTGCAGGGAACAGTCCGAATGTCTCGTATTTCTAATGGAGCAAGACATGCATTCGGATCTATTTCGAAATAGAATACAGCTGGATGTTGCTGACGTAGGAACATTACTCGGACTCGGGAAGATGCGGTGAGCCCACCGTAGGCCTGTCATGGGTGACTTCAGACGAAGCTTGCTTTGAGTGTAGTGAGGTGAGATGGCAGAACCTAATCGACATCAAAACTCTGTGGGTGTTATTAGACGAACACCAGACCTTTTGATACATGCGCCCTAAATTTACCAGAAAGCTTCTCCTTGGTTAAGCTGGGATTGAGATTCCATAGAACACTTGCACTTTGTAATGACTACGAGAATCCCGAATCAAGATGAAGTTGACGACTCCAAGATACGGGTTCTGGTGGCCTTTTGAACTGGACTGGAGGCATAAAACCTCTTCTTGTTATCACTCTGGTATGACCAATAGTATAGTATATTGAAACTTTAGTCGATTGAAATTTCGGTCGGTGGGATATTGATGTGTGAGGAACTTCGGCCTGCAGCTCAGTCTTAGCGATCACTGGGAAGGGCGCCGCAGCTTCTGGTCAGCGCTAAGATGCCAAATTTCAATTAAGGTACCTATTCTACATGGATCAACACCCATAAGTTCGCAATTCATCACCTCAGCTGAGAATCCCATAATCCAGAAATTATCAAGTAAGTCCGACACGGCCAATCTTATGTGAAATACTTCTAGAAAAATGTGGGCTACGCTTCCAACCGTTGCTCAAAATGGGATGTCTACCAGGGAAACAATCCCCACTTCCACGGGGCGGAGCGCTATACCAGCATATTGTGGAACCAAGCAATATCGACAAGAGCGAGCTGCTTACAAGAGCATCTCAAAGAGTGCTAACTGTAGCGAGAGAAGTTCAGAGGAGTAGGCCTCGAGAATAGAAGACAAAAGGACGGCTTCTCCTGCTGGATATCTAGTTCTTGTTTCCAATCATCCTCAGTAACACCACAATCAACACTCCAATCGCATCACTACAACCAATACTATCAATAGTTCATACTATCATCCTAAACAAGACTCTTAACTTATTACTATACAACATATCCCTAAACCCTATCCATCAAAATGCAGCTCACTAACCTCATCCTCACCTTCGCCGCTACTGCCTCCGCCATCGACGTCTACTTCCACTCCCAGAACGACTGCAACGGCGCCTCCCGCCGCTGGAACAACGTCAACCCGGGGACCTGCATCAACGCCGGCGCCGGCACGGGGCAAATCCCCTCCATCGCGTGGCGCGGCGTCCCGACCAACTGGCGCATCACCTACTACGGCACACACAACCAGCAGTGCACCAACATCAAGACTACGCATATATTGTCCAACGTCGTGTGGACGTGCATGTCAGGTGGCTACTGGGGTGCGCGGTACCAGTTTACGAGCAAGAAGCGGGCGATTGGGATGGAGGAGGAGGTGTGCTTGAAGGGCGAGGGTGAGTGTGAGGGGAGCTTGGGCCCAGCGGATGAGATTGTTGCGGAGGATGGGACGATTTGGGAGCTGAAGGGGCTGAGTGAGGAGGAGATTGAGGAGTTGTATGGGAAGGTGGTGGATGGGAGCGAGATTCCTAAGGAGTTTGAGGTTCGTCGCCGCAACGTTGGGGCTTGAGAACTTCAGCCGCAAGTACGCCACAGTAGGAAGGATCATCATGTATGGTGGTTTCATCACCCCCACCCCCGAGGCTCAGGGATGCCAAAATGCCTTGGGCAAAGTATCTTCTAGATCCAGAGGCAATGAATCAACCACAATCCACAGGGCCTCCTTTGAGATCCTCCCGATCTATCTCTCTCTTTCCCACCATCTTGAAATCCACCACGCGATTACCCTAATGTCTGTTTGCAATACCACTGATTAATGTCTCCACGTTGAACCGTTCACAATGTCCTATAGACCTTTATCGCAAACGGCGAAAGCCTGAAAACGGAGTAGCCATTACGGAGTTCTAGGGGAATCTAGTGATAAAGACTGGGTTTCATGGTCTTCACACCAGCTAATGTGACATGCTCCCGTTTCGCTCCTGGCCGATCGAAAGTTTCAACCTTAAGATAGGCATCTCCAACGGCCCAGACAGCAGAGCGATCGCCGGTATTGTCAATTAGTCGTACTAGCCCCGAGGATGTGCTGAGAGGGGCTGAGACGCGGGTGGTTTGGATACGTCAGAAACGCTGCAAAATGAGCCGCAAGTGTCGCTCTAGAGAGCGGGGGTGGGCTCGGGTGAGCATAGAAGAAGGTGTCAGTCGCCGATAAACCATCTCTGATCGTCGATTTCCTGGATTGAGATGTTGACAGACCGCTGAGCCGCCATTGTTGAGAACGACGGCATCAGAATCAATCTTCAGAACGCTAATGAAGACAAGGGGAGCATATCCGTTTGAACCATATCCATTTAAACGTTGCAACTCGTGGGTATCTAAGCGTAACGAAGCTCAAAGGATGTACAGCTTCCCCTACCTCGCAGTCGGGATGACGGGTGGCTGGAAGATGCGGTCAAGCTGGCTACGCATTGGGCTGGTCCAGGGGGATTGGCCAGTAAATGAGGAGCAAGTGGCCAAAGTAATGCCATTGGCGGGATAGCTGAGGCGTACCAAAAGATACTTACCATCGCTGCTAGTGACACTTAGTAGCTATTAACGAAAGCAGTATTTCCAGACTTTGACATCTTTTTATTCTGTATTCTCTCAGCCCTGTATGAAGCATTTGCTATGGTTGTCATATTCCAACTCATATGTTGATGATATCTCCTCAAGCCCCTCGCACATAGGAAGCCAATGGACAAGCTCCTAGACCTGCAGGCCGCACTCTTCAAGGACACGGACAGCCGCTGGTCGAGAGACCAACAAAGTTAGAAGGTAGTAGATGCGACAGACTCTAACTCGCTTAACCCCAATCAGTACGGCATCAAAAACGTTCTACGGCTTCCGTAGTCCGACATTCAGAATGATTCACAGACGTTCCTTTATCTAATCAGATTGATCACTACCGAGTGCTGGGTCCAGTGCGATGAATCTAGCTCTGGGTGGGGAAAGAGAGTCGGCTGTGATCGACGTACTTCGGCGCCACGGTTCCACGTGCTGAGTGCTTGCTCAGGCTTGCTTAAAGCTGTTGAATGAGCAATGGCATCTGTTGCGCTGGTTCGTGAACCTTATGCTGGCATCCTCAGGGTCAGAGGAAATACAGTCGTCGAATGGGAGCTCGAAAGAAGGGTGGGAGTAAGGATTTCTGGATCTTCCCTTATGCTCGCCGCTATCGGTCGGAGGTGAGAAGCATCCGGAGGAAGTCATCCATGGCACCACTGTAAAGAAAGGTGCAACTGTCATGAACGCCAGATCGAGTCAGGTTATTTGATGATTTGCATGATGTTAGCTAGCGCAAAACCAGCACAAGCTGATAAATCCACGTGAAAAGGGCTCCACGAGATCCAGATCAAGCTCATGGGAATCCCGCCGGCGTGCATTCTTAAAGATCTTTAGCTTGATAAGGCCAGCCAATCTTGGTGCAGGGAGACGAGTCCACGGCCGCTTTCTCCCTCGTCGCGGTGGAGTTTTCGGCGCCGAAGTCTGTTCGTGAGACTGCAACAGCCCTCGTGGGGTACCTTAAGCATAAAATTTCGCTGTGAGTGACATATTCGGGCTCGGCGGTTGTGAGTGCGCCGCCCGCCGAAAGGATCCAGTCCACCTCCTGAGTCCCGGACCCGTTTCGACCAACAACAATCAATCACAGCGGGGGCAGCCGCGCAAATTCGCTACGCGAGGCGAGATATGCAGCTGGGCTTGGTCAGATTCAGATCCATTCGGTGCTATCGGAAACCGATTGGCTTGCTTTTCGTCACAATGGGGTGTCTGTTTGCCTGAGATCTGGGTGTTTTGTTTTGTCAATGGGACATGGGATAGAGGGCGGTGGGCCGTTAGGCACACCTGGACTGGTCCGATGGAGATTCACGGCGCGGACCTACCATCTGGAACGTGGGACCGCTGACGCCTTTGATTCTTTTTTTTAAATCTTGCCTGTCCGTTTGGGCTGGACTACTTACTCGCCCTTGTCCCATTTGGATCTCTAATTCTAGGGACCTTGTTCTTTAGACGATTCCGCAGTCAAAGAGAAGCTCACTTCGACCAACGTCTTCAAGCTATTGTGAACCTGTACCACATGTCGAATCGACAACACATCTCGTCCCCCGCGGACTCCAAGACAACCGTCGCAGACCCGCAGCCCTTCATGCCCGACACCAAGGCCGACCGCAACCCAGACAGGACAGACTACGAGTCCGAAGGCCAGCAATCGACTCTCAACCAAGACGTGGCGGATCCGGAGAAGGGACACGGAGGCCCTCCCGTGAAGCCGTCGTACCCCGAAAGCGATGCGCCAGATGGCGGAGCCACCGCATGGCTTGTTGTTCTCGGAGCGTGGTGTACTAGTTTCTGCAGTTTTGGATGGGTGAACAGTACGTTGCATCGCGTGGAACCTTGCATTGAGCCTCATTCTTGGGCTTGTGGCTTTAGAATACTAACGTGTGGCTTGGCGTAGGTGTCGGCGCTTTTCAGGAGTATTATCAGAATGACTTGTTGAGCAACTACTCCCCGAGCACAATTTCTTGGATCCCTTCGCTACAGATCTTCTTCGTGATGGCCATGGTAAGTCTTTGACTCTTTCATGTCGCTTGCGTTGTTTTGTTCGCTGACTTGGAGACCACAGGGCCCTGTCATTGGCATACTCTACGACAACTACGGCCCTCGATGGCTCATTTTCGGCGGCACGATTCTCCACGTGTTCGGCCTCATGATGACCTCCCTCGCAACCCAGTACTACCAGATCCTCCTCGCCCAGGGAATCTGCTCTGCCATTGGTGTCTCCGCCATCTTCCAACCCGCGTTGAACACGATCCACGGCTGGTTCAACATCAAGCGCGGCGCCGCTTTCGGCCTTCTCTCGACCGGCTCCTCCATTGGCGGCATTGTCTTCCCGATCATGGTCACGAGGCTCATCAAGCAGGTCGGATATCCCTGGGCCATGCGCACCTGCGCCTTCATGATTTTGGGGCTGCTCATCATTGCCAACTTGACGGTCCGCGCGTACCACCCCCCACGTCCGCAAAAGGTCACTAAGGAGATGCTCCTGCACCCGTTCAAGGAGTTCGAGTTCGTGTGCCTCGTCATTGGCTTCTTCCTATTCACCTACGGCATGTTTGTCCCGATCAACTACATCCAGGTGCAGGCACTCGAGGCAGGCATGAGCCCGGACTTGGCGCAGTACCTCGTCGCTATCCTCAACGCTGGATCTTTGTTTGGACGTATCTTCTCGGGCATTCTTGGTGACAAGATTGGAAAGTACAACATCTTCGTGGTGGTCTGCTACTTGACCTGTATCTGGATGCTGGCGCTCTGGATCCCGACGAACTCGGATGGCGCGCTGATTGCTTTCGCCGTGCTGTTCGGTTTCTGCTCGGGCGCGTACGTGTCGCTGATAGCGCCGCTGGTGGCAGCCATCTCGCCGTTCCAGGAGATTGGGTTCCGAACGGGAATCACCTTCTTGGCGAACTCCATCGGAGGACTGACGACGAACCCGATCAACGGTGCGATCCTGGCAGGACCCGGCGGTTGGGTCGGTATCAAAGTGTTTTCTGGCGTCTTCTGCCTTGCGGGGACAACATTCATTTTGATTGCCAGGTTGAAGAGGACCGGCTGGAAGGTATTTGTTGCTTTCTAAAGAATGGGAGAAATGGCTGGAAGTTTGGTATCGACGAAGCACGCACGCACATGGAAAGGACTCAGCATCAACATTGGCATTGCATTGTAGACATCTCCCATCTTGTACTTTATACCCTCACTTATTCCTAATCATGGCGTGGAAAAAGACCTATGTCTGAGGCTAGCCGCTTGTTTGTCAATATAGAAGGCATCTTGAGTTGTCATATATGATTTTTGATACCCCGAATAGCTGTGAGAACGTCCAACCTTCACAGTAAAAGCATGGCTCTATTCCAATTGGCTCAATTCATTGCCCATCTTCCTTCATGTCAAGATAAGTCCGTGTTGCAGCTTCAATGAAGGCTCCGTTCCTAGTAGAAGTATGATCCAGCAACCCTTTGTTGACTAAATCCGTGTCGCTCACCAATTTGCTAAAATGGTTTGTTCCGGTTTCCAATGCTAGACTCCCTCGTTCCGTGCTGTCTGAGTTCAGTGAATGCAGACAAACAGCATAGAGTTGACGAGAATGAATATCAATCACTCGTCGTTCTTCATATGATATGGAAATTCTGTATTTCTACTGTTGTGTGCAGAGAAGCTATAAACGTGAACATGTAGTAGAAACGGTTTACCGTTAAGGTTCTCGTACAGAACCTTTATCGCCATTTAAGTCGAGTATACGGCCAGCCAGGTGGAGCTCGCCACGTACAGGACTTTACCATGGAGTCGGCGACCCCGTCCCAAATTCCACATCAACCCTTTATGGCTTTCCGCCTTGATGACCTTGCTTTCCCAAAATCATCAGAACCCTAAGCGGCAAGATTTTCGTTCGTCTGCCTAAAATACATCAGTCCAACAAGACTTGTCTCCCCCCCAGCGTCTAATTATTCTCGCCTTCTTAACTTACAACACCACGAGCTCTGTACCATCGTCGAACACAAAAAGCATTCACTATAACATTTGCATCGTATCATTCAACACTACATTCGCCACCATGCCGCCAACACTTTCGTCTCGCATGATGATGGGCCCTGTGGGTACGCCACATTTCGACCCCAACACGTCTCAAGAGGAACTCCAAGATTCAATCATCGTCGCATGCGTATTGGGATACGCCATGATCGGCGTTCTCTTCCTTGTCTGCATCAACAACTTCCGTTTGGCAGCGCTACCAGCCTGGTACAAAGCTACAGAACGCAGGACAAGAGACAAAGCCCTCTTGGGTTTCTGGTACTTTGCCGCCATCTTCCTTTGGCCCTCGGTTCTCCCTCCATGGCTCGTATGCCGCCTTGGCTTCTATTGCTCAAAAACTTTTAGCAAGATCAGCAACAGGAGACGCCAACGAAACAATTCCACTTCAAGGGCTAGGAGGGGCATGGACCTCGGCAGGTGGGAAGACATTCCACTTGACGGCATCTCAGCCTCCAGAGTGGTTGAACAAGAAGATTCGAGGGATAGCAGAGGGTGGAGATCAACGACTCCTAGTCCCGTTTCAAGTCGTTCCATATCGCTACAAACGATCGAAGAAAGGATCGCCACTCGCTGCATACAAAGTGGTGCAAATGCACCCTCGACCGTTCCGTCCTTTCAAACATCGCGCGCAGGATCGTCTAGAGATCAATGGGAGTTACAGAAACTGAGGGCAGTATCGCATCAAGGTCGATAGCCGATGGTAGTTAACGAACTTTTTCCACCATTTCTCTCATACTTTCAGCGTTGCATCGCAGAAGGCCGACCGACATATTACAAACAAGTTAGGGTCTGATATTCTCAAAATAAAGTAAGATTATTACAACTTTACCTGACAAGTGACAAACTTATTGTATGCACGCTGCTCGGTGTCATTTCCATTAATGGTTCTGGCTGACCATGGCAAAAGAAATAGGTTGCTATGATGGGTTGAGGCCAGCAAAGACAAAAAGTTGCGCCGAGGGGGAATCGAACCCCCGGCTCCCCGACGCTGCTGGATGGCAACGGAGAATTTTACCACTAAACCATCGGCGCGTTTCATTAGTCAGTGGTAGCAGATTGTACACTATCTCGGACACATAGGTTTGTACATTCGTGGTCCTGCAAGTCTACGGAATGCTAACACTCAACGCCAAGGCAAGCAAAAAGAGAGAAGGACAGGAAGAGGAAGAGAGAAATAGGCAATTCCGTTATGGGATAGATAGGCTAAGTTTTGAATCATCTGAGGGCCTTTACGTCAGGGTTGACAGCAAGGTCTGGTGAAGCAGCCTAGCTTTACTGTCTCTCAATCATCAAACGTAGTTGGGACTTGTGCTCTAGATTAAGAACTATCGCAAACTAAGCCTGTTTAAAATCGCTGCATGTATCCATCACTATAAACTTTCTAAGGGGATTCCCGCCCCTGAACATAGACCTCGAGCCCTTCCTGCACCACAAAAAACAAGGCATTAGCCTTCAGAGGCTGACTTAGGTGGACCAATTCAAACTTGAAGTCTCTGAAAAGCCGTGGTACAATCTTGTTGATCTCGAGCAGTGCCAAATTACGTCCTATGCATACATGGCTGCCTCCGCCGAACTGATGATGCTTGTCAGTCTACCATTCTTCTTGACCTTAAGCCGAAGGTGCTTACCTGGAACATGTATCTCTCCATTTTCTTAGCGTTGTCAACTTCAACCAACCATCTTTCCGGCCGAAAGTCGTCCGCATCCTCGCCAAATGTGCGTTTGTCCCGGTGCAGCACCCATCCGTTGACTGCGATTTCGGTGCCGCCAGGGAAGAAGTGCCCGTCCAGCTCCGCGCCTTCAGGGGGAACAACACGCGTAATGTTGAGCCCAACAGCAGGCCGCACCCGCATGGCTTCCTTCAGGCAAGCTTGAAAGTACTGAAGACCTTGGGCCTCACTCCATGAAATGTTTCCTGTGGCGGGAAGCACACCGACATTGACAGCTTCAGTGATCTCATCTACTAGCCTTTTATGAACGTCTGGTGAGGATAATACGTGCCAGAACAACGACTGCATAGTTGAGGCAGTGGAGTCCGAGCCGGCAAAGCTGTAACATTTATGTTAGTCTTACTCCAGCAGTCCAAGAAGGTTGATGCGACTCACATCGCCCCATGAGCAACAGCGAAGACGTCGCCCTCGGTAAACCTCTCAGGGTCTTTCAGGTGCCCCTTGATCAGACTTGCCAGAAGATCCTGCCTTCCGTCATCGTTCCTCAACTTACCCTCACTCTCCTTGTCAAACGGTCGTCGTCTCTCCATCTCACTTAGCGCGATTCTCGTGATCGGAGCGTTCTTGGTGTCCAGACTTGGCACAAGCTTCCAAAGAGGGTTGCGACGGAGCAGATGGTCCACCCAGGGGATTTGACCAACAACGCCATTGTATGCCTGTGAGCGATCTATCGTCGCGATGGCATCCTCGACGTCTTTCCCCTCGGCTAAAAAGCCGAAGCTCCGTGAGAAGGCTACTTCTCCCAAAACATCAAATGCGAAGTAATGCAACCACGCTCCCAGATCCACGGACTTATCTGCCTTGTATTCCATAGGCGCCGACGCGAATCCGCCGAGCTTCGCCACCACCAGATCGATGGTGTCGTCAATAAAGGGGCTCAGATGTTGCATCGCCGCCATGCTGTAAGGCACGTTGGCAACCTTCTTTTTGCGTGCATGAGCTTCCTCGTTGATCTCGGTGAAGATGTCCGGGTTCTCTGGCGGAGGGAATACTCCGTAGAACGCCGTCTTGTAAAACCTCTTTCCAGCGCTCAGAACATTTCTCGCAGCCTCCGGTGAGGCGATGGATACTTCGTTGGGTCCGATGCGGACGATGGGTCCGTACTTCCGGTGCAACGCAACATGTTGTAGGTGCGAGCGGCCGGACGCGGTGGTGATGACTTTCCAAAGACGGGTAGTCGAAGCGAGGAATGGGCCCGGATAGCTCCGGAGGGGGGAGAGGTACCGGGTGCGGAGGACATTTCCAATCAAGATCACAGACAGAATGATGTGCCAGTATTGTCGGATGACAAGGCCGGCCGTTTCGGTGTAGGTGTGGTTCCGGTCGTTCGGGTCTAGGACGTCGAGCGGAGAGTCCATGATTGGGTGTGTATGCGTGTGTGTGCGCGCGGGTGAATGACTAGCTATGCTCTAGGATGCGTCGTTACCAGCTCTTGGGGAACATTGACGTCGAGAACAGTAATGGTGGCAGACGATGTCACTATCTAGCAGATTGCAGGAATCAAATGCAAGCCTCGGACCTTCGAGGACGGTGGCAGCTAGATATCTCTATGCGGTCCGATTAAGATCCCTTCGGACTGCTTCAGATACAGGATCAATTTACGTCTCAACACACGTATGCGACTCTGATCTCGTATCACTCTGGAGGCCGAAGAACGTTATTGACATCACCGGCCTGTCTAGCTTGGCCTAACAGACGGCATTTCCTCACAATAATAGCCACAGACGTTGGTTCGGCGACACAAATGGCCTCCGAAAGCTTAATAGCCAATAAAATAACTGCCGATGGACCAGAGGTCATGGCGAGGGCGGGAGATGGTGATGCGGGGAGACGGACGGTGCGGAGTGGCTTCGTCACCGGGACATCCTGGAAAGGAAATCGTAAAGGGCTAGGAAATGCACTTTTGACTTACCTAAGCGGTCGAATGTGCAACTGATGCGAGAACGATGTTCAGGCAGGCCGATACCAGTACGTAATGTCGATGGAGGGCATCCAATATGAGATGGTAAAGGTCGATCATAATGTCTCGAATCAACCCAGGGGCTGCTGTGGTGATAGCAGTGTTCGTAACCACCACTTCGTACGACTAGAGGCATCTTCGCACATTTGCAAATTTCAAAATGAGAAGGACGCGCAATGTGTAGCAGAGCAGGACTCTCAGCTGGATTAGACCATCATCTTGCAGTCGGGTCCGGAAGTCTCTCGGCGATTCTTGGGATATCGAACTTTGTCATTCAGACGGATACCAAGTTCATGGTATGGTAGCCCTCGAAACTCAAAAGCATGCGGCAGCCTGCATCATCAGAACGCCCGTCACGGCCTTAAAATCAAGCAACGACGTTCGGATTGTGGGTTCACTGCCGTATCACAGCGGAGGCATCCAAGCATCCCCATTTCCATCCACGGCCAGACGAGTGAGACCTGACGTTGAGACCAAGAGCCGCATCGACGCAAATGCCCCGATCGCCGAACCACTCTTTTCCCTCGAAGATGGCCTATCAGCGGAGATTTGCGGAGATGGAGCGGGATCCCGACGGGAGACAGGGCACGACAGATCGGAAACGGCCCGGAAACAATACGAATACTGGGGCATCCCGCTGGCAAGAGCACGGATTCTCGATTCACTGACGAGTCGGAAACTCTTGTGGAGTGCGTAACGCAGAAGGGGCAACAAAAGCCGCGCAACCCAGATCGAAAGGAGGACGATGTCAGTGGGAGTGTGTTGACGGGTGAATCGCGGGACAAGACACAACGGGCGCCGCCGCTGGGGCCTTTGAGAAGTCCCGTCTTCACCCGCAATCCTAGGGACCGCGGGGGAGAAGAAGGCGGGAAGAATAGAGACAAGTCTGCAGCACATGTATCGGGCCGGGGGATAGCCCAAGCTCCTTGCTCTAGGGCGCGGAGCACAGAGAACTGAGCTTAAGAGCGTGTTCCACGTTGTGTGAGGAAGCAGACAATGTTTTGGTACGAGAGTAACTCCCCAGAGCACCAGCATAGCTTGTTATGCACGACTCTGAGGCTCTGTCGAGTCAGGCATACGCACACGTCGCAAACAATGCGAGTATGCTGGATCCTGTATCGTCTGGTCTCAGCAATCTCGTCAGCAGTTACGGGAAAAGCATAGCGTATGGCCAAAGCTACTCGAGCTTCTTGACTCGTATCTATGGCTGAGGGGCGGTGGCTCTCTGGACTAGTCCGCCCTGGTATGTGATATCGCATTTCAACAAGTGAAAGAATAAGGGTCGAGTCACTTGAAGGTAGCAACACTGACAGAGGATGCTCATTTATGCCAAGCGGGGTCGTCGTCACGAGGCAGATAAAACGGGAGGAATGGCTGTCGATGTTGAAGAACAACGCCAACGGTCACAGCCTCATTGAGACATGGCTTCTAGAGGTTCGCCAAGGGATTGATTGGGCGGTAACGGGCTATGATTAGCCCAGCACGGAGCAGCCCAGACTCAATCAACGGTTAAAATGGCGTTTCTAATTGCTTGCGGCACACCTCGGAGTTCGGGCCAAGACCACCATCTCCAGATGAATGTCACCGAGGTGGTCGATGGGCGCGGGAGGGGACATTGGAACATGGGGGACCGGATTGCGGAACCGCAGGCCCCCCTCGCTCGAAGAGCGTCCGAGCTGTCCGGCACAGCCAAAGCATGATATCCAAAGAAGCAGGAGGGAGGGATGATCTGCGGCCAGAAGCAGGGACTGCTCAAACCTTGATTTGGGTGGTATTTCTCTGCGTGCGCGTGGACAAGCGACAGGATGATGGATGGTTCTCGTCAAATAGATATGAAGTATGCTAATTGTGCAAAGAGAGGGAGAGACGTGGACCGCAAACGAGGCGAATCGGGTTTCGTGGGCTGCCAACGGCTCTGGGATGCTCCCAGCAACGGTCCGCCAGCAGAAGAGCAAAGTGAGAGGAGGGCGAAGCCAGGCTTGACAAAGTTCCCTGCAGGGGTGTGCGATGGCATCTCCCTCTCAAGCTCTCTCAAGCTCCCTGCAGGGGCAGTCTTCAAGGGAGAGCCCTAAAATCGGGGGTTAAAGGAGGTGCGCCTGGCGCGTTCATAGGGCAGGCCTCGGAACTTGGCTGTCCCTCTGCAGCGTTTTTTGCTCAATGACTAGAGTTGGTCTAACAAGCGTGGAGGCTGGACCTTCTGGCAGTGGGTTTTTCTGCTCGAATCTGGCGGCGGCGAGTCAACCTTGAGTCCGCCCAGATATTAGGGCCCTTTCAGACGGGGCAAAAGCATGGATGAACAAGGAGATGATTTACGGAAAGATATCCGGAGTGACATTGTGTATCAGAAGTGGGATTCTAGTGGCTTCTGTCAGCCGGAGTGGGAAATTGCCATGTTCGGCTTTAACTGCAAGCTGTTAAGCTGAGGCCCTTGATGGCCTTATGTCGTTGAGTAAGATTGACGTCGGGGGGCAACGGCTTGCGCAATCTCGATGATGGAGTTGCGCCAAGGCGTACGGATACAGCCGCCTCGTGATAGCGATGTGCCACATAGCCTCATTGACGCAGCAAGTAGGGGCCAAGGAGTCCGAAGATGGCGCTGTCCACCTGCCAAGAGAATGCCTGAGTAACGGTGCGACATGTGCCTCCACTGGGGAGCACAGCCTGTCTGCGATTCGAAGCGGATACGCGCGTTTCCAAAAACATGATGTCGTGACATTTAAGCGACGGGAGCAGGTAGGATTAGGCATCTCGATCCGCTTCTGCAGTGCTTTGTGCCAAGGCTGGAATTGAAGGAGGTTGAGAGGCTCATTCAACGTGATCACCGCGCGCGAAGCTGGAGATACAGCGGGGTTGACGGAATGGAGTCATCTTGTTTCGTGCGGCCTGATGCTTGCCCCAGTCGTGACCGCTAGCATGTGGTCAACAGCCAAGACCCATACCGTTCAAGCCGGGAATGCAACGATGAAGCTTTCAGCGGACTGCCCGTCCTACTGTCCTTTAACCCAGAGACGCCTAGCGTCTACTTTGTCAGGTACATGGCGAAGGTTGTCAGTTGACATGCTGAGGAGGCGGGGCGGAGGGTGGAAGAAGAATATGGTCGACTTCTATCTGCCATGTCTTGAGTCTGTCAGAGCCATGACTGACAGTAGAGTATGAAATTGCCCGGTATCAATTGTAATCTTGTTTCGATCTAGAGTTGTGTGTCTGGGCTCCGTGTACAATCCCGTGTGCTTGGGCTAACTCCAGCAACGTTTGGGAGTGCTATGTAGGGGAGATTACTTTTGGAGGATCAGAAAGCTCTAGACTCGCCATGCGAAAGATTCAGCGCTGATCGAGATAAACAGAGACGACGCCAAGACGTCGGGGGCCAGTATTTGGCCCTCCCACGTGGGATAATTAGGAGGGAGCAATTTGCTTCCGGGCGTGGAGGTGGTCGAGGTACGACTCAGTTACCGCTTAGCAAGCATGGCTCTACATGGCCTCAGTCTGTCTAGCAGCGTGCCATTGATGTCTTCATCCATGTGCACATCCTGTTCTTCTCTATCAAATTCAAAACCGCTAAGTCAACATCATCAAGGGCTCATGCAGCGCTGGTCAATTAGACAATCGTTAGCAATAATTGGGCACTGCTCGCCTCGTCCTTGCACCCTGGGAGAATCACCTCAACTTCAAAGCGCGGACACCCCTGAAGGTGCATGTGCTCACAGCGGGCCCCAAGGCCTCACTTGCAGCTGCGAGCCTGCGACAGACCAGGACAAGCCAGGCGGCTAAAATGGGACTGGCTCTGATTGATGAACGTGGCAGTCTGCAGTGAGGGATGGTCATTTGGAAAAACCTCAAACGGCAAATAGGTAATGGATCAGTGCTGATTCTAAGTAAGTAGGTATCCATAATCTCGCAGGTTGGAGAGTGCAGCAGACATGATGCTGCAGCACAGGAACAATAGGCACTTGTCTTACATACAGGAGCGCTGCAGCAACCTGCAGGAACTAAGTCCCGGAAACCCGCGGACTCAGATTTGCATGCCTGCGTCTCTGAATAGAAGCGAATCAAACCCGGGACATATCAATCCAAATCAACTTGACGACGCCTTGTCTCGCTATCAGCATCTCCAAGACACCGTGCCAGTCCCCGATGGCATGTCCGACAGAATGACAACGAACAATTCCATGGACGGACCGAAACAGAGACAGGAAACAGAACAATCCAGACCTCCCCAAGGCCCTGAATATGATCACTGCCACCCCGCCACCTCTCCCAGCTGCTGAGGATGTACAAAGACATGTACTTGCGCGCGCCCAATTGTGCCCCAGCTCCTGTCACTTTAACCCTGACGCGGGCCCGGGAGCCAGGCCGGAAGCGCCACATCAGGGGTCTTGTCCACCCTCAGCCATGTGCCTGTGCAGTGAGATGTGCACATCCATCAACAAGGACGCCTTTGGAGCCTCGCCATCCTGCGCAACAACCAGTTTTGCCTGAACCTATCAATGTAGGCAAGTATGTAAAAGCACGAATCGTACCAGAGTCTCAGAGGCACACTCACGCACTCAACAATCCGAGGAAACATGTTGTACAGGTCGTGCCCTCCATGCAATCGAGATGACATGACATCAAGCTGCCTCGGTGCCAACGCCAGCCAGGAGCTTCCCTACTGGGGAAAACGGCTCCCAGGCCTGGGCTTGCTTCTGCTGCGTGCCATTCTCGAGTCACTCCGCCTATGAAAATGCCCAATTCTGCGTGGGCAGCCAGTAAACCACCGACTGGAAGAGCAGCGGACCAGCATCCCGCCCATCTGATCTCCCATCTCCTCCAGCGCTTCCCCTAGAAACGGCGTCCACCTCATCTTACCCCTCTATAAAAGCTTATCTTACCCCCCCCCTATAGGCGCCCTATAGGTTTAAGCCTATTTTAAGTATACTACTAACGTTAGAAGAGATTTTATAAGTATACTAATAAATATAGTTTAAAGTACTTTTTATATTATAGAGAATATATAAATTAATAGATAAATAACTTAATTTAGAGTAAGGTATAAATTATAATCTAATTATATTTCTATATAGTTTTAAAACTATACTAATAGTGATTTTCTTAGATAATTTCTTTTATATATATATATATATATAGATAATTATAATAGTATCTTCTATTAATAACTAAATAGCTATTATATTATTTATTATATACTTAGCGCTAAGTATAAAATATATATATATTATAATTAGAATAATTAATAATATAAATATTATAAAGCTAGTATTAAAGCTAGAATATTAGAATAAAAATACTTTATTTAAAGAAAAGAAAGCTTTTAAGTTTATACTTAAAGATAAAGAATAATAATAACTTATTATTATAAATAAGAATAAATAAATTAACTATAGATATATATATTTATTTATTATATAGGACCTTTTTAATAATATATAGTTGATATTTTAAATATAGTTTAAAGTATACTAAAGCTATAATATAAATATAGTTAAATTATATTTTAACTTATACTTAAAGAATATATAAAACAAGGTAGAAGAACTATTATTATTCTCTTTATTAAGAAATATAATATATTTAATTACTACTAAAATAGTATTTTTATATTAATGTTCTTCTACTTTTTTAATTATAGATCTAAATAGTGTTATATATATTATAAATCTAAATAAAAAAGATATAACTTAGTAAAAGAATATTTTAGATTTAGTATATACTTATAGAAATATATTTAGATTAAGCTTCTAGTAAAGCTTAAATAAGTATAGTATTATTATATAAGTATATTAAGTTATAATAAAGGAATATTTTTAACTTTTTAGGAGTATATTATAAATACTATATATTAAGTTATTTTCGTATGAAAATCTATTTTAAAATAGGTTTTTAACTATAAAAACTAAAAATTATAGATCTTAGTTAGATTTTAAAGTTTTTATAAAGTTAGTAGTAGAGAAATATTACTACTCTTAAAGAAGTAAATATTTCAGTAACTTAATAAATAGTAATTTAATATTTCTAAAGTACTTAGTAGTATTTTTAAAAGAATTATATATATACAAAAAGATATTTAGCTATTTACTATTTAAAGTAAGTAGTAGCTTAAGTATATTTAAGATTATATTTAGATTATATTTAGACTATATTTTAATATAAATATAGATAATCTCTGGATATATACTAATTATTTATTATAAAAACTATATACTTTTATATAAACTTAGAATAAAGTATTTTTAGAAGCTTATTAAAGAGCTATATAATACTCTAGAGATTTAGAGATTTTTAAAGATTTAAATTAAATAGTTCTACTCTATAAACTAAAGCTTTTTAGTATTATAATTAATCTAAACTTAATACTATTATATAGTTATTAGTAAATAGATATAAAGGCTAAAATACTATAAGTTTATTAGCTTTACATTATAATTAAAATATAGCTTTAATATAATTCTAGGAGAGCTTCACTTAGATAGTAATAATATACTAATTTTAATTAATTATAAATATAAATTTAAGTTTATTATACTATTAAATTTAGATAAGTTACTATTTATAGTATAGATTTTAACTAGTACTTATAGCTATTTACTACTAATTTGAGATAAGATTTCTAAAGGATATATAGATAAACTAGCTAAAACTATTATAAGGATTTAAAACTTAAATCTTATATATAATATATACTTAGTTTATATTATAATTATATTTCTAATATACTTTATTTAACTTTACTTCTATTTAATTCAGTAATATAAAAGCTACTATAATAATATTAAATACCTACTCTTAGTAATATTTATATATTATTATTATAAATAGAGGGGATTATAAAAATTATTATAAAGTCTAACGTTTTAGTTTATTCTTAGACTAATTTAATTAGTATAATATAGTAATTATACTATATTAAAAAGAATAAGTAAGCTTAAATATACTATAATTAAATATATTTAAAATATATTACTAACTATAATAAATAGTATATTTAGAATATGTTCTATAATAAAACGAACTATATTATCTACTACTTTCATTTGAAATAACTTTAAATAATATAAAAAAAACAGTTTACTAAAATAGATATATCTTTTAAATAGATTAAAAGGTTAGAAAACTATAAACTAATCTTTATTAGGTTTTTAGTAGCTATATAATAAGGTTAGAATATATTTTAAATATATTTACCCCCCCCCCCCCCCTTATTCATAAGTATATAGTTAAAATATATCTCTATTTCTTTATAAACAGCAGAGCTATGATAAGTACTACGTAGTAGTACTACAACTACGTAGTATACTACAATACTACAACTTGTAGTATATACTACTACTACACTACAAGTAGTTGTAGTGTAGTTGTAGTACTAAATTTTAACCTGTAGTATACTATATACTATAACTATATGTAGTAGTAGTATACTACAAATACTATAAATTATACTATAGATTATATTATAATATAAAGGAAATACTTAAGTATTTAAATATATATATTATATTTAATAT
This sequence comes from Colletotrichum viniferum, assembly GCA_020226115.1. Lineage (NCBI taxonomy): Eukaryota > Fungi > Ascomycota > Sordariomycetes > Glomerellales > Glomerellaceae > Colletotrichum > Colletotrichum viniferum. The sequence goes on along the minus strand of JAGFBE010000028.1, from coordinate 309,877 downwards.
ATAATAATAGGTTAATATAAAGAGTGACTATAGTTAATATTTTCTATCTAATTTAATCTAATTTATACTCAATCTCTTCTTGTAAATCTAGGTTTTCTTGAGAATCTAATATAGAAGTATTAATATCTTCTATATTTTCTCCTTCTATAACTCCTTTTATAACTCCCTCTAATTCTTCTATATATAGCTCTTCTTCTTCTATATCTATATCAAATAGATCGCTATAACTTTTAGGTTTAATACCTATATTTTCTATAACGTTAATTTTCTAACCTTTTAGTAATACTAACTGTCTTCTAGTATTATCTTTTAAACTAGTACGCCTTTTAGTAATAATATTACTAGATTGGTTAAAATTACACTCTACTGCAGAAGAAGTAGAAGCTATAGCTAAATATTTTCTAGCTAAAATAGCTAAAATAGGATATTTAGACTTATTTAGCTCCTACTAAACTAAAGGATCTATCTATAAAGTATATTAGTAAATTACTATATAACTAAAATATTAATATAATAAAGAAATATTTAAATAAATATATATACCTTATCATCTTCTACTACACATTTAGTATAATATATAATCTCATTTTCTTGAGATTTTTTAGTTTCTTCTTTTTTAATTTTAGGAAAAAGTCCACTATTAAGCTTAGGCTTAGGCTTAGGTTGTAGATTATTATAAGGAGGATTATTAGGTCTAGTAGTAGATAAATCTACAATTATTCTACTATTAGTAGACCTATTATTATTAATATTAGATTCTATTTCCTCTTCAGATTCAGAAGAGTTATCCTTTTTTAAAGGAATATGCCTATTAATAGATCTAATATAATAAGAGCCTCCTTTAGGCTGTAAAGAAGTTATAACTTTTTGTTTTAAACTAAATTAAATAGTTAGTAATAATATAAATAAGTATATATATATATATATTATATTAATATAAAAATATATATTTAAAGAATAGTAAATACTTTTTATACTCTTTAGTTAAATCGTTTATAACTGTAGTAATAACAGTTTCACTAATAATTCCATTTAGAAAGTTAGGGTCTTCTAGAGTAGTTAGGTTATACCTAGGATCTAGTATAAAAGCTAGTAAATAAGGCTTATAAATCCTATAAGTATCTATATTTACTATAGGAGGGTAGTATTTAGCTAATTTATTAGTTCCTTTCTCTATAGCTGTAATAAAGCTATTAGTATAAGGAAATAAAGGCTTTAAGCTCTAGTAATTAAAATATTAGTAAATAAGTATTTAAATATAAAATATTATAAATAATATAATAATATTTAAGTTAATATATAACTTACATCTCCTCTAACTACTAATTTAGCATTCTTTTTATGTAACTCTTTAAGATCTTTTAAAGAGTAATATATCTGACTAATATAAGGTAATATAGTAGAATTAGTGATATAAGTTTGAGATTGTAGATATTTAGTAGGACTATAAAAAATCTCTAATATATCTTTTAAGTGATCTAATTGGTCCTAGTTATCTGATGAAGGATAAATAGCTTTAAAAGCAGCTACTTTAGTATTTCTTTTTAAATAATCTAAAGTAGGCCTTAATAATAAAGCATCTAATATCATTCTATAAACTGAATTCTATCTAGTATTATTACCTATTAAAGTTAATATTAGTATATATATATATATATATATATAAATAATAGAATAATAATACATTAATAGTATTATATTAATATTTAATATATACTTATAGAGAGGGATTTTAGTTTTCTTTAAGTTAGAAGGAAGCTCTCCTTCTTTTTTTTTAATTTCTAGAGCTACTTTAAACTTAGATTGTATAGTAGTATTATTCTTTAAAAAAATAACTACTTTTTTAAGACTTCTAATATTACTTATTTAATAATTAGTTAATATATTATATTATATAAATATATATAACTTATAATATAAAACTTACTAGCTAATAGCTCTAATAGCTTTTTAGATTTAGATTGAGTTAATACTTTACCTGAATCTATATCAGATATAATAGCTAGATTTTTAAACTCTAATATATCACTATCTTTAGTAGATAATTTAATAAAAGAATCTATTATATCTTTTGTAGCTAAATTTAAAGTATGGGTAAAGCAGCGGTAATTATAAAGAGGTATTGAAGTAAAACTATTTCTTTTAATATTAAAAGATTTTACTAAAGCGTCTAAAAAGGTATTATTATTAGACCTATTATCTCTAGTAATACTATAAATATATATTAGTATAGATATTTAATTAAATTAATAATATATTAATACTTACTTTATAATTCTTTCTAAAGGTATTTTATATTTATCAAGAATATTCTTAATAAAAACCTCATTGATATATCTACCAGTATGAGCTTGACTTAAAGCTTCAAATCCTAGTAATATATAGCGTAGTTTAAACTCTTTACTAATAAGGTAAGCTATAACTCCTAAATAACCTTTAGAGTCTATAGAAGTCCATATATCTAACTGTATAGATATAAATCCATTATAGTCTAAGTGGTCTTTTATAAACTAACTTAAACCTTAAAACTCAGATTTATATAGATTATCTATATAAATAACTAAGTTTCTATAATAAAGAGGCTGGAAACCACTATATATATATATATATATTAGTATATTAATTAGAATTGAAAGAAATATTATTTATATATTAATAACTAACCTAGTTAAATAAGCTAAAAGATTATTAAAGCTTTTAGATATAATAGTACTAAAAGGTAAATTAAACTCTAGCATAAAGTCTATAATTTTACTTAAAGCTATATCTTTATTAAATACTTTAGTATAATTATTACTAGTAATAGTAGAAGTTCTAAGCCTTTTTTTATTACTAGTAATTATAGAAGAAGGTATAGAGCTAGGAGGTGCAAAAAAGTTATTAACTTCTTGTTGAGTTAATAGCCTAGTAGTATTCTACTGAGTAACTATATTTTAATTAGTATATATAATATATATATTTATATATATTAAAAGTTTAATAATATAAAGTTATATAAGTTATATTTACTTATAGTGTATTTTTTCAGGGTTACTTTCATCTTCTAGCGTACATTTAACAGCAGGATGTGCTGTTTTATAGTGCTTAACCCTATTACTAGCCTGAAATCTATTAGCTTTATAGCTAAATTTACTTCTATAGTTACTAGTTTAGCAAAAAGACGTAGTAGTTCGTTCTTTAGAAGTATCTATAGGGTCTAAAACTCTATTAAATAGCCTATTTGCTATAATATAAGCACTAGTAGGCCCTAATTTATAGGTAGGTTGATTTTCTTTAGTATCTTTATAATCGTCGTTATTAGCTTGCTTTTTAGTAGTATATAAACTACTAAAAGCATCTGAAGTTTCAGAAACTAGAGGAGAAAAAGCGGGGTCTGAATCCATTTTTATAGGTTTTTATAGTTATAAAGTTTTTAATATAGGTTTTTTTAATAAGGTTATAATAGTAAAAATAAAGAAGTTATATAGTATAAATTAAGTAGTAAGTTTATAAGCTATAAGTTATAGACTATAAGTTATAGTGTTAATTTAAATCTTACTCCTTAGTTATAACTTATAAAAGGAATTTTAAAAGCTAGATAGATAGGTAAGAATAAGCTTATTATATATATAGTTACTTTATAAGTTTTTAATATAATAGTATTACTACTAATAATACTACTACTAATAGTATTACTACTATTAATACTACTACTAGTAATATTACTACTAATAGTATTACTACTAATAGTATTACTACTAATAGTACTACTACTATTAATATTACTACTAATAATATTACTATTAACTATAATTATTGATATAGCTATATTATATATAAATTATAATATATAAACTATAGCTTACTTATAAGTTATAAGTTATTTTAAGCTTGTAATTTATAATTTAAAACTTTAGTTTCTAAGTTAATAATACTAAGTATAGTATACGTTATAAGTTATAACTATTATTATAAGTAGCTTATATATAATATAATATTAAAGTAAGTAAGATTATTATTATAGTAATATTTTAATTATATTTATTAGTAGTATTAATTTTCTAATAGAAATGGATAATACTTTTATTATTAATAGTAATATTATTATTACTCGAAAGATATCTAAATTTATAGATATACTTATAAGCTATATTCAATATAGTAATATGACTTTAAGAGAGGAAGAAGCTGAAAAAAGAGATGAAGATTTTAATATAGACGGCTTAGGCTTATATATAGAGGATAATTTCGAAAGATTTGATCCTTTTACTATATTAGCTAGTTAGTTAGAAGAAGAGAAGCAAAGTAAAGCTTTATATTATATTATTATAAAAGAATATCTTAGTTTAAGGTATAATTATTCTACTTTTAAAGAATATTTAGTAAGTATATTAATATTCTAATAACTAATGTTTAAAGGTTAAAACTAATTATTAAAGAATACTTTAATATATCCTATAGGAAATAAATTAGCTATAAGGATATTATATAATATAAATGAATATTATATAGAGCAAAGTGAATGGGATAGAAATAACTTTACTAAAGAAGAGTGGGATATATATATTAATAAGGATAAAGATATATTATTATAGTTTTAGAAGGAAACGTTTAATCCTATTATTTTTAAGTTTATATTTAATAGGTTTATAGAAGTAGAAAATAGTAGCTTAGAGTAGTATATTATAAGTTTTTATATAGTATATAATATATATAATATATATTACTAATTAGAATTAGTTATATAAGATTTAAAATATATATTTATAATTATTACTTAATATATATATATATATATATTTACTTTATATAATATTTAACCTATATAACTATATATATAATTATTATAATTTATATATATTATTTTTAATATTATTAATATTAATTAATATAATATTTATTAATTTTATTTTATATTAATTAATAATAAATTATTATTTAATATCTACTGCTTATAAGTACCCCTGAATAGCTGAATATTTAGCATAATTACTAGTAGAATTTTACTAGGAAATTCCCCTTATTAATTAATATTATTAAAATTATTCGCGTTGTAAACTACTTATAGGATAAACCCCACCTCGCTAAGTGTCCTTTAGGGCAGGCGCTTTGACCTAGCGGTTTGGGCGTTAATTGTGTATTAAATTTCCTATGTTGGCGTTATTGTTTTTGCAAGAGCTTGGGTTTGAATCCCGTTATAGTTACTTTTTTTCGAATTTTTTTTTTTTTTTTTTTTTAGTTTTTATTCTTTTTTTAATTAGTTTTAATGTTTTAAAGGTTTTTTAAGTGCTTAATAATTCTAATACTATTAATTATACTATTAATACTAGTAATAAAACTAGGAATATTAAAGCTATTAATATTATTATTAATATTACTATTTACTAATACTACTAATACTACTAATACTACTAATATTAATATTACTATTAATACTACTAATACTACTAATACTGCTAATATTAATATTACTATTAATACTACTAATACTATTAATACTGCTAATACTATTAATACTATTAATACTACTAATACTACTAATACTATTAGTATTACTATTAATATTAATACTAATAGAACTACTTATATATTACTTTTACCTCTTTATATATATTAGGTTTTATAGTCTTCTAATAAGTTATAATTTTTAACTTATAAGCTATAGTTTAAACTTTTTTATATTATAAAAGTATATATATCTTTATAAAATTAAAATATATAACTTAAGATTTTAATTATAAACTATACTTTTAGTTTATACTAGCTAAAAGCTTAAGTAAGTATTAATATATTATTATCTTATAACTTAACTTTAAATTCTTTAATTACTAATTTAATACTAGTTAAAATGCCTTCTCAAACGTTAAATACTACAGCTATTCCTATCTTTAATAATAAACAAGATATAGCTGAAGTTTTTATTTATATTAATAATATATTCCAATATATTGAATTATATTATAATAATATATTTAATCAACTAGCTGAATATAATATTAAAGAGAAAGAAAATAAGCTTAAGCGTTATAAGTTAGGCTTAAAACCTTATTTTCTTAATAAAAAACCTTATAACGAGGTAGAAACTTTAAAAGCTATAATTAATAAGCATAAAGCTATATATACTTCTAAACTACACTTAGAAATTATTAATACTATTATGTGGGAATTAAATTTAAGCTTAAATAGTTAGCAACCTTTTAAATCTAAATTAAAACAAATTAAAGTAAGTAAATATTAATTATTAATATAAGTTATTATATAAGATTTAAAAACTAATTAGTATATTAATATAGATTGATTTAATTTGTGAAATCCCTAGGAATATTACTAATATAATTACTTTATCTATTAGTAATTATACGTTATGGAATAATAGTTATGAAAAGGAATCTATTTTAAGTCTTTAGAATAGTATAGATTACTTAGGAACCTTATTTGAAGATGGATTTTAATACTATATAACTTATATAGTTAGTTATAATTTATTATAATTTAATTAAAAACCTATAGTAAATTTGTAGTACTACTGTAGTATATGTAGTATCTATAGTATAATGTAGTACTAAAGTACTATAATATACTATTTTAGTATATTTTATAAGTTTTATAAGTATATATATATATTTTATAGTACTATATTATTATATAAGTTAAATAGTATAATATAAGTTAAAAATATATAGATATATATAAGTATAAAGTATAGAAACTATTTTTTAAATATTTTAAGAATAATGTTTAATTCTTAACATACTTAAAGATATTATTATTATATTTTATATATAAAGTCTATATAGAGAAAGGTAATTATTTATTAAATTAAATATATTTAAAGTAGTATATATAGAGTATATACTAGGTAGAAAAATATAAAAAAAAAACTATATATATAATATATACTAAGTAATTTAAGAGAATTATTTCAGTATTTTATATATATATATAAATATTATTATTTAAATTTAAGAAAAAATCTAGCGTTATCTCTACTATTAATAAGGGTAAAGTGGCGGTGAGAAACTAGTAGTTAGAATACTACTCTGATAATCCTGTTTTCTCAACTAGTTATTCAATATCTATATGTAAGGTAATCTAGGCAAAAACTGCATCATTTGAATGCTCTGATTCTAGAGATTTAAATAGTAGTATTTTCTTAATTTCTAGAGGTAGTTTGAATTTGATATAGATTAAAACGTCTATTTAAACCCTTTTTATTCCCCTTTTAATATCTCTTCTAATCCTCAAGCAATTTAAGCTAAAGCACCACTATTTAGCACCAAAATAGCTTCTCTTTCTGATTCTATAGGTTTAGAGCCTATCCCTTGCTCCACTTCTACCCCTAAGGCCTTCTATAATTAGCTGTTTAGCTTTATTAGCTTTATAGTTAATTCTACTACTATAAAGCTTTCTTTTAACCTCTCCCTTACTATTCAGCCTTTTAAGGCTGAAATTAACGCTAATTAGGACCTTTTCAACCTTTCTAAGCTAATCAGCGATTTTCTTAGATTTTCTGAGGATTTATTTAATATAAATTCCTTTAAAAACTAGGTTAACTCGCCTGCTGAGATTCTACCTTCTATCTCTCCCTAAACGCCTAAAAATAGGCCTATTCAGACGCCTAGAAGGTCTCCTAGGCTTAAAATTCAGATCTAATCCCTCTCTATAAGTTATTATTATTTATTTAATTAATATATATTTAAATATACTAATATTAAAAAGCCTCAAGAAAAATCTCAATATATAGATTTTTCAGGGGAAATTTAAGCTAGATTTAAATATAAGAAGTGTAAGAGGGGCTTTTTAACCTCTATAGCTTTAAAAATGCATTAGAGATAGGCTAAAAAGCAGGGCTTTTATAAGAAGTATTTTTAGTTATATAGTATAGGTTAAGATTACTTTTTTAGGTTAAATATACTGTTATTACTGTCTTTAGTACTTTATATACTTAATATATTAAAACTAGATTTTTCTTATATTTTCCTAGATTTTTAAAGAATTATTTAGAATTTTATAAATATAAAGTGATATATTATTATTTTTCCTATTTAGGGGTATTTAGAAATACTTAGCAGTTCTAGGAGTATAATAATAAGAAGTTATATTTACTTAAAAGCTATTATTCTATACTTTTATAGTTTTTTTAATATGTAGTTATGTAGTATGTAGTATACTATATATTATAACTATAGTAGTATGTAGTGTAGTTGTAGTATAGACTTTTTCCTTGTAGTATACTATATACTATAACTATATATTCTGTAGTATACTACATACTATAACTACATGTAGTTCTGTAGTACTGTAGTATGTAGTAGTTAATGCTCTGATAAACAGTAAATCTATATAGCTTTATTTTTAAGTATTTATAATATTATATATACTTTAAGAAAAGTATCTCTTTAGAGTATTATAGTAGAGATATTACTACTTTAATAATCTAAATATAATAAATATTTTTATTATAGATTAAGATTTTAAATAGCTTTTAAGTATATATATATTAAGTTTTAATTATAATTGAAAACTAACTTAAATAGGTTTTAGTTATTACTTTTATTTAATTAACTTTTAAAAAAGAGATTAGTAGTAGTAAATTTAATAAAGTATTATACTCTATAAAGTGTATTACTAGAGAGGAGTTAAATAACTTCTAAGGTTAAAAAGTAATCTAAAGGTTATATTACAAGCTACGCCCACTTATTATATCTAGGCGTTACTATAAACCTATAGAAATTCTACCCTTAGTAACTGCATTCGCTTAATAAGCGCCCTATACTTATTTTTCCTCTATATAAGGAGTATCCTAGAAACTTCCCTCTTTTAGCTTAGATTACTATAATTAAAATACCCCTAAATTAAATAAACTATAAGCTAGCCTTTTATATATCTAAGCTTATATTAAACGCTTATTTTACTAGTTATATAGTATAATAAATAGTAAGTAAGAAATAGAGCTAACTAAACTTAAAGTAGTTAAGTTAAAAGTAATATTAAAAAATATATAAATATTTAAATTAATTTATATTATAATTACTAAGTTAAATAACTAACTTAATAATATATTAACTTTACTATAAACTATTAATAAACTAGTTATAAAGTTAATATAAATAGTAATAAATAGTAATATTTTAATACTACTAGTATTATATTTTATAATATCTCTACTATTAATACTACTAATATTACTACTCCTAAAGCTAAATATTACTTAAAAAATAAATAATATTTAATATTTAAAACCTCTCTCTAACTCTTCTAAGTTTAAAAGTAGTTATAATAAATATACTACTTAGGCGTAATAAATATATAATAAGATTAGAATAAATTAAGCTTTTTACTTAAGTAAGTAAAAAACTTAATATTTAATTAACTTCTACTTAAAACTAAAAATATAGCTAATAGTTATAACTTTCTATAAATCTAATAGTAGTAATAGCTTATTTAAACCAAATATCTTTCTAGTATATTTAAACTATACTTATAGTAACCTAAATATTAAAAATAAAGCTTTTAAAAAGCTATTAAAGCTTAAGATAAAGTATAATAAATCTTTTACTTTATTTTTACTCTATTTTAAACGTACTATTATAGAAGTAAGTAGCGTAATATAGCTAGATAAAGTTTAAATTAACTACTTATAAAAAGCACTATCCTATAAACTTTTTAACTACTTAGTTAACTATCTAACCTCTTATAAATATACTAAATATATAAACTTTATATAGAATATTATATAGAAACTAAAAAGATTATATTATATTTATAATATTATATATTACTTTATAACTTTTAAAATAAGATTATTACTTATTAAAATAGATATAAATAGAAATATTAAGATAATAAAGTTAGTATACACTTTATATAATAGAATAAATAAAGGCTTTAGTAAGAAAATACACTATTATTTTAAGTATAACTAGATTAGCTACTTATAAAGAGATTATTAAAAGTTAAAGAGATTAAAGGATAGTCCTAAAGTAGTAAAAGTTATTAAAAAAACACTATACTAAAACTTAAAAGAAAATAAAAAAGAAAAAGATACTTCTAACTTAGAAAATAAATAACCTTAGTATAAAGTTAAGTATTAAAAATAATAGAAAAAGAGTAAATTAAATAGAAGTAATTTTAGTTAGAATATAGTATAAATAAACTTTCTATAATATTAGTAGTTAGAGTTAATAAAAATACTTCTACTAATACTTTAATAGATTATAGTTATAATATCTATATAATAGTAAACTATTAATATACTTATTATTTTTATTTACTATATATTAACTACTAAGTGTAATAACTATATAGTTTTACTAATAACTTAGCTTAAGTTAAAGTAAAAAATATAGCTATATTATACTTTAAAATTAAAAGCTATATATAGTAACTTTTTATTTATATAGTAAAGAGGTTAGATATTAACTTATTTCTAAAAAAAGCTATAGATAGGATAAAATAATATTATATATAATATAGTAAAAAGATAAATATTCTATAAAAAATAGAAGTTATTATTACTTTATAAAGATAAACTAAACTCTAAAAAGTAAGAGAAATCTAAAAAGCTTACTAACTAAATACTACTTCTTTTATAGTAATCTACTAAATAGTTAATAAAAGTTAGATATCTAAAGTAACTATAGAAATATAAGCTATAAATTTAAAAGATCTTAAAAAAATACTTAAAATAAAAAAGAAAACAACTATTTAGAGAAACTACTATAGTATATTTATAATAAGTTTATAGAACTCTTTAAACCTACTAAGTTATATTCTTTATTTTTAAATCGTTTTAATATAAACTATAAAATCTACTTTAAGTATAATACTTCTAGCTAAAAAGCGCTTTTATTTTAAAGCTCTCTCTATAGTATATTAAAAGAAAAGCTTTTAATATTTAAAAAGATATTTACTAATATACTTAATAAAAGCTTTATTTAAGCTAGTAAATCTCTTACTAATATACTAATACGCTTTATTAAGAAACTAAATAGAGGATTATAGTTCTACTATAACTACTAAATATTAAATACTATTACTAAATAAAACTACTACTCTCTACTTCTAATCTAAAAAACTCTTTAGAAAGTTAGTTTAGTGAAATAGTATATAAAGTTAGATATTATAGCTACTTTTAATAAAATTTATATAGTAGAAAAGTACTAAAAGAAGACTACTTTTTATATATAATATAAGCTTTTTAAGTAGCTAGTTTATTTATTTAAACTAAGTAGAGCCTTAGTAATAAATTAGTAGTATATTAATAGTATACTTTAAAAATTCCTTAATAATTTCATAATAATATATATTAATAGTATACTAGTTTATAGTAGTAGCTCTTAAGTAAACTATAAATAGAAAATTTATAAAGTCTTTTAAGTTTTTAGAGAAACTAGCTTTAACTTTAACTTTATAAAATATAAGTTCTTAGTAGTAATAGTAAAATATATAGGATTTATTCTAAGAATAAGTAAAGATATTACTTATAATATAGCGAAAGTATAAGTAATTATTAAGTAAAAAGCGCTTACTTTAGTAAAATAGTTATAAAGTTTTTTAAAGTTTACTAATTACTACTAAATATTAATATTAAAATACTTAGAAGTTATAAAGCCTCTTACCCTTTTTATAAAAAAGAGAGTACTATTTATTTAAAATAAAAAATAGAAAGAAGTGTTCTAAACGTTTAAATACTACTTTTAAACTATATTAGTATTATATTATTTTAACTTATAAACTTTAATAACTATTAAGATAGACTACTTAGAGTTTACTCTAAGAAGTATATTAACTTAAAACAATATATAAGAATAACGCTATCCTATTACTTTTTACTTATAGAAACTTACTCTTACTTAATATAACTACTTAATCTATAATAAGAAACTATTAGTAGTAATTACTTATTTAAATATATAGGATACTAAATTAAAAAACTACTTTAAGTTTTAGATTTTAACTAACTATAAAAACCTTAAATACTTTATATAGAAGTAGTATTTAATAAAGCGTTAGAGTTATTAAATAGAATAGCTATTAAAATATAACTTCTATTTTGAATACTAACTAAGCTACTTTATAGCTATACTTAATATACTCTTATACTATAAATAAAATACTTTAAAAAGTTAAGAAAAGAAAAAAAAAAAAAAGAAAAGTAATATAAATAATCTCTAACTTTATTTTTAGAAACGTATATAAATTAACTATAATAGAAGCTTCTACTATAATAGTATTTAAAAACCTAGCTTTATAATATATTTAGAATAAAGTATAAATAGATAATACTTAATATTAAAATACTTATTTAGTAGTAAAATAGAGAGATTAAAACTTCTCTTTCTAGTTAAGTTTAAAACTATAGATTACTAAGTATAGTATAAATACCTTTAACTAATTAATATTTAAAAATTAGATCTAAGTACTAAAATTAATAAATAAAAATTATTTTTAAAATACCTTCTAAATATAGTTAATTTAGAAATACTATAACTTAGTAATAATAAGTTACTTTAGTTAGAATAATGTACTAACTATTTTAGTTTAGTAATACTTTTAGCTAAAGTAGTTCTTAGCTATTTATTAATTTATAAAGAACTATAATAGCTATAGTAGGGGAATAATATAATAGTAAGTAAAATATAAGCTTCTCTAGCTATTATTAATAGTAGAATAACTATATTATAACCTTATTATAGACTTTATAATAGATCTCTTATATATAGTAAATATAAAGTTTTAATACTTCTAAGTAATAATAAATAAACTTTTAAAAATAATAACTTTAGAAGAAATAATATTTATAAATATAGAAGTATATATAGAATATTTTACTAACTATTATTATTAGTTCTATAGAGTACTAAAACCTATTTTTAGTAATAGAAATAGTAATTAAATAAGCTAGTTTTAGTAATAGTTTTATATATTTATAATAATTAAATAGTACTTAAGTACTACTTTCTATTTATAAATAAATAAAGTAACTAAACACTTTAACTAAGAAATCTAAATAGTTCTATAAATAATAGTTAATTTCACTTAAAATAACTAAGAAGTTTACTTACTTTCTATTTAATTAGTAATTAATAGCTATAATATAGCTATAACTAAAATAAACTTCTTTTATTTTACTTATAGATATTATATTAACTTAATATTTATAGTTTAGCTTATACTAAAGCTAGTAAATTTATATAAGTTAGCTATTAATAAGTTTATTAATAAACTTAAGTTAATTATAGAGCTAGTATAAGTTATTATTATAGTAGTTTAATAGATAATAGAGTAATAGTAAATACTAAGAGAACGCTAGTTAAATACTATAAAGTAAGTAATAAAGTTTAGTTATTATTAGTAAACTTCTATATAGAATAGCTTTATAAGAAGTTAAGTTAGTTATATTTAAAGTATAAAGTAACTAGAGTAATCTTACTAACTATAGTTAAGTTAAATATTCTAAGTAAGGTTTATAACTATTTCTATATTAACTTATTATATTATATTATAAATAACTTACTCTTAAACTAGAAAGTTAATAACTTCTAACTACTACTTATTCTTAAAAATAAAAAGAATAAATAAAAAGTTTAGTTTATTTTAGTAGTATAATAGAAGTATATAAGTAGAAAAAGGCGTTATAAAGTATTAGTTAAATAGATAAAATATAGCTAGTTTATTTAGAAACTTTTATAATTCTTATAAGATAATAAAGTAGTTAATAAATTTAAAGAAAAATATAACTCTATAGATAAAAATAATAGTAATCTTTAGTATATAGTATTATAAATATATAATAATAAGTAAATAGGAGTAGAATAGAAGAATAGTAGTAAAGTAAGTTATAATTAAAAAGTTAAAGAGAAATAAAAAAAACTCTATTATAGTATAAAACTATAGAAAAGTATAATAAAACTAAAATAAGTTTAAAATAAATAAATAATAGATAGAATAAAAGCCTTAGAAATAATCTTCTTATTTCTTTTACTTAGTATAAATAGTAATAGTAATATTAATAAGCTAAAAAGTAGTTAGAATCTATAAATAGAAGTAGGATAGAAGTATAATAAACTTTATAGAAAACTCTAGCTATATTTAGATAAACTTAAGTAAAATAGTATAATTAAGCTTTATTAAACTTAACTAAAAGGGATATTAGAATAGTAGTAGTAATAAGAGTATTAAAAATAAAGGGGAATCTTATTGCACACCCCCACCTTACCTACTGCTACATCCCTCTATAGCTAAGGTAGGCGCGCTGCTAGTTAGTGACAGTTAACAGTTGCCCACCTCTATGCGTACTAACTTTCGCGCCTGCTAAGTTATATCTACCTAGTGTAACAACAAGGGTCTGTTACAATCGTTATACGCGCAAGAACAGGGGTCTAAAATCTATTAATTATTCAATCTAAACTTATATATACTAGGGGTAATAACCCTTTATATAGTAATATAGTGTAGAACATCACCTTACTGAATATATACGCCTTTTATATACTAATAATCTATTTTTAGCACGCTTTTTATATAATACGTACTTTAGTAGTATTATAAGGTGTTTAGTACTTCTAGTAGTATTATTATACTTCTTTTTACTAAAGAAGTTCTTATAAACTTTTACTAAGTTAAGAGAACGTTACTTTTAGTAATTCTAAAATATTACTTAATCCTCTACTAGAGAGATAAATATTATTAGCTTTATTTAGTTTTTTAAATACTTAAATACTATTCTATTAAGTAGCTTTATTAAGAGATCTATAACGTTTATAAGGTCTTAATATATATAAAACTAACTTTATTATATACTATAACTTCTCTTATATAGTAGTAGTTCACTTATATATATTAGATATAATTTCTAGCATTTTTACTATTTATAAGGGTTATCATACCTATATTATCTAAATAGATTAAAATTAAGCTTTTAAGGTTTTCTCTAATCTCTTCTATAAAATACTATATTTATAACGCTTTAGAAGCTACTATAGAAGTAGTATAATACTTTACTTCTATAAATAATTTTATAATTATTAATTATCTATAAGACCTCTATAAGATTAATCCTCTAGCTATAAAGAAAATCTATTTTTTAGTTAATCTAAATATAGCCTTATAGCTAGTAAAATTACTATTAATATAACTATATAAGCTAAAGTTATTTAGGTTACCTTTTTATAAATATAATTTATATTAGATTAATAAGCTTAGGTTATCTTTATAATATTATATAATCCTACTTACTATTTTACTATAAGAGCTACTAAGTAAATAACTAAAATATACCTATAAGCTTACGATAAATGAAATATTAAGCTTTATTATTATTATAGTGAACTACATATATCTTAATAGTCTTTAATACTATTTTTATAAATATTTATTAAGAAGCTTTTTATTTAGAATAGTAATATCTAGTACACTTATAGTAACTAAAGTATATACTATATACGCTTCTTTTGCAAATTCCTTAATAACCTCCTCAATATATATATTCTAATAGATTATAGTAGCTTTACTTATAAATAATAGTTTTACGCCTAGAAAAAAGTCTAGTATACTTATATTAACTGCTTTAAGAAGCTTTAAACCCCCCTTAAAGATGTTAACTAAGGTTTTCTCCTTCTTAGTAACTAAAATGTTATTAATATAGGTTATTAATATAACTCTAAGTAACTTATTATAATATGTTGCTTTATTATAGTAAAGAGAGTATAAATCTAAGTAACTTTAGAACACTTTAGAGCTTTTTTTACTACTACTACCCTCTTTATTAGAAGCTATAAAGTACTTTTTAGAAGTAGATAATCTAGCTTTTATTTATATTATAGCTACTCTCTTAAATATACTTTTTATAATATAACTTATTTTTAAAAAACTCTTTAACTATAGAGAAGAGGAGTATAAAAACTATCTCCTCTAAATCCCTATTTAGATATACTCTTATAAAGTCCTATTATTAGATTATAAAGCCTTTACACTTTATATATATAAGTAATAATCTCTAAGAAGCTGTTAATATATAACATTCTTTTATAATAATAATAATAATATAAGAATAATAATAACGCTTAACTTACTTTAATAACCTATATTAAATAAACTAATAAAGTTAAAGGTATAAAACCTTAACTAAAAATACTCTATTTATTATAACCTATAACTATAATATTGATTATGTAATATGTATAGTTATATAAGCACCTTATATAATTAGCAGTTTAGCAGGTTACATTTTAAGTTATCTTTCCCCTCACTTTTCCCTACTAAGGGATGTAACCTACTAACTACATTAATAGGAATTATTACAATATATCACTTCCCTTATTATTATCTATATAATTAAATGCCTATTAATGCTTAAGATTATCACTTTTTATTATAATATACACCTATCTATAACCCTATATTATATAGGCGTATATACTACACCCCTATATACACTTATACCTATACTAATAGGTTATAAGCCTAGCTTAGAAATAACCTCTATTCCTTCTACCTCTTTACCTCTCCTCTACTTACCTATAAAGCCCTATTTTTACTTAAAAGTTATATATACTAAAAATCAATCCTTTAAACGTTTTTCTATCTATACTACTTTTATAGAACTAGAAATACTAGCTGGACTAGTTATTTAGTTCTATAAGATCTACCTCCTTTAAATCTCTATATTAAACCCTATTTAAATTAACTATACTTCTATTAATCCTTCCCTAAGTAGATAAGCTCTTACTACTACTTTATTTAATTTATATCCCTTAGATTATCTCTTTGAATTATCCTCTAGTCTATTACTAATCTGATTTAGACCTATACTTATAGTATAATAGACTTCCTTTCGACTAATCTACTATATAAGATATATATCTCCTTAGTTAGATAATAGTCTAACTAAAGAAGATTTTGATTAAAGAGAAAGAATAAAAAACTACTTTTTTTACTAGTTAAACCTTAACCTTCTAGGTTTATAACTATTATAACCTTACTATAAGAACTATTATACTATATATATAATAGCTCTTTATTTAATAACCTTACTGTTGTTGATCCTTTATAAGGCTTATAATTACATACTATATTCTATTAAGGTAATAATAACTGATCCTAAGGTCTAGTTCCCTAAGCTTATTAGCTTAGAGAACTATAAAGTATAGGCTATATATATTAAAGCCCTACTATATAGTAAAGATATTACTATAGACCTTACTAAGCCTATATCTAAAGATAATTCAGATAAAAACTATAAAGCTTTAAGTTATATATAGTTATTTTGTAATAATAGTCCTCTAAGGGTTATAAAAGATAATAAAGATGCCTATACTACTTAGGAATATCTAAAAGCTCTATATAAGCCTATAGGTTTTATAAATAAGTTTTTAACCTATAAAGAGTTCTTTAATACTTCCTTAGATAACTTTGATTCTATAAAAGAATATATAAATAAAATAAAAGAACTTATAGATAACTTATCTTATAATAAGCTTAAATTACTAGATTAAGTGGTTATAGCTTATATACTTAATAGTTTAAATGAGACTTATAAGGCTTTTATAACCTCTATAACTTAGTCTCTTAGGACTAACCTTACTACTTATAACCTCAACTCTTTATATACTAGTCTTATAGATAAGTATAAGAGAAAAGGTAGTAATAAAGTAGTTAATAATACTACTATAAAGAGTAATAATAAAAAGAATAAAAAACAGAATAAAAACTAAGAAAATTAAAAAAACAAAAATAAAATAAATAAAAAACCCTAGAAAAAACAGAAAAGTTTATACTGTAAAAATTATAAGAAAACAAACTATACTGAAGAAAACTGCGCTTTTCTACATCCTGAAAAAGTACCTAGCTAGTAGAAAAAGCCCTCTACTAGTACTACTAGTGCTAAAGATAAAGAAAAAGAAGTAGTTAATATAACTACTATAAATAATATTACCCCCTATATATCTATTAATAATCCTAATAATCCTATAGATTTAATAGATTTATCTTCTAATAAAGAAGAAGAAGATATTCTCTTTAAAAATATAAGCTATACTGCTCCTAATAATAATATAAATAATACTAATAATCCTTCTTTAGGTTATTTAATTAACTAGTCTATTATTAAGGAAAAAGGAAAAATAAGGAGTTATAATAATAAAAATAAAAATACAGTTAATATTTATATTAATACTGCAGCTACTATTTATATAGTTAATAACTATAACCTTATAAAAAATCCTATAAAAATAAATAAAACTATAAAATGGGGAGAAGTAAAGACTCTTACTTCTATAATAAAGGGTGATTTAATAATATATCCTAATAATAATAAAATAACTTTATAGGACGTTTATTATATACCTGAACTAGGTATTAATCTACTTAGTTAATCTAAGTTAGATTCTTTAGGTATTGCTTCTATTATATGGAAATAACCTATTTTATATGATATTAATAAAGATTATATTATTACTATAGGGGTAAAGAAGAATAATTTATATTTCTTCTAGTTTTCTATTAATAATAACAATTAATATATATATAATACTAATACTATAACTAATAATAATAATAAGAATAATATAAATAATAATATAAATAATAATATAAATAATAATAACAATAATAGCCTATAATTATAGCACTAACGTCTTGGTTATATATATTTATAAAGTCTTTTAAAATTAAAAAATAATACTATAATAAATATAAATAATAATAATAATAATATAACTTTACAGCCTTGCGAAGCCTGTTATAAAGGCAAATTTGTAACTAAGGCTAGTAAGCTACAGGTTCATAATAAAAATCTAGATTATCTAGATTATATAGCTTCAGACCTATGTAGGCCTATAACGCCTATTACATATAATAAATATATATATTTTATTATCTTTATAGATAAATATTCCCGTTTTGTATGGGGAAAATTACTTAAAGATAAAGAGAAGTATACTATTAGTGAAGCTTTTCTTGAATTTTAAGCTGAAGTAAATAATAATAATAATAATAAAAGAATAAAAGAAGTATCTATAGATAGAGGTATAGAATTTAATAATTATCACTTTAAAGCTATATATACTAAAAGCGGTATAATATATAATAAAAGACCTCCTTATACATATAAGTCTAACGGTCTTATAGAGCGTATTATACACACTATAGTTAATAAAATAAGAACTATACTATATAATTTAGGTTTACTACACTACTTATAGGGTGAAGCTTTTTATGCTACTCTTTATATGTATAATAGAACTCCTCATAGCTTTATTAAGTATAAAACGCCTTATGAAATAAAGAATAATATAAAACCTAATATAAATAATATAAAAGTGTGGGGTAGCGTATATTACTATAAGAATAAAGATCTTAAAATGAAAAAACTAGATGTATAAGCACGTTAAGGTTATATAATTAATTATGGATCTAATAGGTATAAGATCTGGGATATGTAACTAAGAAGAGCTTTATAGTCTTAAGATGTTAAAATCTTAGAGAATACCTTTATTTCTTATTATAAAGAGCTTCTTTTAAGTATAAATACCTACTATAAGGATATAAATAGTAGTATTATGCTAAACAATAATAGACATAATATTGCCTATAATAGTCTATAAAGAGATATTTCTAGTCAATCTATCTCTTATAGGAATAATCCTACTATAAGTAGTGATATTTCTATAATAAATAACGCTCTTATAAATCTAAGTGATGAGACTAGTATTAATAATAATAATAATAATAATAATAATATAAATAATAATATTAATACTAGTAATAATAATACTAATACTAGTATGATTAGTTCACATAATAATAGTATGAAAACTACTAGTATTAATAATAGAGAAATAAATAAAGAAAAATCTAAGTTATTAATAGAGATCCCCTCTCTATTAGAAGAAGCTAAAAAAGACTACTAATGGGTTAATAATATGGTTTATAATACTAAAAGTACACTATTATATACTATAGTAGACTGTCCTGCTTTTAGTATTTATAAAATCAATAATAACGTTTTAACTGATAATAATAGTATTACTAGAACTAGTACTATTAATAAAGCTTCTTATATTCTATCAGTTATTATATTAAACGAGCCTTCTAATATACAGCAAGCCTTAAATTCTCTTTATAAAGATAATTAGATTTAGGCTATGTAACTAGAAGTAACTCAAATAGAAGATATAAAAACTTAGGAAATTATAGAAAAACTAGATAATATTTATCTATTAGGCGGTAGATGGGTATATTTTATAAAATTAAAAGATAAAATAAATAATATATATAAATATAAAGTAAGATGGGTTACTTAAGGTTATAATCAATATATTAGTATTAATTATTTAGAAACCTTTTCTACTACCTATAGACTAGAAAGCTATAGGTTTATAGTTATATTTGCTATAAAAGAAAGATAAACCCTTCTGCAGTATAATATTACTACAGCGTTTATACACGCTAATATAGATATAGATATATATATAATATTACTAATAGGTTTTTTATATAATAAAACCACAAATAAGTTGGAATTTAATTCTAATTATAACTATAAATCAAATAACAGTAAATATTGCTATAAACTTCTTAAAGCTTTATATAGGTTAAAGCAAAGCTTTAGACTATAGTATAACCATTTAAAAGCTATATTAATAAAATTAGGATTTATTATTTCACCTTATGATGAAGCTGTATTTATACTTAATAAAAATAACTATAAAGCTATAATTTGTTATTATGTGGACGATATGCTTTTAGTAGCTAATAATACTGCTACTAGTGACTATATATATAATATATTAAGGCAACAGATAAAAATACAAATATTAGGGGAGCCTAGTACCTTTCTAAGCTATAAGTTTGAGATAGATAGACCTAATAAGTCTTTCTTTATACATTAAACTAAATATACACAAAAGATATTAAATAAATATAATAAAATAAATATAAATCCATCTATAACTCCTATGAGAGATAATATAAAACTATATATAAATAAATATTATACTTCTAAAGAAGAAATTCTACAGTTTCAACAGCAAATTAGAGCACTTTTATATCTAGCTTTAAAAACTAGATTTAATATAGCTCTAGCTATTATAATATTATCAAGATATATAACAAACCCTTCATAAGAGCATTTTATAGCTTTAGATTATTTATAGGGTTACTTAAATAAATATCCTAATAAAGGAATATATTATAACTGTAATAATAATATAATATAGGATTTAATAGGTTATTCAGACTCTAATTAGGCTAGAGACCTAGATAATAGAAAATCTACATCAGCTTATATATTTTGCTGGGGATTATACAATATAATATCTTATACTACTATAAAACAAAAAATAGTAGTACTATCTACTTATAAAGCTGAATATATAGCTTTAACTGAGGTAGTAAAAGAAGCCCTATATCTATATAATAGTCATAATTTTAATTTAACTAATCTAGGTTTTAAAGCTATAAATAAGCCTAAGATTTTTATAGATAATTTAGTAGCTAAGAAGCTAACTGAAAATCCCAAATTTCATAAAAAATCTAAACATATTGATATAAAGTATCATTTTGCTAGAGAATCTTTATTAAATAAAGATTATTTATTATTTCATATAGACTCTAAGTCTAATATTGCAGATATATTAACTAAGCTAGTTAGTAAAGTTATATTTAATAATATACTTAATATAATAAATAATAATAACGATAAAGAAAATAATAATAATATACATAATAATAATAACCGTATTAAAGAAATAACTTACTAGTTTTTCTCTTATCTTTTTACCTATAAGGTTATTTTATAAGAGTTTTTTAACTAGTTATAAACATATTATATATTATAGGAATATTTTTCTTATTTTTCCTACAGGGTTTTTAAGTTTTTTATACCTATAATGTATATATATATTAAGTGAGTAAGCTATATACTATAAATCAACTGTATATACCTTAAGGGGGGATGTTAACATATAACATTCTTTTATAATAATAATAATAATATAAGAATAATAATAACGCTTAACTTACTTTAATAACCTATATTAAATAAACTAATAAAGTTAAAGGTATAAAACCTTAACTAAAAATACTCTATTTATTATAACCTATAACTATAATATTGATTATATAATACGTATAGTTATGTAAGCACCTTATGTAATTAGCAGTTTAGCAGGTTACGTTTTAGGTTATCTTTCCCCTCACTTTTCCCTACTAGGGGATATAACCTACCAACTACATCAACAGGAATCATCACAATACATCACTTCCCTTATTATTATCTATATAATTAAATGCCTATTAATGCTCAAGATTATCACTTTTCATCACAACATACGCCCATCTATAACCCTATACTATATAGGCGCATATACCACGCCCCTATATACGCTTATACCTGTGCTAACAGAAGCTATTTACACTATTAAAGTAAATATTTTAGTATAATCTCTATTATATATTTATAGAAACCTCCTTACTATAATTTATACTTTTCGCTTAAAAAGCACTTTATAGGCTTTTTTATACTTTAAACCCTATTTTACTATTAAGTATACTTCTAAAAGTAGTTCTATAGTATCTATAAGAATTAAAACTCTATAATTAAAGAGTAATTATATTCTAATAAATATTACTTCTCTCTAGTTATTCTAATTATTTATAAATCTAATTTAAGCTTCTTTAATCGTATTAAAGCTTTAGTATATCTATAGCTAAGTAGATAGAACTTCTATAGCGAGAACACTAAATACTAAGTCATTTTCTTTTTATATCTATTCTCTATTTTTAGTTAACTCTCTAAGAGTTAGATTTATTAATTTTAATTTATTAGTTACTCTATATCTATATTAATATAACTAAAAGCCTTAGCTAAGTAGTAATATTTATAATATATTTAGTAAGCTATTTCTAATAGGCTTATAAAAAATAATATTTAAAGAAGTAATAATCTCCTTATCCTCTAGTAACTATACTTTATAAACTTATTCTCTTTTATATTTAATAAGAATTTCTTTTTTAGTATAAGGTGCTATTTTATCTATAGTAGTTTAGGTTTTTAAGTTAATATTAATAAAGTAGAAGCTTTTAATTATTTAAAGTTAGCTAAGATTAGAGATATAATCTCCCCTTAGTTTTAAGTTATCTATTAATACTTAGATTAGTATTTTTCTATTAACTACTCTAGTATAAAAGTAATTTATAATATAGATTACTATTATTAAGAGATATAGCTATAACTTAGCTAGTAAATCTAAATTAATATAGAGAGATTTTATAATATTTATAATTAACTTAATAAATCGCTCTATAATACTATTCTACTTATATATATATAGTAATAATATTTCTATAAATATACTTTTATTATATAAGACTATTTATAAGTAGGTTACTATAAACTCCCCTATGTTATCTATATATATAACTCTAATAGCTTCTCTAAATATAATTTTCTAACTTTATAAATATATCTAAAAAACTCTTATAAGTTTATCTTTTATATACCTAAGTATAATTACTTAAAAATAGAACTTATTATTAATTACTAGTAAAAAGTAGTAGAAGTATTTATTAGGCTTAATTTCTCTAATATCAGTATAGAAAATATCTTCTAAACGTATAGCTTATACATATAGTATTTATAGTAAATACTATAAGCCTTTTAAGAGATTATAAGTTTTATAAAGCTATAGAATAACTAATTCTAGCTATAATAAGTAGCCCTTTATAAGCTTAATTATCTTTTATATTTTATAGTAGTTAGAGTACTTAAAGCGTTAATACTATAATTCTATATTAGACTTCTCTTACGCTATAAATATTATATATATTTTTATTACCTTTTTATAGTTAAATACCTTTTTAAAAGCAAATTAAAAACCTTATTTAGCTATATTAAGTATATAAAAAACCTTACTATTTAGACTAAAAATATTATTATACTTAAGATATCTTCTTATAGTATATAGCTTTCTACTATTAAAAACATTTAAAGAGAACTTATAGATATAATAAGCGTTAGTAAATATAATTATTTAGCTATTTAGTGCTCTTAAAGTAATACTACTAGTATATTCTAGATATATTATACCTCCTTTTATTTATATAAGAATATTCTATATAACTATAGAATATATACTAAAGTTATAAAAAGATTTATCTATAATAATATAGATATTTACTTTAGTATTATAAAGCTAGTTTAAAATATCTCTATTACTAAATAAAGTTATTATTACTAATAACACCTCTTTTAAAATAACTTTTATATTTATAAAAGTTACTAAATATAAGTATTACTCTTTAGGTATTTTAGAAGCTAACTTTAGCTTATTTTTATAGACTTAATGCTAGCACAAGTATAAGCGTATGCAGGGGCGTAGTATATACGCCTATATAGTATAGGGTTATAGATAGGCTTATATTATAATAAAAAGTGATAATCTTAAGTATTAAAGAGCATTTAATCGTATAAATAATAATAAGAGAAGTGATGTATTTTAATAATTCTTATTAATATAGTTAGTAGGTTATATCCTCTAGTAGGGAAAGGTGAGGAGAAAGATAACCTAAAACGTAACCTACTAAACTACTAATTATATAAGGTGCTTATATAAGTATATATATTATATAATTAATATTATAGTTATAAGGTATAATAAATAGAGTATTTTTATATAAGGTTTTATACTTTAAACGTTATTTATTTATTTATTATTTAATATTAAAGTAAGTTAAGCGTTATTATTATTCTTATATTATTATTATTTTTATAAAAGAATGTTATATATTAATATCCCCCCTTAAGGTATATATAGTTAACTTATAGTATATAGCTTACTCACTTAATATATATATACGTTATAGGTATAAAAAACTTAAAAACCCTATAGGAAAAATAAGAAAAGTATTCCTATAATATATATAATATATTTATAACTAGTTAAAAAGCTCTTATAAAATAACCTTATAGGTAAAAAGGTAAGAGAAAAACTAATATATTATTTCTTTAATATAGTTATTATTATTATATATATTATTATTATTTTCTTTATTATTATTATTATTTATTATATTAAGTATATTATTAAATATAACCTTATTTAAAAGCTTAGTTAATATATCTATAATATTAGACTTAGAGTCTATATAAAATAACATTATATCTTTATTTAATAAAGATTCTTTAGTAAAATAATACTTTATATTAATATACTTAGATTTTGTATAAAATTTAGTATTTCTAGTTAGCTTTTTAGCTATTAAATTATCTATAAAAATCTTAGGCTTATTTATAGTTTTAAAACTTAGATTAGTTAAATTAAAATTATAACTATTATATAGATATAAGGCTTCTTTTATTACCTTAGTTAAAGCTATATATTCAGCTTTATAAGTAGATAGTACTACTATTTTTTATTTTATAGTACTATAAGATATTATATTATATAATCCCTAGTAAAATATATAAGCTAATATAGATCTTCTATTATCTAAGTCTCTAGCCTAATTAGAGTCTAAATAACCTATTAAATCCTATATTATATTATTATTATAATTATAATAAATTCCTCTTTTAGGAAAATTATTTATATATCCCTATAAGTAATTTAGAGCTAAAAGATGCTCTTTTAAAGGGTTTATTATATATTTTAATAATATTATAACTACTAGAGTAATATTATACTTAGTCTTTAGAGCTAGATATATAAAAGCTCTAATCTACTACTAAAATTATAATATTTCTTCTTTTATAGTAGTATATTTATTTATATATAATTTTATATTATCTCTTATAGGAGTTAAAGATAGATTTATATTAGTTTTATTATATTTATTTAATATACTTTCTATATATTTAGTTTAATATATAAAGAAAGACTTATTAGGTTAATCTATCTTAAACTCATAGCTTAAAAAGATACTAGGCTCCCTTAATAGTTATATTTTTATATATTACCTTAGTTTATTATATATATAGTTACTAGTAGTAGTATTATTAGCTACTAAAAGTATATTGTCTATATAATAATAAATTATAGCTTTATAGTTGTTTTTATTAAGTATAAATATTACTTTATTATAAGGTGAAATAATAAATCCTAATTTTATTAATATAGCTTTTAAATAGTTATACTATAGTTTAGGGCTTTACTTTAACCTATATAAAGCTTTAAAAAGCTTATAGTAATATTTACTATTATTTGATTTATAGTTATAATTAGGATTAAATTCTAACTTATTTATGGTTTTATTATATAAAAAACCTGTTAGTAATATTATAGATATATCTATATCTATATTAGCGTGTATAAATACTATAATAACGTTATACTATAAATAGGTTTATCTTTTTTTATAGTAAATATAACTATAAACTTATAGTTTTTTAGTCTATAGGTAGTAGAAAAGGTTTCTAAATAATTAATACTAATATATTAATTATAACCTTAAGTAACCTATCTTGCTTTATATTTATAGATATTATTTATTTTATTTTCTAATTTCTTAGTATATATCTATCTACTGCTTAATAGATGAATATTATCTAGTTTTTATATAATTTCCTAAGTTTTTATATCTTTTATTTAAGTTATTTCTAGTTATATAGCTTAAATCTAATTATCTTTATAAGGAGAATTTAAGGCTTACTATATATTAGAAGGCTTATTTAATATAATAACTAATAGAATATAAGAAGTTTTATTAATAGTATTAGTTCTAGTAATATTATTATTATTAGTTAAAACGTTATTATTTATTTTATAAATACTAAGAGTAGGATAATCTACTATAGTAAATAATAATACACTTTTAGTATTATAAACTATATTATTAACCTATTTATAGTTTTTTTTAGCTTCTTCTAATAGAGAGGAGATCTCTATTAATAACTTAGATTTTTGTTTATTTATTTCTCTATTATTAATATTAGTAGTTTTTATACTATTATTATGTGAACTAATTATATTAGTATTAGTATTGTTATCACTAGTATTAATATTATTATTTATATTATTATTATTATTATTATTAATACTAGTCTTATCACTTAGATTTATAAGAGCGTTATTTATTATAGAAATATTACTATTTATAGTAGGATTATTTCTATAAGAGATAGATTAACTAGAAATATCTCTTTATAGACTTTTTTAGGTAGTATTATATCTATTATTGTTTAGTATAATACTACTATTTATATCCTTATAGTAGGTATTTATACTTAAAAGAAGCTTTTTATAATAAGAAATAAAGGTATTTTCTAGGATTTTAATATCTTAAGACTATAAAGCTTTTCTTAGTTATATATCTTAGATCTTATACTTATTAGATCTATAATTTATTATATAACCTTAATATATTTATACGTTTAGTTTCTTTATAGAAAGATCTTTATTCTTATAGTAGTAAATACTACTTTATATTTTTATATTATTTATATTAGGTTTTATATTATTTTTTATTTTATAAAGCGTTTTATACTTAATAAAGCTATAAGGAGTCTTATTATATATATAAAGAGTAGTATAAAAAGCTTCACTTTATAAGTAGTGTAGTAAACCTAAATTATATAGTATAGTTCTTATTTTATTAACTATAGTATATATAGTACGCTCTATAAGACCGTTAAGTTTATATATATATAAGGAGGTCTTTTATTATATATTATACTATTTTAAGTATATATAGCTTTAAAGCGATAACTATTAAATTCTATACCTCTATCTATAGATACTTCTTTTATTCTTTTATTATTATTATTATTATTATTTACTTTAGCTTAAAACTTAAGAAAAGTTTTACTAATAGTATACTTCTCTTTATCTTTAAGTAATTTTCCCTATATAAAACAGGAATATTTATCTATAAAGATAATAAAATAGTAATATTTATTATATATGTTAGACGGGCTGAGGGTATACCCCCTCTATTAGCTCTATACTAGAGGGCTTAAGGCCCTAATACTCTATACTAATACTCAATACTAGGCTACGCGCTGCTGAGAAACCCTTTATGGGAAGAAAACTTAGGCCGCGAGCGCGGTATATAATAGGGCAGACGACGCGTTCTCAATACTATAATCCTATTGGCCAGAGGCCGTTGGTGCCCCACTGTGTATGTGGGTCCCTCGAGAGAGGGACCCCACCTTTTGTAGCGGGTCCTTAACCAATCAGAAGAAAGGAAAAGGGGTTCCTGTAGTCGGGATCGAACCGACGCCTGTGCGTTTGGGTAACGCACAGGCCTGCCAGGCGCACACCACTGCGCCATACAGGTATATTTATTATATATAGTAGGCGTTATAGGTCTATATAAATCTAAAGCTATATAATTTAGATAATTTAGATTTTTATTATAAACCTAAGGTTTACTAGCTTTTATTATAAATTTACCTTAAAAATAGGCTTTATAAGGCTATAGTTTATTATTTATATTATTATTATTTATATTTATATTTACAGTTATATTATTTTTTATTCTTAAAAGAGTGTGTAAATATATATATCTAAGATGTTTATACTATAATTAAAGGCTATTATTATTATTATTTATATTATTATTTATATTATTATTTGTAGTATTATATATATAGTTATTGTTATTATTAGTAGGAAATTAAAAAACATATAAGTTATTTCTTTTTACCCCTATAGTAATAATATAATCTTTATTAATATTATATAAAATAGGTTATTTCTATATAATAGAAGTAATACCTAAAGAATTTAACTTAGATTAACTAAGTAGATTAATACCTAGTTTAGGTATATAATAAACCTCTTTTAGTATCATAGTATTATTATTTAGATATATTATTAAATCACCTTTTATTTTAGAAGTAAGAGTCTTTATTTCTCTCTAATTTATAGTTTTATTATTCTTTTTATAATTTTTTAATAAGTTATAGTTATTAATAATATAAATAGTAGCTATAGTATTAATATAAATATTAACTATATTTTCATTCTTATTATTATAACTCCTTACTTTTCCTTTTTCCTTAATAATAGACTAGTTAATTAAGTAACCTAAAGAAGGATTATTAGTATTATTTATATTATTATTAGAAGTAGTATAGCTTATATTCTTAAAGAAAATATCTTCTTCTTCTTTATTAGAAAATAAATCTATTAAATCTATAAAACTTTTAGAATTATTTATAGATATATAGGGGGTAATTTCTTCTAAAATAGTTATATTAACTACTTCTTTTTCTTTATCTTTAGTACTAGTAGTACTAGTAGAAGGTTTTTTCTACTAACTAGATACTTTTTAGGATATAGAAAAGCGTAGTTTTCTTTAGTATAGTTTATTTTCTTATAAGTTTTGTAGTATAAACCTTTTTGCTTTTTCTAAGGTCTTTTATTAATTTTATTCTTATTTTTCTTATTAGTATTTTCTTAGTTTTTATTTTGTTTTTTATTCTTTTTATTATTATTACCTTTAGTAGTATTATTAACTACTTTGCTGCTACTTTTTCTCTTATATTTATCTATAAGACTAGTATATAAAGAGTTTAAGTTATAAGTAGTAAGATTAGTTTTAAGAAACTAAGTTATAGAGGTTATAAAAGCTTTATAAGTCTTATTTAAACTATTAAGTATATAAGCTATAATTACTTAATTAAGTAATTTAAGCTTATTATAAGATAAATTATCTATAAGTTCTTTTATTTTATTTATATATTCTTCTATAAAATCAAAGTTATCTAAAGAAGTATTAAAGAACCCTTTATAAGTTAAAAACTTATTTATAAAACCTATAGACTTATATAGGGCTTTTAGATATTCTTAAGTAGTATAAGTATCTTTATTATCTTTTATAACCTTTAGAGGCTTATTATTATAAAATAACTATATATAACTTAAAGCTTTATAGTTTTTATCTATATAGTAGGGCTTTAATATATATAGCTTATACTTTATAGTTCTCTAAGCTAATAAGCTTAGAGAACTAAACCTTAGAATTAGTTATTATTACTTTAATAGGATATAGTATATAATTATAAACCTTATAAAGAATTAATAATAGTGAAAGTATTAACTAAAGAGCTATTATATATATAGTATAGTAGTTCTTATAGTAAGGTTATAATAGTTATAAACCTAGAAGTTAAAAGTTTAATTTATAAAAAAAGTAGTTTTTATTCCTTCTTTTTAATTAATTTTTTCTTTAGTTAAACCTATATCTAACTAAAGAGATATATATCCTATATAGTAAATTAGTTAAGAGGAAGTCTATTAAGTAGTAAGTATAAGTTTAAACTAAATTAATAATAGCTTAAAAGATAGTTTAAAAAGATAATCTAAGAGATATAGATTAAATAAAGTAATAGTAAAAGCTTATCTACTTAGAGATAAATTAATAGAAATATAGTTAATTTAAATAAAGTTTAATATATAGATTTAAAGAAAATAAATTTTATAGAACTAAATAACTACTTTAGCTAGTATTTCTAGTTCTATAAAAGTAGTATAAATAGAAAAGCGTTTAATAGATTAATTTTTAGTATATATAACCTTTAAGTAAAGGTAGAGCGTTATAAGTAAATAGGGGAGAAATAAAGAAATAGTAAAAATAGAGGTTATTTCTAAGCTAAGCTTATAACTTATTAGTATAAATATAAGTATATATAGAAGTATAGTATATATACCTATATAGTATAGAGTTATAGATAAACTTATATTATAATAAAAAGTAATAATCTTAAGTATTAAAGAGCATTTAATTATATAGATAATAATAAGAGAAGTGATATATTATAATAATTCCTATTAATATAGTTAGTAAGTTATATCCTCTAATAGAGAAACGTAAGGAGAAAGATAACTTGAAATGTAACCTACTAAACTACTAATTACATAAGGTGCTTATATAAGTATACATATTATATAATTAATATTATAGTTATAAAGTATAATAAATAGAGTATTTTTATATAAGGTTTTATACCTTAAACGTTATTTGTTTATTTATTATAGAATATTAAAGTAAGTTAAGCGTTATTATTATTCTTATATTATTATTATTATTATAAAAGAATGTTATATGTTAATAGAACTAAATATTAAAATTAGTTATTATTACTTTAATAGGATATAATATATAATTATAAGCTTTATAAAGGATTAATAATAGTAAGGTTATTAACTAAAGAGCTATTATATATATAATATAGTAGTTCTTATAGTAAAGTTATAATAGTTATAAACTTAGAGGTTAAAGGTTTAATTTATAAAAAAGAGTAGTTTTTATTCTTTCTTTTTAATTAATATGTTCTTTAGTTAGACCTATATTTAACTAAGGAGATATATATCCTATATAGTAAATTAGTTAAGAGGAAATCTATTAAGTAATAAGTATAGGTTTAAACTAGATTAGTAATAACTTAGAAAATAGTTTAAAGAGATAATTTAAAGGATATAGATTAAATAAAATAGTAGTAAAAGCTTATTTATTTAGAAAAAGATTAATAGAAGTATAGTTAATTTAAATAAAGTTTAGTATATAGATTTAAAAAAGATAAATCTTATAGAACTAAATAATTAGTCTAGCTAGTATTTCTAGTTCTATAAAAATAGTATAGATAGAAAAGTGTTTAAAGGATTAATTTTTAGTATATATAACCTTTAAGTAAAAGTAAGGTATTATAAATAAGTAGGGGAGAAGTAAAGAAGTAGTAGAAATAGAGGTTATTTCTAAGCTAAGCTTATAACCTATTAGTATAGGTATAAGCATATATAGGGGCGTAGTATATATACTTATATAGTATAGAGTTATAGATAAGCTTATATTATAATAAAAAGTAATAATCTTAAGTATTAAAAAGCATTTAATCATATAGATAATAATAAGAGAAGTGATATTATTAACATATAACATTCTTTTATAATAATAATAATAATAATAATATAAGAATAATAATAACGCTTAACTTACTTTAATATCTTATAATAAATAAATAAATAACATTTAAGGTATAAAACCTTATATAAAAATACTCTATTTATTATACCTTATAACTATAATATTGATTATATAATATATATACTTATATAAGCACCTTATATAATTAGCAGTTTAATAGGTTATATTTTAGGTTATCTTTCCCCTCACTTTTCCCTACTAGGGGATATAACTTACTAATAATATTAATAGAAATTATTATAATATATTACTTCTTTTATTATTATCTATATAATTAAATGCTTTTTAATACTTAAAATTATCACTTTTTATTATAATATAAGCCTATCTATAACCTTATACTATATAAGCGTATATACTACGCCCCTATATACGCTTATACTTATACTAATAGGTTATAAGCTTAGCTTAGAAATAATCTCTATTTCTACTACTTCTTTACTTCTCCTCTATTTATTTATAATACTTTACCTTTACTTAAAAGTTATATATATTAGAAATTAATCCTTTAAATATTTTTCTATCTATACTATTTTTATAAAACTAGAAATACTAACTAAACTAATTATTTAGTTCTATAAAATTTATTTTCTTTAAATCTATATACTAAACCCTATTTAAATTAACTATACTTCTATTAATCCTTCTCTAAGTAAATAAGTTTTTACTACTACTTTATTTAATCTATATCCTTTAGATTATCTTTTTAAACTATCTTCTAAGCTATTACTAATTTAGTTTAAACCTATACTTATTACTTAATAAACTTCTTTTTAACTAATTTACTATATAAAATATATATCTCTTTAGTTAGATATAGGTCTAACTAAAGAAGATATTAATTAAAAAGAAAGAATAAAAACTACTCTTTTTTATAAGTTAAACCTTTAACTTCTAGGTTTATAACTATTATAACCTTACTATAAAAACCACTATACTATATATATAATAGCTCTTTAGTTAATACCCTCACTATTATTAATCCTTTATAAGGCTTATAATTATATATTATATCTTATTAAAGTAATAATAACTAATCCTAAGGTTTAGTTCCCTAAGTTTATTAGCTTAGAGAACTATAAAATATAAGCTATATATATTAAAGCCCTACTATATAGTAAAGATATTACTATAAACCTTACTAAGTCTATTTCTTCTAATAATAAAAATAAAAACTATAAAGCTTTAAGTTATATATAGTTATTCTATAATAATAAGCTTCTAAAGGTTATAAAAGATAATAAAAATGCCTATACTGCTTAAGAACATCTAAAAGCCCTATATAAGCTTATAGGTTTTATAAATAAGTTTTTAACCTATAAAGAGTTCTTTAATACTTCCTTAAATAACTTTAATTCTATAGAAGAATATATAAATAAAATAAAAGAACTTATAAATAATTTATTCTATAATAAGCTTAAATTACCTAATTAAGTAATTATAGTTTATATACTTAATAGTCTAAATAAAACTTATGAGGCTTTTATAACCTCTATAACTTAGTCTCTTAAAACTAACCCTACTACTTATAACTTAAACTCTTTATATACTAGTCTTATAGATAAATATAAGAGAAAAAATAGCAGTAAAGTAGTTAATAACACTACTAAAGGTAATAATAAAAATAATAAAAAATAAAATAAAAACTAGGAAAATACTAATAAAAAAAACAAAAATAAAATTAATAAAAAACCCTAGAAAAAACAGAAAGGTTTATACTGTAAAAATTATAAGAAAACAAACTATACTAAAGAAAACTACGCTTTTCTATATCCTAAAAAAGCACCTAACTAGTGGAAAAAACCCTCTACTAGTACTACTAGTACTAAAAATAAAAAAAAAAGAAGTAGTTAATATAACTACTTCAGAAAAAATTACCCCCTATATATCTATAAATAATTCTAAAAATCCTATAGATTTAATAGATTTATCTTCTAATAAAGAAGAAAAAGATATTCTCTTTGAGAATATAAGCTATACTGCTCCTAATAATAGTATAAATAATACTAATAATCCTTCCTTAAGTTATTTAATTAACTAGTCTATTATTAAAGAAAAAGGAAAAGTAAGAAGTTATAATAATAAGAATAAAAATACAGTTAATATTTATATTAATACTGCAGCTACTATTCATATTATTAATAACTATAACTTATTAAAAAATCATAAAAAAATCAATAAAACTATAAATTAGAGAGAAGTAAAGACTCTTACTTCCAGAATAAAGGGTGATTTAATAATATATCTAAATAATAATACTATAATACTAAAAGACGTTTATTATATACCTAAACTAGGTATTAATCTACTTAGTTAATCTAAGTTAGATTCTTTAGATATTACTTCTATTATATAGAAACAACCTATTTTATACGATATTAATAAAGATTATATTATTACTATAGGGGTAAAGAGAAATAACTTATATTTCTTTTAATTTCCTACTAATAATAACAATAACTATATATATAATACTATAAATAATAATATAGATAATAATAATAATAATAATAACAATAATTATAATAATAGCCTCTAACTATAGCATAAACGTCTTAGATATATATATTTACAGACTCTTTTAAAAATAAAAGATAATATAACTGTAAATATAAATATAAATAATAAAAATAATAATAAATTACAGCCCTACAAAGCTTATTTTTAAAGCAAATTTATAACAAAGGCTAGTAAACCTCAGGTTTATAATAAAAATCTAGATTATCTAGATTATATAGCTTCAGACCTATATAGGCCTATAATATCTATTACATATAATAAATATATATATTTTATTATCTTTATAGATAAATATTCCCGTTTTGTATAGGGAAAATTACTTAAAGATAAAAAGAAGTATACTATTAGTGAAGCTTTTGTTAAATTTCAAGCTAAAGTAAATAATAATAATAATAATAAAAGAATAAAAAAAGTCTCTATAGATAGAAGTATAGAATTTAATAATTATTACTTTAAAGCTATATATACTAAAAGTAGTATAATATATAATAAAAGACCTCTTTATATATATAAACCTAATAGTTTTATAGAGCGTACTATATATACTATAGTTAATAAAATAAGAATAATATTATATAATTTAGGTTTACTACACTACTTATAAAGTAAAGCCTTTTATACTACTCTTTATATATATAATAAGACTCCTCATAGCTCTATAGAGTATAAAACGCTTTATAAAATAAAAAATAATATAAAACCTAATATAAATAATATAAAAATGTAGAGTAGTATATACTATTATAAGAATAAAGATCCTAAAATGAAAAAACTAAACGTATAAGCACGTTAAGGTTATATAATTAATTATAGATCTAATAAGTATAAGATCTAAGATATATAACTAAAAAAAGCTTTATAGTCTTAAGACGTTAAAATCTTAGAGAATACCTTTATTTCTCATTATAAAGAGCTTCCTATAAGTATAAATACCCACTTTAAAGATACTAATAGTAGTATTATGCCTAATAATAATAGATATAATACTACTTATAATAGTCTACTAAGAGATATTTCTAGTTAATCTATCTCTTATAGGAATAATCCTACTATAAGTAGTGATATTTCTATAACTAATAACACTCTTAAGAATCTAAATAATAAGACTATTATTAATAGTAATAATAATAATAATAATATAAATATAAATAATAATAATACTATTAATAATAGCAATAATAATAAGACTAATACTAATATAAGTAGTTCACATAATAACAATATGAAAACTACTAATATTAATAATAGAGAAATAAATAAAGAAAAATCTAAGTTATTAATAGAGATCCCCTCTCTATTAGAAGAAGCTAAAAAAGACTACTAATAAATTAATAATACAGTTTATAGTATCAAAAGTGCACTATTATATACTATAGTAAACTGTCCTACTCTTAATATTTATAAAATAAATAATAACATTTTAACTAATAATAATAGTATTACTAGAACTAGTACTATCGATAAAGCTTCTTATATTCTATTAGTTATTATATTAAATAAGCTTTCTAATATAAAACAAGCCTTAAATTCTCCTTATAAAGATAATTAGATTTAAGCTATATAACTAGAAATAACTTAAATAGAAAATATAAAAACTTAGAAAATTATATAAAAACTAGATAATATTCATTTATTAGGCAGTAGATAGATATATACTATGAAATTAAAAGATAAAATAAATAATATCTATAAATATAAAGTAAGATAGGTTACTTAAGGTTATAATTAATATATTAGTATTAATTATTTAGAAACCTTTTCTACTACTTATAGACTAAAAAGCTATAGATTTATAGTTATATTTACTATAAAAGAAAGTTAGACCTTTCTATAATATAATGTTACTATAGCGTTTATACATACTAATATAGATATAGATATATATATAATATTACTAATAGGTTTTTTATATAATAAAACTATAAATAAGTTAGAATTTAATCCTAATTATAACTATAAATCAAATAATAATAAATATTATTATAAGCTTCTTAAAGCTTTATATAGGTTAAAGTAAAGCCTTAAACTATAGTATAACTATTTAAAAGCTATATTAATAAAATTGAGATTTATTATTTCACCTTATAATAAAGTAGTATTTATACTTAATAAAAATAACTATAAAGCTATAATTTATTACTATATAGACGATATGCTTTTAGTAGCTAATAATACTACTACTAGTAACTATATATATAATATACTAAGGCAATATATAAAAATACAAATATTAGGGGAGCCTAATACTTTTTTAAGCTATAAGTTTGAGATAGATCAACCTAATAAGTCTTTCTTTATATATTAAACTAAATATACAGAAAAAATATTAAATAAATATAATAAAACTAATATAAATCCATCTTTAACTCCTATAAGAAATAATATAAAATTATATATAAATAAATATACTGCTATAAAAAAAAATATTACAATTTTAGTAGCAGATTAAAGCCCTTATATATCTAGCTCTAAAGACTAAATATAATATTACTCTAGCAGTTATAATATTATTAAGATATATAACAAACCCTTTAAAAAAGCATTTTTTAACTCTAGATTACTTATAGGGATATATAAATAATTTTCCTAAAAGAGGAATTTATTATAATTACAATAATAATATAATATAAGATTTAATAAGTTATTCAAACTCTAATTAAGCTAGAGACCTAGATAATAGAAGATCCACATTAGCTTATATATTTTACTAGGGATTATATAATATAATATCTTATAATACTATAAAATAAAAAACAGTAGCACTATCTACTTATAAAACTAAATATATAGCTTTAACTAAAGTAGTAAAAGAAGCCCTATATCTATATAATAATTATAATTTTAATTTAACTAATTTAGGTTTTAAAGCTATAAATAAACCTAAGATTTTTATAGATAATTTAGTAGCTAAAAAGCTAACTAAAAATCCTAAATTTCATAAAAAATCTAAGCATATTAATATAAAGTATCATTTTACTAGAGAATCTTTATTAAATAAAGATATAATATTATTTTATATAGACTTTAAGTCTAATATTATAGATATATTAACTAAGCTTTTAGGTAAAGTTATATTTAATAATATACTTAATATAATAAATAATAATAACGATAAAGAAAATAATAATAATATACATAATAACAATAACCGTATTAAAGAAATAATATATTAGTTTTTCTCTTACCTTTTTACCTATAAGGTTATTTTATAAGAGTTTTTTAACTAGTTATAAATATATTATATATATTATAGAAATATTTTTCTTATTTTTCCTATAGGGTTTTTAAGTTTTTTATACCTATAATATATATATATATTAAGTGAGTAAGCTATATACTACAAATTAACTATATATACCTTAAGGGGGGATATTAATATATAACATTCTTTTATAATAATAATAATAATATAAGAATAATAATAACGCTTAACTTATTTTAATATCCTATAACAAATAAACAAATAACGTTTAAAGTATAAAACCTTATATAAAAATACTTTATTTATTATACCCTATAACTATAATATTAATTATATAATATATATACTTACATAAGCACCTTATGTAATTAGCAGTTTAGCAGGTTACATTTCAGGTTATCTTTCCCCTCACTTTTCCCTACTAGGGGATATAACCTACTAATAACATTAACAGGAATTATCATAATACATCACTTCTCTTATTATTATCTATACAATTAAATACTCTTTAATACTTAAGATTATCACTTTTCATTACAACATAAGCCTATCTATAACCCTATACTATATAGGCGCATATACTACGCCCCTGTATATGCTTATACCTATGCTAATAGATATATTTTAATAATTCCTATTAATATAGTTAGTAAGTTATATCCTCTAGTAGGGAAAAGTAAAGAGAAAGATAATCTAAAATATAACCTATTAAACTCCTAATTATATAAGATACTTACGTAAGTATATATATTATATAATTAATATTATAGTTATAGGGTATAATAAATAGAGTATTTTTATATAAGGCTTTATATCTTAAACGTTATTTATTTATTTGTTATAGAATATTAAAGTAAGTTAAGCGTTATTATTATTCTTATATTATTATTATTATTATTATAAAAGAATGTTATATGTTAACACTTAATATTTAGTATATATAATATCCTCTTTACTATACTTCTAGTAAATAATTTTATACTTCTAATTACTATTTTATTATATTAATAGCATTTCTATAGCTATAACTTTATATTTTATCGCTTTAGCCTTATCTTAGATATTAAATTAAAGTTTCTTTAGAGTTAAAAGAGTTATACTAATAGCTTTCTACTAAGTATAGTTATATTTAGCCTATTTTAAATTAGAGTTCTCTAGTAATTAAATAAATAGTTATTAGATTTTATTTACTAGTAGTAATTTACTTATCTATTATAATTAGGTTTAAACCTTATTAAACTTATTAATAAATTATATAAAATCTCTATTCTTATATATAAATATATATAATTAATCTATTAACTTACTTTATAAAGTAAGTTCTAATTTTATATATAATTAGTTAAACATCTTTATAACGCTTTTACTGTGATATATATAAGCTATAAATACTAGAATACTTTTTAAAAAGATATTTTTAAGCTTATTTCCTACTATAAAGTTCTCTTTAAATATAAAGTCTTTTACTATAGTAACTTCTTATACTATAAAAGCTACTTCTATTTATACTAACTAAGTAGGCTAATTAGAAGTTTCTTCTAATATATATTTCTTTAAGAACTTTAACTTAAAGCTCTATAAACGCTCTAAATTTATAAATCTATATATAATAAGTTTAACTTTAAATAGAAAGGTATTTCTTATAGATATATCTTTATCTCTAATTATTAATCTTATAGCTACTAGTAGAACTATTATTAAAGGACTAGCTTTATTAATAAAGTTCTTTAGTAAGACTATAATCCTATTAAAGTTATTTATTTAAGTATAATTCTAAAAAATTCTCTAAAGCTCTTTATTTACTTTTTTTAAGTCTAAAAGCTATACTATAAAACTTTTAAAAGCTATAATTAGGGTTTTAAACGTTGTTAAAGGCGTTTTACCTTTATATTTCTTATTACTTCTAAATAATATCTTTATTAATAATAAAAAGCGTTTTATAGTTACTATTTAAATAGATTTATATATATAAGTAATAGTTATACTACTATATAATAATAAAGGTCTATTATAATCGTTATATATATAGGAATAGGGGTCTAAAATCTATTAATTATTTAATCTAAACTTATATATGCTAAGGGTAATAACTCTTAATATAGTAATATAGTGTAGAACGTCACTTTACTAAATATATATACTTTTTACGTGTTAATAACCTGTTTCTAGCACACCCCTTATACCATATGCGCCCTAGCGGCGTTATGAGGCGTTCGGCGCTTCTAGCGGCGTCGTCACACCTAGGGCAGTTACACCTGCCTACCTACTGCTATAGTAGCTAGTTATTCTGCCCTGCTAGTTGCGCCTGCCCTACTAGTTGCGCCTGCCCTGCTAGTTACGCCTACCCGCCTAGTAAAGAGGGCTAGTACGGCAGGTAGGGCTAGTACAGCAGCTGGCTAGGTGGGCAAGCGCGACTATAGAACAACTAGCTAGGCAGGCGCAACTGAAAGAGGCTGGTACCTAGCAGCGCGCCTACCTTAGCTACAGAGGGATGTGGCAGTGGGCGGGGTAGGGGTGTGCAATAAGATTCCCCAAAATAAAAGTAGCTAGAGAACTAGTAAAAAGTATAGAAGAAGTATTAGCGTTAATAGTAGCTTTAGTAGTAACTTTAATAATATATTTCTCTTTAGCTTTAGTATAAATCTTATAACTTTGAATAGAAATAGTATAAAAAAGCTCTATATAGACTTTAATTTATAAAAAGAGCTAGTAGAAAGGTTAATATTTAAACTAAAATAGTAAAATAATAGAGACTTATTAAAATCTATTTATTAATATTATAGTAAATAAAATAGTTATAGTTAAGAGAAATAAACTCTTTATAGTAGTAGATAATATCTTTATTACTCTAATAGAATATTAGCTTTATAAGATTAAAATAATAAGAAAATAGTATATATATTAATATAAATAGACTTAGTAAATTTATTAGAATAATAAATATAATAAGTAATATTATTTGAAGAATAATTAGTTCTATAATAACTAAATAGTAACTAATAGCCTCTAGCTGTTCACTGTGATTTTATTTGCTTAGAGCGACAGACCTCTTAACTTTGCGCCTCCTGATAATGCATACAGCTTTTGGTTATGTGATTATAACTCTCTTAACCTCAGCTGTATTTATATGTGCACGTTAGTTAATAACCTTACGATCTTTAACTTCACTTTAGTAATAATGTGGTTTGTGATTACTTAATTACTGACTACTAAACTGTTAACCTATCCTCTCTCTTACGCATTATCTGCGCTGCTATTAAATACTGTCTCTATTACTACTTTACTGTCTACTATTCTTCTTGTTTGATTGGGCTAGCTGACGCCTTTGGTATACTTTGTGTTATCTACGAGCAAAGTGGTATGCTGAGCTGATAAGCCTAGTAGCAGCTGTGCTGTTATTAGCAACGTTCTCTCTGTTTAGCGTAAGGCGTACTTACTGATGTTTAAGCCTTACTAGGCCTAGGCTTAGGCTGCCTCTACCTTAGTATTGTGGAGGGCTTGCGCGAAGAAGGGCTACTCCTTAGGATAGCTAGAAATGTGCGTAGCCTCTATGTAGAGGCGTCTAGGGCTGTTATTTATTGCTTTAATTGTAGCGTAGAGAGGGTTCCCTCTAGGGGTATTTATGAGGGCTTTAGCTATAGCTATCTTAATAATATACTACTAATTAGTAAAAGAGTGTTTGCTGAATTTGAGGGTTTTGTTTATTATATAAATGTTATTCTGCGTAGTGATACCTTTAGCTATTTACTTATAGAAGGGTGTACTTTATAGGGGATTAGCGTTTTTATATATCTTTTGTAGTATAGATATTATGAAGGATTTGTTATAGGTTGTAGAGTGAGGAAGAGGAAGAGGGATAGGCGTAAAGCTCTATACGTAGTAGTAGAGCTTTTTATACTTCTAGCTGTGAGAACCTCTTGTGATAACCTCTTTAGTTGAAGAGTTATCTCTTATGTAGTGGCGTTTATAGCACCTCGCTAGAAGGTTTAGCGAAGCTGTCGCTAGGCTATAAGAGCTTTAGTGACCTATTTAGCCTTAATGTGATTAGCTTTATGCTGTGCAGCTGGTGCTGTTGCTGTTCTGCTGGTCTATTTAGCTAGGGTGTGCGTTTGACTTTGTGATGTTTAGAAGGTTTGCCTGCTAGCAGGAATATATGGGGTTTCTATACTGTTTTTCTTAATTAGTAGAGGGTATAGGTTAAAGTGCCTATATAGTGTTTCTAAAATTATGCCTGCGTATGGGGTGAATTTTGCTGTAGTCTTTTTGTAGGAGGGCTGTGTTGTAACTATAAACTTAAATAGTAACTAATTAATATATCTTACTTAAAGATATTATAGTAAGCTATAATATTACTAAATAATTTAGTTTTAGTTATAGTAGATATATACTTTAAATAGAAAACTTAGTAAATAAATCTTTAAGTTTTATTTAAGGAAATACTACTAAATATAGGTTAATACTAATAAAAGTTTTAGTAGAATATAAAAAAAGTAATAAATAAGTAACTAAAAAATATATAATAATAAACTTCTATATAGTAAAATAAATACAGAAGGATTAAAAGAATTTATAGAAAAGGTTATTTTTAAAGTTAAAATTCTTAGAAATAAGCTTCTTAATACTAAAAAAGCTAATAAACTTAGAGTAGTTAGAAAGTAAACTCTTAAAGTTAATAAGAAAAAGAAACTTTATCTCTTTATTAAAGTTAGAAAGAGTAAACTACATAAAGTTAATTATAGTAAAATAGTAAGGAAAAAATAAATAATAATATATAAAAAGTAGTACTATTTATAGAAGTTAAATAAATAGTAACTAGATCTATATAAATTAGTAATTAATAAAGATTTAAGTTTAACTAACTTATA
Organism: Colletotrichum viniferum; assembly: GCA_020226115.1. Lineage (NCBI taxonomy): Eukaryota > Fungi > Ascomycota > Sordariomycetes > Glomerellales > Glomerellaceae > Colletotrichum > Colletotrichum viniferum. Next base: position 267,382 of record JAGFBE010000028.1, on the reverse strand, counting down.
AAGTAAATAAACTAGAAATATACTAAAAATATAGCTATAATAATAATAAATTAGTTAAATAATAATATAAGAAAGTTAAGTAACTTACTACTATATAGATTAATAAGAAAAAAGAAAACTAGAAGTAAATTAAATATAAGAAATTATATTATTATATTATTTACTTATAAAGTATACTATAATTAGTAATCTAAATTAATAAAGCTTTAAGTTTACTTTTAGTTTATATTAACTACTTTTAGCCTATATTTAACTTATACTTATATAAAGGTTAAAGAGGGAGATATATATTATAAGCTATACTTACTTATTATATCTAAGTATTATTATAGATCTATAGAAATTCTACTCTTAGTAACTATATTCACTTAATAAACGCCTTATACCTATTTTTCCTCTATATAAAGAGTGTTCTAAAAACTTCCCTCCTTTAGCTTAGATTACTATAATTAAGGCACTTTTAAGTTAAATAAACTACAAGCTAGCCCCTCATAATATATTCTTATTTATATAACTATAATATCTGAAGTACTTAATAATAATAATAATAATAACAATAAATCTTTAGTATTACTTAGGTTAGTTATTAAAATATTATTAGTAAGTATTTTTAATTTAAATAAATTATTTAATAGTATTTAATAAAAATCTAGTTATAGGTTAATTATAAAATAATTAGAATAGAATAGTAATATATACTTTTTATCTCAGTAATCTATTTATTACTTAGTAATCCTTAATAATTAATAATATAAATAACTTAGTAGATATTTTTTATATATTAAGCTAAAGTTATCTAATTTATAAAGTAACTCTAATTATATTATAAATATATTATAACTATAGTTAAATAAAGGTCCTAAATATATACCTATTCATTATATATATAAAGTAAGAGCCTTATTATTATAGTATTTTAGAAATTAATAAAAAACTTCTCTTAATTAGATATATATATAGCTATCTTTATTTACTATAAATACTAGCTATTAGTTTAAATATTAATTAAATTTAAAGTATTATTTATAATATTAAAACTAGGTTAATTATATTACTATTATAATTATAATATATATAGAGGATAGTAAATATAAACCTAAGTAGCGATCTCTTTAATTACTATTTTAAAAACTTTATTATAAGATATTACTATAAAATAAGGTTTTTATAAAGAGTACAGTTTTTCTATAATTAAAAAAGTAAAATAGTAAATTATAGTTTAAACTAAATAAGTTATATAAGTAATTATAATTAACTGATAAGTAGGAGAAATCTTTAAATAATTTAAAACATAATAAGAAATATATAGTATAGAGTGATTTTCTATTTTTATTAACTTTATATATTTAATTTAAAAACAAAGAGCACTTTTAGAAGAGGTAAGTATAAACTTATTTAGTTAGATTAATAGATAATCTAAGCTAATTAGAAGTAAGAGATAAATAAAATATTACTTTTAATATATAAGCTAACTGCTTTTAGTATATAAGCTACTTTAAACTTCTATTTTTATCCCCCTTTTAACTCTTTTATTTTTTTTTCTCTAGATAATAACTTTATAAAATACTTCTAGTTTAAAGTAAACTAGCTAAAAGCTTTTAGTTCGCCCTACTAGTATATATATTTTTATTCTTTTTTTATTCCTTTTTAAATTTATATTTTAAATTTAATTCTAATATAATTTAATAATTAAACTTAATAGCTTAATGTCTCTCTTAGACTACTAGACTTATTATAACTTTCTCTATTATTATAGTTTACTCTACTAATATAGACCTACTTAGTAATATAAATAGAACTCTACTTAATTATATTTAAAATATAATTAGATTATACTAAAATTGAAGTTTTATAGAGATAGAAATAGATTACGTTTTACTTTAGTAAGATGTTTTATAAATAAAACTATATTAATAGTAATAAAAAGCTAGTTTTTTATTTTAATATTATTAATATCTCTCTCTTTTTTAATTAGAATATAATTATAATATGATTTACTTAGTAATATTTTAAGAATTCTACTATATTATACTACTACTACTCTTTTATCTATAATTTAAAAGAAAATAGTATTAAGTTATCTATTAACTTATTTAAAAACTAAAAAAGTACTAGTAGTTATCTTTCTAGTACTAAGAAAGTTTAATTCCTCTCTATATAAAGCTAATTAAAACCCTACTTAATTATAATTAGATTACTAATAAAATATAATTTAGCTATATTTTAGAAGTAATATATAAATACTTAAGTTAATATTTAGCTTTCTAATAAGTTCTATACTATTTTATAATACTAAAACTTATCTAAGTCTCTCTTTATACCTATAGAAGCTAACTAAACCTCTATTAAACTTACTTCTTCTAAGAAGTAAAAAGTATAATAACTTAGTTAGATTATATTAGTAATATATTTCTAATATAATTAAATAAGTTTAAAATACTTTTATTCCTCTCTTTTTTAAGTTAATACTTTAATAATAGTTTCTTAAAACTAAAGTAGACCTTAATACTAAAATAGTAGCTATTAATACTGAGTATTAAACTTATTTTAATAAGTATAATATATAAACTATAAACTAAAATAAGTTCTAAAACTTAAAATCTAAAGTATATATACTAATAGAAATATTTTAAATATAGTATTAATATAATTTAAATTATTATTAAGCCTCTATAGATTTTAGAATAAGCTAAATTTAGTTAAAGTAATATTAATCGCTAGTTACTATATATTTAAAAAGATCTATAAATAACTAGCTTTTAAAGCTTTCAGTAAGAAATCTAAATCTTATAACTAGTATACTAAGTATTTTAGTAAATATCTTAGTTTTAAAATATTCTCTAATTAGAATATAATTCTTATTAACATATAACATTCTTTTATAATAATAATAATAATATAAGAATAATAATAACGCTTAACTTACTTTAATATTCTATAATAAATAAACAAATAACGTTTAAAGTATAAAACTTTATATAAAAATACTCTATTTATTATACCTTATAACTGTAATATTGATTATATAATATATATACTTACGTAAGCACTTTATATAATTAGTAGTTTAGTAGGTTATATTTTAAGTTATCTTTCTCCTCACTTTTCCCTACTAGAGGATATAACTTACTAACTATATTAACAGAAATTATTATAATATATCACTTCTCTTATTATTATCTATATAATTAAATACTTTTTAATACTTAAGATTATTACTTTTTATTATAATATAAGCCTATCTATAACTTTATACTATATAAACGTATATACTATATCTCTATATATACTTATACTTATACTAATAAGTTATAAACTTAGCTTAGAAATAATCTCTATTCTTACTACTTTTTTATTTCTCCCCTATTTATTTATAACGCCCTACTTTTATTTAAAAGTTATATATATTAAAAATTAATCCTTTAAATACTTTTCTATTTATACTACTTTTATAGAACTAGAAATACTAACTAAATTAGTTATTTAGTTCTATAAGATTTATCTTCTTTAAATCTATATACTAAACCTTATTTAAATTAACTATACCTCTATTAATCTTTTTCTAAATAAATAAACTTTTACTACTACTTTATTTAATCTATATTTTTTAAATTATCTCTTTAAATTATTTTCTAAGCTATTACTAATCTAGTTTAAACCTATACTTACTACTTAATAGACTTCTTTTTAACTAATCTACTATATAGGATATATATCTCCTTAGTTAGATATAGGTTTAATTAAAGAAAATATTAATTAAAAAGAAGGAATAAAAACTAGTCTTTTTTATAAATTAGATTTTTAATTTCTAGGTTTATAACTATTATAACCTTATTATAAGAACTACTATACTATATATATAATAGTTTTTAGTTAATAATTTTATTATTATTAATCTTTTATAAAGTTTATAATTATATACTATATCCTATTAAAGTAATAATAACTAATCTTAAGGTTTAGTTTCTTAAGCTTATTAGCTTAGAGAACTATAAAGTATAAACTATATATATTAAAACTTTACTATATAGTAAAGATATTATTATAGACCTTATTAAGCTTATTTCTTTTAATAATAAAGATAAAAACTATAAAGCTTTAAGTTATATATAGTTATTTTATAATAATAAGCTTCTAAGAGTTATAAAAAATAATAAAAATATCTATACTACTTAGGAATATCTAAAAGCTTTATATAAGTCTATAAGTTTTATAAATAAGTTTTTAACTTATAAAGAGTTTTTTAATACTTCTTTAGATAACTTAAATTCTATAGAAGAATATATAAATAAAATAAAAGAACTTATAGATAATTTATTTTATAATAAGCTTAAATTACCTAATTAAGTAATTATAGTTTATATACTTAATAGTTTAAATAAAACTTATAAGGTTTTTATAACGTCTATAACTTAGTTTCTTAAGACTAACTTTACTATTTATAATTTAGACCTTTTATATATTAGTTTTATAAATAGGTATAAGAGAAAAGGTAGTAGTGAAGTAGTTAATAATACTACTAAGGGTAATAATAAAAAAAATAAAAAAACAAAATAAAAATTAAGAAAATACTAATAAGAAAAATAAAAATAAAGTTAATAAAAAACCTTAGAAAAAATAGAAAGGTTTATATTATAAAAATTATAAAAGAATAAACTATACTAAAGAAAACTATACTTTTCTATATCTTAAAAAAGTATCTAACTAGTAGAAAAAACCCTCTACTATTATTACTAGTACTAAAGATAAAGAAAAAGAAGTAGTTAATATAACTACTTTAGAAGAAATTACTCTCTATATATCTATAAATAATTCTAAAGATCTTATAAATTTAATAGATTTATCTTCTAATAAAGAAGAAGAAAATATTCTCTTTAAGAATATAAGCTATACTGCTCCTAATAATAATATAAATAATACTAATAATCCTTCTTTAAATTATTTAATTAACTAGTTTATTATTAAGGAAAAAGGAAAAGTAAGGAGTTATAATAATAAGAATAAAAATATAGTTAATATTTATATTAATACTATAGTTACTATTTATATCGTTAATAACTATAACTTATTAAAGAATTATAAAAATATTAATAAAGCTATAAATTAGGGAGAAGTAAAGACTTTTACTTCTAAAATAAAGGGTGATTTAATAATATATCTAAATAATAATACTATAATACTAAAAGACGTTTATTATATACTTAAACTAAGTATTAATCTACTTAGTTAATCTAAGTTAGATTCCTTAAGTATTACTTCTATTATATAGAAACAACCTATTTTATATAATATTAATAAAGATTATATTATTACTATAGGAGTAAAGAGAAATAACTTATATTTCTTTTAATTTCCTACTAATAATAATAATAACTATATATATAATACTATAAATAATAATATAAATAATAGTAATAATAATAATAATAATAATAATAATGATAATAGCCTCTAACTATAGCATAAACGTTTTAGATATATATATTTATAAAGTCTTTTTAAAATAAAAGATAATATAACTGTAAATATAAATATAAATAATAATAATATAAATAATAAACTATAGCTCTATAAAGCCTGTTTTTAAGGCAAATTTATAATAAAGGCTAGTAAACCTTAGGTTTATAATAAAAATCTAAATTATTTAGATTATATAGCTTTAGATTTATATAGGCCTATAACGCCTAATATATATGATAAATATTACTATTTTATTATCTTTATAGATAAATATTCCTGTTTTATATAGGGAAACTTACTTAAAAATAAAGAGAAGTATACTATTAGTAAAACCTTTCTTAAATTTTAAGCTAAAGTAAATAATAATAATAATAATAAAAGAATAAAAGAAGTATCTATAGATAGAGGTATAGAATTTAATAATTATCGCTTTAAAGCTATATATACTTAAAGTAGTATAATATATAATAAAAAACCTCTTTATATATATAAACTTAATAGTTTCATAAAGCGTACTATATATACTATAGTTAATAAAATAAGAACTATACTATATAATTTAGGTTTATTACACTACTTATAGAGTAAAGCTTTTTATACTACTCTTTATATATATAATAAGACTCCTCATAGCTCTATTAAGTATAAAACGCTTTATAAAATAAAGAATAATATAAAACTTAATATAAATAATATAAAAGTGTAAAGTAATATTTACTACTATAAGAATAAAGATCTTTCTATAAAGAAACTAGACGTATAAGTATATTAAGGTTATATAATAAATTATAGATTTAATAGGTATAAGATCTAGGATATATAACTAAGAAGAGCTTTATAGTTTTAAGACGTTAAAATCCTAGAAAATACCTTTATTTCTTATTATAAAGAGCTTCTTTTAAGTATAAATACCTACTATAAGGATATAAATAGTAGTATTATACTAAATAATAATAGATATAATACTACTTAAAAAAGTCGATAAAGAGATATTTCTAGTTAATCTATCTCTTATAGGAATAATCTTACTATAAGTAGTTATATTTCTATAATAAATAACGCTCTTATGAATCTAAGTGATAAGATTAGTATTAATAATAATAATAATAATAATAATAATAATAATAATAATAATAATAATAATAATAATAATAATAATAATAATAATAATAATAATAATAATAATAATAATAATAATAATAATAATAATAATAATAATAATAATAATAATAATAATAATAATAATAATAATAATAATAATAATAATAATAATAATAATAATAATATTAATACTAGTAATAATAATACTGATACTAGTATAATTAGTTCACATAATAATAGTATGAAAACTACTAGTATTAATAATAGAGAAATAAATAAATAAAACTCTAAGTTATTAATAGAGATCTTCTCTCTATTAGAAGAAACTAAAAAAGACTATAAATAGGTTAATAATATAGTTTATAATACTTAAAGTATACTATTATTTACTATAGTAGATTGTTCTACTTTTAGTATTTATAAAATAAATAATAACGTTTTAACTAATAATAATAGTATTACTAGAACTAATACTATCGATAAAGCTTTTTATATTCTATTAGTTATTATATTAAACGAGCTTTCTAATATATAATAAACTTTAAATTCTCTTTATAAAAATAATTGGATTTAGGTTATATAACTAGAAGTAACTTAAATAGAAGATATAAAAACTTAGGAAATTATATAAAAACTAGATAATATTTATCTATTAAGCGGTAGATAGGTATATACTATGAAATTAAAAAATAAAATAAATAATATTTATAAATATAAAGTAAGATAAGTTACTTAGGGTTATAATTAATATATTAGTATTAATTATTTAGAAACCTTTTCTACTACTTATAAACTAGAAAGCTATAAATTTATAGTTATATTTACTATAAAAGAAGGATAGACCTTTTTATAGTATAAGGCTACTATAGCGTTTATATATACTAATATAGATATAGATATATATATAATATTACTAATAGGTTTTTTATATAATAAAACTACAAATAAGTTAGAATTTAATCCTAATTATAACTATAAGTCTAATAATAGTAAATATTACTATAAGCTTTTTAAAGTTTTATATAGGTTAAAGTAAAGCCTTAGACTATAGTATAACTATTTAAAAGCTATATTAATAAAATTAGGATTTATTATTTCACCTTATAATAAAGTAATATTTATACTTAATAAAAACAACTATAAAGCTATAATTTATTATTATATAGACAATATACTTTTAGTAGCTAATAATACTACTACTAGTAACTATATATATAATAAACTAAGGTAATATATAAAAATATAACTATTAAGGGAGCCTAGTATCTTTTTAAGCTATGAGTTTAAGATAGATCGACCTAATAAGTCTTTCTTTATATATTAAACTAAATATATAGAAAGTATATTAAATAAATATAATAAAACTAATATAAATCTATCTTTAACTCTTATAAGAGATAATATAAAATTATATATAAATAAATATACTACTATAAAAGAAGAAACCTTATAATTTTAGTAGTAGATTAGAGCTTTTATATATCTAGCTCTAAAGACTAGGTATAATATTACTCTAGCTGTTATAATATTATTAAGATATATAATAAACCTTTCAAAAGAGCATTTTTCAGTTCTAGATTACTTATAGAGATATATAAATAATTTTCCTAAAAGAGGAATTTATTATTATAATAATAATATAATATAGGATTTAATAGGTTATTTAGACTCTAATTAGGCTAGAGACCTAAATAATAAAAGATCTATATTAGCTTATGTATTTTACTAGGGATTATATAATATAATATCTTATAGCACTATAAAATAAAAAACAGTAGTACTATCTACTTATAAAGCTAAATATATAGCTTTAACTGAGGTAGTAAAAGAAGCTCTATATCTATATAATAGTTATAATTTTAATTTAACTAATCTAAGTTTTAAAACTATAAATAAGCCTAAGATTTTTATAGATAATTTAACAGCTGAAAAGCTAACTAGAAATACTAAATTTTATACAAAATCTAAGTATATTAATATAAAGTATCATTTTACTAAAGAATCTTTATTAAATAAAGATATAATGTTATTTTATATAGACTCCAAGTTTAATATTATAGATATATTAACTAAGCTTTTAGATAAGGTTATATTTAATAATATACTTAATATAATAAATAATAATAATGATAAAGAAAATAATAATAATATATATAATAATAATAACTATATTAAAGAAATAATATATTAGTTTTTCTCTTACCTTTTTACTTATAAGGTTATTTTATAAGAGTTTTTTAACTAGCTATAAATATATTATATATATTATAGGAATATTTTTCTTATTTTTCCTATAAGGTTTTTAAGTTTTTTATACCTATAACGTATATATATATTAAGTGAGTAAGCTATATACTACAAATTAACTATATATACTTTAAGGGGGGATGTTAATATATAACATTCTTTTATAATAATAATAATAATATAAGAATAATAATAACGCTTAACTTATTTTAATATTCTATAATAAATAAATAAATAACGTTTAAGGTATAAAACCTTATATAAAAATACTCTATTTATTATACTTTATAACTATAATATTAATTATATAATATGTATACTTACGTAAGCACTTTATATAATTAGTAGTTTAGTAAGTTACATTTTAGGTTATCTTTTCCCTCACTTTTCCCTCACTTTTCCCTACTAGAGGATGTAACCTACTAACTATATTAATAGAAATCATCACAATATATCACTTCTCTTATTATTATTTATATAATTAAATGCTCTTTAATACTTAAGATTATCACTTTTTATTATAATATAAGCCTATCTATAACCTTATACTATATAGGTGTATATACTACGCCCCTATATATGCTTATACCTGTGCTAACAATTCTGATATAATTAAACTTAGATACTAAAAAGTATAACTATTAAAGTATAGACTATAAAATTATTAAAGTAATTAGATCTATATATAATTACTTTTTTACTAATACTAAGTTTAATAATAAAATTAATAATATTAAAGTATTTTAGTATTATAAAACTATACTTTAAGTTTAGTTTAACTTTAGTTTTAATAGCTAGTATATTAAAAATAAAAGTTAAGTTCTAGTTTAAATATAGTTTATATTTTCTTTTAAAATTATAAGAAACTAAATTAGAAATCTTTTAAATATAATATAAATGTAGTTTAACTACGTTTTAAATATAATTTATATAATTACCTTCTATAGATTAGTATAGAATAGTATAACTTTTATAAACTTATAAGTAACTTCTAGAGGTATAAAAACGTAATTTTAAGTAAGTGGGGTGGGGGTAAGATGAGCTTTTATAGAGGGGTAAGCTGAGGTGTTAACTGCCCTAGAAACCAAGGCCCCAAAATGCCTCCACCTGTCAGATTGCCAGGGTCGGAATGGCTCTTCTTAGCTGCCAGGGGCGACCCAGATAATTAGATAATCCGCCCGCAAGATCAGCGGGCCCTTGCGCAACTGCGCGCAGAGTTTGCCCGCCCGCAAGGATACGTAGTTAATATATAACTAAGTTAATTTCACAATTAATAGTCTGATTTGCGTTACTAAGCGTGTTAACAAGCTATTTATAACACTAAAGAACTGCTTATAAGCATACTATAATAGCTTTAAGTAGTAAAAAGACCTCTCTGAATAGTCCTCAGGACTAGGTACTATAGATCAACTAGGTTCAAGCTTTTATATATTCCTATTAGTTATAGAGAGTTATAGACCTAGAGAGGTTCTCTGAAAGCGCTATATACGCTTTTAAGTCAGCCTACTAAAGGCTAATAGCGCCTCTAAGGCTCCTATATATCTCTAATCACTTGAAATAAAGCGCTTTAAACTAGTTAATCCTCCTTAATAATAATAAAGATATAAAGTATACTAAAGATCTAGAGGACTTCTTAGTAGTAAACCTTATACTTTATACTAACCTTAAGGTGGAATATATCTTTACTAAAAAGGAGTAGGATAATATAATAAAAGGTATCTAAGAGATATAGCAGTTTATTAGAGACTCTACCTACTTAAATCTCCTAAAATACTGCTATAGCGTAAGCAAAAGCCTTAATAAGTAGCTTTATAAGCTTAAAAGCTATGCTAGCTATAGTGAGAAAAAATAAAAGATAAATGCAATCTTTAAGTATACTATAATAATTATAGCTCTAGCTTAAAAATACCTCTCTATAAAGAAGGATATAGAAGTGTAGATCTCTTAATAGAAGAATATAATCTATGAGGGCTAGAGCTGTGAAGTTCTAAATAACTTAGACCCTTTAATCTAGTTTCTAGAATACATTAGCGCGCTTTTATAGAGCTGCCTTAAGGTGTAGATATCTACCTACTATATAACTAAGCTCCTTTTAGCATTTAAATAAAGCCTTACTATTAGCAAAGTAGTTGCTAACACCTATATATATCTCCTATACTTTAAAACCGCTCTACAGAAGAATAAGGTTAGCAGAGGTGTATTTAGGCTTATAGTCTATAATGAGGAGCTTTAACTAAAGGAAATTAAGCAACCTAATGAATTAACTAACTGCAGATTAAGCTATAGGAGAGGCTTTCAAAGAGGATGAGATTTGAGGCAGCCTTTAGCAATAGTAGGGATTTACTAGAAGTAAGAGGAATCTTTCTCAGATAACTAAAGGGCTGGAAAACTGCGCTATAAGCTATGTTTCTATTTATATGCTCTTTCTGAGTGCTTTTATGTTAACGCTATAATCTAACTGAAGTTATAGGTCCTTTTAAGAAACCTCTAATAAGTCTTCAATAGGAGAATAGAGGATGATGAGAGCTTTGTGAAATGCGTTCATAAGATTATAGAGTCTTCTTTAGAGTCTATCTGACTCTATAGAAGAGCTAGAGGGTTTATAAAAGTAGTGTTTATAATAATAAGAGAATACTCTCTTGTAAGATCTATAATCTTAGATTTAAGCTCTATAATATATATATTTAACTACATAAGATAGTTTACTACTCTATAAGGCGCTCCCTTAGGAGACTTTTTGTAGGCAGAAATGCAGAGAGTCCCTATTAAAGCGTATAGTATAGCAGAGATCCTTATAAAAGGAGCAGACAGCCTAATAAAACTGCAACTATTTGATGTAGCCCTATATATAAGATTTACTAGCAACTTAATATCTCTTTGAAAACTGCACTAAAGAGGCATCTAGTAGGATATAAGCCTAAATAACAACTGCTTATAAAGATCTAATTAAACGTTCCTCTGCTTACTTAAAAACGTCGCTAACTAATATGTTTTTAACTATAAACCTCTAAGTGAGGCAGCTCTAGCTGTAATTATGCCTTTGCTAGCCCTAACGCTAGATAAAGCTTTAGAGCTGAAAAAGAGGCATATATATATAACTTTAATGCGCTATAAACTAATTAAAAGATTAGTAGAGCTTTAGTATTAAAGACTTAGGTACTTAAAACTAGAGGCACTTTAGCACCTATCTAACCTTATAAGAAGGGTTTAAATAATAAATAGCTATATAAGAATCTTATTTACTAACTGCAATATATGTAGATAAAGCAAACTATATTGCTAAATATGCTGAATACTAAGAGAAGCTCTTCTATATACTCTTTCTAGCGAGAGAATTGCTTTTAACTTTTATAACTATGAAGAAGGATATAAAAAGTATATATTAAGTATAATTATTATTAATAAAGCTTCTAGGCTTACTTAAGATTTCTACTTGCAAAATAGAAAGACTGATACTCTCTTTAATACCTTTAATAAGTTTTTAAACTATCTACAGACTGCGTTTAGCATATAAGTGAAAGAGATTGAAGCAGATAATAAGATAGCAAAGTATAAATAAGTTGAGGTAGAGCTCTACAGAAGAGAGATTAAAATCAAACTGTCTTCTCTATATATATAAGCTTAAAACAGAAGAGCAGAAAGAGTAGCTATAGCTATTAAGTAGCGCGTAAGAGTAATAGCAATAAGAGTTAAGCTGCTAGATATACTTTAGCTAGAGATCATTAAAGCTACTATATATATATATAACTAAATGCTAGCTGTAACTTAAAGATAAAAGACATTATATAAACTGTTCTATAGCTACTTTTAGTTAAGAGAAAATATATATCTAGTATAGCTAGACTTCTTGCACTTTTAAGCGTATAGATACCACGTATATGTAATAATAAAAAACGCTTAACTTAGAAGAAATAAGCGCTAGAAGCTTGTACTAAAGGTGTTTATTAGCTTTCTTATAAGCTATACTTTAAGTAACTTATTCTATATATAGAACCTACTTAAGAGTGAGGTTTTCACTACATAAAATATTATATTTAATGAAAAGAAGTTCTATAATAGTAACTTAAAGTATATAGTAGAGAAGTTCTAGCGTATAAACCTTAAAGTAATTTAGAAATATATTACCTAGCTTATAGAAGTGTTTTATAGACTACCTGTGAAGTAGGAAGCTAATAAAGAAGCAAATAAGATTCTTAACTATATTAAAACTACTATAAGAAGAGGGGGTAACTAAGAGCAACTAGAAAAAGTAGCGCTATATATAAACGTACAATTTAAGCTTTAGCTAACCCTACCTCTCTCTCTAGAACTAATAAGCTTATTCATAGTACTTAGTAAAGCTCTTTAAGGAGTTTCTAATATAAGGGGGTGAGAAGGAAGTTTATTAGCAATAAAAATAACCTCTAGAACCTCATTTAAAGCTATATTCCTAGTAGGAAGCGCTTTACATAAAGATCTTTATACTCTTTAAAGACTAGATAGCCTAAGTAGACTACATATGCAGCCTAGCTAGCCCTATATAGCTATAAGAGTAGATCAATCTGCAGATATAGTAGAAGGGCTATATAGTGAGGGAGTGAGGACTAGAAGCTAAGATACTTCTAGAAAGGGCCTAGAGAAGCATAAGATGCCCTCTAGAAGCTTCCTCTTATTAAGAGTAGCTTTATCTACACACCTACACCTTATAGGCACCTCTTAGCGAGAGTTACCTCCCCTCCTAACGTTATATTAGCAACTTTTAAGTTAAAAAGAATAGCTAAACTATAAAAAAAAGCATAATTATATAAGCTTAGACTACTACCTTCTAGTAGATAGTTTTCTAGAAATAGAGAAAGCTCACTTATAGGGATATAAGAAGTCTAAGTCTTAAGAAGAAATTGCAAAAAGCATATTAGATAATTAATAGATTTTTAGATATTATTAGGTTTATACCTATAAGCTTAATAAGCATAGCAGACTTATGAAGCTAAAAGCTTGCTTTATAATCTGAGGAGATTAATAAGCAAAAAATACTTATAATATATATACTACAACTCTTATAGGTATATCGTTTAGAACTTTAATAACTATAGCAAATTATTTCAACTTAGAGCTTCTTTAGTATAACGCAGTAAATGCATTTATATATGCTGAGCTTAATGAGACAGTCTATATAAAGCTCCTACTTAGCTATGAGAAGTCTAGAAAGATACTTAAGCTTAAAAAAGCTTTATATAGATTTTGCTGATCTCCTCTCCTTTAGTAACGCTATCTTAAGAGAGGACTAAAAAAGCTAGAGTTTTTATAAGTATTAAGAGAAAACTACTACTAAAAGAAGAGTTAAATATTCTTTTTCTTCTATATAGATAACTGCATCTTAGCCTACTTAAGAGATTTTTAAAAAGAGGCTGAAGAAGCAATTAAAAAGCTCTAGAAGAGATACTATCTTAAAGGCAGTAAAAGCCTATAGTGGTTTCTTAGTATTAAGGTCCTCTGTAATTATAAAACGAGAAAGCTCTAGCTTTTATAAATAGTTTATATAGAGAAAGTGAGAAGATTTCTACTAGTAAGGTACTCTCTAGAGATATAAGATAGAACCTCTATAGGATATATTAAGCTGCTTCTATATAAAAGAGAAGCTTTAAATAGTGAAGTTAATCTCTATTAGAGAAAAGTAGAGACTATCTTATATATAGTAGTAATAATAAGGCTAGATCTTATATTTATAGTAAGCTACTTTGCCTACTTTAACTATAACTTAGAACTAAAATATTAGCAAGCTACAGATTAAGCTTTATAGTATCTTTATAAGATGCATTACTTCTATATTAGATATAGAGTTAAGCTTAGTAGCTAACATAACACTCTTAAAGTAGCCTTAGATGTAAGTTTTAGCAATAACACTTTAGATTGAAAAAGCTTCTAAGGGTTTATAATGAAGCTTTTTAGAGGCATTATCGCGTAGAAAGCGAGCAAGTAGACAACTATAATAACTTTAATAATAGAGGTAGAGCTTCTCTCTCTCTCATTTGCAGCTTAAGAAGCTATATTTATAAGCTAACTTATCACTTCTCTCTAAGTATAACTACTTAAAGAAATAAGTATAGAAGTATCTTTCTAACCTATAAAAAGCACTCTAATAACTATTTAAATCTAGTGTAATAACTAGTAGATAGTTAGGCTAGTAATAAAAGAGCTTATTTACTTTTAAATAAAGCTGTACTATATTGATATCTATAACTACTAGCTATATTAAGAGATCTATAAGAAGTATATATCTGTAGTATATACTCTCTCTATGTAGCTAATAGCAAATAGATTAATAAAGTCCTTTCTGTAGTAGATATTTGAGAACTTCTAGATGTAGCTAGAAATAGTGAGTTAAAAAGAAATATTTGAGAAGAACTGCGCCTCTAAGCTTAAAAGAGATGAGGAGAAGTGGAGAGAGGAAATAGAGAAGGAAGATATATAGGATAGCTTTATGCAGATATTCACAAAGGGATAAAATAATAAGAAGTGAAGAGCATAAAAGAACTGCTATTTGAGGCAGCAAAGTTACTAGAGAGAGCTGGGTATTTATAGGCTTAAAGCCTGAAAAGTAAAGTTATTCTAGGCTGAAGCCTCTATAATGCTGAGCGACTGCAAAATGAGGAAGTCTAAATGCTTTTACGGGTGGGAATAGATAGGATGGCCTTGTGGGTAGTAGTTAGGGAAACAGCTAACTTAAAGGTGTTGAGCTGGTTGTGGAACTTCTTGAGGTTGACCTCACTAGAAGTAGAGGTGTGGAGGAGAGTATGGTTAAGGTTGTGGTGAGTAGCTGCAATAGTATCCTAGGTGTGACCTAGGGTGGAGCGAGAGCTGGAGAATACGCTTAAAACAGCGGGAGAAGCGTGGACAGGAGTTTTGAAACGCTCCTTAGGAGTAGGGCTAGGGGTGATGGGGCTAGGAGCTGTGGGAGCGGGGGCAGTAGAGGCGTGGGGGTGTGAAATATGCTTGGCGATAGGGATGCTTTTCTTCTTTTTATCCTAGTTAGTAGCTTAGACTTTATGCGCTTTGTGCTTAAGCTTGCCTTAGGAGGACTTAAGGTTTTATAATGAGGTTATTAATAATATAGAAAACTGTGTTAGAAGAAGACTTATATAGCTAGTGATTTTGTTGTTAACTTTAGCGTAGGCGATAAGCATGTAATGCTTCTTATAGAGGTAGATGGTCTTAGTGGTACTTACTTTATAGGTACTGCTATAGTTGTAGTAGTAGCAGCAAGTGTTCTTGCTGGTGAGGCAGTAACTAGACTTAGAGAAGCCTCCTCTAAAGGAGAGGGAGCAGCTAAAGTAGGGCTTATCCTCCTCCTCGAGAGAAGAGTCTGAGGAGTTGAACGCCTCTCTAGCGTCCTTAACGCTAGGGGTGGCGTCCTCCTCTTTGTTCTTAGCGGAGGGTCTCTAGGTAGTGGTGAGCGCCTCTATGTTAGTATAGGCAGCCTGGAGGGCTACCTCCTCTTTCTCTCTCTCCTTCTTAGCCTTAGCAGCCTTAGCGGCTTTAGCCTCCTTTTTTTTCTTAGCCTTGGCCTGCTTCTCAGCCTCCTACTTCTCAGCCTCCTTCTGCGCGTTAGACTTACGTCTGTGCTTTTTGGGGGTGGCGGTAGGAGCGGTGGGGGTGGCGGGCTTGGTGTTGTTGAGGTCCTCTTTATCGATAGGATTGGGGAGGAGGCGCTTAGGGGGGTGGCTGTAGGGGTGAGTGGTAGTAGAGAGAGCAGTGGCTATAGGAGAAAGATTAGTAACAGAAGAGCTTTGCAAGAGAGAATGAACTTATGGTTAGCGTTAGGAGAGGCTAGCTTGTCCTCCTCGTTGGAGTTAGAGAGACTATAGAGGTTGCGTAGAGAGCGGTGGACCTTAGGGGTAGTGGCAGTAGCGTTATAAGTGGTGGTGAGGTAAGCCTTAAGCTTGGCGCTGAGGTGAGGGATGTGTGAAGATATTGTGATATATTTGATCTACTTAATTGAGACGTTAGTAGGGTATTAGAAGTGTGATAAAATAGTGGCGAGAAGGTAACATATAGGTTCACAAAATTATAAAAGGTGAAGAAAAAAAGAGAAGAAAAATAGTAAGAGGTATGTGTAGCAGAATATTATTTACTTGCGCTCTTATTTGCGAGAAGAGCTGAGGTGGTGAGCAAAACTATAGCTAATTAGAGGCTCTAGAACTGCTAAGCGAGGTGAGTAACACTCTTTTCTACTGCTCTAGCTACTTGTAGCGAGGAAGGCTATTATTTTACAACTTGCGAAATAATTAAAACTATAATAATGGAGAGATAATTGAGGCTATTCAGAAGTGCTTAATTGAGCTGCAGGGATAGCTGCGTAATTACTGCAGCTACCCCTGAGGGGGCGTGTTAGATTGCTAGGGTTGGAATGGCTCTTCTTAGCTGCTAGGGGCGACCTGGATAATTAGATAATCCGCCCGCGAGATCGGCGGGCCCTTGCGCAACCGCGCGCAGAGTTTGCCCGCCCGCAAGGATACGTAGTCAATACACAACCAAGTCAATTTCACACCACCACCTCTGCTCCCCGTCCCCGTTCGTCAACAGCATCCATCCGCCCCTCCTCTCCTTCTGCTGTTCTCCTCTGCGCGACGGTTGGCCCCTCCTTTTGCAGTGCAATGTCGCCCTCGCTTGTGGTTCTCTTTGGCCAAGTGAACATCCGTGCGAGAGCATAGAGCATGGGAAAGGTCAAAACAGGCCACTTTTCTCGCAACGGGCGTGCCCGCAATGTGGAATGCATCGCCGCGACGTTTCAGGGGGGTCATCGCCCAGTTGTTTGGTGTATTGTACCTGCTGCAGATGAAGCTGCTACAGAATACATACATTCCTCCCAGCCAATACACCATGAGGAAGAGACAGAGAGACATCTCCTCAACCGAACGTATCCTGACAGAACAAACCCCCTTCACCCATCTTTCGCCTTCTCTTCTAACCTCTTCCTTACGAGGCGCACGGACTGGCGCATGTACTGCCCTTAACTGCCTAGTACCGTACTAGCTTGATGCCCGCATGCGGCCTCTTATCCACCGAGAGGTACTCATCATGGGCGAGGAACGCCTGAAGTGCCTTGGGAGGAGTGAGAGGAGAGGAGAGGAGAGCTGAAGGGGCAGCATGATGGTGGGTGGAGGGGTCATTAGCTTGGGTACTTTGATGCATCCAGCTTCCCCTAGCACTTGCGCATACACAAGATGAAGAGCAACTTGTACCCGCATCAATGCGTCCCTATGATGTTGCGTTGCAGTCGGGGACCCCTAATTCTCGGCGACTCTTTCCTTTCTGTTGTCTTCATCATCCTTCTGGCCACCAAGCGAGGATGAGGGAGGGAACTAAGCTGAGCACACGTCAAGCAGCCATTGCAAGCCAAGTACCTTTCTTCCCTTCTCACTTTTTTCTTCGCAGTTTGCCAAGCACATCAACCAGCGTTGGGTGCGGTGCCTTTGCCTAATCCAATCCAATATTCGTAGCCGTATCCTGCGTACATCCCATCCAACCCCCCGCCCATCCAGTCCATTCCCTGTCTTGCTCACCCACACCCTCACAATCCGCTCCGTTCCCCTATCCTTGACCGTCTCCTCTCCTCCCCGTCCCCTCCATCAAACCCCCGGTTCCCTCCTCTTCAGGCTCTTTTTCTTCTCAAAAGGGGGGGCTTGCAGGATACATGCCTCTGTACATGCACCTGCATACTTACTTGATTGACTTGAGCACCACCCCCAAGCCGCGCCAGACCAGACAGACCAGTCCAAACCAAACCAGACCAAACGCCTCGAGTCTCCGTCCCGATACCGAATATCATTCCTCATGATCACCATGGATCAGACCGCTTCCTCAGCCTAACTGCTTGATCAAATCCATGCACGCCATGCCCGAAGCTTATTTCCACTTCTCCAGGCCCCCCCTACACTACCTACCTCACCTTACAGTGTTCTTTCGCACCTTTCAGACAACCATAACATAACATCACGTCTACATCCCACCCTCTCCTCCTTAACTCCTCGGCATTTACGCTACTATCCAACTCTGCCCGCTTCTACTCACACGTACTTCCGTACTCTTCGACGTCCTACCGCACACACGCCAGACGTCTCCTCTTTCATACCCGCACCACTCACCACGCAGAAGAGCAGTAAACGGCTTTACGACAGCGAGGAAGACGACGACGACAACGACGACGACTACGTAGGCCTCGAATTGACGAAACGCAACGAAGGGATTTCAAGCAGTTGCAAACCAGCAAGTCGGACCGAACGAGAAGAAGAGCCCCAGAAAAAAATCAAAGCAGAATATTAATCACCCCCGACCCGCCGACAGTCTCCTCGACCCAGGCCCAGATTTTCCCTGTGTCACTGTGTTCCCCCACAGAACTTTGTCTGTTGGAGCACCTCGAATGGCCTACCCCACCTGACACTGATTCACAATGGTGAGTTCGAACTGCGATTCCCATCATCGCCTATCTCCGTCGGGCGTCCTCCTGTCTTGGCTTGGTGTCTAGTGAACATCAACGTCATCGTCGTCGACCATCACGGTCGTCCATCGTGGCCGTCGCACACATGTATACTAGACCCTGGGGCACTTGGCTCTCTTCCTGTCGTGGAACATCATGAAGAGCCTCACCATGTCGCCGTGACCCCGCTAACGTTCTGTCGTCACACAGCCCGTTGCAAAGGCTTGCGCGCCGTGCTACTACCAAAAGTCAAAATGCACATTCTCGGAGGGTAACCCACAATGCGACCGCTGCCTGATGAATGGCCGGGACTGCGTCTTTGTGCGCCCCGTGCCGCGGTCCGCCGTTAAGGGCCGCTCGAAAGTCGCCATCCGGAGCAAGATTATGGGCCTTAACGGCAACGTACCATGTCCGACACGAAAGCCCAATATCGCCTCGACGACGACGACGACGACAACAACGACGACAACGACCGCAGCGAACTCCACGGCATCAGCCGTCGCCCGCGTCAGCCCAGCCCCATGTCCATCATCGCGAAAACCCAGCATAGCGTCCGTGTCGAACAGGGACGGCAGCCCGCCTGAAGACTCGTCATCAGACTCGTCTTCCGACTCAGCCTCCAGTCCGCCCTCGAAGATCCTCGATTCTCTTAGCCCTTTTGGAAGCACACTGGGTCGATTAGACCAGGTGGAACGGTCGACGCTGTCGAGGCTGCTACACAAATCCAACTTCATGCAATACTTCATAGGGCCGACGTTTGTGGACAGCATGCAGCTCGACATGACGGTCCACTTGTTCTCCATGTTCGACCAGGGTAAAGACGCCTACATCGCTATGTACAGCGCCTTTGCGGCGACGATGGGATTGGATACAGGGGAGTACGATCCAGAGGCAAACCTGCACCGGGGAGCAATGGCCGTCGAGTCTCTGCGGTCATGTCCGTTGCCAACGCTGAAGCGCGAGGAGCTGTTGCCGTGGGCAGGCCTGGGACTGGGCATCGTGTACTTTTCCAATATGGCCCTCGGCACGAGCGCGGCTCCAGTGCGGCGATACGTCCTCAGCCACATCCGTCATCTGCTAGGGACCTCTTTGATCTCCAGCGAGCGGACACACTACATCCTCGTCTTCATGACGGCCGTCGACATCAACGAGTGCCTCATGCAGCGCGAGCTACCAGTCTGCGGCATCGCGCCCCCGGTAGAAGGCCACGTCGACGCCTACCTCGGCCTCTGCATGCCGTTACTGCAGCACATGTACGAATTGAGTAGGATCAGCTACAGCCTCTACCACGAGGTTGATGTCGACGAGCAGAAGCAGGCGCTGGATGATGTCGAGCAGGAGATTGAGGCGTGGCAACCGCACATCCCGCCAGACTTTACGAATCGGTTCACCACCGGCGAGGTCATCCACTTGTTGGCACAGAGTCGCATCTACAAGACAGGAGCGCTCCTGTTTATCCACAGATTACGGTACAAGTTTGGCGAGAAGGACGACATGGCGTCGGCCATGGCGAAGAGCATCATGTCGGACCTGAAGATGACGATGACCGTGTCGCAAGACACGCAGCGCTGCGTCAGCTTCCCCTTTACGCTCGCCGCCATCGAAGCGCGCGACGAAGCCGAGAAGGGCACCGCGATGGAGGCGATGAAGACCCTTGTCGACAGCTGCAATACCAAGTACCGCAACAACATGGAGGCCTTCCTCAAGGCAATGTGGGATGGCAGGGCAGCGAGCCCCGGCGTGTCATGGCTGGACCTTGTACCAAACGTGCCGCCGATCTCGGTGGGCGTATGAGAGGCCCATCCCTGCAAACTTTACAACCGACGAATTTTCAACACGAAGCAACTGTTTTTAACACCAGGCGAGACGGCGGATCAGATATCACTTTTGTTCGTGTAACGGCTGAACGGGCCATACTCTTTGATTTTCTCTTATTTACAATCATGTATGACGCAAGCAGATGATGCTTGACGCAGTTTTTCTTCTGTTTACTAAGGGACTCTGGCGACTTGGATGATAGCACCTCGTCATGAAGTCGAGGGCCAGATGGATTTTGTCAGGCGTGCAGTGCGGTTGGTGACCGCGGGTTTAAGGAGCATGATGGGTTTTCCACAGCATGGCTCAAAAAAAGGGAACGGGCTCTTCACTGATTTTACTGTTCTTTTGCTCTAGAGACCACCAACGGGAATGTTCACACGGTCTGGGTCAAATCTTGGCAGCCCACGGGAAAGGGATTCGGGCGATGGGGCGACGACGAGCTAAACCCAGGAATTTGTGATACCATTCTCTCGTTTCAATATCGAATACAGATCTCCACAATTGCTTTGTGTTCAATCAGTCATGACCGCGCTTGAGAAACACCATGAAAGAAAAACTCGTGATCGGGCTCTACGTCCGACCCCTCTTGGCCCTAGTGCCTGAGTACCACGATAGCAGTGCCCAAAAGGATCTACACACGCTGCCCGCACGTTGATTTTGGCTATGGTGGCACTTTGGTTTCAAGCCAGCATCGGTCCTTGGGTGCGCCCAGACGTCGCATGAAGTAGGCCCATGTGCGACGGTGAAAACTTTCCTTGAGTGCTGCTTACCCTCCCTACCACACACTACCTAATGGGGACATACTGGCGCCCTACAAAGGTTATGTTTCTTCAGCGGGTGGCTGGGGACTGGAGGACGTGGAAGAGTGTGGTACGGCGACTCGTCCCGCATTGGATGGCACCACATGGCACATGCTGGGCAGAAGTCGCTGTTTGCATTTCACTTCACATGAGGGAGGGACCTTTTTCCTTTGACGACTTGTCATCTGGTCGCGGGACTAGGTAATAGACGATACAAGTTCACCCAAAGAAATGGCTTTTTGCAATGGAGATGGAGGCGAGATCTGGATCCACCAGAGGCTGAATCTTAGTTTGGCCGTCGTCTTATGAAGTTGTGAGATTTACGAAGAGATGGCATTGAGCAAGCGACCAGCCTCGGAAAACACCGAGCTTCTTCTTTCGGGGCCCATTGCCAAAGGGAGATATTCGCATCCCGGTGGAGGGCCTTGGGTCGTTGATGCAACATATTTTACGGAGTACTTCTCTGGTTTACGTGATAACGTCGCAGTTTGAATATGCAATAATACATCGCTTAACGATGTGGATGAGCGCGACATTCAACGACGGTCGGGGTCCCTGCCACACGGGAAGGCATCGGTTGAGTTGAGGCGCAGGATGGTCGGGGAGTTAGGAAGGAATCGGGAACCACAAAAGAAGGATGGTCGGGGAGAGGGGGCTTTGTCGCGATGGAAAAGAATCGACGATTTGGGGCGGGGCCGCAAGTCATTGCACTGAGTCGGTCGGGGTGATCCCGCCATGTTTGCGATGAGACGCGGCCAGTCTCTCGGAGATTTGATTACAATCATCCCTCGTCGTCGTGACATTCTGGGTGTTCCTGGGAAAGATGAACCTTAAATTCGTCGGTACACGAGAGCAGCGGTTCGTCAACAAGCCATGCCTCGCATCGTGAAAGCAGACTACAATGGATCGCATCGCGACGGTGCGTCTCGGCCCGCGGAGAAGGTCGATGCGGCGGTATCGAGATCCCACCGGTTTGATCGTAAGGTGTTCTGCAGATTGAGCGTTGCCAAAAATAGGACTCATAAGCATAAAATATACGGATCTCGCAAATTGGCCGGTGGGAGAGTTACCATGAACGATCTCACCGTACGGAGGAAACTGCCTGCTGCTAGTGCAAGTTAGTTTCCAAGCGGATGGCAAGGCAGCCCTCAGAAAGAAAGAAAGGGGTCAAATTCCCGCCCGTCAGCAAGCAAGAGACCAGAGATATCAGACACATGGAGGCGGAAGTTGGCAGGGTGTTCGACGCATTCGGGGACCACTGGGAAGCTTAAAGCGGTTGTGAGAAAGCTTGTTGACGGACGCTTGCGGACGGAGCGTACTCCGAGCCCATTCCAAAGGTCCTAGCGGGCGTTCAAGCGCTGACGAGGACGATGAATGAATCCCACACGCAGGGCCCCAGGGGACTGGACTTGTGTGTGACTGACGTGCGCACATGTTTGGCGTAGGGGGGGTGGCCTATCCTTCAAAGGGGGAAGGATTCTCTCTCTTTGGTTTTGTTACCCAGTTTTTTAGTGTTCTAGAAAGAGAAAATTCTTACTAATAAACTTCAAGGTATCAACAGATAACACGACTGATTCAGTCGCCGCCCGTCACTCTTTAAATCCGAATTACGCGAGCCACTCGGGTGGAGAAGTGGCTTCGGTCTCGGCGCTTCCATGGCCGCCGAGGCCGAGGCTGCAATGTCATCGACATAGTCTCAGTCTGCTCGCTCGTCTTGGAAGCAGATGGCGATTTGCTGTAATCTGTTCAAGCCCCCCAGTCAGTCGGACTGTATTGCGTGTTATCAGCAGAGCCAAGACGGATTCAAATTCACATTCTGTGGTGTGGGAAGCAACGGCCATGTCTGATCCGGCCCTGTCCACCACCATCGGTTCCAACGCCATGGGCCCGGATTCCTCCTCCACCCCGACGGCCCCGCGACTCTCGCCCGCGGAGGGCTCCGAGACGCCGCGCCCGCCAGGCCAACCACACACCGCTGCCAGCGGCAGCGGCATCGGGGGAGGCAGCGGCCGAAAGATAGAGCGCTCGTGTAACCTGTGCCACCGGCGCAAGATCCGCTGCGACAAGAAGTCGCCCTGCTCGTCGTGTGCGCGCGGCGGGTTTCCGTGCTTTTATCCGCAGGCCGGGCAGCCGATTCGCCGGGTCCGAAAGACGACCATCGCGGACGTGGCGAGCCGGATCTCGGACCTGGAGAAGACGCTCACGGCGGGGGTGGGGCGGGAGCAGCTCCGGGTCCAGAGGTCGCCGCCGGTCGCGTCGTCGTCGTCGTCGGATACCCCGGGGCTGGGCGGTGTCTCGTCGGGTTGGGATACAGGGAGGTCCGTCTATGACAGGCCGGCTACGGCGCCTTCATCCGGGTCTCATGCGAAGAGCCCCGGTGACGAGATTTTGGTGAGGAAGGGAACGCAGAGTCAGTACTTTGATGAGGTGCTCATCTCACGGGTCATTGAGGAGGTAAGATGACGTGTAATATGCTTGTTCCTGTCTGATGAACGCGTGACTGACGAGGTGACTCGAAGGAACATGGGATCCAGTCAGTATTAACGACGCCGGGGAGCGACCCAGCTCCGCAGGCGGCGCCGTCACCATTCAATCCCATGGGCATCTTGTCAAGTCCAGATCTCAAGCTGGATCTGACAGAGCTGCTCCCGCCCAAGTGGGGTGCAATTGAGCTGTGGAAGAACTACGCCGAGAACATCGAGGTGTGTAACAAAATCATACACAGGCCGACGGCGGAAGTGTTGATTTACACGGCGATAGACGACCCCGCCAATGCTCACCTCGAGGCGCTGGCTCTCATGTTCTCCGTCTTCTTCGTGTCTACCGTCGTGCTTGACCCAAGTACGATCCAGAAGATCACTGGAGAGGATAAAGTGACCGCTCTTCACCGATACAAGACGGGTCTAGAGCAAGCATTCGCCAAGGCCGACTTTTTGGAGCATCCTTCTGTTAGGCTTCTGGAGGCGTTGTCTGTCTACCTGGTAAGTGGCCTTCGGCGTTACATCAAGTCTCGTCCCAGCTAACATGATACTCTAGGCAGCCCTTCGGATACATAACCCAGGCCGCGGCCTGTGGACCCTAAACGGTCTCGCCATCCGAGCCGCGCAGTCGATCGGCCTACACCGTGACGGCACGCGTCTCGGCCTCTCCGTCTTCGAATGCGAAATCCGTCGCCGGCTGTGGTGGCACCTCGTCGCCCGCGACGGCAGGGCGTCGGAGGACTACGGCATCCAGAACCCGACCTGCTTCAACCTCAGCGTCGGCGTCAACTACCCCTCCAACCTCGACGACAACGATCTCTATCCTGAGATGAAGGAGCTCCCACCGCCGAGGCCCGGCTGGACGCCAATCACACTGGCGCTGATCAACATCCAGATCTCTCGCGCGTGGCACCGGCTGGCGGCGATTGCGTCCGAGTGGAAGGAGAAGCCCGTCCCGGAGCCGGTGCGGACGCAGATCGTGGATGAGCTGAGGGACTATGCGGAGGGGTTCTTGAGGCACTGTAACCCTGTCATTCCGCATCAGCGGCAGTGTTTGCTCGTGGCGAGGTTCATTATTCGAAAGGTTGACTTGGTGACCAGGCAGCAGTGGTTGAACCTGGAGCATCCTGAGGCGAGGGAGTCGTTTGCGACGGAGGAGAATCTATTGCAGGCGTTGGGTATCCTCGAGGACGGGATGAGCCTTGCGTCGGATGAGTTGCTGAGGCCGTATCGCTGGAGCATGAGGGCGTATCCTCAGTACCATATGATTCTATATGTCCTGTGGCATCTGTGTGTGAAGCCCGAGGGGCCGAACGTGGAGAGGGCGTGGGAGGCGTTGGAGTACTCGATGGATCATGTGAGGAATGTCGGCACTGGGTCGGGCCCGGCTGCGAAGATGACTGTGCTTGAGGCGTTAAGAGAAAAGGCCTTGGCGATCCGTCAAGGTATTAGTAGTGGCGGGGAGAAGGAGAAGGAAAAGGAGGCGTATCCCACGCCTGGGGCGACTGACGAGAGGTCAGAGGTTGACGGCGCGGAAGGTGTGTTGGATGGGATGAATGGGATGAATGGAGTTGATGGAATGGATTGGAATACCGTCATGCAGGACTTTCCGGATTGGAGCACATTGATGACGGAGTTTCAGATGGATGGACTGGCTTTTCCAAATTTCCTTGATTAAAGATTCCCCCCTCCTAGCTACAATGGAAAGCATTTGAATTATTACACGCGGTATTCAGTGAAGCACATCGTTAATGAGAACTAGACGAACTGATCCATCAATGCCACTCGCAGCAAGAGAGTTCACGCAAGATGAGATGACTTCCGAGTCGAACACTTATCTGATGCCAGTACTTGGATGAGAGCATTTGTGTTCCCAACCAACAGCCAAGTGCCCCTCAAAATATGCTTAGCAAATACTCCGATCGGGATCAAGGGTGCCGAGATAGCGTCGGGATGTGTCCGACATCACCTCGTCAAAAGGGCGCAGACATGCCACATTCGTGTCTTCATTGTGGACTTTGATGATGCGAGATCAAAGACGGCCCCTGGATTGGCTGCTGCAGAATCCCTCATCTGCAAGTTTGCTATCTTGACCCCATTATCACGGCCAAAGCAGACGAATGGTGCGGCGAAGAAGACGGTGCGGGGTGTCCGAGGGGTATCACCATCTCTGGTCGATATTGCGTCAGGCCGGGTTCGGCGCCGACCCACCCCCAACCAACGTTATCTCCAGACCGGAGCCGGTGCGCCCCAGAGCCTCCGGGCTATTGATAAAGTGTTGGGCCCCGGTTCTGCAATCGTGTCTTGCATTCGCATAGCTAGTGCGCATGTTCTGCGTTGAGAAAGCTTATCGTCGGCATCATGGGATACAGCGAACAGCTCCAAGTAGTCATCGTCGGCGCGGGCATCGCCGGCTTGACGTCGGCCATTGCGCTGAAGGCGCATCCTGGTATCAAGGTCCAGATCTTTGACAAGGCCAGGGAGCTGCGAGAGGTTGGCGCGTCGATCGCGCTGGGTCCGAACGGGTTGCGGACGCTGGAGAAGGTGGGAATTCACAATGCGCTGGACGACGAGATTGCGTTCCGCAATAAGTCAGGTTATCCCATGATCTACCGGTGAGCGAAGTTAGTGTCCCAACCATGAATGCATACTTACGAAGAGAAGTCACTACAAGACGGGAGAAATCGTCTCGGTTGACGAACATCATGGCGATGTCGAGCCTCGCCACAAGACAGCCCGCTTCCATCGGCCACACCTACAACAAGCGCTGCTCAAGCACATCGACCCCTCGCAGATTCACCTCAACAAAGCCTTCTCAAGTATCTCAAACGACGAGGCCACGGGAAGACTCAACATCACATTCACCGACGGCACTTCCACCACGGCAGACATCCTCCTCGGCGCAGACGGCATCCACTCCGGCGTGCGGAGCTTCTACGTGCCGTCGTCCCGGTCAAAGTGGACCGGCTGGACGGCCTTCCGCGCCGTGTACCCCATCTCGCACCTCGCGCACATCCCCGACGTCCCGGATGAGGCAGAGCACTGGTGGGGCGTCGACCGGACGTGGTTCATGTCGAAGCTGGGCAGGGACTTGTTCTGCATTGTTGCGTCGCACCAGAGCGACCCGGATGCGAGCGACGCGCTGTACAAGGACACGGTGTGGAACACGGACAGCGACGTGACTCTGCTCAAGGAGCATTACAAGGACTGGCATCGGCTAGTTAGGGAGATTATCGATGCCACGCCGGCGGATTCGTTGAAGGTGTATCCGAATGCCTCGGCGCATGGGCTGGAGAGCTGGGTTCTTGGGGAGGGGAGGGTGACGTTTGCAGGTGATGCGGCGCACGCGCATGGTGGTGCGTTTGCGGCGGGTGGCAGTCTGGCTATTGATGATGCGTGGGCTTTCACGACTGCTATTCAGCATGTCTATCCTCCTGGCGCTGAGGTGCTGCCATCATCAGGGGATATCGAGAGGGCTTTGAGGTTGTATGAGAAGACAAGGAAAGCGCATACAGATCGGGTGCTCGATACTGTGCACTCGACTAATAAGAAGAAGGTGGAGAGGGCTGGGATTATCGAGACGGATGAGGGACTGAGGGCGAGGATGAAGAATCGGGTTGAGCCTGTGTGGATCCATGAGCATGATGTCGAGGCCGTGTTCAGAAAGGTGCTGGAAGACGAGAAGGCGAGTGAGAGGACGACAGAAGCTCCATCTCCAGTGCAGATAGAAAGTCGGCTGTAGATGTCGCACAATGATAGAAGACTTTGAAGCCCGGGATGCTGTCACAGTTATTTGAGATATCTGTCGTGCATGCATTTTCAAGTCATGATGCTATGGTACGAACCTAAACTAAAGCCTTACCTGGATGTCTTGTAACAAGCTCATGTTTAGTAAGGGACCTCAAAAAGACGCAAGCTTGAATAAACTGTGTCTATTAAGCCTCAATGATCTCCTATAAATATATCATGAGAAGACTTTCTGGTATAAACACTCACTGAGAGACTCAACGCTTCAGTGAGAGAGCAGTGAGATAACAAAGGGCGGTCCCTGCCTTAGCTGCCGGTGCGGACCGTGGTAAATCCTGTCAGGGACCCACAGAGTGCTTCTGATTGATCAATGGCGTTACTGTTTTTCCATCGCCCCGGGCTAGCCGCCGTTCCCGTGGTGTCCGTGCGTCTCATCCAATGACAGAGCTTGCGCAGCCCCCACCATGCGCGCCTTCCCGTCTCGTTTTCCAGCGCCCGTCGTCCCTTCCCGCTCGCTGATGTCTCTGCTGCGCGGGATGTACCTTGTACCACAGCACCTTCCTTCCTCCCTCTGAGTCTCTGTAGCGTCACAGTCGTCACAGCCGCTCTCCCCCCTGCGAGGTGTCGGCTGCCTGCGTTTTGTCCAAGCAAACATCACCTCACCAAATACTACTCTCTCGAAGCTGGTCTCTTCCCCTGCATCGGCAGCGACTCTGCCTCGCCAGGTCGTGGCACTGTGTCGCATTCGCCCTCAACCTCTCCATCTCGAGCTGCCGTACCCCGCCGCCTCGCTGTTTCCTCGTTGCGCCCAACGGCTGAAGACCCTTGGTTCGATTGCGCCTCTCGACATGGCACAGCCTTGCCGCAACTTGGTGCTCCGAAGACTGCCATCATGATCTTCTGGACTAATAGGTCTATCTGACATCCACTGAGGTACCCTTCTTTCCCTGATGTTCTTGGCTGGAGACCGAAAAATTGACTTTTCCCTTCCCCTCTAGACCTCGTCGCAATCATGGCACCGCATACCAAGCCCGCCCAGTCTGCACCGAGAACCCCTAAAAAGCCGAAACATATCGAGCGACTCGCCGAGACCATCGACGAGCTGAACCGCGATTACAACCTCGCCATCGAGATCCCTGACCGTACCCTGACCCCGAGACACTCCGAGCGCCGCCGCAAACACGATGCAGCTTTCGCCCGGAGCGACAAGATTGTGTGCTGCATCAGGTTCCACTGCTTCCAAAACACCACTCTTCTCGACAAGATATTGCATGCCTTCCACTTAGAGGCTCGTGCCGCCAGCCAGAAATGGATTCGTTTGTCCGACTGTTACGACCCCGTCCCTGCCACAGCGAGACCACCAATAGCTGAATCTCCGGGAGAGGTGTTGGAGCTTCAAGAGATTCTAATCAGCGTGCTGGAGAAGGCTAAGCCGCAGGACAGGGAGGACATTCCTAAGCCAAGACCCTTTGCCCGCGCCCAGAGCGGCCCGGCAGTCTACAGTTCCATCGAGGTTCCCAAGTCTAAGAGAAGGCCGCCCGAGGACACGAAGGACTCCCCAAAGAGGGTCAAAGCCAGCCCGGCGGTTGACGAAGAAATCGACGAAGCAATTGCCGATGCTTTGGACAAGGTCCCTAGCCGCTCCCGATCTGCCAAACCTGATTTGCCCTCAGCCAAGTTCGCCAAAGACAATCCCTTCAGCGACATCAAGCCTAAACCTTTGTCGAATGGGCTCCCGCCCCTACGGGAAAGCGTGTATGCTGCTGCCTCCGTCGCAACATCGGCCACCACCAGCCGGGCTTCTCTATTCTCTGCCGCAAATGAACCTCCTCCTAGTACTCAAGAGACAGTTCCAGCGCCAAGCTATGAGGCAAGGATACGAGGACCGGTACTCTCGCAGGAGCCCAGATCTTCTCAGTCACAAGACCCCTTTCCAGCTTCGTCCGGTCACTTGGATGCTCTCAACGTCTCCTTCACGGAGCATGAGGCCGAGGTGTCTTCAAGGCTCTACACCAAGCCGCCCTGCTATGTACCCACCCCGGGCGACAGCTCCCCCGGCCTCACAACGATTTAC
Organism: Colletotrichum viniferum; assembly: GCA_020226115.1. Classification (NCBI taxonomy): domain Eukaryota; kingdom Fungi; phylum Ascomycota; class Sordariomycetes; order Glomerellales; family Glomerellaceae; genus Colletotrichum; species Colletotrichum viniferum. The sequence goes on along the minus strand of JAGFBE010000028.1, from coordinate 237,199 downwards.
TCGGAGATCTCAGGTCTTGATGATCCCGCCCTGTACCAGCCAATACTGAGCCCATCAAAACGTTCAGAGCCAGTTGACCTCCAGTCCCGGCTTATCGCCACCTGGCGTGAGTTTCTCGGCCCTTGTCCTCGTTGCACCGTGCCCACTACAACAAGATGGTACTCTCAAGCTTCCGTACTGACTATGCTCTAGCCAGATTTCCAGCATGGCTCAACCGGGCTCCTTTTGCTGTCGCGTGGGAGATCACCCGCATTGCACTCCACTGTGGTGTTGACCTTGGTGAAACCCTCATGTCTTACGATGAAGCCTGGATCAACTACAATAATCTTTGGAGAGCGCTGCTCGCACACCCATCCTTCGCCGGCAAAGCTTTCCCCGAGAGACCAACAACGGATGCTTGGACTGCAGGCCTGAGTGGCTTCAAGTCTCCTCGAGGACAGCATGTCACTTTCACGGCCTCACTTGTACAGACCAAGAAAGTCAAATCCGGCCCAATCTTCTCTTTGACAATGGAGCCAATCGCGTTAGACCAGGGCTGCCGCCTGCACCGCCGATTTGGATCCGACCGATTTATCGAGCTTGTCATCCCGTCCCCGAACTCTTGGGAAACGCCCATCAATAATCCCAAAATCTCCGACGAAGTCATTGATTGGTTCTCTTCTCGGCTGCATTATCTCGCCGGCCGGCAATGGCGCGCTTTCTATTCAAGAGACGCAGGATACAAGACGCCACAGACCAACGTAAGCCTGGGTCCTGACCCCAAGCCCATCTTTCGAGAAAAGATAAGTCTTTTTGCCGAAAATGGAAACAACTTCCATGCTGCTATCCCCATGAGTTCAATGCCTATGCAAACTCCTAGCGAGCTCAGAGTCAAACTGGAGGTGCGAGACATGCTCGACTGGCTCTTGCAGTTGGACTGCAACGAACATCAGCCGTACCTCAAATTGTTTGCCCGCATTCAGCTTGGACTCAGCAAAACAACCCCGGTCGTTGTCCTGAATCGCGATCAGATCCGTCACCAGGGGAAGGACATGCTGTCGCCCATCGGAAAAGTAATGAACGATGGTATTGGCCGCATGTCACCTAAGCTCGCCCAAAAGATCAAAGACGTTCTCGGGTTGCAAGACATTCCTTCTGCAATTCAGGGGCGTTTCGGCCCTGCCAAAGGCATGTGGCTTATTGACATTAAAGACACTGGAGACGACTTGTGGATAGAGACATGGCCATCCCAGAGGAAGTGGAATTGCGACTACCTAGATCCAGAACATCGTACGCTCGAAATCAAGAGCCACGCTGCCGAGCCGCGATCCGCAAGTCTCAACATCCAATTTCTTCCTGTCCTGGAAGACCGCGCTGTAGACAAGCCAGTCATGAGGAAGGCCATCGGAGACAGTCTCGTAGATGAACTCAACCGCGAACTAGAAGGCCAGAAAAATGCCATGAAGCACCCAGTACAGTTTCGACAGTGGGTGAACGAAAACTCCATCGGTCGGAAGCAACGCTTGATCCACAACAGTGTGCCCTTTTTGGCCGGCCTCCCCGACTCCAACGAGGAAACGATGAACTTTCTCATCGACGGCGGCTTTGAGCCTTCCAAGCAGAAGTTCATTCAAGATATCGCATGGAACCTTCGTCGCCAAAAGTGCGAGAACCTGAAGAAGAAGATGAGCATCAAGATTCCCAACTCTGCCTACTTTTACATGGTCATCGACTTTTGGGGTGTGTTGGAAGAAAACGAAGTGCATCTTTGTTTCTCATCCAAGTTCCAGACCGAATCCTTTTCTGACTCTATGCTACACGGATGCGACGTTCTCGTGGCCCGATCTCCTGCACACTTTGTGAGCGACGTCCAGCGGGTAAAGGCAGTTTTCAAACCAGAGCTTCATGCGCTGAAGGATGTCATCGTTTTCTCAGCGAAAGGGGACATTCCACTGGCCGACAAGCTGTCTGGCGGCGACTACGACGGAGACAAAGCTTGGGTTTGCTGGGAACCAGCCATTGTGTCCAACTTTGTTAACGCCAATGTCCCCCCAAGTCCAGACCTGTCCAGGTACCTCAAGAAAGACAAGACATTGTACGAAGACCTTGTGCGGCGACACGGCAAGGTTGCAGCGGTCCCTGCAATGATAAAGCAGAGTATCGCTTTCAGTGTGCGCCCTAGCTTTTTGGGTATCGCGACGAACTTTAAAGAACGGCTCTGCTACAAGATCAACAGTGTAAACAACAATTATGCGCTGTGGTTAAGCACACTTCTTGGGAACCTCGTTGACCAGTCCAAACAGGGCTTCGAGTTTACGGCAGATGATTGGAAGAGGTTCCGCCGAGAGCAGCTCGACAGCCATAAATTTCGAGACTTGGATGAGCCAGCGTACAAGAGTGAGAGTTGGTCTAGCAGAGGTAATCCTGCCCACATTATTGACTACCTGAAATTCTCAGTTGCCAAACCGACCATCGACAAGGAGCTGGAGAGGTTCCACCGAGCGATGAACACGCGCTCTGGTTCTAAGCGCGAGTTGAGATCTCTTCAGTTGAGTAAAGCAGACAACGAGGAGCTGACAGCTGAGTACTGGGATCCCGACTTGGTCACGCCACACGATGAGCTTGAGAAGCTGGCGTCGACTATGCCAGTGCTCAAGAAGGTGTTGAAGAACCTGAGGAAGGACTTGATGGCGCTGGAAGAGCAGTGGGGCAAAAGTGTGACCATGACCAAGGACAAAGACGAGCTTCCTCGCCGTATGCTCGAAGTCTACGAACTATGGTGTGCCATTCAGCCTCGGGCAGACGAGGAGCTCAACCCCTTGGCCACGGCGTATCTCAAACAGTCGTTCAAGACGGAGGAGCACACTACGTGGGCCTTGATTCGCGCCAGTACTGCCTTCAAGTGCTGGTACAAGCGAAAGTCCACCCTCCTGTGGCGCATGGCTGGCAAACAGCTGCAGCATATTAAGGCCATGACAACGGCTTCACGTGACAAGGTTCCTGTCACCGTAGTGCCGCACATTTACGCGGCCTTGAGGCCTGACAACAAGTTCATCACTCAGGCCGTCTCCAAAATGAAGGAGGATGGCTCCGAATATCCTGGATTGGAATCCGACGGCGATGATTTTGTGGGCCACGAATAGTGTCCGTCTACACCACCTATGTCTTTTCACAAAAGTCACCTCGGTTGTGACCTTGGTGCCCGACTTTGGCGGCTCCGGTTCCAGAGAAAGTCGGAATATCTGCTTCATAGAGGTTGAGGCTTGGAATTTTCTAGAGCGTTTCGCATGGATACCCCTTTGTGTTCGTATTTTCAGCAGGATTTGGACATCTCATCAAGGTCTCCTGTGGGAGTTTATGGTATAGAATATAGCCCACCTGTACCTGCGTTTACCTTTGAGGCGTACTGCCTGGCAGCCTTATCGTGAGAACTCTGGTGCCCATGGGTCGCCAGAAGGCAGTCTGCAAGCCATGCCAGAGAGGTGGCTTCGACATAACTCCGTTGTGTGGTGGAAGGGTATAAAGTCGAAACTTTTGGGCCACACGCCGCTCACCCTCTTTTCCCTCCTTGTCGAACTTTCAGATCTACAAGTTGGTTCTGTCTCAGTACACCAAACAATCAAATCCAACAAGATGTTCAACCCATACAATATCCGTACGTCATTCCCAACCAAGAACACGGCGCAGCCGCAGTCACCCTCTTCATCGTCGTCGTGGCGGAAAGACGCCGGCCCCTCCCAGCGTAACGACGAGACCGAGGATTCGATCACATACCTAAACATCCCCAAGCCCGTCAGCTCCATCATGGCAGACAACAGGCGTCTGAACGGTACCCCAATGGACGCCAAGTACACCAGGGACGAAGTCAAGGCCGCCGTCCGCACCCGCAGAGAGAACGGAAAGAATGAGGAACGCCTGAACCAGCAGAGAAAGGAGATCTTGGCCAAAAAGCAAGCGGGCAACGGCCTCACACGCTACTTCTTCTCCGTCTTCCCCGACGGCGCGCCCATCCCGGGGATTACAGCCTTGGAGGACTGCGTCCTTGGCATCCGCCATTCCGAGGGCCGCAAGCTCGACACGGAGATCACTGAGGCCGAGGTCTCCCGCGCCCTGGAGCTTTTCGCCGACCAGGTTAAGTGGCACAACGCCAGCCTCACGCCTGTCGGCACTGTCAGCGAGGAGTGCGTCAAGGGCTCCACGGCGGACACGCTTACGATGCGTCTCGAGACCCAGCGGCTGCGACGGAAGCTTTCCGAGACGACGGAACAGTCTGAGGGATTGGCCCTCCTAGCGCGCATTGATAAACTGGTAGAGAAGAGAGTCCGCGCCACAGTAGAGAAGCAGAAGGCCGCGCTGTATCCCGAGGCGAGTGGCAGCGGAATTCCCAAGAGGGCTACTAAGTGGCCGGAAAGCGGGTTCCAACATCCCAAGACCAGAGGCGGGCACACAAAGTCCACGACACAGGAACGGATTGAGGCGTGGGCTGCGTGGGAGCGCACCAATGACCGTACGAACGCGCGGATCAAGCGCCAGAACGAGAAGACCGCGAAGCAATTGGAGTGGGAGTTGGATCAGGAGCATGCGGCGACGCTGAGGAAGGTGTTTACCCCGACCGACGAGGAGCTCAAGGAGCTCAAGCGCTCCTTGAAGCCGGAGAATGGCGGGCTTGCCAAACCCAAAGAAAACCGTGGCGACGGCATGAAGAAGATTATCGAGCACCTGAAGGCCGGTTCTGATTCTTGGTCGACCGACGGCAATGACGGTCCCGAGGGGCAGAGTACTGCGCAGCCTCTGTTCTATTCGCCTACGAAGGAGATTCTTGACACTTTCAAGAAGGCCTGGGGTATGCCTCTAATAAAGTCAATGTTCTCCGAGACGTCTCCCCAAGAGAGTGACCCCAAGGGGAAGGGCAAAGCCGTCGACCGTAGCGGAGCGGGAGATGAGGCCGCCAAGAGAGAACGCAACCTACAGACCTTCGAGGCAAGACAACGCCAAATGGAAGAAGATCTTATCGTCGATAACGGTGACAAGGAGCATTTCCTGTCAGACGTGCTCCATGACCCGCATTGGACGGGCCGCTCCAACCCGGATAGTTTCCTGAGAGGCTGGCCCCAACGTTCGAACGAGACGATGTTGGCGGTGCTGGGGCGCGCTTCGGATTTGTCGGAGCACGAAAAGCAGTGGGAGCGCAAGGAGTATTGGGCCGACTCGGCTGCGCAGATGGACGTTCAGCTGCAGAGGGTGAAGCGGCAGCGGGAGGAGAAGCTCGAGAGCGAGACTGTTGCGTCGGCTTCGAAGAAGACCAAGACGGAGGCCGAAGCCGAGTCCAACGAGCGTGTGCGCAAGAACTTCAGGGCCGGCTTCGAGAAGTGGAAGAGCGAGAACGTCAAGCAGGTCACTTTGGCGGAGGCGTATCAGCACTTGTTCAAGGGCAAGGACAGCACTGCCGAGGTCGACCAGACCAACACCCCTGACGACAAGGCCGCCGGGAAGCAGAAGATTGACGTTCCTTACGTCGCGAACCCCCCAATGACTTACGCGCCACGCCGTCAAGTCTTTCCCACGTCGGACGTCAGGAATGAGGACCCTGAAAAGGAAGACGCCGTGTCTTGCAACTTCTGGGCTTCTCCCGAGAGGCAGCTTCTCAACGCGAAGGCCAGCGACAATTCCCTTGAGGGTCTCGGTAGTAGCGTCGTCGCTGGTCTATATGAGGAGCCGCCTAGCACACGTGCTGCTAAGCAATCGGCCGCGGCCTGGATGCATCAGGGTCCAAGGCCGCCCGCGGTGACAAGCGACGGCCGGTCTCAAAGCACAAAGGAAGCTTTCCATGAAACGATGAACAGGAATAAACGCAGTAAAGACGCGCTGCTCCAGCAAATGCGGACGGCCGAGAAGGCCTTGAAGGACCTTGAACAAGGGAAAATACGATTTCGGGGAACTGGTTCTGGGCTTCATCATCCTCCGCCTCAGAACCCAAATGATACATCCTCTTTGAGAGGAGCAGCCCAGACTACGGCGGGCCCCAGTCTCCGTCCAGGGAAGCAGAACGAAACGGAGAAAGCTCCGGGGCAGGAGAACAAGAACAGTCAGGTCAACGTGGCCGAGATGCCCTCCGGCGACCGTCCAATGTGGACGACCGCAAGCGCGTACCCACAGCCTTCACAAAGACATTACCCGACACCCAAGCAGCCTTCGCTCTATGTGGACACCCTTCGCGGGCAGTTTACTACCATAATCGCTGCGTCGCACGGCTCCCACAATGTTCCCCCGCCGGCAACTGTCTCGACAGAAAAGGCTCGAATGCCGGCTTCACCGTTCCCACAGCCCGAGAACCGGAACGAAGCTAAGAAGACCCCCGATCAAGAGAAGAACGACCATATGTTCTACTACAATCGGCGTCCCTGTCTCGACCTCAAGCATCCTACCCCGTACACGCCCAACTATACTTCTTCGTACGCGCCCAACTGGACTGGCCCGTCGACGCCCTACTATGCTAACTGGATGAACTATGCTTCCCCGTCGACACTCAACTACGCTGCCGTCCCGGCATTCTACTCTGCCACCCCGCCGAACAGGCCCAGCTATCCTACCCCATACACGCCCAACCATCCTCTCCGGCACACAGCCTGCTATGATGTCCCGCCGCCACCCTCTGTTCCCCCGCCGGCACCCGTCTGGGCAGAAACGACCCGAGCAACGACTCAACCCCCCCGGCCTGCTCCTAAGCCGCCCGTCGACTTTGAGTTGGCGTACAACACACTCGCCGCCAAGTTCCAGAACTTGCACATCTCCACAGCGGCGACCGTCCGGGCCTTGAACGAGGACCTCCAGAGGGCATCCACCTCGGTCGACAGGATGATCCAGAAGATGGCGGAGAAGGAGGCTGCTTCTTCAGAGGCTCCTCAAAACACTCCTCAGACTAGTTCTGCAACACGTCCATTGTATCCTGATGTGGACGAGGTCCCCGAAGAGGCTGCAGATAGCGTTGCAGAGGTAGGTGACGAGGTCGGGCTATACACAGAAGGGAATGAGCCAATGAGTTACTGTGGACCTTACGTTGAGGACGATGAGTTTTCCGTACCCCAGTACAACCAGGATGATCCACCTACTTTGATGGATTCTGAGGAGGAAGAGTCTTCAGATGAGGATGATTCTTCAGATGAGGATGAGTCTTCAGATGAGGACGAGGAGGACGAGGAGGACGAGGAGGACGAGTCTTCAGATGAGGATGATTCTTCAGATGAGGATGATTCTTCAGATGAGGATGAGTCTTCAGACGAGGACGATGAGGACGAGGAGGATGATGAGAATGATTCTTCAGACGACGATGAGTCTTCAGATGAGGAAGATGAGGAGGACGACGAGTCTTCACAGGACGACCAAGACGAATCCTCAGCTGAGAACGAGCCTTCGCACGAGGAAGAGCCTTCGTACGAGGAAGAGCCTTCGTACGAGGAAGAGCCTTCACACGAGGATGAGCCTTCACACGGGGATGAGCCTTCACACGAGGATGAGACTGTGATGGAGAACGAGCCTGTGATGGAGGAGCCCGAGCAGGACGAAACCGAGGAGGACGAGCCTGAGCAAGAGCAATGCCCGTGCCCCGAATGCCAATGCGCCAACGCTCCCTGGTCCCACATCGGCGGCTACGACGACGAGGCCTGCGATGGCGAGCACATGGTCTGCGACTGTGCGGAATCCGACGAAACCCTTCTCGACAGCTGCTACTGCGCCACGTGCGTGGTGCTCCGCGAGTCGGGCGCTGAAGCCCCCGAAGAAGTGGCGGTGTCGGATGCCTCCTCCGAGACGGAGGGCGAGACGACGGAGGTGGAGATTGACGATGAGGATTACTGCATACTGGACGGCGAGGACCGAGATGCCGAGCAGGATGATGAGTACGAGTGGGTTGGCGAGGATGAATTTGCCTAGAGGGCTGTGGGTTCTGTAGGGTTGTATGCTGAAGTTGGCAGGAGATCAGTAGCACAAGTCAATAAGTTTAAACCCAACGATCTTACATGAGTGAACGTGATCGTGATCGTGACTTTGCTGTGATTGATACTGAAAAGCTGTGAATAGTCAATGCCCACCAAAGTACCCAAATCGAGACGCTGCGGTTGCCATGAATCGGTCTTATTGTATTGTTTTTCTACTTTTCCTACTTTTCTGCATGTTTTTGTCGTATCTTGGTGGTGTGAGATGTGAAACAGCTCACCTCGTGGTGTTGGCAGCCATGGCAGCTGCATCGTACGAAGGAAAAGCCCATAAGCCCATAACGCCAACCAAACCATTTCATATCCGAGTAAACCCTTCATGATCAAACGCCAACTTGATATCAGCCCGACTTTGCGGGGTCTTGGAAGAAGATGACCTGCACCGTGACATCGTCTCTTACGCTACGCGACAGGGGAGGATAGGCGAGGGCGACGCCAGTGAAGAGCGTTCTCCGGGCGCCTCCGAGGGCGTTCTTGATAAGGTGGACGGCGGCGTTGTCGAGATCCTCAACGACAAAGTTCTCAGGCTTGGCGTACCAATTAGGCCAGCCGTAGGTCAAGTCGAGCTCGCTCTTCTGGCCGGGGGTGGCGGCGAGCTTGTCCTGCGGCGTCTGCTTGCCGGCCTTCTTCGCCGCGATCCATTGCGAGACACACTCCACGGCGTCCTTGGACGAGATGTGGTCCCACAGGCCGTCCGACGCGAGGATGACAAAGTCGGGGCTCTCGATCTTGGTTGTCGTGACGACGGGCGCGGCGGTCATGTAGGGTGCCGTCTTGGTCTTGGGGCGAGGACCGGTGCCCCAGAAGTTCTGGTGGATATGAGTGATGAAGTCGTTGTCCCACTTCCAGCGATGGTCGCCAAAGGCGCGCGTGACTGCTATTCCAAACAGGCGCCCTGACTTGGGATCGATCATGTCAGCCTCCTCACCGGGGTGCTCCTTGGCGAGCCGGTCGAACTCGTCCTGGTTGCGGCCGTTCTGGTCCTTGGAAAGCTCAAGGGAGGAGTACGAGGTAGCGCCGGCGGGGATGGAGCCCAGGACGGCGCGAGAGTCGCCGGTGCAGGCGACGCGAAGGGTGGAGGTTACAGGGTCGAAGATGGAGAGGAGGGCGCAGGAGCCGGCGATAACGGGGGCAAGGACGGAGGTCACGCGGGAGTCGGCGGTCTCGCAGGTGCCGGCTTTGAGGCCGTCGACGGCTTTCTTGGCGTTGGCGAAGAGGAGGTCGTCGAGGTTGGTGAAGGCCTTGACGATCGTGGTGTCGATGGTGCTGTCTGGGGTGCCGCTGGGGAGCTGAGACAGAGGGGCGGAGACGGCAGGGATGAGGGCGTCCTTGAGCACGACTGAAGTTGCCCATCCGCTGTTTTGGGGTCAGTAAGGTGAGGCGGCGAAGAGAATTTGGGGACTGACGCGTGACCATCGTAGACTCCGTTGAAGAGCGTCTCGGACTTGCCCACACCCGGGGCCAGGGAGAAGGCCATCATGTCCTCGACGGGGTGGTTGCTCGCGACTCTGGCGGCGTGAACGTGGGTATTCTTGCCCTCGGCCGTGAATGAGCCGACAAACACATCCTCGCGGAGCTTCGCATCTGCCGTTTCGAAGCTGCCGCTGTCGACGGGCGACTTGGTCAGGGCGTCGAGGTCGACAGGGCCGGAAAGCGTGGGAATGGCGCCGCTTTTGCTCGTCTTCCGGTACTGAGCGAGCTGGTACCCGACACCGCCTGCGAGGACTGCTGCGACGGCCGGCAGCGCGCGGCTTGACGACTTGGGCTTGGGAGGGCCGCCGGCGGAGTAAAGACGCGTCCAGCGCGGAGCAGCACGGACAGCGGTGCTCGGGGCTGAGGAGAGACGGAGGCCGACTCCGGCGCCGACGCTGGGACGGCACGCAGCGCGCTGCAGCATCATTGTTGCAGTACAGTGCGGTGCTGGAGCAATCGGGGTCTTTGGTGGTGGGAAGAATGAGCCGGGGTTCCCTTGGAGGAGCGACCGCTTGGCGAGAGATGGATGCTGGCGTTGGCGTGGTGCGCCGAGGGATGGATGGTTCCCTGTTGCTCGTATGATGCGTGCGGTTGGTGTTGTTGGTAGAATGTCGCTTTGTGGTGAAGAAGGTTTGGTTGGAATTCTGACACCAGGCCGTCAGCCGTTTGAGAAAAGAAGGAAAGAAAAAGGGAAAGAGCACCCCTTGCCGCAAACGAAACAAAACACACCTCACACAAGGCAGGCCCGTTGATTTTGTCTGAGGTAAGAACGGGTGAGATTTTTGTGGCAGGTGATCGCGTGCCACTGCATTCGGACCCTTGCGTGGCGTTGCGTTGAGTGAAGGGTGAGTGCAGGGCAGCCTATGAGAGCAGCTGAGCCTGAGAGTGAGCCTGTGAGTGAGCCTGTGAAGTGAGTGCGAGCCGCCTAATAAGCTGTGAGAGGCACATTTCCAGTGAGTTGTTCCCCAGCCACGATTTATTTCACTCTGCGGCACGGACCGCACGGCATCTGCCCGCAAATTACTCGCTGAACTCAGCCTCAGTGAATCAAGGAAAAATGAGGGGTGACACCGCTCAATTGAGGGGAGAACACCTCGAAGGATTCTCTTATCTTGGACGACTCCCGTTAATGGCTTAGTTGGAGGGTCCCAGTGACTCAGAGAGGGAAAGTTCTTCGTGTTGTAATGTCGGTTGTGAGACCTCGTGAGAGCACCTTATCCAGATCATGCAATTGACGTGGCGACGTACGCGGCTTTGTTTATAGTCATTTTTCAAAATAATCGATAAGAAAATAAATGAGTCCAAATGAAATTGCCTGCCTCGTTTAGTTTCTACTCGCAGTGGGTGAATAGTACTATTGCCTCCCATTTACTGGCCGTCACCCACATTGCGCTTGTGCCCGGTGAAAGGTCCACACGACTTTGCCAACCGTAATGAACCACCTTCACTCTCATTCCTCACCCAACTCAACCAGTAAGCATTTGTGCATTGCAGAAATATCTGGCAAAAATATCAAACCGTCAGTCTGTGAAATTCTTTTCTGTGATTGTCCACTTTTCCGTTGTTGATCATTCGTTACCCTGCTGGTAGTTAAAGAGGTTTACTTGGATAGCTATCGACAGTATTGGCAGATGGTGGAACAAGTTTTCGGCGCAGAGAAGAGAGTACAAATGGAGATAGACATCCAAAAGCGATCAAGTCTCAGAAAGATATGAACAGAATATACTATGGCCGCTAAATGAATGAGTGAGAACAGTATTATCGCATTAAGAAAGTTGTTTGACCCTCCAACGTTCCAGTTCTGTCAAAGGCCAGGCGTATTATCCTCTCCTGCAATGAGCGATGTCAGCCAAAAGGGAGCAACGAACTAGAAGCATAAGTTGCAAATTTTCTGCGGAGAATGATTCATGCTGATATGAAGGAATTCCGCACAGTGAGTAAGAGTAAGGCGCGACTGATGCAAACGGCGACGATGTCGTAAACCACACATCACGCTATGAAGCAACGCGATTCAAGCGTCATAGGACTTTAGCTTCAATGGCTTTCTAGAAGTGTTCTTGAAACTAAAAGCCGCCGAAGAGTAGAAGCCAAGTAAATCAATCAAGATTCTATGCGGCATTGCCTATAAGGTAGTTAAGAGTACAAACAGCTTATCGCACACGCTTTGCAATAGCGCATTGTGAATGGCTGGCGCCCCTCGTTCCTTGTGCGTTCATCGATAGAAACATTTGGCGATTCGATTGCCCGAAACCGCCTAGTAGCATAGACTGTACCGGGGGGCCGCGATCTGTCATTTGTCCACAAGGTCTGTTGGCTCCTCCAACATGCAGAGCAGCCAGCCTTCTCCCATGTCGCCAAGAAGTAGGACACCCGGGAAGGGCACCGGATCTTACGGTATAATAATGAGGGGTAAACCCGCCTCATCTGCTGAAGAATCTTGTGGTCTCTTCGTGACTTGCAGTATCTGAGAGTGACATTGACCATTCAATCACCTACACAATGCAGGCTACAGACGAAGGCAACCCGACCGCCGCCGGCTCTCCGCCAGCAGAGGCCACCGCTGCTTCTCCTGCAGCTGTCATTGAACCTGCACCAGTCGCAGCCCAGCCGGTACGATTATAAGTCTCCTGTTCCCAATGATATCTATGATGATCGCGATCACGAACTCGCACGCAAGACAGAGAAGTGAGTTATGGGCACTTGGCTGATGCTACTCGGGCTTCTAGAATCCTCAACCTGCCGCAGATGATGACGAAGACTCACTGGCCGGCTCGGAAAGGTACAAGACACCACTCTATTCCGCCGCCGGGGCTAACTCAAATAACGCAGCGTGGCCACAGAGTCAACTGCCTCGCTAGCGGCAAGCATTACCGAGTATCGGAAGATCCATGGCCGCACTTACACACAGAAGACCGACTACTGGGGGCCTAATGACGAGCAGCAGAATGAGGGTCTAGAGCTTGCGTGCGTAAACCCGCAATGCTTTCAGACGTACGTTGGTTCAATAACACTCACACCTTTTACAGGCACTACTGGGAAACTCTGTTGCTGGATGATAGGCTATTTCTTTCGCCATTGCCAGAGAACCCCGGAGTAAGCAATGTTGAATAGTTTGCCCCAGATGGGTTGCAGTACTGATGAACGAGACAGAAAGTTCTCGACCTAGGCACCGGGACCGGCATCTGGGCCATGTAAGACGTCTCCACCTCGAGCTTCTTAGAGCGTTCGTCTCTGACCGTTGCCATTCAAGTGACTTTGCCTACGAATTCCCCATGTCTGACGTGACTGGTGTTGATATTTCACCCATCCAGCCAGGCTGGGTGCCTCCCAACTGCAAGTTCCAGATAGACGATGTCGAGCAACCATGGACCTGGTCTCCCGACTTCGATTTCATTCACCTGCGTCACATGGAAGCTTGCATTTCCGATTGGCCGGCATTTTACAAGCAGATCTACGATCACCTCAATCCTGGCGGCTACTTCGAAATCAAGGATTTCGATATCGAGTTCCGCTCGCAAACGAACCCCGACTTGCCGGAAGACCACATTTACCGCCGATGGGGTAAACTCTTCTTTGAAGCCGCCAACAAACTCGGCAAGTCGATGGACCAGTCTCGGGGAGAGCACAAGATTGCCAACGCACTCAGAGAAGCTGGGTTCGTTGACGTCGTCGAAAAGACATGGCCTGTGCCGATCGGAGGCTGGCCCAAGGACCCCACTCTAAGAGAGATTGGCATATGCAACTTGGAGTTTCATGATCAGTCCCTCGAAGGATTCTCAATGTTTTTGTTGACGCAGGTGATGGGATGGGAGGGCATTCCTGCCGGAGTCTTCGTCGCCGAAGCGCGGAAAGCGCTCAAGGACCCTGAGCTTCAGACCGTGATATACTTGTGAGTTTCCCGCGAGGATTGAATTGTGGAGGTGCTCAGAAAAACCAGGCAAAACGTGTATGGGCGTAAGCCCGAGACTGCGGTATAGGTGACGGAGAAGGAGCTTGTTGGGTTAACGTGTCCCGTAGCCGCGAAACCTTGACGGTTTTGGCGTTGGATAGATCCAGCCTTAAGGGGACTCAGCAGCGTAAGATATATATAAACCGCGTCCTAGAAGAAATACTGTTCATGCATTTCCTTCTGTCTCATACTACTCAAAGTGGAAGACCTTCACACCCTGAACCATGGATTACAAAATGCGGCTTCATTTACTAAACAGGTCGATCCGAGCGGCTGCCGCAGCGGCGGCCCCTCCGACATTCCCTCGGTTTCAAGACTTTCCCTTCGAGATACGCCTGATGATATGGCGCGAGTTCTTTCTCGAGCCAAGGTTCTTTCAGTCTGTTTGTCAAATGCTGAAACCGCGGGCCAATGGCAGCAGCTATGATTTGCGTTGGACGCTACTCCACCATGGAAGCTCGAGAACATACTACAATTCCATCGACACGCTAATCAACAAAGAATCGACAGAGGTGGCCCGCAAGATCCGTCCAAAGTCTTTCTTCCCCATTTTTGCGCCCGAAATCGGTGTTTGGGGACTAAAAATGCGGTGTGACTCACACCCCGTGTACTTCCACGTCAACTGGGACGTCGACTTTATCAATCTCGATACCGCTGACTTCGGACTTCAACTTACCCACACCGTGTCCGAGTCCATATCGTGGTACAGTAAAGTTCGGAATATATCTCTGGGGCCGTCCCGGCAAGGTGGCAGTAAGGAGCCCTTTGAGTACCTTTCGCAAGAAAACGAGTGGCTGTGGGAGAGACATTCCCTGTTCTCGAATCTCAAGAGCATCATCCACTGCCAGGACCCTTTTCGGGAGCCTTGGTACAACAGTGCTCATTATTTCCAAACAAGATATCTCTTGCGATATTCACAAAAGATCCCCCCGCAATGGAAAGACGTAGCGTATAAGGTGTGCTTTCTTAGCCCGTGGACAGTTCCGGATACAACGCAGCCTCGATGGACCGATTTTCTCGAGCAGCTGCGCACGGAAGGTTGGCAACTTGATATGGAATATCTAATGGACGAAGCTGAGGGCGCAAAACACCTTTTTGAGTCGTTACTAGAACCTTGAGATCTAGCAGTGCAAGGACGGTAAACGTCAGCATCCAGCGAGAGTCTTGGTTGGGTTTGCGGGATATTTCAGGTCGGGTTCAGATCTGTTCACTCTGCGTATTTCTGGACAAGAAACCATGCTATGAGATGAATGCATATGGGTTTATCGATGGCAATAAATTTTGGCAGTTTCCCAACGTATTTGATTTCTATTACGTGAGCGGAAGTTATGAAGCAGGCAGCAGGCGACCTTGACAATGGAAAAAAAAAAAAGGAAAAAAAAAAGAAAAAGAGGAAACAAATCATTAAAAGCTCGTTGAACCTATGAGGGCTTCTCGCAGCTTCCGTTGGATTCCAGGCAGACAGGCGGGCGTCGTACTCGACGCCTTGACAGCCAACGATTCCAAGGCTTCGGGAACAAACACGCGCCAGAATGGCGGCTGCCTAGTCCTAGTCCACAAGGGTTGTCGACATCAAGGTTTGAGGCATTGACTGGCGGCTTGTGGATCAGAGTGAAAATGAAATTATCACATGACAAGTCTTTCCCGAATGACCTAGCAGATACCAGAGGACCTGAACTTGGTCCGTTGAAAGTGAAGAGATCAAAGCGTCTACTAAGTCACAAATACCGGTCACCAGAGGATGTTTAGTTGCCTAAATAGACACAAGCTTAGATCTGCTTATTACTGTAAGCCACAAAACATGCCTTGATCAGCGTTTATTACACGCCTCCCAGAGCCACCTTAGGTCTTTTCCCTTATGTCGAAGACTTCAAAAACCCGCGTTGCATGAAATGAGACGTCGTTACATGTTCCGTACATCTGTGCACGACTAGCAACGGTGCATCTAGATTCTGGGAGAACATGTCAGATGCCCTGGGGAGACTTCTAGTATGCAACCACTCACTCATCTTTCTGAGAGCACGCAGTCAGGACAAAACATTGCAACCAGAGACCGAGGGCACCTTCATCTAATTTTAGTACTACAAAAAGCCGGTCAAGTTCACCAACTATTTCGACGGCTACGCTGTCGAAGCACGGACACATATGCCAACGTGAATTAAGTCCGATGAGATTGAAGAGATATCAAACTAATTGGGGTATATGCCAGGATCCCAAGATCCTCATTCTAGATCGCCAATGCAATGATAACGCCCCGCAACCCAAATCGCTTGCTCGCTTACATCATATCGCTCGCTCGCTAGTTTCATACCATCTCCGTAGCGTCAACAGGCTTCTGCGGCGTCTTCCTCTCCGACGACACCCGATCAAGTGATATCCTGTCATCATCATCCTTGTAATCAAACGGCGCGTCGTTCTTCAATGGCCAGTTCCGCGTCGTCGTCGCCGTCATGGGCACCAGGCCCTCATCTTCTGGAACGTCCTTGACAGCCTGTCGCCCGAAGCTCTTGCGTCGCGTGGACTTGGGCACCGTGGGTGGCAGGTTCGTCATGGCGGCGGCCCTATAGAATACTGTGGGCGAGTTGGGCTCGTCGTCATTCATTGCAAACCGCTTGGAAATGCTAGGGGCAACATGTCTGATGAATGCCTTAAGGAAGGGCAGGCAGGTGCAGATGATGCCGACGTTGGCCTCGACCACGCTGCAAGAGAGAAGTTAGTCATGGGACTCGATGGGGAGTGAAATATGATTACGTACCACCAAATGATGCTGATCGATGCGGTCCAAGTAAAGTCAGTGTTGTTGAAGCCTATCGGGATCATAACCATTCGGACGATACTCGGTCCGAGAACACTAATAGGTACAGCCAGTCAGCACTCGTTACTCAACCTAACCTCAGTCAACGCGGAGCTTCGGACTTACAATCCGCCGGCCATCAAGAATATCGTCATCTCAATCTTCTTGACCAGCCGTAGAGACAATGGCGAGAGAATCCAGATGGGAAGAAGCAGGATTGCGAGATCTGTGGCGACATTGCACACAGAGAGCATCAACCACCACATCGCCCGGTCGACGCAGGTTCCCGGCGTCTCGGGCTCCCAGATCTTGGCCATTGGCGTACAAAGGTAGACCCATCCGAGAGCACCACCGACAGAGTAACCTATCGTGGCGAACATGACGAGGTAGACGGTCGTTCGCACCATTGGCTTGAGCGGGAAGCGGAGGTAAAAGACCAATATTGACGCTTTCGTGAAGAGAATCGAGAGGCTGTAGGCCGCCAGGTCGGTCATGCTCAGCTTGTGGAAGGCGACGGCGTCTGCCCTGGATACGTCCCAAATGTGGTGTCCCGCTCCATTGCGTGTCTCATAGACCTGGATAACAGAGTATGCGGTGGCAAAGATCAAGGCAATGAAGATGAGGTCGTCGTCGAGCTGATGACGGTGGATCACGACGCGGACGGTGTACAGACGAATGCCACAGAAGATGATTGCCAAGAGGTTTAGCAGAATCGTTACGACGAGAACCTGTGGCACGAGGGACTCTGAAGGGTTTTCGAAGTTCGAAGTCACCCCCGGTGGGGGCGGCGCAGCGCTCATGAGCTCGTCCTCACTCATTGCTGCCTTGTCATGATGAACCGGTTTGGAGATAAGTAGGTGTCAGGTTTGTCGGTTGTCAAGAACGGCGTGGCTTGCAAGTAGGAAGGATCGAAAAAGGCGTCCTTGGATATTTACCAACCCTGAATCGCGTCTTCAGGTCTGAGATCTTGGAATCCTCTCCCCTGTCGTCACGGAGCCCCGTGGGAGCTTTGAAACGTTGATGGTTGCCTAGTCGCACTGGCTGGTTCGACATCCATCATCCAACCTACAAGTCACGTTTCCCCATCGGCAAATGCTACCAATCGTCGCTTCATCCTGGAAGCTCATCCGGCTTAAGCCTGGGGCTGTCGCGGTTCCGGCAGCCAAGCATCATTTTCCAGGGGGGGGGGGGGGGGGGGGGGGGGCGCGGCGAGTTTGGTGTTTCGGGAAACGGTAGGCAAGCGGTCGGCATCTTGTTACGGTTCCTGAATGTAGTTACCCCTTGTGCCTAGATGGCCCTGAAGATCTTCCCCCTCGCCAAGTGCTTGGTTGGATTAAGCTTGAGTCTAGGGTCCGCGAAAGAAGCATCGGGAGGTGTTTCCGACTATCCTAACTGGACGCTAGCGCGGGAGGGGAACAGCCGCAGAAGGGAGATGGTGCGGCGGGCAATGTTTGTTTCCAAAGCATAAACACACGGCGTGATAGAAACAGAAAGCGGGAACATCGCGATGTGTCGCGCTAGCCATCTGAGTTTTGCCGCGGAGGGGAGCGTCACGATAGGTTGGGTAGCTTCCGTTGGCACGTTGTCAACGGCGGGAAGTGGGAGCGATAGAGATTTAGACTCCCGCCGGCGACTTATCAAGCTTTCAAGGCGGACCAAGGGCCTGCGTCGAGATCCAGAGGGTAGCGTGGCCGATCATGTTGGAGGACGGTGGCGAAGCGAATCGTGTCGATGTTTCCCGCTTCGGAAGACTTCTGATACAATTCGTCGAGCATCCATCCCGGACCTGACGCACATCAACCCAAAGCTTAACCTAACTTCGGGCGGTAGGAGCACCAGCCCAGCCAACAAACTTCCAAGGGCCCTCACCCACTGCACAATTCTCCGGCTGGCAGTGGTGCTGCCATTGGGACGACGGCGAGAAGGGGCGGAGGAACTCAGTTCGAAGGCGAGGTGTTGGTTTGCAGGCTGACGATTGGCGGTGTCGCTTCGCGGACCAACCAGATAAGTCAAGATCGACGAGTCGTCCCAAGATAGACGTTAGGAAAATGTTAGAAGGAAACGATATCGATGGGTTGGGTGATGGAAATCTTCAGCATTCGCAGCAATTTTGCCTTAGAGTTGGCTCAGCAGACACCTCCAAACGGCACATCACCAACAGAAGGGACGGACTCTCGGCCCTTCGTCCAACAGCCGATGACAAGGGATGACGTCCGGTGGCATGGGCCGACGGTAGTCGAAGCCGATATGTTGACGGTTTCAGACCAAACTTCGAGTTCATGTCACGGGTTGCGGGGAGAGCAGTCTCAGCCACAGCGAACGAAGCGATGCGCGCACGGTACTTGGACTCCGGCACATCCTGATGTCGACATTGACGGGTGCTGTCATCTGTCTGAGCGCTCGTCTTATCCCGCCAGATAGGAGTAGGAGATCAGCACGCAAGACTGACATGTCAAAGCCGTCGATATGGTCTGCGATATAGCTCCTGTGCATCGAATTCTTGCAATGCACCGGGCACGCGTTTCTTGCAAGAAAACGTTGTTGACACTCCCAAAATAACAGAGTGTGGCCGGTAGGTTCGTCTTTCGTCAACAGCCGCTCCGTGTCCGGTGGCTTGGCCGGGCCCCGATTGGCATACTCGCGTGGGGCGCGGATGCAGTGCCAGGGAGCACAGGGCCCCCGTTCCTGCAGGAGACTTTGGAGAAAGAAGAAGGTCGTGATAAGGTTATATTGCCCACAGGGCGTGCTAAGCTCAAAAGTGAAGTTGGCTGTGAATCGGCTCATTCCGACACGAGAAAAGGGAATGGTGGAGCCGACGTCGGCTTCTTGGTCGAGGGGTGTCTTAAATGAACTGCAGATAGGAGCATTCGAAACCGCGACCGTCGCTCTCGGTGTCGACTTATTGCTGTAACGTGACGTGCTTGTTTACCGTCTTGAGCGACCTGCAAGGCGCAGATAGGAGCAAGATCGCTTTGCCAAGATGCTTAATGAAGGCCCTTGTCGGCCGCCCATGCTAATAGGGTCGCAGCGCCGAAATACGAACAACAATATTGCATTGCCCTGCATTGCCTAATGCACCAACTCGCCGGTCGCGCGCTGGATATCGAAATTGGGCTGCCGTGATATGAACCGCGGAAGATGTCATGCTGTTGTATATAACACGATGACTGCACGAGGAGATGCAGTGAGCGTCCCTCATCGCCAGGTCTCCTTGTGATCCGCGTTTTGTTGTCGGTTTTAGTCCCAAGATGCATCTATCGCGTCTCCTTCTCGCGGTCTCCGGCGTGACCGGGGCCGTCGCCCTCCGTGACCACCCCTTGATGCGCCGGGCCGACGACAACGCCCCGGAGACGGCCGTGAACAAGACCACGGTTGAGCCGAAGCGCTTCATCGTCGAGTTTAATCAGGTGTGTTATGTCCGTGCCTCGTAACCCAGACAACAACCGCTCACACCATCCAGGGAGCTGATGCCTCCGCCATTGCCGACGACATCGCCAATCAGCACGGCGCAAAGGTGCTTCGGGTATTCAAGAGTGACGTCTTTACCGGCGCGGCTGTCGAGACCGATGTCGAGAACATCGACTCGCTGCAGGCGCTTGAGCCTATCAAACAGGCGTGGCAGGGACGAAAGTACAAGCTGGCGCCCAGCGCGCCTCTAGCGTCCTTCAGCGAGAATGCGACGGCCATCGGCTATGATGTCCACCACATGACGGGTGTCGACAAGTTGCATGCTGCCGGTGTTCTGGGCAAGGGCGCCAAGGTTGCTGTGGTCGATACCGGTATCTGGTACACCCATGAGGCTGTGAGTGACGATCGAACGTCGGAGATCTAGAAGTTGTCTGACACCCTTCAGCTTGGTGGTGGCTTCGGCGATGGCTTCAAAGTTGCGGGAGGGTATGACTTTGTGGGTGACGGAAGTAAGACCCTCTGATCGGAGTAGTTCCTTGGGATCTTGAGATTGACCCGGTTCTCAGCATGGCCAAATGAGGGCGAGGTCAAGAACCCAGACGCCGACCCCTTGGATCAGCAAGGGCACGGAACACACGTCGCCGGTATTATCGCCGGCAATAGCAGCATGTCGGTTGACGCGAGAGATGCTCTCCACAACCAGCGCGGACCGATTCCTGACACCCTTCAGCCTTACTGGGGTTGCTCCCGAAGCCACGTTGTATGCATACAAGGTGTTTGGCAGCGTCGATGGGACGGACGAGGACACCCTCATCGAGGCTTTCCTCACGGCGTATGACGCCGGTGTAAGTAGCCTAAGGTTTCGGCGATCGGCTTCTGCTGACAGACTTCCAGGTCGACATCATCACTTCGTCTATCGGCGGCATCAGTGGTTTTCCGGATAACGCTTGGGCCGTTGTAGCCTCGAGGCTTGTTGACAAGGGTGTTGTTGTCACGATCTCCGCAGGCAACGACGGCCAGGCAGGTGCATTCGCTGCCAGCAGTGGATCATCTGGCGAGCATGTTGTTGCAGTTGCGTCAGTTGAGGCCGATGTGTTGGCATCGTCGTCTTTCAGGGGCGTCTTCAATTTGGACGGGCAGTCCAACGAGACTCGTATCGCCTACCGAGCTGTAGAGGACTGGTACCCTTCTGATGTGAAGGACTGGCCTATTGTGCCCCTGAGCCTCAACATCAGCACGGCCGATGAGGCATGTAATACTCTCCCGCCTGGCACTCCTGATCTGACTGGCGTTGTTGTATTGGTGCGCCGAGGAGGCTGCAACTTCGATCAGAAGCAGCGCAACCTCGCTCCTTTCAATGCCTCCCACATTCTTTTTTACAGTAACGACATGCCTTTGGTGAGGCCTACCACTGAGGACACCAGCAGTCTAATTGCCATGGTCGAAGCTGGTGTTGGTGCTGCCATCATCGGCACCATCAAGGCTGGCGGAAACGTCACGGCTGACTTCACTGAGCGCCCCATCTTCAACATTGTTGGTATCAAGAACGAGGAGAACGGCAGTGTCGCCAGCTCCTTCACTTCCATTGGTGCCACCAATGATCTCTTCATCAAGGCTGACGTCGCGGCGCCCGGCGGTCAAATTCTCAGCTCCTATGTTGGGGGCGGTTACTCCATTCTCAGCGGGACGAGTATGTCATGCCCGTATGTTGCCGGAGTCGCTGCCCTATACGTCAGCAAGTTCGGTGGTCGCAGTGTTCACGGTCCTGAATGGGCGAAGAGTCTTGCCATGCGCATGATATCTTCCGGCGAAGCCATCAAGTGGGATGATGGCGCGCTGGAGAACAACGAATATCCCTTCTATGCTTCTGTCGCCCAAGTCGGCACTGGCCTCATCAACGCCAGCAAGGTGCTTGATTATGAGACCACACTTTCTTTTGCCAAATTCGCCCTGAACGACACCCACCACTTCAGCCGATACCATTCCGTCGACATCACCAACTCTGGAAACGAGCCGGTGACCTACAGCTTTGAGCAGCAAGAGTTTGGCGGCATGAACACCGTCAACCTGGACCCAACCGCCTGGGGAACTCCCAAGATCGCGTGGGGTGAGGAGGTCTTGGCCGCGCCACAGAAAATGACGCCTCAGATCTCCTTCCCTGGCGACGTCACCATCCAGCCAGGAGAGACCAAGACCACCCAGTTCAACTTCAAGTACCCCGAAAGCCAGGATCTCGACCCCGCCAAACTCCCCTTGTACAGTGGAAAGGTCTTGATCAAGGGTAGCAACGGCGAGACGCTCGGCGTCCCGTATATGGGACTGGCTGCTGACCTGCACAAGGATATCGGCATCATGTTCCAGTACCCGGTCGGGTGGCCACAGATGACATCCACCCTAAGTGACATTCCCATCGCTCAGAAGTCCAACTTCACCTTCAACCTCGACCCCGAAGTTCAGGATTTCCCCAACGTGTACACCCGTGCCCAGTATGCCACGCGAGAGTTGAGGTGGGACGTCTTTGAGGAGTCATGGACTGAACGGGATTGGGAGTACCCTCCTGTGGTCGGCGAGGCAGGCTTCGTGGGAGCTGCGACGAGCTGGTCGAAGGCGCTGGGTAGGAACTACATCGATCCCAGTGTCGATGATCCCAACGACCTCATCACCCTTCCCATGCGTGATGTGCCTAGAGACATCGTAGGTTTATACGGTACAGAGCTGTGGTGGCTTGGACGATTGGCGAACGGCACTCAAATTGCGCCGGGCAAGTACAAGATGCGGTTCGCTGCTCTTTTCCCGTTCGGAAACCCAGAAGCCTCAGACAACTGGGACGTCTTCGAGACCCCGGCCTTTGAGGTTCTGCCACTGGAGAGTTGAATAGACGGTGACAGTTATGATAGAGTTTCTTCCATAATGTTTTCATGTAATAAGAGGACTTGCACCTTGCGTCAATTTCCAGAAGATTCGATTCATCTTGCTTTGGGTCGATCAGTAACAGGAATGCCGCAAGTTCTCTGGTATCACACTGACCTATGGGCGTTGAGTAGCGACGCTGGACAGAGAATCTGGTGTATGTTCTTCAATAATATTCTGAGGTTAGCGCATCAAGACGGGATGTCACGAAAGAGGAGGAATGCTGAAATGGATTGCGTCAAATATGGTAATTTCATGATGGGTATTATATTTCAAACGGTGCGGAGGCGTCATCTTAGCAGACGACCCCCTCCTTACTTGGTATAAATAAAAATAAATGGCAGCAACCCTAGGCTAGGGCGGGGTGGGGTATCTTTGATGTTGTAGTCAGACGACAGGTCAGACCTTCTCTGTTCGGCCTCCGACATCGTGGGTCTGCTCGGCCAAGAAGACTTCATCTTGGGTAAGCTGGTACTTGGCCGACTTGCGGGCCGAGATGCGCTTGTGGAACATGACATCCATCTCACCGAACGTACGGCCTTTGGTCTCGAACAGACGGAAGTATCCCCAGATGAGAGTGAGAGTCGCGAGAACAGCCCAGAAGAATGCCTGGTAGCGAGTTAGTTCATGGTACGACGAAGAATGGGGTTTTTGATAACTTACAGTCTTTCCCTTCAAGTTCCAGTCACCGGGCGCGAGCATCTTCGGTTGAATCAGGCCACCGCAAATGACATTGCCGACGTAGTATGTGCTGCGAGCCAGCACGACAGTTTGGGTACGGAGACGTGTAGATCCGACTTCGGACACGAGCGTGTAGACGATGGGGCCGACGGACATGGAGTAGGCACCGAGCCAGACGATACAGAGAAGGGATTGCGCCCAGATGATGCCTCCCTTCTGATTGGGGGCGACGGACAAGAAGCCGATGATCCAGAGGATGAGAACGAGGAAAGCAAAGCCGGCGAGCCAGATGGTGCGACGACCAAGCTTGTAAATGTAGAACCAAGAGATAATGGTACCAATGAAGGCAATGCCGGTGCCTCCCAAGCTGATGCCGTACGAGGCGTCCTCTCCAATACCGGTCTGTTGGAAGAAGAAGGAGCCAGAGTAACAGAGCGCGCCACCGTTGGTGATTTGGGACATGAAAGCCATACAGGCGATCTCGGTACGTCGCAGGTTTGTGCCCTTGAAACAGTCGAACAAGCTGGCGCCCTCCTGCTCCTGGATCTCAAGCTTGTTGGTGTGGACCATCATAGCAATCGTGTTCTCATGGTTGAGGTTGTGCTCCGGCTCCGATAGTCGCTCCAGAGACTTTTTGGCTTGCTCGAGCTTACCGGCGCGCACCAGATGCCAGGGAGACTCAGGCGCCAAGTACGCGGCGATTGCCAGAGGGATGGGCCAGATCCATTGGATCGCGAAGGGGATCTTGTAGCTCCACTCATCAGTTCGGTTGACGAGACCCTTGAGGACACCGGCAGAAATGAACTGGCCGATGCACCAGCACAGGTTGACGTATGAGGTGAGGTAACCACGAATGGCCAGTGGCGTGACCTCAGCAGCGTAGGCTGGACCAGTGGTAGCAAAGACTCCCCAGGGGACGTTGCACAGAACCTGGCCCACCAACTGCACCTCGATGTTGTGAGCGAAGAAGACGACGAAGACGAAAGCGCTGAGCCAGAAAAGTGATCCGATGAGAATCCAGCGGTGACCGATCTTGGGGGTGAGGTATCCGTTGAGCAAAGCGCCGATAATGTTGGCCAAGGCACCGAGACAGTTGAAGCGCTGCTGCCACATGGAGGAGATCTGGTATCCGTGCTCGTCATCGAGGAATTCACCGTACTTCAATCGGAATGCTGGGTAGCCGTAGAAAGAGCTGAGAAGAGTAACATCGTAGCCCTCCATGATGACGGTCGTTGAGATGACTGGCGGTGATGTTAGTTCTTGCGCCGCCAACTCGGAACGAGGCGCGGAGACTCACGAATGGACCAGAAGGCGGCGCGCTTGTAAGTCCTCAGACCCTCCCAGACGCTGAAGCTGTGTTCGACGTCGGTAGCCTGGGCGGCTTCGGAGTTGAGGACCTTGTCATCGAGGGCGGCATCGTTGTACTGGCTGATATGGGGAGCGCCCTTCTCCATGTGGATGGCGTCGTGCGGCTGGGAGGCCGTGTTGATGTCGCGAGACATGGCTGCTGGATCGTCCCGGTTGCTTGAAGATGTTGACGGTTGGCAAGCTCCTGAAGCAGAGTCGTATCGAGAAGAGAAGGCCGATCAGAGGGTGAGCTGGGGGAGGGGCGATTGGGGTATTTTAAAGTCGCGTCGAGGCGAGATCAACGCTGGTCCCAGACGGCCGGCTTCTCGCGCGTCTCACACCACGGTTGCAGAATGCTTGGCCCCTTGCCAGCCATTCCCCAATCAGACGAGTTAGGGAATCCATGACTGTGCCGTGCCAGAAGACTATGCCGCTTGGGCCCAAGTCAGGCCGTACTCACGGGACCGGCAACAGAAAGGCAGGCCATGTGCAAACCGCAGCCCGCAGTCGAGTGGAAAGGCGATCGGGGGCCCGGGGGCCTAGCGGCGGGATTGACGGTCTTGGAGGGCCATGACTGGTTGCAGAGGCCGGAGGGAGACAACTGCGGAGGAGGTCGAAGGGGGTTGGCGAGGTCTGAGTGGGCAGACAAATGGCGGAGGAGCCAACGGTAGGCGGGGAGGGGAGAGAACGGCAACGGTACGAGGCCGAGGGATTCGGCTGCCAGGGCTAGGATTGATTAGGACAGATGCTCGTCTGAAGCGTAGAAAGCGTCGTGGGGAGGCGGCGAGTTAGGAACGTCGGACCGTCGACTCTCTGGGGGGACTCTCGGGGGACCTCTGGCAGACAGAGGAGGACGGACGACAGATTCTCGAAGCTTGGCTGACCCTGGGCTGGTCTGGGGAATGGTTGCTGGCGAGAGGATGGCTCGATTGGTGGAACTTTTCATGGAGATGGAAATTGATGGGATGGCGATGGGGTGTGGCCGGACGAAGGAAGGAAGCTAAGGACTGGCCTGGACGTGGATCGGAAGAGATGGGTGGGACCAGCCTCGCCCAAAATGGGACTAGCGTCATCTGAAGAGGATTAGCGCATGTTAAGCGGGGCTCGGGGGATGATGTGGGGTAAGTCTGGGGATTTAGTGGCGTGATGGGCCGCACTGGAGTCTGGAGCCGCTGAGGAGTCGCTGGAGCCAGTGGAAGATGCGCTGAAGTTGGAGAGGCAGGTTCCCCAATCTGCACCAACACCAACGCCAACACCAACACCAACACCACCACACCCTCTTCATCATTCATCCCAAACACGCCTGCTGTCACCCTCCAACTTCCCCTCGTTTTCCCCTCTCGGTGCGGAGAGAAGGCAGGTCATGACGGATACGTACTTAATTACCTCGGAAAGCTTAGGTAATGGGAGTCTGGCTGGACCAGGAGCGGGTCCAGACAGGGAATAGGCCCTGACCTTCGGCTCCAGACTTCCAACATGCCGCCTACCCCAGCCATTCAACGGCTCTGCTCCCTCTCGGCGCAGGGCACTTCTGGCGGTGGAGTTCCGCGCGAATCATCGCCCTGTCTTCCCCAACCGGGGGTCTCTCCGCTCGGCCAGTTTCGGCCGAACCTCTCTTCTCAGCTCCTTGCCATCCGGGACGGCCTCTTGGCGTTGGATCCTGTCTCACTTGACCAAGGCAGGGGTTGTAAGCTCACGGCTCGATCCCTCGTGCCTGGTATCGAGCAGAAAGATAGAGAAATTCTGATCGATACCGCTTTGCTGAACATTCTATGCTAGGACCCTCCAACCCAAGACCTGTCACCGCCGAGTAGCGTCGTTTCCATCTGCATTTCGCGTCCATCGTGTACCACGGCCCCGGGTTCTGGATGGTACATCGATGCTTCGTCGGTATCACGGCACGTTGCGCAAAGGGTCTACCGTACGGAACATCCGATTGCCCTTCTCGTCAACGGTGTATCGTGTTGGGTCGGTTAGACTTCCGCAGGCCAATCAAGCATCGGCGGCAAGTAGACCAGTCGCATGTCGTGTCTCTGCAGAGTGGCTTGAGGTTAGTTACTTCATACGCCCGGATACTGGTCACGCGGTGTTTGGGATCCATGAACCAACAGCAACATTGACGACACATGGGGGCGAGCGACTTACATCGACGAGCGGCCAGGCAGAAGCCCCGATCAGGCCATTGCTGTACTCGTGGCAATCTCAAGTGAGGAGTGCTGCTCAGAGTCCTTTATCTCATCCTCCTGGACTGCTCTGGGGTCCTCTCCGCCGGTTTTTGGGCACGAAGATAGTCAACGATGGGATCGAGACCTAGAAGGGTGTCGTCGTCGTGGACATCATTCTGAGTCTGGCCATGAGCATCGCCGGTAGAAACGGCCTCAGCATCGGCGCTCTCCGAGACCACCATGTCCGTGCCACCAGACTGCGTCTGCTCTGCGTGGTCTGCCTTTGGGTGACTCGACTCGTCTATCTGGGCACTTAGATTGTCGACGAGCATCGTGTCGCCGAGACCCAAGTCTTTGGCCACACCGTGTATCTCACTCGAAGTCTGGTCCTGATCTCCGGGCTGAGCCTCCCCGGTGGAAAACAGCTTGGCATAGTTGCTATCCCCAACCACCAACTGCGTGAAGTTGCCCTCCTGCGTATCGGTATACTTCACAGGCTTGAACGCCTTGCGCTTCGACGTGGGACAGAACCCATAGTCATGGTGGTCGCGATCGTGCCAGTGGCAGGGGCAGAATCCGTCAAACAGCCACGGGCAGTTCTCCTCGACCCAGTCGCCCGGGTCCTTTTGGGCCTGCTGCCAGACACACTGGTTGCAAGACGCCTAGACTTGCATACCGGCGCCCCGCATGTTGCGAGGGTCGTTAGCCGGGAAGCGCTCGAACCACCACCGGTACCGCGTCTTCCGGCAGCGGCTACAGTAGTGCGTCGATGTTGAGGCGTCGGGATGGACGGGGGTGTAGTATTCATCGGAATCGGTGTCTTCTTCTGTCTGCTCTGCATGACCATCGACGCGGGTGTCGTCGGCGGAATTAGGTTCGGCGTAGGGAGTGGTGATGGCGTCGCTGCTGGCAATGTCGGTGTCGGCGTCGGGGACCGCCCCCTCCGGGCGCTGGCTTCGGTCGTCCATGGTATCACTCTGAATAATCAGTATCTATTCCAGATATGATGGCATACGCAATACTGACGACTTGGTACGTCGAAGGTAGTGCTCGAGGGGTGTCAAGACAACGTCGTTTGTTGATGGCGGTGGCATTAGGTTGCTCTCTGATTTTTCAAAGTCCGCAGGAAAGGTAAACAAACCTCCTGGTTGGCCAAGATGTTTGACGACTAAGCGGCTGTGAGTCATGGCGACAACCAAGTTGCTCTGCTGCACCATGACAGCCGCATTGATCGGCTATAGTCTCCTGCGGCTGTGCGAGGGCGAGACCTCCCAGCTCGGCAGAGATGCAGAACCTACTCAAAGGCGGTGATTCGAAGCCTTCTTCAGCATTGAATGCTTTAATCCTCAGTACCAGAAGCTTCGTCGTACAAAGAACCGGGATCGAAAGCTGATGAAAGGGTTGACAGAGCTTACGGCGACGGAATACTCTCCAAAGACAACATGAAATATATACATTGAATTACAAAAGCCCCTGGTCAGCGCAACCCTGCTCGATAGAAGCCAGGGTCCTGCGTCCGACGGTGGCGTTGTTCTCCCCGTAGGTCCTCACCTCGCGGTCCTCGGCCGTGTACACAGGCCACCCGATGGCGTCCAGTCCGGCAGTCGAGTCCTTGATGAAGGTCGTCAGGGCGTCCTCCATGACGTGGCTGAGCTCGTACTCGAAGGGAGTCGAGTTGCCGCGGAAGTCGGCGTGGGTGCTGAAGATCATGGGCAGCTCGCTGCCGTGGTAGGCGCCCATCCACGGGCGGGGCGAGGTGTTGTTGAAGACTGCGGCGTAGAAGAAGCGGTAGGTCGTTCTTCCGGCGGCGAGACGCTCGCTGGGGGTTTCGTCAGTTTGATGCTCTGAGGGAGTGAGAGGCAAGGGGGGCTTACTTGGTGGTCTTGGTGGCCGGGCACCAGAAGTACTGGTACGAGAGCTGGTCGGCGACGGTCTGGTTTGGGCCGCTGACGTTGTAGGGGGCGAGGAAGAGGCCTTCGTCGTGGTTGAAGCCGATGATGGCGGGCTATTTTGAGTCAGTTTCTCAAAATCCTTCTTCCAAATACGGAGATTAACCTACCAGGTCGGAGAACTCGCCAAGGGCGGCCTTCTTGGTGTAGTTCGCGAACACTATCTTGTTGTCAATCACGGGCGAGAAACCAATGGACGGGGTAACCCCAGAGTCCTTGTACGTAGCCACAAAGTTCTCCAGCTTCTCAGCGGGGATCTTGCGCATACACGCCAGCTCCGCCTCCGTAGTGGTCTGGTTGCCGCACCCAAGCTGCTGCGCGACAAAGGTGAAGTTGGACTGGATGTCGTCGTGGCTCATCAGCTGGTCCAGGTGGGCAGTACCAGAATCCATGACGAGGCCGCGCACGATGGGGTCCTGCGGGTACGCGAAGCTGTAGTAGTCGACCGCGATGGACCCGGCGGAGTGGCCCCAGAGCGTCATCCGGGAGGCGTCACCGCCAAACTTGGCAATGTTGTCGCGCACCCACTCGATGGCGAAGCGCTGGTCGAGCAGGCCGAGGTTCTGCTCCGTCAGGGCGGCGGAGTTGGGGAAGCCGAAGAGCTTCATGCGGTAGTTGAAGGTGACGAAGATGTGCTCCTGCGAGCGCTGGATCCACTTCTGCGGCATCTGGTACGGCACGTCGGTGCCGCCCGTCTCGAAGCCGCCGCCGTAGAACCAGATGATCACGGGCAGGCCGGCGTCGGTGCCGTTCGCGGCCGTCTCGCTGCCGGAGACGGCGGGGACGGCGCCGGCGGGGGCCCAGACGCTCGCGGTCAGGCAGTCCTCGTCCATGCCGGCGGCGCCGATCATGAACTCGGGGACCTCGACGCGCTGGATGGCCGGGTGGATGGAGATGTACTGCCAGCACGAGGGGGGCAGGGCGGTGGCGTTGAGGACGGTGGCGTTGACGAAGGCGTTGCTCGACTGCGGGACGACGTACGGCTGGGGCGGCTCCCAGCGCAGGTCGTCGAGGGGCGGCGCGGCGTACGGGATGCCCAGGAACTCGGCGACGTTGGATGCGTCCGGGGCGATGCGGCCCTGGACCGTGAGGCCGTTGTCGAGGCGGACGCTGGGGCCTGCGCTCGCGGAGGCGAGGAGGCCGGCGAAGGTCGCCACGAACTTTGCGTTGCACATCATGGGGGGTTGATGATGCCGGGTGGCGGTTGCACTCTTTTGGCGATCGTAGAGGGGAAGCCGAACCGAACCGCTGGAGTTAAAGAGACAAGAGGCTCTCTCTCCCCGGATCTTGGCTGCAGACGTCAACGATATATATATCTCATGTTCTTTTTTCTCTCACTACTCACTTTTGCTGTCATTCATCAAGGGATTCGCCGGATGTCGGGGGGAACCAGCTTTCGTGATTATCGACACGGGCATCCCCCAGAGCAGAGGTCCATCGAATGAACCGATGCTCCACCATCACCGCGACTCTGCGGTGCCTATTCGGGAAATCTGGATGTTGCACGGATCGCATCGTCGGAAATTGCTGGGCAGAACCCCACAATCTTCATCGCTGACACCGGCACTTCTCCGCGTGTTGGACGGGCCTCATTGGGTGGTTGCGGCGATGTTTGCTCCTTTTATGGGTTCGGACGAGTCAACCCCTTGGCCGCGGGCATCCACCGAGGGGACCTGTCGATCAGCAATCGGATGTCATCCAAAGGCCTCACTTCGGACGGGAGCAGGCTGGAGGGGTTATGGAATCCACTTTCGCCGTGAGCCGTTGTCGTCAGCCATCTGTCAGCGGATTTTTCGCTTCGAGGTCCGAGATGAGGGGTGGTGGAATGGCCAAATTCGATGTTGCATGAGTGAGTCTGTTGATGGACGTTAGAACTTATGATGAAATGAATATACAAACGAGTAATGGTTCTTTCAGCATAGGAAACCAGTTAAGATTCCACTGAATCCTATTGTGATGATGCGTAAGATGATGTTCTCAATGTTGAGACTTTGGGCGTCGCCTAAGCGCCTGCACCAGAGGCACGAGCAACAAATGGGCAAGTCGCGGTAGATCTCAATGCCGATGATGTTCTGGGAGAAGAGTATTTCTCAGGGCCGTCGGAAGAATTCAAAGCAAGCTTTGAGAATTCAAAAGCGGATGTCAAGTATTCTTGGCTGTCGCTGATGAGACTTTGATCTCGATTGCCTCGACCTATGGTATGTGATTCGGCTGTCTCGTTTTCTTGATTGTCACGATGTCCGGGCTCTTCGAGAAAGCACCTTAGCTCGTCTGTGAAGCCGAACTCATTAAGGATTCTTTGACTGAAGGGATTCAATCTTCTCTGTGCTTCGTTCAGAAACCGTCCAAACATTTCTGCCTTCATCAAGTCCACTGTTAGCTTGTGTCTCACTCCAAGTATTGTGAAGGGACCTATCTAGAAACCATAAGTGATGCGCCATGGTCCCTCCGAGGTAGTCTTCTCCTTCTACCAGTTTCTTGATAAGTCTGCTAAGTCTCAATAAGAAGCATTCGCACCAAACACTGGTTCTCCTTTCTTCGACTTACCCGACCATCCCTTTCAGTTTTTCAGCAATAAGTCAGACCATGCACCTTTTGCTTGAGCTGTGACCAGTGATGGTTGGGAAGTGTAGGCAGACCTGGGGCAGCTACATGATACCAGTGGCCTCAGGATGACCTCTCCATGATGGCCACTTCTCGACCACGCGCCGACCATGCACCAGCACTGCACATCGACGACTAAGCAGAGGGTGAAGCTGCCCTTCAGCTGCCCCCTCGAGTCCGGTCTCCCAAAGAAAATCTCTGCAAGCTGGATATTCTGGAAGCCCCTTGTGTGTTCACACCATATCCATCCCACGAGACCACGGCCAGCATGGAGGAAGAGAAGGTCGACCGTAGCAACTACGAGAGCTTCCGACGCTTGCCCGACGTCGCGGTACTTGTTTTTGACCTTCTACCCATTGCGGACTTTAGCTGACAGAACACAGGTAGACGAGTTGGGCAGAGACGAGCGATTCAAGTGTGACGGCCCCGAGAAGCTCGAGGATGTGGATGATGTTTGGCGCAAAAAGGCACCGGAGCTCTATGTTGACTGCCCACCACGAGTCAGCCGCGAGGAGGCCGAGGCGAAGGAGGCGAAGAAGTATGCGATGCGTCTCGAGGCCGAACGCGTCGATGACCTTTTTCGCTCTCTCGCCGCTAACCCCATCGCCGTCAACCCCGTCGCTGTTTACTCGCTCACGCCTGCGCTTGCGCTCACGCCCACACATGCGTCGTCCGTCATCGCTACTGGGGAATACTGTGACGACGGCGACGGTGAGGGAAAAGACGATAATGAGCATGGCTGGTAAGCACGATACCCTAGACGTTGACGGAAAGCTGATCTAACACTCGTTTAGTTCGAGCCTCTCCGTCATCCCACCTACCCCCACCCCGACGCCCGCTCCGTCCGCGACCTTTGCGGATTCGTCCGTCATCCCCGGTTTCGGAGAGTACCAGGCCGAGGACGACGAGGACGACGAGGACGACGAGGACGACGAGGACGACGATGCAGAGTGGGAGTATGAGAGCGACATGTACACACACCCCGTCATTGGTGCCTTGAGATGTGCTAACACTTGTTTAGGTCGCACCTCTTCGCCAGCAAGTCTCTCGCTCCTGCCCCAGGCACAGCCCGAGCCTTGGCTCCGACCGCGACTCCTTCTCAGACTGCGCCGGTGCTCGCTTCGTCCGTCGTTGCCGTTGGCGAGCAATACCAGGACGAGGACAAGGACGGCAGAGACGACACTGGTCCTCTTGCCTTTCCTGCCCCCCTCTCAGCCCCGGCTCCGATTGCTTCGGTTCCAGCTCCGAACGTCGGTGTTCCCGCTCCTGCTCCCGCTACTGCCGGCTCGTATCCGACTCTGGCTCCGGTCTCAGCTTTGACAGTCAGTGGCCGTGTTGCTGTTGCTGGGTTTCCCGCCTTCCCTGCTCCGGCGACATCAGCTCCAGCCCCAGCTCCAGCTCCAGCTCCAGCCCCAGCCCCGGCCCCGGCCCCGGCCCCGGCCGCTGCTGCCGCTGCCGTTCCCGCTGCCGCTGTTCCCGGCCCGGCTACCGCTGGCTATCCCGCCATACCCCCTCCTCCGAACTTCCCCCCCATCCCCGCCGGTTTCCACCTTCACAGGGCTCGGGGTCGCTACTTCCTTACCGGTCCCGACTGGACTGGCGGAGTGCCCAACCCGCCTGCCCTGAACTTTCGGGGGATAAGATCACTCGCCGGGGCAGCCAACGAGAACGGCACTTGCCGTTTTTGCAAATGTAGCAAGTGGCTGTGGTTCCCGACTTTCTTCCAACGAGCCAACGATCCCCAAGGCCTCAAGCACATGTGCAATCGTTGCGCCTGCCGAGGTGGGACGTCAAACCAGAAGGATGTCAGTCAAGAGGAGTGGGTGAGGCAGAGGAACCACTGGCTGGTGGTCAACCGGCCAATCATGTTCTGGTTGACCAGAACGGGTGTCTGAGGGCGGTGTGCCCGCGGCCACGGCCTGGTGAGGGGCACCTGTGGCAGAAGTCCTAGGGAACGATGTTGTTCCTAGGCAAGGAGGGTGAAGATGAGTGGAACTTGAGGTACGTTCATGTCTCCCTTTTGCGTCTCCCCCTATCGGCATCTACCGCCTGTGCCGTCAAGACATCAGGCTGGGAAGCGAGGCGAGGCCTCCAGGGTTGTGTATCACACTATGAGGGGAACTTGATGATGAGGATAGATACCATCGATGAGCATGACGCTTGGATGAGCCTGACACAGGATCTGGTCCGGTGTCACGCCCGATCGATATGGGCCGGATGCTAGGACCATGCGTTGGGCCCAACCCCTGGCAGCTCTGGGACGGAACACTGGTTCCTGGATCGTGTGGCCGCTGGTCTCGGCCTCCCGGGCCGACTCAGGGACTGCCCCGGCTATCGCGATCGTCTGGGGCTTGCCGGCTGCCGTCAGGAAGAGGGGGTTGAAACGCTTTTCGAGATGCTGTCGAGTCGGAGATTCAAGGCTGACCACGGGAGATGAAGCAGATACGATTCCGATACGATGCTTTCGCATTTGCCAAGTGCGAGACTCAAATTATGAAGAAAATCATAAAAAAAGGAGAAGAGAGTTGTCAAAGTACTGTTGGTAAGTCTGTGTTTTCAGCCTACACCAGTCGGAGCCTGCGTCGTCCCCGCCATTGTCTGATTGTCAAACGGACACCCTCGACCCAAACCAACCAACGGCAATTAACTGTCTCCCTCTGGCACTCTGCGGGTGGCCTTCCCCTGTCTTGGATCTGATTTCAGCTGCAGCAGCCCCTCGTTCGGCAGTGGGTGGGAATGGGTGGAAAGGGGAAAGACATGCAGGAACACGACGCAAAACTGACTGTTGGCGCTAGGATTAAGACGCTTGCCCCAATCGGAGCCGCCAGCTGGCATGTGGCAGCACCACGTGATCCCGCCGGCCGTTGGAGATGAACGGGTGGGAACGATGCTCCTGCCGTTGTTGCTGCCCAATTGGATGTTTTCAGAAGATACAGAGTACGTACCGCCAGATTGGGGCCGAAGGTGGTCCGGGAAATTGGACAAGCTCGCCTATCCTTGTCGCTTTCCCTGCCCAGCGCTCATCTCTTCCTTGCTCGCAGAAGTCTGTTCGCGCAGCCGCCCGACCAGACGACCAGACCCCCCCCCCCCAGCACTGCTCACTATCGGTTGAAGGGTCCATCTCGTTTCTCTTCTTTGGGGAGTGGAGGACATGCAGCGAGGCCATTCTAGGTGAGTTGGCCACTGTTCTGTTTGTCGTCGTGTCCACGAGCATCTTGCAAACGCAGCAGCAGCAGTAACGAATACTGACTGGGCCTCGCCATTCATCTGCAGCTTTCCAGACCCGTTTGCCCCCCGCAACGCCTCGACAGCTTTGTTTCTGTTTCTGTTTGCAACGACACACGCTCAGCACGCGACGTGACATCACTCTAATTACCTTTGCTAGCTCCCGACTCGACTAGAGCAAACGGAACGCCTCCCGCGTCGACTGGCGCACGCGCTAAAACACACGCCTTGCTCCCGAATCCGTGCGTCCAATATTATCCAAAATCCCCTCTCCTTATTACCAGACAATCGACCCCGTCTGTCGGCGATTCGCCCAACTTCTCTTCTGCATGCTTTCCCAGCAGTAGCAGAAGAACCATATACGCCGCCGCAATGGACGAGAAGCAGGCGCCTGGGAGGCCTAGCGGGATCCCGAGACTATCTCGTCTACCCGTGCCCAAGCCTACTCCCGTCGCCAACACCAAGCCAGCTCCTACCGTACGGCCTTCTCCTTCTCGCGATGGCCTCAACTCTGGTCTTCGAAACCCCCGTCTTCGACCCGCTGCCTCGCGAGACCAATTGGCACCGGCTCCTGCTCTTAAGAAGCCAGAGCCCCGGCCTGCCCCGAAGCTGAGACGAGAGATACCACCACCGTCCACGACTACGAGAAAGCCCGAGGCGAGAGCTCCTGTCAGCTCCTTGAAGAGCGTTCGCAGCATCCCACGACTCAACGCGGCCGAACCGACCGTTACGAAACCCCCGACGCCTCCAGAAGATGCCGAATACGTCGTTGTGTCCCGCCCGGCCAGCTCTTCGGGACGTCCATCCGAACCCTCTGCTTCGACACCAGAGGTGCCCCCGTTGCCCCAAGATTCAAGCTCTCCTCCCCATGACGCCGAACCCGATCTCCCAGACTTCGGTACGCCCAAGTTCAAGCCACGACCATCGCTTGCCGAGAGAACGATGGAGACCCTTTCCCAGCTGCAGTCATCGCCTGCTCTAAGCAAGAAACCGTCCTCCTTCTTTGATCAAGAGGGCGTCCTGCGACCCCGTTCTCGGTCTGGCAGTGGGAACTCGAGGCCTGGCTCAAGTTACACCTCCGACAGCTCCCTGCGCCCAACCTCGCGTCACAGTCGACCAGGCTCAAGCTCCGGCCCCGAAGAGAACCCGTTCGCCGCTCGAGGACACATGGCCGGACCCCGACCTCTGGGTGCCATCGAGGGTACACCGTCAAGGCGGGTGTCTGGTATCAGGTCTCTGAAGGCACCAACAGTGAGAGCCACTCCGCAAGCTTCTCCGTCAGCACGGCCGTCTTCGTCAGGGATTCCGGCCTACCAGAGCCCCAGCCCAACGAGAAGTGCAATTGCTATGCCTCCTCCGACAACGACTACTCCAGTGTCTGCCCGTTCTCTGAAGCCTCGAGCATCCGTCAACGGCCTGTACAAAAAGCCTTCTCTTCCAACATTGAGCCAACCGTCACCGGCAGCAGCCGGCTCTTCTTCCCTAAAGCCAGCCCCGAAGCTGAAGTCTGCCAAGTCATATGGTGCTCTCCGAAAGCCTACGCCGACCAAGTCGAGTCTCCCTGCTCCTCCGACGCTAGCTGAGCCTCCTACCAACGAGTTCAGGAAAGCCTCAGCTTCTCTACGCGATCAGATTGCCAAGGCTAAGGCTGCGAAGCGTGCGGCGGATCGTCAAGCCGCAGAGGTCGCGGAGGTCGCGGAGGTCGCTGAGGCTGAAGAAGTGACACCTGCTCCTGCTCCCGTTTCAACGCAGGAATTAGAAGTACCTGATCTACCGAAACCGCTCAAATCCCCCATTGTGCCAGCGGACGAAGGCTTTGACTTTGGCATTGGTGTTGCCATGACCACCGCCCCTGCCCCCTTTGACACCAGTGACCCTTTCAATACCAAGCGATCGGAGAACGCGACAGGAAAGATCATCCAGCAAAGGATCGGAGCTGGTCGAAGCACCGGAAGACTCAACATCGCAGCGCTCGGCTTGAAGGAGATCCCCACCGAGGTTCTCAAGATGTACGACATGGAGTCCATGGGCACGTATGACGGCTCATGGGCCGAAAGTGTCGACTTGACAAGATTTGTGGCTGCCGACAACGAGCTGGAGACTATTGCCGACTCTATTTTCCCCGATGTTCCGCCTGAGCAGATGGCCGAAGACGAGGATTCCAGCGGCAACATCTTTGGTGGCCTCGAGGCCATGGATTTGCACGGAAACTCGCTGATTTCCCTGCCGATGGGATTGAGACAGCTTCGCTTGCTTACATCCCTCAACCTGGTAAGATTTCACATTCCAACTTCACAGATTCCCAGCTAACATGCAGCAGTCACAAAATCGACTCGCCAACAACTGCTTGGACGTCATCACCGAGGTCACTGCCCTCCGTGACTTGAAGCTTGCCAACAACCTCTTGTACGGCCCCTTGGACCCCAGCTTCTCCAAGCTTGAGAACCTCGAGATCTTCGACCTTCACGGCAACGAAGTCTCGTCCCTGCCCGATGGAATTGAGAACCTATCCAGACTTCGCATCCTCAATCTGAGCAGCAACAGCTTTGAGTCGCTCCCGTTCACAAGCCTGTCCAAGCTGCCCCTGACGGAACTGCTCGCCCAGAAGAACAAGCTCTCTGGCACCCTCATCGAGGCCGGAGTACAGGCTCTGTCGAACCTCCAGATGCTTGACTTGTCTTCCAATCAGCTTACCTACTTGGTGTCTCCGGGCGCCACCATTAGCCTTCCTTCTGTTCACCAGCTTGTGCTGTCCATGAACCGACTTAAGGAACTGCCAGATGTCAGCTCCTGGATCAGCCTTCTTACTCTGACCGCCAACGAGAACGCCATCCCTGAGTTCCCCACAGGTTTCACCAAGCTTGAGAAGCTCAGGAACGTCGACTTTTCCGCCAACGACATCCGCGTAGTCCCGCCCGAGATCAGCAGAATGGACAACTTGACCATGATCCGCCTCAGCGGCAACCCGTTGCGTGACAAGAAGTTCGTCTCTGCTACTACGGAAGAGCTGAAGGATGTTCTGGCTGGCAGACTTGAGCCGCCTCCGCCATACCAGGATGAGAACGCCGAAGTCGCCGCCCCTGATTCGACGGACTTTGACGATATTGCCGACGGGTTCGGGAAACTCACCATCAAGGATGCGCCCCCTTTGCCTCCCGTTCCTGCCGATGAGGAAGAGCGCTCGGATGATAACTTCGCTACGCCCCCGACGTCGTCGACTACCTCACCTGCACGTGCTCGTTCCCAGACGCTGTCCAAGGAGACATGGCCTGTCAAGCCGGGAGGCCTTTTGGATCGATCCAACACTCAATCGTCCTCACTGCACCCTGTCGTCTGCTCAAAGGTGGCCGCAGACAACAAGGTTCGCGAGGTCCAACTGCACCGCAACCTTTTCACTTGCTTCCCGAACTCGCTCTCCTTTTTCGCTGAGACCCTTGGCGCTTTGTCTCTTGCCCACAACCAGCTCGTCGGCGAGACCTATCTGACCGAGGAGCTCGAGTTGCCGTCCCTGCGTGAGCTGAACCTGGTTAGCAACCATATCACCAGCCTCGCCCCGCTGACCACGCACTTGAATGCCCCGCAACTGGAGAAGATGGATGTTTCGCTGAACCGCATCACTGCACTGCCGCCTAACCTGCGACTGGTATTCCCACGTCTGGTAGTCCTCTTGATTGCAAACAACCACTTGATCGAGCTGGACCCTGACGCCATCAAGGGCCTCGAGGTCGTTGACGCAGGCAATAACGACATCGCTCACCTCAATCCGCGGATCGGCCTGCTCGCCGGCGCCGGCGGACTCAAGCGTTTGGAAGTCTCTGGCAACCGCTTCAGAGTTCCCAGATATAGCGTCCTGGAGCGTGGCACGGAGGCGACCTTGCGTTGGCTCAGGGGGCGGGTGCCTGTAGCAGAGATGGCATCCTGGAAGGAGAGCCAAGGTGACTCGGGCAACGGCTCCGACACCAGCTTGGCTGATGTTGACTAGATGGAGATGGCATCGGATGGGTCGGGGGATTTGCTTTCGGGGTTTGGGGCCTTGTCTTTCTGCTTCTTGCACATACTATTCCTTACCACTTGTGGCGCGCCTAGATACCACATTGTGCTTTGAGCCAACGGAGTTGAGGGATCTTTGTCATCGGTCGTCTGATATCCTGTACTACTACTGTAAAATACTATACTGTTAATATCAACTAGAGAGAAGGGTCTCTCCGAATTATGGTTTTTCATTTTGGTGATCTAAATTTCCGGTGAACCGGGCCGTAAAACATGTACATACACCATGGCTGCCTGAACTGCCGAAGAGGTTCTCAATATTGATCTCGCACCCTTTCACGCTGTCCCATCTCCGCAACAGGTCCCATGGTCATATAAGGCTCATTGTCTCCCAGCCCTCTCTTCTCGAACTTTCCTTTAGTGCCATCGATTGATCGACAGTCTACACTTGCATTGCTTCATTCCAACGCTTGTGCAAATCAAACAACAAACTTCGCACTTTGTTTAGACACCTCAAGACCCGTCCACACAGACACTTCCGTACAGTTATGTCGCCCTACGAGGACCTCAAACTCATCTCGACAGTCACCACCGAGCGTCACCATCGCCATCGACTCAGTGAAGCGCATTCTGACTGGGAAGCCCGCGCTATGCGTTCGAGGCTTTTTTCTGGGACTGGGGCGCAGCAGCCGGACTCTGCCGCCGACGACGAGGGGGAGTACGTATTCGTCGCCTCGTCCGACGTGTCTTTTGCCGAGGACGCTCATCACGATCAGGCCTCTGCTGTCACCAATCCAGCGCCTTCATCTGGTACGCAGCAGCCGGAACCCGCCAACTACGACGACGAGGAAAAGGAGGGTCGACGCGATGATATGGCTTCGCCTTCTGGTCGCGAGGGTCGCGGGCAGCGTCTGATCAATCTTGCGCCGTCGGATTGCGTCGCAAAGGCCCATCGGGCGGCTCTTGCTCGCGACGATCAGGATGTCTCTAGCGCCAGCGAGTGTCAACGGCTGGTCCAGGGGGGGGGTCGTCCCGCGAACAGTCTGAGCAGCGCGCGCCGGGTGAGACTACTACTACGACAATTACAACTACAATCACAACTCGTCGGCTGCACTTTCTCGAGGCGCCAGGCCATTTCCTCCTCGCCCACTTCGTCAGCTTCCTCCTTCTTACCTTTCCGTCCGTAATCACCAGCCTCGACATCATGAACAAATCTCCAGCTACCATCTGGCAGCTCTTCCTCTACGTCTTCACGTATGCAATCTTCGGGACGCTTCGGGACTGCTGGATGGCGTACATGAGCTCTGTTAAAAACGCGGAGTTCGCTGAGCGGAAGAAGACCACGGAGGCGCCTAGAGATTTCGGCACGGCTGTGGCGGCGAAGGCTGCGCGTGTGGCGCTTGTGTGTGCAGCCGGGGAGTTTGCTGGCATGACTAGGAGTTTCTTATTTGTGATGGAGCATTTTGATCTTTTGGATGAGTTGGAGTTCAGGACTGAAGTAAAGTCTGGTTGAGACGAAAAAGCGTCGTGTAATTTTCAGCGTTAGCGACCCTGGGGAGGTGGCGTTTGTGTGCGCTGTTGGAGAGTCCGTGGGCAAGCTTGGGATCTTCCTGCCTATGCTGAATTGGGTTGAGTTTTGCGACGGGATGGAGGAGTTGAGGATTGAGGAGAAGTCGGTGAAGCTGGATTGGATTGTGTTGTTTTCAGCGTTGATGGCCGTGGTGACGGAATGCATAAGTTAAATAGCGAACGTATAATGTTGATGCTTTGCCCCTTCACTACACAATCAAAGGTGATGGTCAATCCCAGTGTGATGACTCTCCAGCCTATGTAAGTGGCAGGCTTCTTGTGTGTAGTTCTCTATGGTGTTAAAGATATGATTCCGTCAGTCTCCTCCGCCACCTTGGAACCAGCTGAGATGATTGGAACTCTACAGCTACCGTCATCACCATTACCCTGTGAAAGCTATCCGTCCAGAAGGTCGGTAGCATCGGCCCGAATCTACGTCCATCGTCTTTCAAGCACTGACTGAGTGCGATGACAAGAGGCTGGAATTATTCGCAAGGAAACTGGATTGAACTAGTTGAAGCATTGATCAAAAAGTTTACAATGGAAATAAATTCCTGTTCACACAGAGCCCATGGTATTATTGTACCAATGTGCGTAGACTTGGATCAGGCTGAGGCTTTTTCATCTGCACGAGTGTTCCCACATATGTGCCATTCCAGTAGCTCAGGCTTGGCGACGAGGATGAGAGACCTTCATCAATTCTCACACTTCCGAAGCTTTGAGGCATAATGGTATTGACCATTGGTCTCTTGTAGCGTACCAGCCTGTTCTGGGGGTCGTCCCTCAAGAGGCCCGATTCTCGTCGCCAGATCTCTCAAAGATTCGTGGGTTGGAAATCATCAACTTCAACCCTTTTTCCAAAGCCTGACATGATGTCGCATTCTCATCTTTTGCCGAGTGGTTCCCTTTCCGCAGCTAGAAGCAGCTCAGCAGCCACATCTTGGCTTCTCAGGATGGCGGATTTTCATTCGCTCAAATACCGCCGATTCACGCCCTGTAAGCACCCACTTGGAGTGGCATGGTCTAGCTGCACGAGAATGGGTATTCGTAACGGTAAGCACAGGGTCTGCAGACAATAAGAAGCCATCGACGGCCCGGTCCTCTCTCCACGCTGAGGGATCCTCGGCCCATCAACTTCATTCCGACTCTGCGCTAAGTTGCGCGCCCCACTACGCGATGGACGATGCGACCGCAGACTTCTTCCGAATTGCGGGGGAACGTGAATACTGGACCGGATATGATATTGGCAGGGAGTTTGAGCTTGCAAAGATTGACGATCACGACTGGATACCGGAAGAAACGAGAGCAAAGGTGCGCGAATGGGCAAAGACGAAGACGGTCCCAGTCCGACCCTGTGATGGTGGCCAGCAGAAACCGTACAGGCCCATCATCGATCCGTACGAGATACGAGTCCTCGAGGTCAAGCCGGGTGCCAAGGGGGATAAGCTCCGAGGCTCTCTACACCACTGCTCGGTCGAATACGTCGACCCCGAACCATACAACCAGTCCTTCATCAGGGTGCGCTACGCGCTCTCGATGGACGATCTCGTTACCCCAATCTCCTACACTGCGTTGAGCTATACCTGGGGCGAAAACATCTTCGACGCAATGATCGAATGCGACGGCCACAAAAAAACAATAACCAAGTCCCTGGAGTCCGCCCTCCTCCATTTCCGTAGAGAAGACGAGTCTGTGATGTTGTGGATCGACCAGATCTGCATTGATCAGGGCAACAACGACGAAAAGGGGCAGCAGATCCCCCTGATGTCAAGAATCTACCAGCGTGCCACCAATACTGCGATTTGGCTCGGCGAAGCGGGCGAAGGCTCTGACGTGGCGATCAAGCTCCTCGAGGAGGTCAACATCCGGTTGCAGTTCACGACGGAAGACGATATTGACCCGAAGGAGTTCAACAGGATCGGCCTGCCGAAGCCTGATTCACAGGATTGGCATGCTCTGTGGAAGTTGCTGTCACGGAAGTGGTTTACGAGGGTGTGGATCATACAAGAGGTCATTCTCTCGAGGGATCCATGGGTTGCTTGTGGTGACTCGCTCATCACATGGGAGAATCTATCCAGCGGGTGCATGCAACTTGTAACGACTGGAATCTCGGCGTGGCTGCGGAAGAAAGCTGCTGAGTGGGCAGCTGAGGAAGCTGCCAAGGAAGCTGCAAAAGCGATTGCGAAGGAGGCTGCAAAAGGGGCTACTAATGACAGCAAAACGGATGATCGAGACATGTGCGAGCTGGCGTGGCAGCTTCACCGGATGAAGCAGTCGGCCCAAGACAGCGATAACACGCTGGTGCCGTTGCTCGTGCAGTCCCGTGGGGCGCA
Source organism: Colletotrichum viniferum (assembly GCA_020226115.1). NCBI lineage: Eukaryota > Fungi > Ascomycota > Sordariomycetes > Glomerellales > Glomerellaceae > Colletotrichum > Colletotrichum viniferum. The sequence continues at coordinate 194,832 of JAGFBE010000028.1, read as the reverse complement.
GTGCTATAATCCGAGAGACAAGGTGTATGGACTGCTTGGGGTGGTCAACGAGGATCATCAGGCTGCGGTGAAGGTCAGCTACGCGGACGACTTCCCTGCTGCGAAGCTGTACCAGCAAGTCGTGGCGCACCATGTGTCCCAACACCCGACGAGATGGGCACTGCACGAGGTCCTGGCGTGCGTGGACCATGATTCACCCCATTTGCCCTCTTGGGTCCCGGATTGGAGCAGGCCTCGTCTGACAGTTGCGTTGGGATACACGACTGCCTCACAGGGTATTTACAGAGCCCATGGGAGATTTGAACGGAAGATGTGGATCAGTGAGGATTTTCAAGACTGGGAACGGTTGCCTGTACGAGGCGACGAGATGTCTGTGCAAGGGTTCCTCATCGATACCATCTCTGCAACAAGTCGTATTATTGAGAACCCTGATCTCACGTTCGAGGACCCAATAAACGGGAATCAGACACTGCTCGAGGTTTGGAGATTTGTCTCTCAGATGGTGACAAACCCGCAGCCACACACACCGTTCTCTGCGCTGTTTCAGACTCTCGTGGTGGGGAGAAACGACACCGGGAAGCAGAAGTGTCCAGAGTCGTACGAAGAGATCATCAGCCTTTTGCTGGACGCGTCAACTGGCATGGAACCTTCCATTTCTGGACAGACCTATACCGCGCGGCAGAAGAAGCCCAAAGGAAGAGGCAGGCTAGAGTTAGAAAGGCTGAACAACCACAAGGTGGGATCTGCTGGAGATACGTTCCAAGAGCTTCGCACGGCGATGGTTAATGCATTGAAGAATCGGAAGTTGGGCGTCACCGAGAAGGGCCATCTGGGATTATTCCTTGGGCATGCTAAAGTGGGGGACCAAGTGTATGTCTTGGAGAATTGTCATGTGCCGTTCGTGATGAGGAAGACGGATGGTGAGAGGTTTCGACTTGTTGGGGAGTGCTACGTGCATGGAATGATGCATGGGGAGGCTATCGGCTCAGACGCAAGTTTGACTGAGGTAGTTCTCATTTAGGAAGTTGAATATTCCAGAACTAGCTCAGAAACCAACGAAGAAGACGAGTTGTGCCCGAAGAGTAATGCGACCCGTTTCTGACATCATTCTGCATGCTCAGCTAGACTCAGCTTATGCCATAGCCTCAGCCACAGTCTATGGTCTATTCTGTATGATACCTAGCATCTAACAGGCCGTCGAGCAGTAGCGCGTGTTAAATGGTGATAATTGTGCTTGATTGATCTAAGTTCTAACTGCGCCCTGCAGTGTGCCTCTAAAGCCTTCTAGCTAATTAGCTAATTAGTAGCTAGTAGTAGTAGTAGTAGTACTATCTCTATAGACTGGCCTTTTCTATAAAGGTCCTAACCTAAGCTATAACCTAACTAATATATACTACACACCTAAATCCTATCTACTATTTATAATAATACAGTTTAAAAATTTATCTCATCTATCTATACTAATACTATTATAGCTATGTTTTTTTTCTCTCTTTAGACTTAGGACGTCTAAATATCTTCTCTTTTTCTAAGTAAGTAAATCTCTTCTTTATTTCTATTTAATTTAGTATTTAAATCTTAGTTTAAGGAATACTTTTTTATAGTTACTTTAATAGTTCTTAGTACTTTTTAGACTTTATAGTAGTTTATAGAATTCTATATATTATTACTAATAAAGTTTAAAGTTAGAAGTAGAAGTGATTCTTATAGGGTAAGGTAAGCTAGTCTTAAAGTAAAAGCTTTTAGGTTTAAAATATAGATCTTATGAAATATTTTAGTAGGAAGTGATTTTAAGTTAATAGTCTAATAAGAAATATTAGAAGCTCTCTTAATAATCTTAAGAGGACTAAACTATAATAATTTAAATTTTAACTTTATCTATCTATCTTTATTTATCTTTTCTTATACTATATCTTTAACTTAGAATTCTCAGTAGGAATTTAGCTTAGTATTCTATATTTTAGCGATCTTAGTAGAAAGTTCTCAGACTTTATCTTAGGTTTCCTCTTAGGCGTCTATAGATATATAGTATCTAGTTATAAATTTGAAATTCATTAAGCTACTTTTAGATTTTAGTATAGTATATCTTTCTACTTTAATAATAGAGATAAAGTTATTAAAGTTATCTAATCTTTTAATATAGAGGTTAGTATTAGTAATATTAAAATTAAATATCACTTTTACTAGTAAGGTTCTAATTAAAGAAATAAATCTTAAATTTAAGATTTTTATTTATTATAGAACTTTATAAACCTATTTTAACTAGTTTTTTTTTAAAGTAGTAGCTATTTATTATATTATAAGATACTTAATAAGTTAAACTATTTTTTTAACTTACTTAGTAAAAGTAGGATATAAAATTAGTCTATAGATAAAGTATATCCTATAGTATATAGTAACTATAAATAGTAAAGCATTTTTAAAATAAAATCTATTATTAGTATATATAATCTCAAGCTATCTAAAGATACTAGAAATATACTAAGTCTAAGTTAATTATACTACTTCTATATCTACTATAATATATTATATAAAGATTATAAATTTAGTTATAAAATTAATAGAGACTAAAATGTATATACTTCTATTAGTTCCTATAGATATTATACCTCTAAAGAAGTCTAAGCTTATTATACTCTAAAAAGCTAGAATATTTATTTTCTTTAGACTTACTCTCGCTAGTTTAAGTCTATAGCGTATATAAACTTCACATAATTTCACAAATATATCTATATCTTATCTTCTTTATAGCTAAAACTTCTTTCCTCTAAGGTAGTATAGTATAATATTCAATCTAAAATATCTATTCTAGTTATATATAAATATAAATACTATTAGTATATTATTCTCTAAAATATATTTTATAAAGCTACTATTAGTTTTAGTCTTAAGTAGTTTAAAGTCTTCTATATAGTAATATATTGCTTTTATTTAGACTAAACGTTTTTTATCTTTAGATAGATTACTAATAACTTTAATACTACTAAATAAGAAATCTACTATATCTCTATACTAACTTCTAAAGTTCTTTATATTATAAAGTATGTCTTAAATTTCCTACTTAGTCTTAAAGGAGAAAGCTAAAATTAACTCTAATAAGTATAGAAAGATTTAAAAGTGTTTATATTTTATCACAATCTTCTTTACTAGCTCTCTTATATATCTCTAGAAGTTTTCTTTTATAGTGATGCTTTCTTTCTACCCTTTTTTGTTTAGTTTAGCTAACTTAGTTAATATAAGCGTATTACTCTAAAGGTTTATATCTCTTATAAATACTTAGTTCTTAGTTTATCCTTTAAAAATAAGTTATTCTAGTAGGATTATTAGTTTATTTTATATTCTTTAGTACAGTCTACTTAAGCTATCTACTATTTATATAATCTTCATAGTATTTAGCTAATAAATAATATCTAAGTTATACTTAGTGAAAACTTTAATCTATTTTATAAGCTTCTTATATATTTCTTTATAATTTCTCTAAAACTATTCCACATTTCTATAGTTAGTATAGATAAGAATAAGATATAGGTTTATATTAGTAAGCTATTAGACTTTAGATAGAGCTCTTATAATTACTAATATCTCTCTCTTTAATACTAAATACCTATGTTTTTAGTTACTCAGTCTATAGCTTAGCTATATAATAATTATAGCCTCTCTAAAGTTCTTATCTATAATTTAAATACCTAGTAGATATATCTCTAGTAATTAGAGAAGTACTGCTCTAATTATATAGTCTAAGGAGTTAGCTATAATATAGAATTATAAAGTTAAAGAAATACTAAAGGTTATATTATTCTAGATATAATTATAAATATTATTAAATACCTTTATTTATATTTTACTTTATTCTAGCTTTTCTCTTAAAGTCTATTTACACTAAACACTTTTTCTGCTTTAGCTAGTTATCTTCTAAGTATCCTTAAAGAATACCTTTTTAATTATCATCTTAAGATCTACTCACCTTAGAATATACTTCCTTATAAAAGGAGTTAAATAAAGTAACAGATATACTTCTTCCTAAGTTAAAAGAGACTTCTTTTAGAATTAAGCTTTCTATTAAGTGAACTTTTCTCTATATTTAATAGAAAGTTAGATCTTCCTACTAGAAATTTCAAATCTAATAGTACTAAATTAATTAGTAAATAAGATTATCTTTATAGAGGCTAACAAAATAGAAGCTTAGGTAATTTTTAGGAAGTAGTAGTTAGTAAGGTAGTAGAAGTGATCATTAAATATCTTACTAGTAATATTATAATTATTAATATAAATAAATAGTATAGTTTTAATATGTAGTAAGTAACCTATAATAGATAGAATATATTAGTCTTTAAAGTTATAATATCTAAATATTAGGTCTTTAAACTAGGTATATATTAACAGAGCATCTTTAAAGCTTTAAGCTATACTGAGGTATTCTTATATTTTATTTAGTCTAATAATTACTACTTTTTATTAATTTCTATTTCTAATAAGTATACCTTAAAACCTATTAGATATATCAAACTATAAGTAAACTCTAAGATAGCTATAAAAGATTAAGTTAATATCTATCTTTAAGTAGTAATATAGGTAACTAAATTTAACTATTATAGTATTAACTAAGTGAAAGTTATAAACTATTTGTAATATTTTTAGATTATAAATTATCTTTTTTCTAAATAAAATATTAGCTATTTAAACGCTCTATCTATCTAACCTTTAAATTATACTTACTCTATCTATATCTATAAAAACTATAGCTATAAATTCTCATTCTACTCTTATATACTTAAGCTATTTGTAATTCTTTAGTTAAACTCCTAGAAGTAAGTTAATTATATATTCTATTAGTATTATTCTTTTGATATTTTGTAAAGTTTTAGTAAAATAATCTCTATAAGTATAAACTAATTATTTTATTTTATCTCTTCTTTCTTTAGTATCTGCTATATATCTAATTTATATACTAGACTTCTTAAACCACTTATTAATCTTCTCTTAGCTTTTTATGCTTATATTTTAGATAATAGGTATTTTTAATTTCTTAATTAGGTATTTATAAAAATTTAGATTGTTTATATATAGGTGTATTTTTGAAGATATTAATAGTTATTTATCTCTTTTAAGTTTACTTTTAATATTTTTATTTTTCTCTTTACTATAGGGATCTATTCCTACTATAGCTAAAAAAAGCATCTTTGCTTAGACTTTTTTTTCTATTTTTTCTTAGTTAATACTCTTTTAATTATTTATAGTACTCTTATTATCCTCTTTATTATTTTTAGATTTAAATTACTCTTCTGCTACTTCAGTATAAATATTAATTGATACTTATTTGAAATATATATAGGTTTTGTTTTCTTAGTTAAGGTAGATAAATTGCTTTTATCTATCTAATTAGCTCTATATAATTATATCCTTAGTTATAATATTTAGATCTTTATAAGGGAAAATAATATTTAATTTCTATCTAATAGTTTATTCTAGTATAATACTATTATAGTTAGTTATATTTACTCTAGAAATATCTAAGGTCTTCTTAGAGATCTATCTAGCTTATTCTTTAAGTTCTATTAATTTCTTTCTAGCTGAATTATTATTTTTAACTTAGATCTCTATAATTTATATAGTAGTATATTTAAGCTAGGTATTTATCTTAGATCTACTTATTATATTACTTATATTGTTTTATACTACTCTAAGTAGTCTAATATTACTTTCTCCTCTTACTTATATTTTAAAGTTTAGTTTATAAATTTAATTTCTTATATATTACTTATGCTAATATTTATAAGTATTATATAAACTTTTCTTTAGTTGCTCTATAGTATGCTTATTATTATAGGAGGTGTTTTCTTCTTTTTTTGTTCTAAGAGGTTTGTACTTTATAGTTACTTATGCTGTACTTACTCCCTTTTTATTCTACTTAAGCTTATTAAGTAGGCTGTTATATAATATTTAGTTTATATTTACTTTCTTTGCTTATACTTTCTTACTTTTTACTGCTCTTATTTTATTATTATTTTTAGTTATAATTAGAATATTATAGAGAGGTTAATATTTATTTTAAGATTTTTTACTAAAGAAATTTCTTATTGTTTTATTTTATTTTGCTTTTTCTTACTATTTATCTACTGCTCTTATTTGCTCTAATTCTATATTATAGTTATAAAATAGTTTGTTAAAGAGAGAAACATCTTATTACTTAGCTACTAAGAAGAAATCTTCTTTATACTTTTCTATTTTACGCTTAGAAAGTATATTTTAAGAAAGAAGTTATAATATAAGTAGTAGCTTATTTAAGTTAGATTAATTTACTAAAGAGAAAATTATATTATAGTGAAAATTTTATTTATATAAAAAATTAATAGTAAAAGAAAACTTTATACTAGAAAAAGTTAATTTATTCTTAAGAGAAAATTCTATATTAAAAGAAAAATCTATTACTTAGAATGAAACTTTAATAGGTAAAGGTTTAATATTAAGAGAAAAATAATTATTATTATAAAGAGTTATAAAAAGTGAAAAGTGCAAATTTAAAGTTAATTTAGTAAAAGAATTCTCAATACTCTCCTATTTAAGCTAAATGCTTTTTAGTATTTACTTAGGTTTAAAATCTTATTTAGTATAAATAAAGATATTATCTAAATATCTATTTTATATATTATTACTTATACTAGTTATAAAGATATCTCTACTCTTAGGACTCTAGCTATTTTAAGAGGAAATTAGTTTTTTCTACTCTAAGTCTAATAGTAAGTCTCTTTATATACCTCTTTTAAGATGTAGTCTATTTCTTATAGTATCTTTAGATCCTTATTGTTAAAGTAGAATTCTTTATTATTATTCTATTCTTATAGTTTAAAGTAGTAGTCTCTATATCTTTACTAAAACTTAATAAGCTTAGGAGAGGAATTAATATAGATAGTTAAAGTTAATTTATATTAACCTCTCAAAGTGATTATCTTAAACTAATAGTTTATAATAGCGTTATTCTAGCGATATTATTATTTACTAAAGAGTAAATCCTACTTATTAAACTTTCTAATAATAATTATTTAAATATAAATTAAGATATTTCTAACTATAACCTTAAGTATACTATATTCTTGAACTATAGCTATATTGTTATCAGCTAGGCGAACTATTATTAGCTAGATTATAAATATCTATATAAAGTTATTCTTCTCTATAAAAGTTAAGCTAATAATATCTAAAGTAGAACTTAAGTTGAGAAGGATATTTCTAGTCTAAATATAATCTATAGTTCTATTTAGGTATTTTAAGCTTAAAGGAACTTTATTACTTAGCTTATAAGCAATATTAAGGTATAAATAGTTATTATCTCTTTAGTCTTAAAGTTAATATTTAAGATTAGTAGATATGTTTATAACTAAGAAGTACTAATAGAAGTTCTAAGTTAGTTTCTTTAATTTCTCTTTTTTCACTTTAGTTAGGTTTTACTAAAGAAGGTAAATAATCTCAGTATATATACTTAGGAAGTATTAAAAAAGTTATATAGCGTTTATTTTAATTTCTATGTCGCTTAAAACTTAATAGAGGTTAAAGTCTAAAATCTTATTTATTCCTATTCTCTTAATTAGATTAAGTCTGCAAACTTTTCTAGTAGTAGGCTTCTTAGTAAACTTCTTCTTATTAAAATCATAATAGTTATAGTTTAAGTTATCACTTAGGAGAATTAGGTTATAGCTCTATCTACTTCGCTAGGTCTAAGTTAGCAGGGTAGATAATCTATCTTAATATATTAATAGAATAAAAATATCTTCTTATTAATAGCTTTAACTAGTATTATTTCTAGAATTATATCTAGTAAGACTTTTACCTTTATAAGCTGCACTTTCTTTATTATATTACTACTACTAGTATTTTTATATTACCTCTCTTGCTAGTATTCTATTTTAGTCTCTGTTAAAGATATAGTTTTATATAGCTTTTTAGTCTCTAAGGTGTATTAGATATTTTATATATTAGTTATCTTTATTATTTACTTTAAGAAAAGCTTTTTTGCAGTTTCTCTTTACTATAAAGGCTTTAAAGTTTAGATTACTTTATACTATAAAGATAGAAAAAGTAGGTTTTATAATTTATAGGATAGAATATTTATTATACTTAGACAGCTTTAGATATTAGTTAAGATTATAGTATAAAGCTAGAATTATATTGCTACTATAGTTACTAATAATATTAGAAGAGCTAGCGTTTGTTATTATATCTAAGCCTTCTAATAGCTAATAGGTAATATTAAGAGATTTTATAAATATCTTAGTAGGTATAGATATAAAGTTTATTTTTCTTTTTTTAGCCTTAAGTTTAAGCTGCTCTCTGCGTTAATAGATTATCTTAGTTCTATTCTACTCCTATATAGATTTATTTTTAGTGAATTTTTAATAGTTTCTTGCTAATAAGCAGTCTAGAGCATAGTGTTTTTAATACTTATAGTTAAAGTATTAGCGTTTATATTTTAGTGTTATATTTAGCCTCTAAGTTAGATTTATATTATGTTATATATTATAGGGAGAGTAGTTCTACTAGCTGTTTTAGTGGATATTCTATATAGAGATTTATAATATTATTTTATTAAGCTTTTCTACTATCTTCTCTTAACTATATTCTATAGACTTAATAAGTCTTATTATAAGATTATTATGAGAATCTCCCTCTAGACTTAAGTTATTAAAGTTTAAGATGTAGTTTAAAGTATAGTATCCTTTAATTATCTTCTTTAGGACGTTAAATATATATTTTATAAGATATCTATAATTAGAAAGTATATTCTTAAAGTATAGTCTGTTAGATATATAACTTTAAATATCTTAGTCTTTATTACTATTTAGAATAAATTTAAAGACCTTATAGATAAATATCTTATTATACTTAGCTGGGATTCTATATCTAATATTTATAGCTTACTTTAGGAAACTTAATATTATTTCTCTAGGTTTTCACTTAAAAAATATTATAGCTTAAATAACTATAGTATATCTTTAGGTATTATCTTCTTTAGTAAATCTTTATATAAAGAGTTAGCTAAACTTACTCTAATTTTTATAGTTATCTTTCTCTTAGGCTTTAAGTTACTCTTATGCTTCTCTATAGAGGTATATACAAAAGATTATTAGATACTAGTAATTAACCTTATTATTAGAATTAAGGTTTATCTAGTTGACTAAAGCTTTAATATAATTAAGGAATTCTTTAGCTGTAAAAGTTTAATTATATCTTAAGAAAGTAAAGCTTTATAGTCTATCTATTTAGAAAAAGTCTATTCTAATTAGTTTAAATTAGAAAGTAGATCTTAGTTATATCTTTAGAGATATCTAAAGTACTAAAGATAGGAATAGAAGCTCTAATAGGAATAGAGATATAATAGTAGAGAAAAGATCTAAGTTAATAATAGATAGAGAAGTTCTTAGTAGTCTTAGGAATATAAAGTCTTTTAATATAGATAGAAAATTCTTCTAGTTAGTTAGTATAGTTAATAGTAGTATTTAGAGAGAAAAAGATAAAAGTTAAATTAGTCTATCTACTAACTAAAGCTATTTTATAGTTAGCTATTAACTTCTTTAGATCTTTTAGAGTAATATTAAATATAGTTTTATCTATTAGAATTATTTACTATTAACTTCTTCTAAGCTTAATACTTAATAGCTAAAAGATAACTTTAGTAAATAAAGAGCAGTAGGTTAAAAGAAAATAGAAAAAGTTAGTAAGGTTTTATCTAAATATATATTAAAAGAAATAAGAAAGATTAATAAGTTAAAGTAATTAATTAATACTAGTAACCTCTTAGTTATAAAGCTTAGATTCTAATATAAAGTTAAAAGAGGAAAGTCTATAAGCTATACTTATCCTCTAGCTAAAATACTTTCTATTTAACTATATCTATCCTTTTCTTTCTACTACTATTTTTTCTATTTTAAGTTAGATAGACTACTAAGGTATTATATATAACTAGCTTTTAAACTAAAAGAGTAACCTCTCTCTTCTTAAAATATTATTGCTACTACTATTATAGTAAGTAGTTATAAATCTTCTCTTTCTCTCAGAGAAATCTTCTTTTTCTCTTAAGTATTCTTCTAGATATTTCTCTATCTATCCCTTTTCTATCCTTAAGTGATCCTTTTTAAGTTTATATCTAAGCTATTTTATAGAAGTATTTTTTCTAGATTTCTACTTTATATTTCTTATAGAAGGGGCTTATCTACTATACTATATCTTAGGATATATATTCTTCCCTTAGAGTCTTTTTTAGGTTTTCTTTTTATATTTTACTATAAGAAGTGCTATTCCTACTATCTCTAGGTAAGCTATTTATACCTAAGTAGGAATCTTTAAATCTTTTTCTCTTATTATTATTTTATTATTATAAAATCTTTTTTATTCTTCTAATAGGTTTTTATTTATATAGTATACTTAAAGTAAGTAGTCTCTTAAGTATAAGTTATTTTAGAGACTTAGTAGTTTTTAGAGGTCTTTATAAGGATTTAGAGGTTTTTAAAGTAGAAAATCCCTTAAGTGTAACTTTTGTAGACGTTATACTTTAAAGTTCCTTAATAGCAAATTCTAGGCTATTTTTTTTTAAGTTATATTATTATATTAATTGCTTTAATATAAATATTAGCTATTTTTATTACTAAATAGAGTATTTCTAATTATTTGCTATTATTATCTATTTTTATACTTTAGTATATATAGTTTAAGTTTTGCTAGGTGTTATTTAAAGATATATGTTTTTTTCTATTTTATTACTACTTATTTAACTTATATGATTTCTCTTGTTGCTTTTAAATATACTAAACTTATATATCTGCATTATAGTTTAGATAATATAGTTATTTTCCTAAGTTTAACTTGTTATATTGCCTCTATTCCCTTTAGCTGCTCTAGGTCTTCTGCTTCTTCTCTTGCTATTTATGCTAAATGCTTATATTAGTTTTCTAATTATATATTTTTACTTATTCTATATTAGTGCCCTATATATATTTATTTCTTTTAGTCTTACTTTCTACTTTAGCTTATTATTATAACTATAGTTATATTTATATTCTTCTTTTTCTATAATTACTACTCTACTATTACTACTCTTAAGTTACTCTTATTTATCCTATATTTACTTTTTAGTAGAGCAATATAGCTAGTTGCTCTTATATTAGTTCTATTTGCTCTACTTACTCTTTACTTCTTTTTACTAGTTTGCTCTTACTTTCTAGTTTTAATTAGTTACTTAAAGATATTTAGGAGAAGTTAAGGTTTACTTTAAGATGCTTTATATAGAAAATTTATAGTTACTTTATTCTACTACTTTCCTATCTAGCTAGGCGCTCCTTATATAGCTTTTATAGTTAGTTTATAGTTTATTTATTATAGAATAAAATTATGTAGTTATTAGAGAGAGAAATGATTTTATTTATAGTCTAGTTAGCATTAATTAAGGCTATTTTTATTATACTTTCCTCACTAAGTAATCTTCTACTATAGTGCGAAATTATTAGTATAGTTTGAGAGGAGAAATATTTATTATATTAAAGCTTAATTTGTAGTTTTCTTAGAAGTAATATTAGAAATCTTTAGTTAGAAATTATATTACTATAATTACTTCTTTATACGTAGAAAATTCAGTTTATTATATATATATTTATTTAGAAGAGAAAATTATTATATATAGAGAGAAATAAATTAATTTAAAATAGAAAATAAATAATCGTAGGATCGTTAAGTTAATATTAACGAAAAATCTAACTGTTGGGCACTATTATTAAATAGTGATAATTATGCTTAATTGATCTAAGTTCTAACTGCGCCCTGTAGTGTGCCTCTAAAGCCTTCTGGCTGATTAGCTAATTAGTGGCTGGTGGTGGTGGTGGTAGTGCTGTCTCCACACGCGTCAGCACTTTGGACGCTGAATCACCCGTTCTTAATACAGAATGTCTTGAATCCCACCGATTCAGTTCAGAGTCTAGCCGAGCTTTTGAAGTCGGTGCAATATGTGCGACTCGGGATAATTGTTTGGGTTGCTGAGTGCGTTATTTGAACAGCAATACTACATAAACTATATAAGTTAAAGAGCATATAAATCATGTCAGAAGTCAGGCTCCCGAGCGCAATCTGTCCACCCAGATAATCACAAGCTACTATCCACTCACCCTTGCATGCATCTTGACCAACTCTGTCAACGATAAAGACCTACGAAAATACCACCCAATACGTTCACGGTTAACATGCGACTACGACTACGACTACTTCTCGCCGCGATGGCAACCATTTTGGTGGCCCAAGGCCCCAAGCTGCAACCGACCTTCACCTTACCAGCCTGAACGCTAGCACAACCTGTGATGATACCTGCAAAGAGCTCGTACTCCGCGTTTCCTCCTGGGAAAAGTCACAAAGAGCTTCAGACTTCTCCTTTTATGAGGTTCCGACCAACTTTTCCAACACCATGGTGCCAGGCACCGTCTTGTTCCTTGAGCGGACTACGAATTTGACGAGCTACACCGTACCAACACCCTTGACCATGTCCCGAATGATGTATACGACTGAAGACCTCAACGGTACCATAATTCCCGCGACGGCGTACATCCTGTGGCCCTCAAGCCCGCTCAAAGTTCTGGACTCTGATTCATCAAACTCTACCTATTGGCCTTTGGTCGCATGGGCACATGGCACCTCAGGAGGTCTGGCGCCATGTGCACCGAGCAACTACCGAAACCTGCAGTATCACTTCCAAGTTCCATACCTACTCGCTCTCCAGGGTTACGTCGTGGTAGCACCGGACTACGCAGGTCTGGGTATTGCAAAGCCTCCCAACGGCGACAACATCGGCCATCCCTGGGCTGCGGCACCTGCCCATGCTAACGACGTTGCAAACGCCATTGTTGCCGCACGCAATGCTTTCCCTGAGCATCTCAGCCCTGTTGGGCCATTTGTTGCCATGGGCCACTCCCAGGGTGCTGCCGCCGTATGGTCGTTCACAGAAAGGCTGGTCGACAAGCCCATTCCAGGATTCAAAGGCGCTGTTGCCTTTGCACCGCCAACAGGTATCATCAACCAGACCAGGAAGGCCATGGAAGATCATGAGGCAAACAAGACCCAGTTTTGGACCAACACCTTCTTGAGCCTCCAGCCGTCCTTGGCAAAAGGGATAACGGCGGCGTATCCGGGATTCAACTTGTCCGGATTAACCGAGGCCGGACGCGACAGATGGGTCAACGTCCAGGAGGCTGTACAAGGCTGCCTACCCACGAAAGGAATCTCAGGCATCGGCATCCCATTAGGTCAGCTGGCATACCATGGCTGGACGGAGCAGCCGACTGTGTTGGACTTCGAGAAGAGAACCATCGTTGGGAGAAAGCCTTTCAAAGGCCCTTTGTTGATTGTGGCCGGGGATAAGGACTCCGTAGTTGACTTCAAAAACTTGGAGGTCAACGTGAGGGAAACGTGCGCAATGCTGCAAGGTGCCGGTGTCCACGAGAGTCTGGAGTTCTTGGAGTACACTGGGCAAAATCATTTTCCCGTCATCCAAGCGAGTCAAGGTAAGTGGCTTGGCTGGATCAGAGGTCGCATTTTATCTACTGCGAGCATAAGCCACGGATGCAACTTTGGGACTGTGCGAGGGCTTCAACGCGAAGAGGCTATCATATCCGTTTTCCCGAACTTTTTGGTCGAAGCAGCAGGGCCTGAAGAAAGCTGGAAGTACAGTCTTTGAATTAATCTTGGCTTTGATAGAAAGGTAATTTAGAGGGTATAGTAATTCGTGTGCCTTAGAATCGGGGAAAGCTTTTGTTTTACCAGTCTTCACGCATTTCTTTGAGTTTCTCAATATTGATCGTTGTTACCGGAATTGCCCTCGAAAAGTGGCGGAGACTACGTACGGCCTATAGATGAAGGGCAAAACTTGGACTACTCGTTTCGATTCAAATATACAGCAAACTCTTCTCGATTAGCGAGACTTGATCTAAGATAATTTCAAAAGCTTGTGAGTCCGGCGTGGACAACATTCTCAAAAATGCTCTCGTTTCACCACAGTTCGTTGACCAGTGTCGTGGAAATCCGAAGGTTCCCAGCTCAGTGGGCGAACCCAACACCGTAGAAAGAAATAAGATAATTCTTGACGTAAACGCAAGACTTAAAAATCACGTGAGTTTCCTATGTGCAGATTAACTCAACTTAAGCAGCTGTACAGCACGGGGTTTGGGATGACCCCGCCAAACGTTGTGGTGCGGGAGAATCAGAGCGCGATCGATCCGGGCTTTAGGTTCGTCCCATTCTCAGGGGTTCCGCTATAAATAAACACAAAAAAGACATTTGGCTTTTTGCTTAAGTGTAGAAAGTTTCGCTCAGACACTAGAACAACAAACAAGGTTTCAACCGAACTTCTTCTCTTTTTCGTGACTGGTGGAATCGGGTGGGCCTCGTCTGCATCGAGACAGTATTCGGGTGGGAGTACTTGGTTTCAAGAGATTCCCCGGTGGTCTGAGTCAAGGGAAATGGGTCATGCGCCAGCGGTTATTAAGACTGGCATCTCCGTTGAAGACCGTTGCCGCGATTGATTGATGTGCCGTATTCGCGGTCTTTATCTTATTTGGGCAACGCTTCATTTGCAGATGAATCAGCTCAACTACGTAGGGCCAGATGCAGATCAATCTAGGTAGAATTACAATACCCTCAGCCTATTTTATCGTACACAGCCCTCATACGTGACATTAGGACAAATATCCGTATTACAAATTAGGAACGGATGTCGCGAACATTATTTGAAGAGCCTCAATTCTCTTCACTGAAACTCGTCTAACTTGCGTCGCGCGCGACGCTTAGCCTTCCGCCAAATTGCGATACCAGCAACGATGAGAAGCCATGTCGCCACTAATTTTCATAATATCAGCAAACCGACATGGGTATATGATAGAAGACACGACGTACCGATTCCAGCCAAGAAACCGAAAATGGCTTCGCTGGATATGACTATGAAGCTTTGGTTGAGACCGAGATCTGGCGTGGTTGGCTGAAGTCTTCGAGGACCACCATCATTCCTCAAATCAGGGGCAGGAGTTGGAAGAACCAACGCAGCAGTCACTGTGACAGGCGCAGGGGTAACAGTGACAAAAACTGTTGTTCTCGGGCCCTCTGAGATTGGTACCATCGTAACAGTGACTGGCGGCGGCGGTGGAGGCGGAGGTGGTGGTGGAGGACCAGGCGGTCCTGGAGGCCCGGGAGGTCCTGGAGGTCCTGGAGGAGGAGGAGGCGGCGGCGGCCCTTCAGGGGGAGGTGGTGGAGGAGGTGGCCCTTCAGGAGGTGGAGGAGGAGGGGTTCCTGGAGGTCGTGGAGTTCGTGGAGTATCTGGAGATGGAGGAGGGGCATCCGGGGGAGGCGGCGGTGGTCCTCCATCCGGGGGTGGCGGTGGTGATCCAGGTGAAAGGGGAGGAGGCGGCGGTGGCCCTGGAGGAGGAGGACCTGGCGCGTTTGGCGGCGGAGGGCCAGGTCTCCCAGGAGGAGGCGGTGGTGCCTGTCGTCTCTCGTGTTGAGAATCAACATCGAGAATCAGATTAGACGGAGGCGACCTCCTGCGGGCCAAAGCAAGACGAGTCATCTTGTTTTCACGTTTCTGTCAATGAAAACTGTGAGATATTAGCATCCGTTGCTTGCGATGAAGTCTTTGCTCAATGAGTGTGAAAAGTAAGAAGAACAAGACGAGGCATTTGTCAACTAGCATCCAGGGTGTTGACAGGTCCAAGTAATGATCCACGTACCGTGTTACCGACGATCCGACTTGTGTCATCCGTTTCTAGTCAATGCCTTGGTGGTGAAGCGCTCAGCCTCGTCGGCTCTTGAACCGTTAGCGGGATCGCTAAACACGTCGAGCACAAGACTAGTGAGACGGATGGCGGTTGACGGCAAGGGACCGAGATGGGGATCCTACCATAAATATTGGCCGTTGTTGTAAGTCCCCAGTCAGGAAACCTATTCTTGGCGATGCGTGGCGGCACGGAACCCCATCTGATGTTCGGTGCGTCACTTTGGAGATGGTTTCACCTCCTCTGATCCCGAGCCAGTGAGGCTGCAGTGCCTGCAGTAATCAAACCCAAACTCAACTTCCGATGAGCGACAGAAACCTTGTTTGAGGCTATGAGGCTAAATACAGGATGGACTCTGTTGTGATGCGAGCCTGTGGTACTGGGGCGGGAAGCCGGCGAAGATTTCCTCTGCCATCCCTCTTGCGCAAGCGTGTCACAGTGAGCGGGGGACACTCGATCTAATGCGCTCGTTATCGTTGAATCTGAAGACCGAGGGTCGTTTTCTGCCCGTGAAGCCCGGACAATTTCCCCATCTGAACTCGGGATTGCGGCACTCGACAGCAAACAACGAGCGATCGACGGTTTCATCAACACTGATTGACAGCTCCGGCACCGACATGGCTCGACGATGTTTCTACATGGTCACGAGCCGACTCGCCATTGTCATCAGATAGGTCCGGGAGTCTTCCAGACAGCGATCCGGATAACCGACGTGCAGGTATCTAGAATTATCGAGGGGTCGGAAAAAGAAAGAGAGTATGCTACGGGTGATCTGCATGTCGCTGTCATTGAGCCAGAGCGTTGGCGATCTGTCCTAAGTTAAGTAAGCTTTTGTCCTGCATGTGGTGAACCGGTCTGAATCGTTCCTGTATCGAGGATGAACTCATTTGATATGACATGACTAGGAGGGTGAGTACCTTTTCTGTCGCCATTGAAAGTTCGCATGAGCTGTTGAATGGCAGATCATCCATGCCCAAGACAGCAATTAATCGACCGCGCTTATCACATTTCTCGAGCTTTATTCCGAATGACATGATTTCTAGCTCCAAAGCTACCAGAGCTTTCAGCTTGAGCTTGAGCTCAAAGCATGTTGAATTTAACTCGGCACTTATTCCAACGAACGCCGAGATAGCACTGGACCTTCCTTCAGTCGCAATAATCCCAATCTTAAGAAGAGGGGCTCGCGTCTCCCCGGATGTTTCTCTGTAGTTTATCAAAGATGGAGCACGGGTTGCCGAGTTGTGATGTGGGGTGTGGTGGTGTCATGCTGTTCCGGTGGTGGGCACTGAGGCTGCCCGCGAAGCTTCTGGACAGGGGTCGGCTCATGCCTACGGCGTGTTTCCTCCTCCAATATTGGGAAACAAACAATAGCAGGAGATGCTTGCGGGATAAACACCGAATTACGGAGCATACCATCATCGGGATATTCAGCGTGTTTCCTGTAGCCGCTTTATTAAGCCGAGGAATGCATCCCTCACCTCGTGCCGCCCATCCTGGTGATATCCAGCATCAAAGGTGGTGAAATTAGACCTCTCTAAGTGAACTCACTTTCATCAAACTGCACCAACCAAAAGTGGACTGTACCGAGAGGTATCTTCGGCGACGCTAATGCAAATACCATATGCTCGCGCTGTGCTGCGCCCGTGGCGGATCTACCCGGCGGGTCCGGAGATTTCCTCTGGGCGAGATGTAGGCGAATGCTTGCTTCATGACCCGAGTTTGGATGCAGCTAGCATCTGCGTGAATGACCCTTCTTATGGCCTTTTATCTCCATTGAGACTAATAATAAAGAGAAGACATTTTCAGGCTATCTTTCTTCCCTTCTGACTTTTTTCTTCGCAGTTTGCCGCCTAGAACGCGTTATAATAGTACACTAAAGTTATAGTCTAAGTTATAGGTTATAAGCTTTATTATAGATTAGTCGTTAGAAGCTAAAGTAATTAGTTTTAGGTTTAATAAGTTATTTATAGTAAAAGTAAGCTAAAAGTATTTTAGAGATATTTATAAATTAATTATTAAAGAGCTATAGAAGTCTAACTATAAATAAAGTTTAAAGTTATATTATATATAAGTTCTAAATAGTTATTTTATTTTATTATTAATCTTCTTTTAAGTATTAATAAACGCTTAGTGATTACTAGTAAGTATTTAGTAACCTTTATTAAGTATTTAGTAATCTATATTATCTATTTAGTTTTATTTTATTATTATATAACTTATACTATAGCTTTTCTATTTCTAAGTAGACTTTTATTATTCCTATAATTTTATAATATAAATATCTTATTCTAACTACTTAATACTTAAGTAGGTTAGTTATTTATTATTTTTATTTATAAGTTATAATATTAGTTCTTCTCTTTAAAGATTTTATCTTTAAAACTTAATATAAATAGGTTATTAGTCTTAAGTTAAACATTTATTAAGTATATTTATTAATTTATTTATAATACTAATACTATATTAGATTATATCACTAATGATCCTATAACTTCTACGCTCTATTATTATTATTATTCCTTTAATATTACTAAAAATAGTTTTAAAGGTATACTTTATTATTACTATTATTTAAAAAGTTTATATTATAAGATACTATTAGATTTACTAATTTATAAAACGTGTATTACTATTAGTAATATTTATTGTTCTTATAATACTTCTAAAAATATAATATATTAATATAGGGTTTCTTCTATCTAATTTCTTTTTTTACTAATATATTATAATAAAGCGATTAATAGTAAAATCTTATTATCTAAATAGTAAAGAGGAGGAAATAGAAGAGTTATTCTTAAAAAGAAATAGAAATATTATAAAACATATAAATTAAAATAAATGAAGTATTTATAAAATTAAATTATATTTATAAGGTAAAATAACTGGTTTTTTAAAGAAAGTTATAAAAGAATATTAATAATAGTAGAAAAAGATAATATAATAGAACGTCTTTTTATTAAGTCTTTTTTAGTTCTAAAAATATAGTTAATAAGTATCTTTAAGATCTTAGATTCAGATTCTATTTTTAATTAGAATCTTAATATACTAAATATTTATTAAGAGAGTTTTAGTTATATTTTAGCATTCTTAAATAAATAAATAGTTTGTTTTATTTTAGCTAATTTATTTATATTAGTAGTTTAATATATTTATAGAGATATCTAGTTTATAAATAGCTAGAAGTATTAGAACAAAACAGTGGTCTATATAGAGTTTTTGCATTACTTTTTTATAATTTTACATCTTAGTTAGTAGGGAGTTATCTTAATTAAGTTGCTTTAATAAAGAAGCCTTAGCTTTAGGGGAAATAGTAAACTAAATAATATACTACCTTTCTTTATACTTTTTAGGAGTATTTATAAGCTTTTAAAGTGTCTTTTTAGACCTCTCCCTTCTAACTAGCTTAATTAAAAAGTAAATACTTTAAAGAAAATCTATCTACTTAGTAATAAAAGTAACTTATTAAACTATTTAGTAAACCTATATAGCGCAGTGGTGTGCGCCTGGCAGGCCTGTGCGTTACCTAAACGCATAGGCGTCAGTTTAATCCCAGCTACAGGAACCCCTTTTCCTCTCTTTTGATTAGTTAAGGACCCGCTATAAAAAGTGGGTCCCTCCCTCGAGGGACCTACATGCATAGTAGGGTACTAACGGCCTCTAGATAATTATTATACAGTATTGTGTACGTATCGTCTACCTAATTATGTACTATAACGCAGCCTGAGTTTTCTTCCTATAAAGGATTTCTTAATAGCGCTTTGCTTAGTATTAAGTATTAGTATAGAATATTAGGGCCTTAAGCCCTCTAGTATAGAGTAAACAGAGGGGGAAATACCCTCACACCTTCTAACAATAAAAAAAAAAAAAAAAAAAAAACTATTTAGTAATAGTAAAATACTAAAATAACTTTTTAACTTAAGCTTTAGAGGTTTTTATTTTAAGCTTTTAGCTATTTAAAGACTTCTTTAGTAGTAAGTTACTTCTAGTTAAATAACTAGAAGTATATAATATATATAACTTAATTAGAGTAATATAAGAGGTATTAAGTAGTTAGATAATAATAGTAATAATAATAATAGTATTTATTAGATCTTAAAAAATAATAATAATACTAATTAAGGATAATAAATACTAGAGGAAAGTAATAATAATAATACCTTCTTACTTTTCCTTAAAATTAAGTCTCTATATTATTCTAATAGTACTTTATAAGCGAATTAAACGCTTAATCTCTTTATTATAAACTATATTAATTACTTAGAACTAAAAAAGAAGTATACTATAGAGAGAGGATTATAAAAGACCTTAAATAGATTAAAGGCCCCTTCTCCCCCCCTAATAAGTACTAAGGAATATAAAATAAAATTACTAATTTAGCTAAAAAATACAGTTTAAGAAAGAAATTAGGATTAAAGTTAGAAGAGTATAGTAAAAAAAGAGAGAAGTTAGATTAAAATAAAGAGATAAATAACTATAACTAAGTAAGAGAAGTAAAATAGGCTAATAAGACTAAAGATTAAAAAGTTTAGCTAAAAGTATTATAAAACTAAAAATATAAAAGTTAGTTTATATCTATTTAAACTTCTTATTAGCTTATTAGAAGTTATAATTTAAAGATATTACTAAAGGTTTAGAGAGCTTAAAATATAGTTTATTATATAGAAATCTCCTTTAGAACTTAATTAAAGAATACTATAAATATAAAAACCTAATACCTAATTTAGTAGCTAATAGTAGTAGCTTTAGGCTATTATAAAAGAGATCTATTAATTAGAGTTATAGTATCTTTATAGGTTATTAGAGAAGGAAATAAAAGATTAAGATATTTAGTCCTCTATATATTAAATAGCTTTAAAATTCTTTGTTTTTTAGATAATAAACTACTTATTTAAATATTATACTAACTATTATATTTACTAAAACTTAAAAGTTTATTACTTATTAATACTAATATAATAGACTCTAAGAGGCCTCTAGCTGTTTATTATGATTTTACCTGCTTAGAGCGATAGACCTTCTAACTCCACGCCTCCTGATAATGCACACAGCCTTCAGTTATATGATCCCTAACGACCTCCTAAGTCTCTAACCACGTCCCTCTCCTAACCTCAGCTGTACTTATATATGCACGTCACACTAGACAACCTCATGATCTTTAACTTCACTTTAGTAACGATGTGGTTTGTGATTACTTAATTACTGACTACTGAACTGTTAACCTATCCTCTCTCTTGCGTATTATCTACGCTGCTGTTAAACACTGTCTCTATTACTGCTTTGCTGTCTGCTATTAGCAGCTATGCTGTCGTTAGCAACGTTCTCTCTGTCAGTTGGCGTAAGGCGCACTCACTAATATTTAAGCCCTACTGGGCCTAGGCTTAGGCTGCCTCTACCTTAGCATTGTAGAGGGCTTATGCGAAGAAGGGCCACTCCTTAGGATAGCTAGAAACGTGCATAGCCTCTACGTAGAGGCGTCTAGGGCTGTTATTTATCGCTTTAATTATAGCGTAGAGAGGGTTCCCTCTAGGGGTATTTATGAGAGCTTTAGCTATAGCTATCCTAACGATATACTACTAATTAGCGAAAGAGTATTTACTAAATTTAAAGGCTTTATTTATTATATAAATGTTATTCTATATAGTAATACCTTTAGCTATTTGCTTATAGAAGGGCGTACTTTATAAGGAATTAGCGTTCTTATATATCTCTTATAGTATAGATATTATAAAGGATTTATTATAGGTTATAGAGTGAGGAAGAGGAAGAGGGATAGGCGTAAAGCTTTATACGCAGTAGTAGAGCTTTTTATACTTCTAGCTATGAGAACCTCTTGTGATAACCTCTTTAGTTGAGGAGTCATCTCTTATGTGGTAGCGTTGTTATAAGAGCCTTAGTGACCTGTTTTAGCTCTAATGTGATCAGCCCTATGCTGCGTAGCTAGCGCTGTTGCTGTTCTACTAGTCTATTTAGCTAGGGCGTGCGTTTGACTTTATGATTTTCAGAGGGTTTACCTGCTAGCAGGAATGTATAGGGTTTCTATACTGTTTTCCTTAATTAGTAAAGGGCATAGGTCAAAGTGCCTATATAGTGTTTCTAGAATTGTGCCTGCGTATGGGGTGAATTTTGCTGTAGTCTTTTTACAGGGGGGCTGCATTATAACTACAAACTTAATAGACTCTAAGAACACTATATTTACTACTTTTTATAACCTAGTTATCTAAGATTTTAAAGATAATAAGACTAAGTAAAACTAATCTCTAATTTTACTAACTTTAAAACTAATAAACTTTTCTTTAGGAAGTTTTTTAGTAGAACTTAGAAGGTTTAGTTAGTAATATTATAATAATACTCCTTTAGCTATTAGATATCTAGTAGCTTTATAAGAAAAGCTTTTAGAAACTCTATTTATAATAATAATAGTAGAGATCTTCTATTAGATTATAGTAACTTATATATTCTTATAAGCTAAAATTAATATAATAGTTAATCTATATAAACTTTAAAAAGAAGAAATAAAAGCTTTAAAGATATTTACCTTTAGATTAACTAGAATATCTAATCTTATAAATACTAATATAGTTAGTTTTTTTAAAACTTATAAAGATTAAATAGATATAGTAAAATAAATAGCTAAGTAAAAAGCTATATCTTTATATTTATATATACTTTTTAAATATTACGCTATAATAAAAAGTAGATCACTTAGTACTAATTAGAAAAGCTATAAAGGCTATATAATAAAGATATATAGCTATTTAGATATAAACTATACTATATACTTAAATTACTAGCTATAAAGACTAGCTATAGAACTATTTATTTAGAATAATTAGTTTAAAAAAGCTTATAAGCTTTTTCTTAAAGTTGAGAATATTTAGGCCTAAGTAGTTACTTAAAACTAAGTAGTAATACTAAATCTAAAGCTTATTAAGCTTATTATAAAACACTTCTTAAAGAAAGTAATAGAGAAAACTATAAATATTTTAAAAATAATAATTATTAAGCTTTTTAATCTAAGTAGTTTTAAAAACTATAAAGTAGTTTTATTAACCTAGATTAGCTAGAAATAATAGCTAGTTATAGTATTTAGAAACTTTAAAACTACTTATTTACTTATAAAAGTATTTAAGAAAGTAGCTTCTTTAGTACTAAACGCCCTTATTTAGGATAGTACTTCTAGCTAAGTTATAATATTATTAAAGCTTTAGAATACTTTTAAACTATAAGAGGTATTTTAGATATTAAATAATATAAATAAATTAGCTAAAAAGATAAAAGTTTTAAGTTTTATAATAATAACTAATATTTAAACTATAATATATAAAGAGCTAGCTAATCTATAAGTAAACTAAAACTAAATAAATACTTTAAAATTATTTATAGTAAAAGTAGAATATCTAAGAAATATAAACTATAATAGCTAATATATAGATAATATAAACCTTAGTATTTTATTAAGCTATATATCTAGTCTAAATAATATCTATTAGTATAATAGTTATAACGCTTAGTTCTTCTAAGAATACCTCTAATTATAAATAGATATTAATATAAGTCTAATTAAATATATAGCTTAATAGTATAGCTATAAATAGAGAGAGCATTTCTATTTAATTATATAAAATATTATTTTTAAAAGTTAAGCTAGTAATAAACTTAACTATAAAATCTTATTAATCTATATAAGAAATTATATAGAAAACCTCTATTTATATAGCTTAGTAATATTAGGTATAGAAGGATAACTTAGGTAGCTATTTAAAATAAACTTAGAACCTCTAAAACTAATTAATATTATACCTCTAGTAGTAAAAGTATTATATATTATAGCTATTTATCTAAACTTTTATTACTTTAAAATAGATTAGTAAGTAGCTTTTATATATATTACTATAGTATTATTATATACTAGCTAAAGTTAATAAGCTTTATAGTAAGAATAAATTATTTATAGGTAAGTTATATATATATTAATATACTAAAAGCTAATATTATAGTTATAAATTAAAGATATTACTAATTATCTTAGATAAGAATAGTAATAGGCCCCCTCACTAATATAGTAAGATATAATAAAAGATAATTATAATACTTCTTATTTTTAGAAAATACTAACTTCCCCTTTTAAAAAAGAAGAGAATATAAAAGAAATTAAAAGAGTATAGGGGGATTATAGTTATACTTAAACTATAAAGTTAGTAGAGCGAATATATAGAAAGATAGTTATAATACTAATAGATATTACTTAAAAATACTAGCTAAATCTAATTAAAGCTAAAAACGTAAAGTGAGTAGTAATAAACGTTAAAAAATATATCTTTATTAAAGCATTAAAAACGCTTATAGAAATAGCGTAAAAGCTAAAGTTATAACATTAAGCTAAATAGGCGCTAAATAAATATAATATAATTAAAGACTTAGCTTAATATAACTTAGTCTATATAATAAAAGTAGAACTTAAGTAATAAAATAGTAACTTTCTTCTTATAAAGTAGTAGTTATTATATTTTAAGCTAAACGTTAGAATTAAAGAGAATACTTCTAAATAAAGTAAAAAGGTTTTTATTATTCTTAATAGTAGTTTATAGACTAATATCCTTTAAAAAAGTATTACTAAGTAGTATAAAGTCCTAATAATACTAATAAGAATAAGTATATAGATATTATCCTTAGAAGATATAAGTAAGTTCTTCTTTATAAGTAGTAGTATTACTTTTTACTAGATTACTAGTCTTAAGATTCTAATTAACTTCTTTATTATAGATAATAACTAAATAGACCTTATAGCGTTAGTGTTACTAAGAGGGCTATTTAATACTTAGGTATTATTAACTTAGGAATATACTATAAATTTAATTTATATAGTAATCTATATTAATAATATAGCTATATATATACCTATAAGCTTTACTTATTTAGGAGTAAAAGAAAATATAAAATATTTTTTCTTTAATTAGTAAAACTATAAAAAGGCTTTAGATATAACTAGTCTTCTAGAAAACTAAAGCCTAGTAAGACTTCTAAAGGTCTAACTAAAAGAAGTTTACTTGGATTAAAATAAGTTATAAAGTATATATTAAAGATATTATAAATAAGGATAAAAAGTAGCTAATAGAGGCTAACTAACTTAAGCTAATACTAAGTAAGTAGCTATTTAAACTAGAAGAAAATAATAAAAAAGTAATTCTAATTATAAATATAGCTAGAGAAGAAGCTTTTACCTTTATAATAAAAGTAGAACTTAAACCTCAGTTAGTAGCTTTATATATAGTAGCAGCTTTAGTAGATAAACATAGAGATAATTATATAAGATACTAGCTAGAGATATATAATATACTAAATTAAAATAATAACAAACCCTTTAGTATATAAGTTTAACTAGTAATATCTCTAAATAAGCGAGAGTATTATATAAGAGAATAAGCGAAAAAGAAAGCAGTTAAAATAATTACTATATTATCCTACTAATTTAACTATCTTTTATAAAAGGAAAAGCCTAAATTAAGTAAAAAGCATATACTACCATCTTTAGGATTAGTAAACATCTTTATAATATATAAGCTAAAAGCAAAGAAAGCTTATTTAGTAGATAATAACCTAATAAATAGATTAATACTACAAAGTAACTCCTTCTAGAAAATAAAGAAAATAGAAGCTTTAAGCTTAAAGAACTACTACTAAGTTAGTAGATTTAAAAAACTTATTATACTAAAATTTTTAATAATTATAGAAGGGTTCTACTTAACTAATAACCGCTTAATAAATATCTTCAATAAATATACCTATTTTCAGCTAAGGGAGAAAAAACTACTATAAGCTATTTTATTTAATAAAGAAGCTACACTAGCTTAGAAATAAACTAAAGCTAGTTAACTTAATCTAATAGTAGCCCTCCTATAGTAAATCAAAATAGTGCTATATAAAGCTTAATAAGTAAAAGAAATTCTAATTCTAAGTATACTTAAGGATAAGGTTTTAGAAATATTATATAAATAGATTAAAAGAGGTATATTAGAGGAGAGCTATATAGCTTATTAAAATACTTAGTTTTTAATATAGAAGAAGAATAGTAATTATTAACTAATTAACTTAGTAATAAAACTTAATATAGTTACTATTAGAAATATTTTTATTCCTTTAAGTATAGATAAGTTTACTAAAGAGTTTAGAGGCTATTTCTTATTATTACTCTTAGACTTCTTCTTAGGATATAATTAGGTCTTACTAAATAAAAAAAGCTATAACTATATAATATTTACTACCCTTCTTAGCCTTTTTTAGTTCTATTTAATCTTGATAAGCGGGATAAACTTAGTAGTATAGTTTCAATAAATTATAACATAAATCTTATATAACTTAATTTCTTACTACTATAAAGCCTTCCTAGATAGTATTACAATTAAAGGGCTAACCTCACACTATAATAACAAAAAACTATTAATTTACTTTAGAATTAGAAAGTTTATTTATAAATATTTTTAAAACTTAGATAAGGTTCTAGTTAATATTAAGCTTTTAAGCTATATAGTTTTAGAAGAGAAGTTATAGTAGTATTAAAAATTAGCAGTTATGATTAGCTATCTATATAAGCTTAAGGGATATAGTTTAGATTAAGCTAAAGTTCGTAAGATCTAAGAATAGGTTCTATATAAAGATATTAATAATATTTATTTCTTCTTAGAAATTATAGTTTTCTACTAAGTATAAGTAGAGGATTTTATAGTAATTATACTACTTTTTATAGAGCTTTTATAGAAGGTTACTTAATTTATATAAAGACCTATGTAAATAGAAGTAATAAAACGCCTAAAAAAAACTTTTATAAGTTCACTAGTTCTAATTAAGCTTAACTATAACTTAGGTATAAAGATTATTATTATTTATATAGATATAAACCTATAAAGTTAGAGTATAATATTATACTAAATAGTTAATAATAAATAAGTAGTAGCTAGATATAAAAATAGAATTTAGAAAAGCTTAGAGCTATATTATAATATAAGTAAATTAGAACTCTATATAGTCTTTATAGTACTAAAGAAGCTTTAAATATATATCTATAGAGTACACTTTAAGCTTAAAATAGACGCCTAAGTTCTAATAACCTAGCTAAATAATACTACTTCTAATATACTAAGCGCTCTAATTATATAGTAAATTATATAGATTTAACCTTTTAACTTTAAAATTAAATATATTTTTAGTAAATTAAATACTACTACTAATAGTCTTTTAAGAAAAGCCTTAACGTTATTAGATTATAAAGAATATAAAGCCTCTAAAAAGATTAAAGAGTTTATTAATATAAATATTTTTTGTATAAAAGTCTATATAATATAGTCTTAGTATAACACTTCTAATAAGATAATACTATATATAGTATTAGTAGAGTAACTATAAGTTAATTAGAAGTAGTTTTAAGATTCTTAATAAATTATATATTACTTAAAGATATTATTATATTTATATAATATTACTTAGTACTAATTTAAGAAATTCAAATACTAAGCTTAGAGGTTTTCAATAAAGAATAGTTTACTATTTAGATAGCTAATAAAAAAGTATTTATAGCTAAAAAGAGTAATTAATAGAGAACTACTATAAAAACGCCTTATTAAAGCTATTTATAGTAAGTTAGAATACTATAGTAGAAATATAACTTTCTATTACTTATTTATATACTATTTTTAAGATAGAATATATAAAGACGTCTAAATATTAGTACAAAGATATTATATTTACTAGAAAGCTTAGTTAGTTTATTAAGATAATTAGTATATTGTAGTTTATTTAGAAGTAATACCTTTTTTAAAGATTTTAATAGATATCTAATAAATTAGTAGGTTTACTTTAATTAAAAGATACTATAATCTAATAAAGTAGCTAGAAGTATAATAAAGTATAGTTATAAACTTAGATATAATAGTAAAGTTTATATTTAAAGACTTTATTTATTAATATAAAGTCTTTAAGTACTTAGTAGTAAATAGAGACTTAGAAAATATAGGAGTAGTAGATATCTTAAATAAGTAGTATAAAGCTTAGAAAAAGGTTATTTTAGTATATAATATATAAGTAAATAAACGTAAAGAGAAAGGCTATTGACTAATTATATATATAATTTTAGCTTAGTTAGATAGAGGTTATAAGATTTAGAGGCTAATACTTCTAACTACTCTCTTTACTAACTAAATAACTATAAAAGAGCTTATTAGATTTACACTTTTTTATTTAATATATAAATAGGAGGCTATTACTTTAATTAAATAAAATATATTAATATAATAAGTACTAACTTAAAATGAAGTATAGACTTTTAAATAGGAGTATCTAATAAGGGTTTAAGTTTTTAAGTAACTAGATTAAAATAAGAAAGTAGCTATATTAGCTATAGTATAAGTTTAATAAAGAAGAACAGATTAATATAACGTAAAATATATATAAATTCTATAAAAACCTTAGCTTAATATAGAAATATTAGTACTACTATATAATAAGAAATATATAATTAATAAGAGTAAGAAAAGAAAGCTTTAGTATTATTAGAAGGGCTTTTTTTAAATATAGTTCTAACTTAAAACTATCTCTTTATATATACTAAAAACGCTTAGAGGGAAGCTAGTTAGTAGTACCTATAGTAGCTATTAGCTAAAGCTTTTTTTTAAAAATAAAAATAGATTATAAAAATTAAAAGACCTTAACTAAGCTATAAAAGCTTTAAGAGATAAAGTATAAACTATTTTCCTTATTTAAAGCTAAGTAGTAGAGGATAGAGAAAATTAGAAGCTAGATAAACCTAAATAGATTAATATAGCACTTTTAACCTATCTATAAGCTAGAGAAAAGTAGTTATAAAATAAGAATATTAAATTAAAAGAAGAGTTAAAAAAGTAGAAAGAGAAAGAAAAATAGATTAAAGTTATATTACTTTAGATATTATTAGGAGATTATAATTAATATTAAGTTTACTAAATACTTAAGTAGTTAGTTATTTTATTTTAAAAGAAGTTTTTATATTTTAAGTATATATAATATGAAGATAATTTAAAGGAAATTTAGTTTAAATTAAAGAAGATTTAGCTATATATTTATAACTTTTTTAATAGAAGTTAAAAAGAGGAGAAAAAGAAACTAGATTAGTAGTAAAAAAAGAGCTAGAAGTATATATAACTCTATTTAATCTTAATACTAATAACTATATATTCTCTCTTTCTCTTTTTAAAACTAATACTCTCTATATTTTCTATACTTTAAGTAGATTAGTTTAAATATTATTAATATAGTAGTTAAAAGCTTTATAAAGATAAAAAGTTCTAAAAAAACTAAAGTTTTAGTTTACTATTTTAGCTAAAAAGATAATAAGTAGATTATTATTATAACTAGTAACTTTAAGCTAATTAGAGCTAATATTAATAGTATAATAAAAGTTAAAAGTTATTAAAAAGAAAACATTAATATTACTAAGAATAATAGAAAGAAGTTTACTACTACTATTATAATAATTATGTTTATTCTCTTAATTAGATTTATAGTCCTCCTATATAACTTAGTTTATTTTAAAATTATAATAAACCTTAGAGTATAAATAATTACTATAAGAATTACTCTAAATACTAAGTAAAGAGATATATTTAAAGTAAAGCTATATTATTTAAACTTAATTAGAAGTATTATTACTATACTCTTTATAGTATTTAAAGTAATAAAAGTAAAGAGATTAGTTATAAATACTATAAGTTTAGATTAAGAAACTAATTAGACTTAGTAGTTAGTTTAGTTTCTAATATAGAGGACTTTAAAAGCTAGTATATAAGTGCTTAATAAAGACTTAGTATACTTAAAATAAGCTAAAAAATAAGCTAATATTAAAAGCTACTTTTATATTACTAAGCTACTTAATAATATTTTTAAAGTTAGTAAAAGCGCTCTAGAGCTATATATTTATATTAATCTAATTATATTAGAAGTTAAAGCTAACTAGAACTAGCTTATTATAAAGCTCTCTATAAAAGTAGTTAAGTTATTTTTAGTTAATATATATAGTAAACTAAGATATAAGAAGAGGTTAATAGAAGACCTTAGAAGAAGATTAAAAAAAAACCTATATAAATAAGGCTTATATTAATATAGTTATACTAACTAGCTAACTCTTATAGGATAAGTTTAGTAAAATACTATAGCTTTTTAGTAGTCTTAAAGTAAGTAATAGAATTATAAACTTCACGAAGAAGTATAATAGTAAAAGTTTAATTAAGTAAAAAAGAACTAAACTATAGAAAATAAGTAGTAATAAAGCTAGTAAGTTAATAAAAATAAAGAGAGAAAGAAAAAAGTCTCTTAAATAAACTAAAAACTAACGCTAGTTAAATAAGAAAGTAAAGGCGTATTACTACCTACCTTCTCTATATTAAATAATATTAAATAATATAACTAACTAGTAGATAATAAGTAATAATAACAGTTAGTAGTAATATAATAGCTATTTGTTTTTAAATAATTATAATAAAGAGAGGGTTATATAGAGACGCTATTTTAACTAAAATAAATTTAGTAAAGCTTTAGTTTAAAAAGAGGTAAATCACTATTTTGAGAATAAAAAAGTAGGATCCTCTTATTATACCTACTTAAATAATAGCTATATTTACTATAATAACCTCAGTTTTATTTAAATTAATAAACTACTAATACTACTATTAGCTACTAGTACTTCTAATAATAGCTACCTCTAAAGTATAAAAAAGAAGGCTTTTCCCCTCTAAATAGCTAGTTTTTAATTTAATATTATTATAATAACCTACTTTATAAGTTAATAATATTTTTATATTTACTTTTAATACATTAAGCTTTCCTTTCTTATAACTTCACTTAATTAATAATAATAGCCCTATATAGTTATATTACCCCTCTATAATACTTTAATAGCTAAAGATAGTAATAACCTTTACTTTCTTAATTAATATCTAAATAGCTTCTACTTTTCTTCTTTAGTTACTATATTATACTTAAGCTTTTCCTCTATTACTCTTATTTATATAGTAGCCTCTTTAGCTAATATATAAACTAAGAAGATCTCTATTATAGATATAATACTTCTATAGAGTAACTTTAATAATAAATAAGTGATCTATAACTTCTCTAAAGTTTAAATAACTATAATTACTAAAAACTCCTAGTTTTACGCTTTAAATAGTAAGTAGGTACTAATTAGACTACTTTAGTTTCTATTAAACTTCTATAAATATAAAGTATTTACTAACTAGACCTCTATAAGTATATTTAATAGATTACTTTAACTTATAGTAAGAGGTAATCTTAATAAACCTCTAGTTAGATAAGCTTGAAGCGATAGATTTAACTATAATAATATCTAAGATAAACTCCTAAAAATATAAGCTTTAGAGTATATTATAAACCTCTATAATTTTTAAAGTTATCTTTAGTATAAAGACTAGATTAATATAGATAAGATATAATAAGTAGCTTATTAATAAGTTAGAGATATTAACTAGTATTTACTTATTATAGCTTATATTATATTAAGATTTTAGGATACTTTTTCTTAAGTTTATACTACTTTTAACTTTAACCTCCTTCTCTTAGCGAAATAGTATAACCTTAAATATACTAATTATATACTTATCTCTCTATTTAATATAAGTTACTACTACTATACTATAATAATTATAAATTAGTAAAATAGTATAATTTACTAGTATAATTCTATATAGGATAAGAAGTTAGAGAGATATTTTATTAGTAATATCTAAGCTCTTAAAACGCTATATAAACACTTTAGTATTAGTAATAATACGCTTTATATTATTAATCTAACTATTTATATAGTTAATAGCTTCTAGTAACTATAGAAGTAGAAATATAAGTTTATAATATATAAATAGTTTAAATTAGTAACTTAGGATAACTAGTATAACTATTAGTTTATAAAGATCTAAAGTAAACTAAATAATATAATAAATAACCTCTATAGCTTCTTAGAAAGTATATAGATCTACTAAATTAAAAAGATTTCTAAAGAATTCTACTAATCTAAGCTAATTAACTTTACTTTATATAGATAACTTATTTAGACCTAAAGTTCCTACTATTAGTTATAATAACTAGTTATTACTATAGATAATAACTTAAAAATAGAGATTATTAAAGACTAGTTAGTAACCTTTATATAGCCTATTTTTATATTAACTATACCTATACTACTTATATTTATACTATAGGACTTATTAATACTTAGTTAATTATCTATATTCTTAGATAATAAAGATAGTTAGTAGGAAATTACCTTAGATAATAAGAATAAGCTAACTAGGCTTTAAAATAATTATACTTAGTATACTAACTAGAGTACTCTAGTATAAGGGGTTAGATATTTAGTTACTTTAATATCTAATCTAAGTATAAGTTTAGAGTTTTTAATAAACTTAGTCTCTAGCTACTATAAAAGAGTAAAGTTTAGTCTAACTATAGATAAAGTAGTAGTATAGAAAAGGAGTAAAATAAAGTATTTTAAGGTTATAGAAGAGTATTTTACTAATAGAAATATAGCTAATTAATAAGTAATAAACTTCTAAGAGAACTCTTTAGACTATAGCTAAAATAATTAAGTTAAGTACTACTATAATAAAGTTACTTAAGTTACTATTTAGATTATTTAATATAGTTTTTTCTTACTACTTACTATAGCTTTTAACTTTAAAAGTTATATTTATTATAGTACCTATTAGTAATAGCTAGCTTTATAAGCTAGTTTATAAAATATATTTAATAACTAATTAGTATCTTTATATTAATTATAATATAAAAACTACTATAATATTTAGAGAGGCTATAGTTAGTAATTAGAAGGAATAGGTAATTAAGAAGCTTAAGTATTAAAGATAGTTTTACTTATAAGGAGGGGTTTTCTAGAGGTTTTTATAATGAATTTTATTAATGCTTTTTTTTCTTTTTTTTTTACTTAGATTAAGTAAGGTCTTAAAAGCTAATAGCTACAATTTAGAGGATTTATATATCCTATTATAAGTTCTTTAATTTGCAGTATAAAGTGCTTAGTAAATTAAAGAGGGATAATTAGAATAAAGTAGTAGTCTATATAAAGCTTTTATATTGCTTTTTTATGATTTTATATTTTAGTTAGTAAGAAGTTATTTTAATTAGGTTGTTTTAATAAAAAAGCTTTAGCTTTAGAGGAGATAGTAAACTAAGTAATATACTACTTTTCTTTATACTTTTTAGAAGTATTTATAAGTTTTTAAAATATCTCTTTAGACCTCTCCTTTCTAACTAGCTTAATTAAGGAGTAAATACTTTAGAAAAGATCTATTTATTTAGTAATAAAAGTAACTTATTAAACTATTTAGTAGTAGTAAAATACTAAAGTAACTTTTTAGTTTAAGTTTTAGAAGTTCTTATTTTAGACCTTTAGCTATTTAAAAACTCTTTTAGTAATAAGTTACTTCTAATTAGATAACTAGAAGTATATAATATATATAACTTAATTAGAGTAGTATAAAAAGTATTAAGTAGTTAAATAATAATAGTAATAATAATAATAGTACTTATTAGATCCTAAGGGATAATAATAACGCTAATTAAAGATAATAGATGCTAGAGGAGAGTAATAATAATAATACCTTCTTACTTTTCTTTAAGATTAAGCCTCTATATTATTCTAATATTTATTAAAATAGTGTAAAGGGCTGGCCTGTAGTTTATTTAACTTAGAGGTGCTTTAATTGTAATAATCTAAGCTGAAGGAGGGAAGTTTCTAGAATACTCTTTATGTAGAGGAAAAACAAATATAGGGCGCTTATTAAGTAAATATAGTTACTAAAGATAGAATTCCTATAGGTCTATAATAATACCTAGATATAATAAGTAGGTATAGCTTATAATATATACCCCCCCCTTTAGCCTTTATATAAGTATAAGTTAAGTATAAGCTGAAAGTAGTTAGTATAAACTAAAAATAAGCCTAAAGCTTTATTAATTCAAACTATTAACTACACTACACTTTATAAGTAAATAATATAATAATTTATTTTTTTATACTTAGTTTACTTTTAGTTTTTTTTTCTCTTATTAATCTATATAGTAGTAAATTACTTAACCTTTCTATACTATTATTTAACTAATTTATTATTATTATAACTATATTTTTATTATATTTTTAGTCTATTTACTTTATAAGTTAATTAAACCTAAATCTCTATTAATTACTAACTTATATAGATCTAGCTATTATTTACTTAACCTCTATAAATAGTATTACTTTTTATTTATTATTACTTATTTTTTTTCTACTATTTTACTATAATTAACTCTATATAGCTTACTCTCTCTAACTTTAATAAGGAGATAGAATCTTCTCCTCTTATTAACTTTAAAAGTTTACTCTCTAATTACTCTAAGTTTACTAGCCTTTTTAATACTAAAAAGTCTATTTTTAAGGATTTTAACTTTGAAGATAACCTCCTCTATAACTTCCTCTAGTTTCTCTCTACTTACTTTATTATATAAAAGCCTACTATTATATATTTTCTAGCTACTTACCTATTACTTTTTTAACGTTCTACTAAAGCTTTTATAAACATTAGCTTATATTTAGTAGTATCTCTTTAGATAAAACTTAAAAATCTATCTACTAAGTCTTCTATTTAAAGTATATATCTATTATAGCTAAAGCTAAAATACTTAGTAATATTATAGCTTATTATAATATCCTTAAATAAGATATATTAGTTAGCTACTTTTTAGTTATTATAGAACTAACTATTTTTTAAGTAATATTACTTATTATATCTACTATTCTAATAAGTTTATTAAATCTATTTATATTAATATATATATTACTCTCTTACTATTTTAATCCTATAAAGCTAATATTCTACTAGAGTAATAAAAGTGTTATTTACTACTATAAAGAGTTTACTTCTCTTAGCTATAACTATTTTACTTACTATAGTATTAATAAATAGACTTTAATAAGTTCTTATTATTTTGTTAGCATAGGTATAAGCGTATGTAGAGGCGTAGTATATACGCCTATATAGTATAAGGTTATAGATAGGCTTATGTTGTGATAAAAAGTGATAATCTTAAGTATTAAAGAGCATTTAATCGTATAGATAATAATAAGAGAAGTGATGTATTATAATAATTCCTGTTAATATAGTTAGCAGGTTACATCCTCTAGTAGGGAAAAGTGAGGGGAAAAATAACCTAAAACGTAACCTGCTAAACTGCTAACTACATAAGGTGCTTACGTAAGTATATATATTATATAATCAATATTATAGTTATAAGGTATAATAAATAAAGTATTTTTATATAAAGTTTTATACCTTAAACGTTATTTGTTTATTTATTATAGAATATTAAAATAAGTTAAGCGTTATTATTATTCTTATATTATTATTATTATTATAAAAGAATATTATATGTTAACATCTCCCCTTAAGGTATATATAGTTAATTTGTAGTATATAGCTTACTCACTTAATATATAGATACGTTATAAGTATAAAAAACTTAAAACCCTATAGGAAAAATAAGAAAAATATTCCTATAATATATATAATATATTTATAACTAGTTAAAAAACTCTTATAAAATAACCTTATAGGTAAAAAAGGTAAGAGAAAAACTAGTATATTATTTCTTTAATACAGTTATTATTATTATATATATTATTATTATTTTCTTTATAGTTATTATTATTTATTATATTAAGTATATTATTAAATATAACCTTACTTAAAGGCTTAATTAATATATCCATAATATTAAACTTAAAGTCTATATAAAATAACATTATATTTTTATTTAATAAAGATTCTCTAGTAAAATAATACTTTATATCAATATACTTAGATTTTTTATGAAATTTAGGATTTTCAGTTAGCTTTTTAGCTGCTAAATTATCTATAAAAATCTTAGGTTTATTTATAGCTTTAAAACCTAGATTAGTTAAATTAAAATTATAACTATTATATAGATATAAAGCTTCTTTTATTACCTCAGTTAAAGCTATATATTTAGCTTTATAAGTAGATAGTACTACTATTTTTTATTTTATAGTACTATAAAATATTATATTATATAATCCCTAGTAAAATATATAAGCTAATATAGATCTTCTATTATTTAGATCTCTAGCCTAATTAGAGTCTAAATAACCTATTAAATCCTATATTATATTATTATTATAATTATAATAAATTCCTCTTTTAGGAAAATTATTTATATATCCTTATAAGTAATCTAAAGCTAAAAAATGCTCTTTTAAAAGGTTTATTATATATCTTAATAATATTATAACTACTAGAGTAATATTATACTTAGTCTTTAGAGCTAGATAAATAAAAGCTCTAATCTACTATTAAAATTATAATATTTCTTCTTTTATAGTAGTATATTTATTTATATATAATTTTATATTATCTCTCATAAGAGTTAAAAATAGATTTATAGTAGTTTTATTATATTTATTTAATATTTTTTCTATATATTTAGTTTAATATATAAAGAAAGACTTATTAAGTCGATCTATCTTAAACTTATAGCCTAAAAAGGTATTAAGCTTCTCTAATAGTTATATTTTTATATATTACCTTAGTTTATTATATATATAGTTACTAATAGTAGTATTATTAACTACTAAAAGCATATCATCTACATAATAATAAATTATAGCTTTATAGTTATTTTTATTAAGTATAAATACTACTTCATTATAAAGTAAAATAATAAATTCTAATTTTATTAATATAGCTTTTAAATAGTTATACTATAGTCTAAAGCTTTACTTTAACCTATATAAAGCTTTAAGAAGCTTATAGCAATATTTGCTATTATTTGATTTATAGTTATAATTAGAATTAAATTCCAACTTATTTATAGTTTTATTATATAAAAAACCTATTAGTAATATTATATATATATCTATATCTATATTAGTATATATAAACATTATAGTAACATCATACTGCAGAAAAGTCTAACCTTCTTTTATAATAAATATAACTATAAACCTATAGCTTTCTAGTCTATAAGTAATAAAAAAGGTTTCTAAATAATCAATACTAATATATTAATTATAACTTTAAGTAACCCATTTTACTTTATATTTATAGATATTATTTATTTTATCTTTTAATTTTATAATATATACCTATCTACTACTTAATAGATAAATATTATCTAGTTTTTATATAATTTCCTAAGTTTTTATATCTTCTATTTAAATTACTTCTAGTTATATAGCTTAAATCTAATTATCTTTATAAAGAGAATTTAAAGCTTACTATATATTAGAAAGCTTATTTAATATAATAACTAATAGAATATAAAAAGCTTTATTAATCATACTAGTTCTAATAATACTATTATTATTAGTTAAAACGTTATTATTTATTTTATAAATACTAAGAGCAGAATAATCTGCTATAGTAAATAATAGTACACTTTTAGTATTATAACCTATATTATTAACCTATTTATAGTCTTTTTTAGCTTCTTCTAATAAAGAGGGGATCTCTATTAGTAACTTAGATTTTTATTTATTTATTTCTATATTATTAATACTAGTAGTTTTCATACTATTATTATGTAAACTAATTATACTAATATTAGTATTATTATTGCTAGTATTAATACTATTATTTATATTATTATTATTATTATTATTAATATTAATCTTATCACTTAGATTTATAAGAGCGTTATTTATTATAGAAATATCACTACTTATAGTAGGATTATTCCTATAAGAGATAGATTAACTAGAAATATCTCTTTATAGACTTTTTTAAGCAGTATTATATTTATCATTATTCAGCATAACACTACTATTTATATCCTTATAGTAGATATTTATACTTAAAAGAAGCTTTTTATAATAAGAAATAAAGGTATTTTCTAAGATTTTAACGTTTTAAAACTATAAGACTCTTTTTAGTTATATATCTTAGACCTTATACCTATTAAATCTATAATTTATTATATAACCTTAATATACTTATATGTTTAGTTTCTTTATAGAAGGATGTTTATTCTTATAGTAGTAAATACTACCCTATACTTTTATATTATTTATATTAGGTTTTATATTATTCTTTATTTTATAAAGCGTTTTATACTTAATAGAGCTATAAGAAGTCCTATTATATATATAAAGAGTAGTATAAAAGGCTTCACCCTATAAGTAGTGTAATAAACCTAAATTATATAGTATAATTCTTATTTTATTAACTATAGTATATATAGTACGCTCTATAAAACTATTAGGTTTATATATATAAAGAGGTCTTTTATTATATATTATACCGCTTTTAGTATATATAGCTTTAAAGCGATAATTATTAAATTATATACCTCTATCTATAGATACTTCTTTTATTCTTTTATTATTATTATTATTATTTACTTCAGTTTAAAATTCAAGAAAAGCTTCACTAATAGTATACTTCTCTTTATCTTTAAGTAATTTTCCCTATACAAAACGGGAATATTTATCTATAAAGATAATAAAATAGTGATATTTATTATATATAGTAGGCGTTATAAGCTTATATAAATCTAAAGCTATATAATCTAAATAATCTAGATTTTTATTATGAACTTAAGGTTTACTAACTTTTATTATAAATTTACCTTAAAAATAGGCTTTATAAAGCTGTAATTTATTATTATTATTATTAATTATATTTATATTTATAGTTATATTATTTTTTATTTTTAAAAAAGTTTATAAATATATATATCTAAGACGTTTATGCTATAGTTAGAAGCTATTATTATAATTATTGTTATTATTATTATTATTATTATTTATATTATTATTTATAGTATTATATATATAGTTATTATTATTATTAGTAGGAAATTAAAAGAAATATAAGTTATTTCTCTTTACTCCTATAATAATAATATAATCTTTATTAATATTATACAAAATAGGTTATTTCTATATAATAGAAATAATACTTAAGGAATCTAACTTAGATTGACTAAGTAGATTAATACCTAGTTTAGGTATATAATAAATATCTTTAAGTATTATAGTATTATTATTTAGATATATTATTAAATTACCCTTTATTTTAGAAGTAAGAGTCTTTACTTCTCCCTAATTTATAGTTTTATTAATTTTTTTATAATTTTTTAATAAGTTATAGTTATTAATAATATAAATAATAGCTATAATATTAATATAAATATTAACTATATTTTCATTCTTATTATTATAACTTCTTACTTTTCCTTTTTCTTTAATAATAGATTAGTTAATTAAATAACCTAAAGAAGGATTATTAGTATTATTTATATTATTATTAAAAGTAGTATAGCTTATATTCTTAAAGAGAATATCTTCTTCTTCTTTATTAGAAGATAAATCTATTAAATCTATAGGATTTTTAGAATTATTTATAGATATATAAGAAGTAATTTCTTCTAAAGTAGTTATATTAACTACTTCCTTTTCTTTATTCTTAGTACTAATAGTACTAGTAGAGGGTTTTTTCCACTAGCTAGGTGCTTTTTTAGAATATAGAAAAGTGTAGTTTTCTTTAGTATAGTTTGTTTTTTTATAATTTTTATAGTATAAACCTTTCTATTTTTTCTAAGGTTTTTTATTAATTTTATTTTTATTTTTCTTATTAGTATTTTCCTAGTTTTTATTTTGTTTTTTATTCTTTTTATTATTACTCTTAGTAGTATTATTAACTACTTTACTACTACTTTTTCTCTTATACTTATTTATAAGACTAGTATATAAAGGGTCTAAGTTATAAGTAGTAAGGTTAGTCCTAAGAGATTAAGTTATAGAGGTTATAAAAGCCTTATAAATCTTATTTAAACTATTAAGTATATAAGCTATAATTACTTAATTAAGTAATTTAAGCTTATTATAGAATAAATTATCTATAAGTTCTTTTATTTTATTTATATATTCTTTTATAAAATTAAAATTATCTAAAGAAGTATTAAAGAACTTTTTATAGGTTAAAAACTTATTTATAAAACCTATAGGCTTATATAAGGCTTTTAGATGTTCCTAAGTAGTATAAATATCTTTATTATCTTTTATAACCCTTAGAAGCTTATTATTATAGAATAACTATATATAACTTAAAGCTTTATAGTTTTTATCTTTATTATTAGAAGAAATAAGCTTAATAAGATCTATAGTAATATTTTTACTATATAGTAGGACTTTAATATATATAGCCTATACTTTATAGTTCTCTAAGCTAATAAGCTTAAGGAACTAAACTTTAAGATTAGTTATTATTACTTTAATAAAATATAATATATAATTATAAACTTTATAAAGGATTAATAATAGTAAAAGTATTAACTAAAGAGCTATTATATATATAGTATAGTAGTTCTTATAGTAAGGTTATAATAGTTATAAACCTAGAAGTTAAAAGTTTAACTTAAAAAAAAGAGTAGTTTTTATTCCTTCTTTTTAATTAATATTTTCTTTAGTTAGACCTATATCTAACTAAGGAGATATATATCTTATATAGTAAATTAGTCGAGAAGAAGTTTATTAAATAGTAAGTATAAGTCTAAACTAGATTAGTAATAGCTTAGAGGATAGTTTAAAGAGATAATCTAGAGGATATAGATTAAATAAAATAGTAGTAAAAGTTTATTTATTTAGAGAAAGATTAATAGAAATATAGTTAATTTAAATAAAGTTTAATATATAGATTTAAAGAAAATAAATCTTATAAAACTAAATAACTAGTCTAACTAATATTTCTAGTTCTATAAAAGTAGTATAGATAGAAAAGCATTTAAAAGATTAATTCTTAGTATATATAACCTTTAAGTAAAGATAAAGCGTTATAAGTAAGTAGGGGAGAAGTAAAGAAGTAGTAGGAATAGAGGTTATTTCTAAGCTAAGTTTATAACTTATTAATATAGATATAAGTATATATAGAGGCGTAGTATATATACCTATATAGTATAAAGTTATAAATAGGCTTATATTATAATAAAAAGTGATAATCTTAAGTATTAAAGAGCATTTAATTATATAGATAATAATAAGAGAAGTAATATATTATAATAATTCCTATTAATATAGTTAGTAGGTTATATCTTCTAGTAGAGAAAAGTGAGGGGAAAGATAACCTAAAACGTAACCTACTAAACTACTAATTATATAAAGTACTTATATAAGTATACATATTATATAATTAATATTATAGTTATAAAGTATAATAAATAGAGTATTTTTATATAAGGTTTTATACCTTAAACGTTATTTGTTTATTTATTATAGAATATTAAAGTAAGTTAAGCGTTATTATTATTCTTATATTATTATTATTATTATAAAAGAATGTTATATATTAACAATTTTACTATTCTAATATAAATATTAACCTTTCTACTAGCTTCTCTTATAGATTAAAGCTTATATAGAGCTTCTTTATACTATCTCTATTTAAAGCTATAAAATCTATACTAAAGCTAAAGAGAAATATATTACTAAAGTTATTATTAAAGCTACTACTAATACTAATATTTCTTTTATATTTTCTACTAGTTCTCTAACTACTTTTATCTTTAGTACTCTTATTACTATTACTACTCTAATATCTCTTTTAGTTAAATTTAATAAAACTTAGTTATACTACTTTACTTAAGTTTACTTAGATATAGCTAAAGTTTTCTATAAAGTTTATTATACTTCTATTCTACTTCTATTTATAAATTCTAACTACTTCTTAGCTTATTAATATTATTATTACTATTTATACTAAATAGAAGAAGTAAAGAAATTACTTTTAAAGTTTTTATTCTATCTATTATT
Source organism: Colletotrichum viniferum (assembly GCA_020226115.1). Lineage (NCBI taxonomy): Eukaryota > Fungi > Ascomycota > Sordariomycetes > Glomerellales > Glomerellaceae > Colletotrichum > Colletotrichum viniferum. The sequence continues at coordinate 153,189 of JAGFBE010000028.1, read as the reverse complement.
TACTTATTTTAAGCCTATTTTATCTTTATTATATTTTTCTATAGCTTTACGCTATAATAGAGTTTTTTATCTCTCTTTAACTTCTTAATTATAATTTATTCTACTATTATCTTTATATTTTACTTCTATTTATTTACTATTATATATTTATAATAATATATACTAGGAGTTACTATTATTCTTATCTATAAAGCTATACTTCTCTTTAAACTTATTAATTACTTAGTTATGCTATAAAAATTATAGAGGTTCTTAAATAAATTAGCTATACTCTATCTATTTAACTAATACTTTATAATACTTTCTCCTACTTATATACTTCTACTATACTACTAAAATAAACTTAACTTCTTATTTATTCTCTCTACTTTTAAAAATAAATAGTAGTTAGAAGTTATTAACTTCTTAGCTTAAGAGTAAGTTATTTATAATATAGTATAATAAGCTAATATAGAAATAGTTATAAACTTTATTTAGAATATTTAACTTAACTATAATTAGTAAGATTACTTTAGTTATTTTATACTTTAAATATAATTAGTTTAACTTCTTATAAAGCTATTCTATATAGAAATTTACTAATAATAACTAAACTTTATTACCTATTTTATAGCATTTAGCTAGCGTTCTCTTAGCGTTTATTAATTATTCTATTATCTATTAAACTACTATAATAGTAGCTTATATTAACTTTATAGTTAATTTAAGTTTATTAATAAACTTATTAGTAACTAATTTATATAAGTTTACTAGCTTTAGTATAAGCTAAATTATAAGTATTAAGTTAATATAATATTTATAAATAAAAAAGAAAAAGCTTATTCTAATTATAACTATATTATAGCTATTAATTACTAGTTAAATAAAAAGTAAATAAACTTTTTAGTTATTTTAAATAAAGTTAACTATTATTTATAGAACTATTTAGATTTCCTAGTTAAAGCGTTTAATTACTCTATTTATTTATAAATCGAAAGTAGTATTTAAATACTATTTAATCTCTATAAGTATATAAAACTATTACTAGAACTAGTTTATCTAGTTACTACTTCTATTATTAATAATAAATTTTAGTATTCTATAGAACTAGTAATAATAATTAATAAAGTATTCTATATATACTTTTATATCTATAGATATTATTCTTTTTAAAGTTATTATTTTTAAAAGTTTATTTACTATTACTTAGAAGTATTAAGATTTTATATTTACTACTTATAGGAGATCTATTATAAAGTCTATAATAAGATTATAATATAGTTATTCTACTATTAATAGTAGCTAAAAGAACTTACGTTTTACTTACTACTATATTATTCTCTTACTATAGCTATTATAGTTTTTTATAAATTAGTAAATAGCTAATAATTACTTTAACTAGAAGTACTATTAAACTAGAATAGCTAGTATATTATTCTAACTAAAGTAGTTTATTATTACTAAGTTATAGTATTTTTAAATTAACTATATTTAGAAAGCGTTTTAAAAGTAGTTTTTATTTATTAATCTTAGTATTTAAATCTAATCTCTAAATATTAATTAGTTAAAGGTATTTATACTATATTTAGCAATTTATAGTTTTAAGTTTAATTAAAAAGAGAAGCTTTAATCTCTCTATTTTACTACTAAGTAGATATTTTAATATTAAGTATTATCTACTTATACTTTATCTTAAACGTACTATAGAGCTAGGTTTTTAAATACTATTATAGTAGAGGTTTCTACTATAGTTAATTTATATATTTTTCTAAAAGTAAAATTAAAGATTATCTATATTATTTTTCCTTTTTCTTATTTATCTTTCTAATCTTTTAGGGCGTTTTATTTATAGTATAAGAGTATATTAAATATAGCTATAAAGTAGCTTAATTAGTATTTTAGATAGAAGTTATATTTTAATAACTATTCTATTTAATAACTTTAACGCTCTATTAAATACTACTTTTATATAAAGTATTTAAAATTTTTATAGTTAGTTAAAACCTTAAACCTAAAGTAGTTTCTTAATTTAGTGTCCTATATATTTAAATAAGTAATTACTACTAATAGTTCTTTATTATAGATTAAATAGTTATATTAAGTAGAGGTAAGCTTCTATAAGTAAAAAGTAATAGTATAGTATTATCTTTATATATCTTTTTAAGTTAATACACCTTTTAAAGTAAACTTTAAGTAGTTTATTTTAATAGTTATTAAAGCTTATAAGTTAAAGTAATATAGTACTAGTGTAGTTTAGAAGTAGTACTTAAGCGTTTAAAACGCTTCTTTTTATTCTTTACTTTAAATAAATAGTATTTCTTTTTTATAAAGAAGGTAAGAGGCTTTATAACTTCTAAGTATTTTAATATAAATATTTAGTAATAATTAGTAAACTTTAGAAAGCTTTATAACTCTTTTACTAAAATAAATATTTCTTACTTAATAATTACCTATACTTTCTCTACGTTATAAGTAATACTTTTACTTACTTTTAGGATAAATCCTATATATTTCACTATTTTTACTAAGAACTTATACTTTATAAAATTAAGGTTAAGGTTAACTTCTCTAAAAACTTAGAAGACTTTATAAACTGTCGACTTAAGAGCTACTACTATAGACTAATATATTATTAATATATACTATTATAAAGTTATTAAAGAACTTTTAGAGTATATTATTAATATACTACTAGAATATTACTAAAGTTTTACTTAGTCTAAATAAGTAAACTAGTTACTTAAAGAGCTTATATTATATATAAAAAATAGTTTTCTCTTAATATCCTTCTACTATATAAATTTTATAGAAAGTAGTAATAATATCTAACTTTATATACTATTTTATTAAACTAACTTTCTAAAGAGTTTTTTAGATTAGAAATAAAAAGTAGTAGTTCTACTTAGTAATAGCGTTTAATATTTAGTAGTTATAGTAAAACTACAATCTTTTATTTAGTTTCTTAATAAAGAGTATTAGTATACTAGTAAGAGACTTATTAGCTTAAATAAAGCTTTTATTAAGTAAGTTAGTAAGTATCTTTTTAAGTACTAGAAGCTTTTCTTTTAATATACTATAGAGGAAGCTTTAAAGTAAAAGTACTTCTTAGCTAGAAGTATTATACTTAAAGTAGATTTTATAGTCTATACTAAAGTAACTTAGGAATAAAAAATATAACTTAATAAGCTTAAAAAGCTCTATAAACTTATTATAAATATACTATACTAGTTTCTCTAAATAGTTTTTTAGTTTCTTTATCTTAAGCGCTTTTTTAATATCTCTTAAGTTTACTATTTATATTTCTATAACTACTTTAAATACCTAACTTCTAATAACTTTCTAGTAAATTACTATAAAAAGAGTAGCGTTTAGTTAGTAAGTTTCTTAAATTTCCCTCACTTTTTAAAACTTATTTTATCTTTATAAAGTAATAATAACCTCTATTTTTCTATAGAATACCTATTTCTCTACTACGTTATATATAATATTATTCTATTCTATTTATAGCTTTTTTAGAAATAAGTTAATATGATAATATCTAACTTCTTTAGTATATAAATAAAAAACTACTATATATAGCTTCTAATTTTAAAGTATAGTATAACTATACTTTTTATTTTAGCTTAAGTTAAGTTTTTAGTAAAACTATATAGTTACTATACTTAGTAGTTAATATATAGTAAATAGAAGTAGTAAGTATACTAGTAGTTTATTATTATATAGATATTATAATTATAATCTATTAAAATGTTAATAGAAGTATCTTTATTAACTTTAACTATTAATATTATAAAAAGCCTACTTATACTATATTCTAACTAAAATTGCTTCTACTTAGCTTACTCTTCTTCTATTATCCTTAATACTTAATTTTATACTAAGGTTATTTATTTCCTAAATTAGAAATATTTTCTTCTTTTTTATTCTCTTCTAAGTTTTAATATAGCGTTTCATTAATAGCTTTTACTACTTTAAGATTATCCTTTAATCTCTTTAACTTTTAATAATCTCTTTATAAATAACTAATCTAATTATACTTAAAATAATAGTATATTTTCTTACTAAAGCCTTTATCTATTCTATTATATAAAGTATATACTAATTTTATTATCCTAATATCTCTATTTATATCTACTTTAGTAAGTAATAATCTTATTCTAAAAGTTATAAACTAATATATAATATTATAAATATAATATAATCCTTTTAGTTTCTATATAATATCTTATATAAAGCTTATATACTTAGTATACTTATAGGGGGTTAGGTAGTTAACTAAGTAGTTAAGGAACTTATAGAATAATATTTTTTATAAGTAGTTAATCTAAACTCTATCTAGTTATACTATACTACTTACTTCTATAATAATATATTTAAAGTAGGATAAAAATAAAGCGAAAGATTTATTATACTTTATCTTAAGCTTTAATAGCCTTTTAAAAGCTTTACTCTTAACGTTTAAGTTACTATAAGTGTAGTTTAAGTATACTAAGAAGGCGTTTAGCTTAAATAAGCTATTATTACTATTAGATTTATAGAAAGCTATAACTACTAGCTATATTTTTAGTTCTAAATAGGAGTTAATTAAGTATTAAGCCTTTTAGTTACTTAAGTAGAAAGCTTAATCTATTTTGATCTTATTATATATCTATTACGCCTAAGTAGTATACTTATTATAACTACTTCTAAACTTAGAAGGGTTAAAGAGAGGCTTTAAACGTTAAATACTACTTATTTCCTAAGTAATATTTAGTTTTAGGAGTAGTAGTACTAGTAGCGCTAATAGTAAAAGCACTATAAAGTATAATACTAATAGTACTAAAGTATTACTACTTATTACTATTTATATTAGCTTTATAACTAGTTTATTAGAAGTTTATAGTAAAGTTAATATATTATTAAGTTAGTTATTTAGCTTAGTAATTATAATATAAATTAATTTAAACGTTTATACGCTTCTTAATACTACTTTTAGTCTTATTACTTTAGGCCTAGTTAGCTCTATTTCCTACTTACTATCTATCGCGCTATATAACTAGTGAAGTAAGTATTTAATATAAGCTTTAATATATAAAAGGCTAGCCTATAATTTATTTACCTTAGGGGTGCTTTAATTATAGTAATCTAAGCTAAAGAAGGGAAGTTTTTAGGATACTCTTTATATGGAGGGAAAATAGGTATAGGGCGTCTATTAAGCAAATGTAGTTGCTGAGGGCAGAATTCCTATAGGTCTGCAGTAACGCCTAGATATAATAAATAGGTGTAGCTTATAACAAATAGTTAGTTTAATTAATATAAATATTATTTTTTATTTTTAGAATTATTACTAATAAATTATAAATCTTTCTATTATATTAGTGATATTTTTAATAAGTTTCTATGTATTATATTTATACTTATATTTTTTCTATTTAATAAAATATTAATAATTATTTAGTTCTTTAAAGTAATTAATAATCTATTTAATTTTATATTCTAGTTTATTATTTTCTATTATAATAATATTATTTATCTATAATCTATATAAAACTAATTTAAGAAATAAAATATAAAATACTAAGTAATATTTTATAGTCTCTAGAAATTTAAGTTTATAGTTAATTAGTAAATCAATTTATATAATTTTAAAAGATTTAAGCTTTTTAAAGTTAAATTTATTATTTACTTATTTTATTTTAATATTTTGCTATATAAGATAGATATTATCTCCCTCTTATAAAGTTAGTCCTTTAATTCTTTATTAATTACTAAACTATATTATTTATTATTATATAAATTTAAGTTCTTTATATATATTATCTTAAATATATTTAATTTATTATACTAAAGTAATAACTTTAACTATAGTTAAACTAAGTTATATATTTCTATAAGTAGTTAATTTAAATCTATAGTTAAAGTAAAAAAGGAATTCTTTAATACTTTCACTAATTATACTATTATAAGTAAACTAAGTAATTAATAGTAATATAATCTAATTATCTTAGTTATAGTTAATATAAATATAGACGTATATTTTAAAGATTTAGTTAACTCTTTCTATTTATTTATTAGTTTATAAGTAAAATATAGTAGATATTACTTATTTAATACTAAGCTATAACATAATTAATATCTAGAATTTAGATATAAAAATCTTATTTCTATTTAATATAATTTCTTTAGGTGTTCTATAGTTAGTAATAATATATTTAAAAAATATATAAGTAAATTCTTTAGTATTATTTAATTCTTTATATAAAATAAAATAAATATACTTTATAAGTTAGTTTATAATAATAAGAATACTATTAAAATATATTTTTATAAGACGTTTTTAAGATTATAGTAGTTTAATAATAAAGTTAAAAAATAAAGAATACTAAATAGTTTATAATATAAATAAACGTTATAATATATTATAAAGTTAGTATTAAATAGGGTTACTTTTTAAGTATATCCTATAATCTTTAATCAGCTTTATTATATATTCTCTAATAACTTTTTCTCTATATTATTATTATAGTTATTTCTAAGTATTTATAATTCTTTAGTAATTATATATAGAATATATATAGAATTCTATAATAGTTTTATTATTTAGTTTACTAAATAAGCTATTATTAGATTATTTAGTTATTATTAAAAGTTAAGTTATTAGTAATAGGTTTCTATTATTATAATATTTAAGAACTATTTCAGTTATTTCTAGTATTAAGATATTATAATTTAGTTATTAACTAAAAGCGTTAGCTCTACTATGTTCTAATCTTTTTTACTAGATACTTTAGAAGATAAATCTTAAGAGAAATTCTAATTATTATATTTATTATTTATTTAATATTTTTAAAGTTATAAAATATAAGAAGTTCTTATAGTTAGAATAGATAAATACTTTATAAATTATTCTTAAAAGTTCTAATCTCTATTTTCTAAAAGCCTTAATAATTACTATAAATTCTTTATTATAAATTAAGTAATTAAGTTCTAATTTATAGAGTTTATAAAAGAAAAAAGTATAGAGATATTAGTATTTCTTTAAGTTGTATTAAAATAGTTATATTTTAAAAGTAACGTTTAACATATTTATTTTAAGTTTAAATTACTTTTATAGGTTTAATATTATTAAAACTAATATATTAAATATATAGTTCTTAACTCTTTAGAAAACTATATATTAAGCTTTTTTTTATTTGAATTATTAGTTTTTATAGCTAAAGTCTATAAGAAGTATATTAATTTTATTATAGTATTTAATACATTTCTAGTAGAAATTAATATATCTAAGAAAACTTTATATTTCTTTAAAGCTTATTAGTATTAGCTATTCTTTAATAGTTTAAACCTTTTTTTTAATATATTAATATATTTAGAAGTAATAGTAAATTTAAAGTATTTTACTTCTTAAGTATAAAATATACTTTTCTTTTAGTTTAATTAGAAGTTTAATATCCTAAAAGGTTTATAGTATTAAGTATATATATTTCTATATTATTTTATTATAGAGGAAAAGATAAAGATATTATTAGAATAGATAACTATAAAGGTATTTATAGACTTTTTAAAAACTTAGTTAATTATATTCTAAAAAGTAATTAAAACTAAAGAGTATAATAAAATATTTAAAATATCCTCTATATATTCTAAAAGTAGTTTTTTATTTTTCTCTTTTCTTTATTTTAATAATATTATAAGCTTTTTAAAAGTTTAATAAAATAAAATAGTTAGGTTTATAAAAAAACTATTATAATATATTAATTAGTAATAGTAAATATTAATTTCTAATTATTATTTTATTAAGTATTTAGTAGTTAATATATAATTATAGTTTACTATTATTTTTAAATATAAATAGAATTAGACTTTTTATTAGTAAAATTAATTCTCTAATATAGCTTTTCTTAAAGTTTCTATTTAGATATTTATTTAAAGTTTCTATTTCTATTTAGTTAAATCTATAGATCTTATTAAGTTTAAGCTTTTTCTCCTCTTTAATAGGGATTTTATAATTAGAATTTATATATTTTAGTAATTTAGGTTTTAGTTTAGCTATAAAGAGCTTTTTATAAACTCTATATTTTTCTAAGATAAATAGAAGAAAGTTATTCTTCTAATTAAGATTTACTATTATTAATAATTATAATATAAAGCTTTTTATTTTAAAATAATAAGAATATCTTTTTAATACTTCTCAATATATTAATCTTATTAAAGTTTAATTTTGAAAGTATTATTTAAGGATTAAATTATTATAGTTTTAATAAAGTTAGCTTTTATTTTAATCTATCTATAAGTTATTTATTTATAGTTAGAGTAACTTTAGTACTATATTATATATCTCTATATTAATAATATTAAATTAGATTCTTTCTTTTTAATTTAAGTAGTTTATTTTAAGAAGTATAGTTTTATTATAGATAATATTCCTTTTATATTTAAATTCTTCTCTTTCTATTATTTATAATTAGTATAGTTATTCTTTTCTTCTCTATTATATTTCTAGCTTATTAATAAATAAAATAATAATATAATTAGCTTTAGCTTTACTATTAATTAGTATAAGTATTATTTACTAATTAATAATAATTTCAAATTCAATATTACTTTTATATTTTAAAATATTTAGTAAATAGATCTTATACTTATTATATATTATAATCCTTTTCTAGTAAGTAAGTTTAGTTTTTAAATTACTATAGGTATTTAAAGTAGTAGATCTATTTCTCTTCTTATTATATTTTAGTTAAGCTATCTTTATAGATTTTAATTTATAGAGGCCTAAACTTATTATTAGTAATTCTCTAAGTATATATCTTATCTTAATAATATATCTAGTGCTTATGTTACTAGTATTCTTCCTATTTTATATTATAGTTATATTAATATTCCATAAAAAACTATAAACTTAGTTAAAAAACTATAACATTATTTTTAAATAATATTATTATCTATCTAATTATAATAGATATTAAGTAGATCTCTTAAATAGGTTTATTATTATATTTCTTATAGTAGAACTAATAATTATACTTTTTTCTTATATATTCTTCATATTTATTATAAGAATATTAAAGCTAGAAGAGGGTTTAATAGAGTTAATAGTTACTTTTTAGTATAGAATAGTCCTCTATATATAGGTATTAAGTATTATTTTAATCTTACTAAGTTATTAAGATACTATAGAAATATTATTATTATTTATTTTATAATATATTAACTTCTTCAAACTCTAAAAATTATTTAGTTTTATTTTAATTATTACATTCCTCTTTAGAGCTAAAGTTATTTATACTAAAAATAAACTTATAAGTAATCTCTATCTAAGTATATTAATAAATAATATTATAAGGTTTATTTAAGTTATAAAGTAAGTTTTATCTTTTTCTAAAAGTCTAATTATTAGTTATACTAAAGAGTTATTGTTCTATTAAAAAGTTATATTAGTGTTTTAGTTCTTTATTAGTTATATTAATAGCTTTTAATTATTAGAGTTATAACTTTTTATTAAGTTATTCTCTTAGGTTTTTATAACTTTACTGTTACTAATATATAGTATTAATATAGTTCTAATCTTAAGTTCTAAAGTAGTTATATTATAACTAGATCTCTTAAAGTTATTATCTTTAAAATAATATCCTAATATATCTTTATTTTTAAAATAGATTTAATAGTTATTATTATAGTATTAAGTCTATAATAGAGATATATAAAAGGTTTTAAAGATTATATTAACTTATTAGAGCTATTTAGCTATTAGCTCTTAAGAGGGCTTTTTAAGCTATTTATAATCTTTAGGAATATATTTTTATTAGTTATAGTTATAATATTTAAGATTCTAAAACTTCTTATTAGCTAGTTTCATTATTATATTAAAGTTTATAAACTTATTATGCTATCTATATATAATACTTTAGTAAATATTATTATTTTAGTTACTATAAAGTTAATTATTGTTATACTAATTATTAAATTTTAGTTAAAGTTACTATTAATACTTATATCTTATATAAAGTCTTTATTATTTTTTACTTTTTTCTTAGTAGTATTTAAATAGTTAGTTATTAATTTTAATAGTAAGATTAGTATATCATAAGAAGTTATTAAAGTAATTAACTTTAATAATCTTATTTTTAATATTATCTTTAACTTTTTAGTAAAATATAAAGATCTTAGTTTTTTTAGTAAGATTAAACTAAATATTAAATTATTAGAATATAATAATAAAATCCTTAGTAGATTTAGTTTATTTAAACTATAATAGTTTATATTTAACTTATTATTTCTTATTAAGATTCTAGAAATAAGAGTAGAAAATATTTTTAAAATACTAGAAACTACTATAGATATTATAAGTTTTTAAAGAGTATTTATTTAATATTTTACGTTTAAGAAATTCTTTTTAAATAGATTTAAACTATTTAAATATTTATTTTTAGAAATAACTAACTACATAAACTACTTCTTCTATTTAATTAGTAAAGTAATTATAGTAGAAGTTTTAGTAGTTTTTAATTTAAATTAGAAATTCTTTAAAATATCTTAGAATATTATTATAAATTATTAAAAAACTAAATTTAAGTTTCTACTATCCGTTTATAAATATTAAGATAATATTTATAATAGTTTAAAAAATATTAATTTCTTTTTAGAATCTTTAAACTTTCTTAAAGTTAGTATCTCTTTTAATATCTTTTTCTAGTTTTTTATAAACCTATTTAATATTTTAAAGTTATTTATTAAAGCTATTTATAACTTATTTACTTTTATTAATAAAAGTTTATATCTCTCTATATTTATTTATCTATTTTTATATAATATATTATAGCTTTTTATATTTTCTTTTAATAAAAGATCTCTCTCTATTAGAGTTATATTTAAAGCTTAATATATTATAATTTCTAATATTAATAAGTTTCTATACTAAGCTTTAAAGCTAGTTATATAAAAAAGATAAAGATCCTAAAGTAGAAGATTTAGCTAAAGTATAAGAAAATATATTATTTTTTTACTATTAGTAAATATTAATAGTTAAGTTACTAAATAAGAGTAATTAAAATATTATAGTTAGCTATTTAATAGTAAAGTTTACTAATAGAAACTAGACGTTAATATATTATAATAGTATATTAAAGTTTTAGTTTAAGTTAGAGGTTATAGGTTTTATTATAGATTACTCTTTAGAAGCTAAAATAATTAATTTTAAGCTTAATAAGTTCTTTATAGTAAGAATAAGCTAAAAGTATTTTAGAGATATTTATAAGTTAATTATTAAAAAGCTATAGAAGTCTAACTATAAGTAGAGCTTAAAGTTATATTATATATAAGTCCTAAATAGTTTTTTTATCTTATTATTAATTTCGTTTTAAGTATTAATAAGTATTTAGTAATTACTAATAAATACTTAGTAACTCTTACTAAGCGTTTAGTGATCTATACTATTTATTTAGTCTTATCTTATTATTATATAACCTATATTATAATTCTTTTATTCCTAAGTAGACCTTTATGATTCCTCTAATTCTATAGTATAAATATCTTATTCTAACTGCTTAACGCCTAAGTAGGTTAGTTATCTATTATCTTTACTTATAGGTTATAGCACTTAGCTAAATAGAAATACCTTTTTATTACATTATACTTTACATTTAAAACTTTCTAAAATAAATCTTACATATACTTCTTATTCAATTAATATAACTTTTACTATTAGTAATATTAAACATTTAAAAGAAATTAATTTATTATATATTTAATAATAGTTTAACTATATTTTTATAACTAAACATAATAATATAATATCTTTATACTATTATAACCTATAAGTAAGGATAATAAATAACTAACCTACTTAGGCGTTAAGTAGCTAGAATAAGATATTTATACTATAGAATTATAGAAATAATAAAGGTCTACTTAAGAATAGAAGAACTATAGTATAAATTATATAATAATAAGAAATAAGTATAAATAAGGGATCTATAATAAGTACTTAGTAAATACTAAAATAAGTACTTATCTTACTCTAGAATAAGCGCTTATATAGTAAGAAGAATAGTACTTATAAGTAGTAGAATTAATTAGATAAAGAAACCTATATATAGTATAACTTTAAATCTAGCTTATAGTTAAACTTCTATAACTCTTTAGTAATTAACTTATAAATATTTCTAAAATACTTTTATTTACTTTTACTATAAATATTTATTAAATCTAAAACTAATTACTTTAGCTTTTAAAGACTAATCTATAATAAAGCTTATAACCTATAACTTAGACTATAACTCCTATATACTATTATAATATATTAATCCTTAACTTCTATTAATAAACCTTACTATTAAGTAGCTAACTATAACATTTTAATTACTCCTATTTAGTAAGTTAACTATTAATACTTACTAATAGTAAGAAATAATATATCTTCTTATACTTTAGCTAAATCTCTTACTATAAGATCTTTATTTTCTTTATATAACTAGCTTTAAAACCTAGTATAAGAACTTACTAGTATTAAAAACTATAATATATTAAACTTTAAGTATAATTCTAATAGAGAGAGATCTTTTACTAAGAAAGAATATAAAAAGCTATAACGTATTATCTAGAAATAAAAGAATAAATCTAAAGAGATATAGACTTTTATTAATAAATATAAGTAAGCTATAAATAGCCTTAATAAATAACTTTAGAATACTAAATAAGCTTATAAGAAACTAGAAAAGGATATTAAGAGAGATACTAATTTTAAAAAAGTTTAAAAACTCTAAAAAGAAATTAATACTTTTTAGACTACTACTAATAATATCTTAATATTTATTAGGGAATAGTAAAGATTTAAACTTAGCTTCTTAATAACCTATAATAGTACTTTAGAACACTTTAAAGGATTTCTAATTTAAGTTAAAAACTATTAAAACTTCTATTAAAGTAATTTTACTAGTTAAATAGAGAAAGTAGTTTATATAATTACTTATATTTAAAAATAAGTATTTAGATAATTTAAACCTATTTAAGAAGAATTCTTTAAATATAAAATACTAAATAAATACTCTATAGAAACTTATAATATTTATAGTAGTTTTTAAGGTTTTAAAGATACTTTCTACTCTCTTTTTTAAAACTCTAATAAGAAATAATAAACTAAATATAAACTATTATAGCTTAAATAGACTAAATTTACTAAAGATCTTACTACTATATTCTAATAATTTAGTATCTAACTTAATTTTACTAAAGAAACTAAGATCTTTATATTCTACTAAAAACTTAAAGATAATATAAAAAATGAGATTATTAAGGTTAATTACTTTAAGAACTTCTTATAATATACTAATCTTACTATTAAAATTAATAACTAATTATTTAAATATTATAGAGAAAAAGGTAAAAAATAATAAAAACCTAATATAAAGTATAAATACTAATAGTAGCTTTAACTAAGATTTAATAATTAGTATAATAATAATTAACTTTATAATAATTAAAATAATAACACTTACTAAAACACTATATATAGATAGTATAGTAAGTTTATAAACTTTAATATAATAACTAAACTAGCTAATAAGAAGCTTTAAAACCTTAAATACTATAACTATAATTAATAAGAATATATCGTTAAAAACTATAAATAGCCTAAGAAGTTTCTCTAGAAACTAGTAACTAAATAGGTTTAATAAATTAATATAATCTTAAAAACCTCTTATATATTTCTATTATAGACTAAATACTATAATAATAACTATTAAATTCACTTTAAAAATAAAGAAATATTAAAAATATTATTTTAAAAATAGTAACTCTAAGAGGTCTAACTATAATATAACTACTCTAAAAGTTAAGATTAAAATTATATTAATACTATATATTAGTAATAATAAAGTTATAAAAAAACTAGAAGAATAACTTAATAAAAAGTTATAAATCTAATAGTTAAAGCCTATTAATATAACTAATAAGAAACTAAAATACTAATATAACCTTCTAATAGAGTAATAACTCCTTAGTATAACTAATAATTAAACTTTTAGAAAAAAAGAAAACTTACTTTATAACTTAGATAAGCTTTATAATATTACTTATTAATATACTTAGATAGAGATTATCTATAAGCTTACTTTTAGTATAGATAACTCTAACTTTAAAGAAGAATCTAATACTCAAAATAAAATTGAGTAACTTTTAAAATTTGAAGAAGTTAATATACTATAAAAATAATAATAATAGTATTTCTATAGTATTTTAATAACGTAATAAGAATAAAACTATACTTTATAACTATATATAGAGGACTACTTTATACTAAAAAATAACTATTAACTTTACTAAACTGTTTTCTAACCTTAATACTTTTATAATAAATATAAAGAATATATAGAAGAAAGATATAACTATTACTTCTATTTTAAAAGATATAATAATAAATCTATTTAGGAAATCTACTTAATATCTACTATAATTATATAGATAATAATATTATATAAAAATAGTATTATATTCTTTTAACTAAAGCTATAGTTTCCTATAAAATACTAATATAACTATAATATAAAATAAAATAAATACTAGTAAGATAAATGCTAAATATAGTATTAAGAAAAGGTATACGCTTAGGGAGTTACTAATAATAAACTTAGGCCTCTATAGGTTAGAATCTATAGAAATAGCTTAACTAAAATATAATAAAAAAAGAACTAAATCTACTACTTTAAATAACTATAGTAATTAAAAAACTAAACTTACTTATTAAAGAAAGATTATAATAAGTAATAAATATAAAGTCTATTTACTAGATATTTTAAAGATATAAAAATAATATTAAATTTAAAGTTATTATTAACTAGTAAATAATACTTATACTAATTAATAATAGAGCTAAAGCTAATTATATTACTTTTTGAACTATTAATAAGCTAGAAATATAATAAAGAGAAAAGAAATAACTATATTAATTATAAATAGTAAAAAGAGAAGAATATAAATATAAAAGAGGTACTATCTATAATAAAACTATACTTCTTAAGATAAGTTACTTAAATTAGAAAGAAAGAATCTAATTTAATATTACTAATATAAAAATATATAATATAGTACTAAGATTACTTTAGTTATAAATAAATAACCTATAAATAGATTAAAGTAAAAACTAACTTTATTAGAACTATAATAATTTAGTCTCTAAATAGTACTATAGAAATTAAAGTTTAAATAGATTAATATATTAAGAAGTAATAAGAAAATACTTCTACTACTTTAAAGTAAAAATAGCTATATTATAACTATTAATAATAATAGATTTTAACTAAAAACGTAATCTATTTCTATTTATTCTAAAAGAATATAAAGTTTATAAAAAGCTTTTTATAATTAAACTAGAAACTAAATTGCTAGAATATATAAATTTAATTATAAAATCTCTATTAAAGAGGAGAAGAAGCTTAAATTTAATAAAATCTATAGATTTAACTAAATAGAAATAAAAGCTTTTAATAAATATTTTAATAAAAAGTTTAAAAAAAGCTATATTAGAGAATTAATTTTACTAGTAAAAGGCTTAATTCTATTTATACTTAAGAAAAATAGTAAACTATAACTATATATTAACTACTAAATACTTAATAAAATAATAATTAAAAATTTATACTATTACTACTAATTAATAAATTATAATAACTTCTCTATAAAGCTAACTACTTTACTATATTAAACTTTAAAAAAGTTTATAATCTTATTACTATAAAAAGAAAGAGAAAAGTAGAAAACTACTTTTAGAATATATAGAAGATATTTTAAGTATTTTATTATACTTTTTAGTTTTATTAATATTTTAGCTATTTTCTAAAATATAATTAACTAAATTCTTAAGAAGTTTATAGATATTGTTATAGTTATTAACTTTAATAATATTATTATCTTTTCTTTTATGATAAGATAATATAAGGAATATATATACCTTATACTATAAGTTTTTTAAAATGTTAAACTTTTAGTTAAACTAAAGAAATATATATTCTATATTTAAGAAGTAGAATACTTTAAATTTACTATTATTTATAAATATATTAGTATATTAAAAAAGTCTGAGTTATTAAAGAATAGCTAATACTAATAAACTTTAAAGAAGTATAAAGTTTTCTAAACCTAGTTAAGTTCTACTAGAAATTTATTAAATATTATAGTAAAATTAATATACTTTTTATAGATTTGAGTTATAAAAACTAACTATTTAAATAGAAAAAAGCTTAAAATATAGTTTTCCAAAAAATTAAAAACTATATATTTAATAAACTAATTTTAATAATCCTAAACTTATAAGAATAATTTAAACTTAAAATAAATATTTTAAATTTTATCTTTAAAGTATAACTATTTTCATAAGACTTAAAAGGATATTTATACCTCTACGTTTTCTTTTCTTATAAACTCTATAGACTAAAGGTTAACTATCTAACTTATAATAAAGAATTTATAGTAATTATTAAGGTTTTTAAAAAATAAAAACTAAAACTCTTAGGAATAATTTATAAAGTATTTATCTATTCTAACTATAAAAACTTTTTATACTTTATAACTTTAAAAATATTAAATAAATAATAAATATAATAATTAGACTTCTTCTTAAAGTTTAATTTCTAAATTATTTATTAAAAAGGATTAGATAATAGTAGAGCTAATATCTTTAGCTAATAACTAAACTATAATATCTTAATACTAAAAGAAACTTAAGTAATTCTTAAATATTATAATAATAAAGACCTAATATTAATAACTAAACTTTTAATAATAACTAGATAATCTAATATTAGCTTATTTAATAAACTAAATTATAAAGCTATTATAGAATTCTATATTTAACTTTATATATAGTTACTAAAAAATTATAAAGACCTAAAAATAACTATAATAATAATATAGAGAAAACGTTACTAGAGAATATATAGTAAAAGTAATTAAAAATTATAAAGTATACTTAAAAAGTAAACCTATTTAATACTAACTTTATAGTATACTATAACTTTTATTTATACTATAAACTACTTAATACTCTTTATTTTTTAACATTATTATTAAGTTACTAAAGTCTTAAGAACTTCTTATAGAAATATATTTTAATAGTATTCTTATTATTATAAACTAAGTTATAAAATATACTTACTTTATTATATATAAAGAATTAAATAATACTAAAGAATTTACTTATATATTCCTTAAATATATTATTACTAACTATAGAATATCTAAAGAAATTATATTAAATAGAAATAAAATCTATACTTTTAAGTTCTAAAAATTAATTATATTATAACTTAGTATTAAATAACTGATGTCTACTATATTTCACTTATAGATTAATAAATAAATAGAAAAAGTTAACTAAATCTTTAAAATATATCTCTATATTTGTATTAATTATAATTAAAATAATTAAGTTATATTACTACTAATTACTTAGTTTACTTATAATAGTATAATTAGAGAAAATACTAAAAGATTCTTCTTTTAATTTATTTATAGATTTAAACTGACTATTTATAGAGATATATAACTAAGTTTAGCTATAGTTAAAGCTATTACTTTAGTATAATAAATTAAGGATATTTAAAATAATATATATAAAGAACTTATATTTATATAATAATAAATAGTATAGTTTAGTAATTAATAAAAGATTAAAAGCCTAACTTTAAAAGAGAGAGATAATACTTATTTTATATAGTAAAATATTAAAATAAAATAACTAAGTAATAAACTTAACTTTACAAAACTTAAACTTTTTAAAATTATATAAGTAATTTCACTAATTAACTATAAACCTAAACTTCGAAAAACTATAAAATATTACTTAGGATTCTATATTTCACTTCTTAAACTAGTACTATATCGATTATAAATGGGTAATATTATTATTATAGGAAATAATAAACTAAAATATAAAGTTAAATAGATTATTAACTACTTTAAAGACCTAAAAGGTTATTAATACTTTATTAAATAGAAAGGATATAGATATAAAAATGATATACAGAAACTTACTAAGAATATTACTAATATAATAGAAGAATTTATAATCTACTAGTAATAATACTAAGAATAAGAAATAATATCTATACTAGTTAAGCTAGTTATTTTAATAAATACCTCTAGCTACTTATAAATTAAACACCTCTATAGATATATTAAACTACTAATAAAAGCAGAGAGACCTTTATAAGAGAGACTACTTATTTAATTAGAAATATTAAAATATAACTAAAATTCCTCTAATAAGAAATTTAAAGTAATAGGATTCTAATTAAATAAAATATCTATATTTAAAGTACTTTAAATATCTATTAACTAAACTTCTAATATAAAATCTAATATATCTACTAGAGATTTAGTAATAACTATTTTACTTTTTTTAAATACTATTTATTTCTACTCTTATAATAGCTCTAATTTAGCTAGTGATTTATCTAACTCTAACTAAGCTTTTTAATAGGTTTTAGCTTTTTATTAGAAAGTAGTAGCTTTTTTATAAAACTTCGCTTCTTCTACTATTTTAACCTTATCTAAATAATTAAACTCTACTATTAAACGGTTTACTACTTGTTATAATTAATAAAAGAGCTATATAATATAACCTAAAAAAACCTATAAATATAAACTATATCCTCTAAAGTATTATAAAGAATACTTAGATAATAGTAAGTTCTATAGATATTAAAATCTAAAAGAAGTAAATAATATATATTATATAAATAATAATTTAAATAAAGTATTTTACTTTTAATACTTTTATTAGTAAACTAAATAATTTAAAGTAAATCATAATAAGTTAAAATACCTAAAGATTTTGATTTTTAAATATAACCTAATATAATATTAGTATTATAGATAAATTAAAAAGTATAATTAATAGATCTCTAATTTAAAACTAGTAACTTATTTATATTAAGTTTTAAAAATAAAACTTTTTAGAGACAAAACCTAATATTATAACTTATAAATAAGAATAATAGATAACTAACCTACTTAGGCGTTAAATAGCTAAAATAAGATATTTATATTATAGGATTATAGAAATAATAAAAGTCTACTTAGAAATAGAAAAACTATAGTATAAGTTATATAATAATAAAGAATAAGTATAGATAAGAGATCTATAATAAGCGCTTAGTAAATACTACAATAAGTATTTATCCTATTCTAGAATAAGTACTTATATAGTAAGAAAAATAGTACTTATAAATAGTAAGATTAATTAAATAAAGAAACTTATATATAGTATAACTTTAAGCTTAGTTTATAGTTAAACTTCTATAGCTCTTTAGTAATTAACTTATAAATATCTCTAAGATACTTTTAGCTTATTTTTACTATAAATACTGATTAACTTTAAGACTAATTACTTTAGCTTTTAAAGACTAATTTATAATAAAGTTTGTAACTTATAACTTAGACTATAACTTCTATATACTATTATAACGCATTAATCCCTAGCTTCTATTAGCAGACCCTACTATTAGATAGCTGACTATAATATATACTTCTTTATAATATATATTAAGTTCTTAGAAAACCTTTAGAACTAAATACTCTATTAAATTAAATAGAGATTTAAATAGATTATGAAAAACTTACAAAATAAGAATAATACGAGGGAAATTAATAAAATATTTAATAAGAAATATAATAAATAGTTTTAAAAACTAATTACTATTATTACTTTTATTTAAGTTATAATATAGTAATTAAGAAGATTAGCTTAGGTTAGAGTAGAAGAAAAAAAGGTCCTTATATTCCCTTTAGTTATATAAAAATTCATAAGAGAATTCTTCACAAACTGATTTTCAGGCCATACTCAATTACAATACTCTAAGATTACAGTTCAGTTTAGTTCAGAAGGTAACTCACTCACCAGTCTTCTGTATAGATAGTCGAACCAGACCTTGATGAGGTAAGGCGACATCTCATCATGCTAGATTCCACTACGAGCTCGGCGTTTAAATCTGCACGGCGTCTGACATGCATCCACAAGCAACGTTGTATGCTGAGTACAAGAAGGCCCGGATATTGAAGTGTCAATCAAAAGGCGTCGTTGCGGGACTGATGTTCTATTTCCGCGGAGGATCGACGACTCAAGCGAATCAAAATGCCCAGATAGCGGATATGTGGAGCAAACTTGGCGACAAGAGTCACCAAATCCGACTACTAAGTAATGCTTACTAGAGGCAGCTTCTTTACACCAATTCTCTAATTCGTAATAATCCTACCTCGGAAGCATCGTCTGCAACCTACAAACTTCTTAGTATTGTCGTCAAGATTACATATTTTGCGAGTTTCATTCGCTGAAATTCCATATTCACAATGTCCGGGTCGTCCATTTCATCACCGGCTGACAGCGTTCTGGATGTCATAGGCAGAACACCATGCGTCCGTCTCCGCAAAGTTGTTCCTGAAGGCTGCGCCGAAGTCTACGTCAAGCTGGAATACCTGAACCCAACCGGCTCTTACAAAGATCGTATGGCGAGAGCCATCGTCGAGGAGGCCGAGCGGAGAGGCGATCTTAAGCCTGGCATGACAGTTGTCGAGGCCACCGGAGGCAATACCGGGTCATCACTGGCCTTCGTTTGCACCCTCAAAGGATACGGCTTTCGTGCAGTCTGTTCAAACGCTTTCGCTGCCGAAAAGCTGAGGACGATGGCTGCTTTTGGCGCTGACGTCGACATTGTCCACAGCCCGACAGGCAAGATCACCCCGGACCTCTTCCCAAAGATGGTGGAGCGTGCAAAGACACTCGCTGAAGAAGACAAGAGTTATTACGCCGTAAATCAGTTCAGGAATGCCGATGGCATTGTGGGATACAAGAGTTTGGGGCAAGAGCTTTTGGCCCAGTTCCCGCAAGGCATTGACGCTTTCTGCGGTGCCACTGGCGGGGCTGGCATGATCATGGGAACCGCCACGGTACTCAAGGCGTCAGATTCTAAGACGCACATTGTTGTTCTTGAGCCAGAGTTGTCTCCGGTGATTACCAAGGGGCATGGAGGCACTTATGGTGTAGAAGGCATCAGCCCAGGATTCTTTCCTCCATTGCTGGATAAGTCACTTTATGATGAGGCCCGCGGTATCCCTGAAGAAGATGCACGAAAGATGTGCCGTAGACTTGCCAAAGAGGAGGGCCTACTCACTGGAATCTCAACTGGACTGAATGTTATTGATGCTTTTCAGTTGGCGAAGGAGCTTGGCCCTGGGAAGACCGTCGTCACAGTTGCTTGCGATAGGTGACTTCCTAACGATCCGATCTTCCAGGTTTGCTGAATCTGAACTGAGCACTATAAGGTAGAAAATCTGCCAGCCAATCCCGCTTGAGCAAGCTAGAAAGAACCGAGAGAAGGACGCCTCGGTTCACAGAGCAACAAGCGTTGATTTGCTGGAATCGGTGGAGACAGGGATACAAATGAAAGTACGCGGGCAGCCGAACAGAGTGCGCATTTGGCAGGCTGTTGCGTAAACCAATTGACACAAAACGGCAAGGAGTAGACACTAGTTTGTCTGAGACCGGGAATAAATCCTGGACGTGATCATATTCAGGGCGGAAATATTGCGCTCTCCTGCCTGCCGACGAATCTAGCCGAAGTGCAGGCGGGTATTAGTCCAAGCGGAAGAGTGTGAGTCAACAGCTGAGTTCAAAGAAGCTGAACGGCTATTTAAATATTCAACAAATCGTCAACTTCGTAACCTTGACTTCTGTATATCACCAACAACCATCCCGCCACCCTCTACCAATATCTCTGAGTATGGCCTCGTTTGACGCAATCTTTTCATTCAAGTGCGATACCAATAAATACTGCCGTTATCAAGATGGGTGCTACACCAACCGGAGACAACAATGAGAGAGTCGAAGAACAGGCTGAGACTCAAGAGGAGATCAAACACCCCAAAGCGTAAGCACTTTTCAATTTACTCCTCGATGACTGCTGTTCCCTTTCCCGCGACTACCCTGCGGTACCCGAACCTTCAGGACTAACACGTAATACAGTCGCTACGCTTTGATTCTCATCGCTGCTTTCATGATCAACTTCATAGTTGGTGGATTGCTCTTTGGGTATGGCGTGTATCAAGCTCTTTATGAGACTATGATACAAGAAGAGGGGTCGTCCTTCGTCGGTGCCACATACGCCGAGATAGACCTCATTGGCAGCGTATCGGTGTCTGTCATGATGATGGGAGCACCCTTTGTCGTAGCATGGGTGAAGCACTCCGGTCCCAAGCTTGCCATCTGTACTGGCGGTATTCTCTTTGGGTTGGCCCATGTGCTGGCAAGTTTCGGAACCGCTCTTTGGCATTTCGAACTGTCCCAGGGCCTGCTCTTGGGTATTGGTTGTTCCCTCTCATTCTTGCCCTCAATGACTGTTGCGCCAACATGGTTTGACAAACACAGAGGTCTTGCTGTTGGCTTTGTGTCTGCTGGCACTGGTATTGGCGGTCTTGTGTGGGCACCTGCGATAACAGCAGCCGTCAAGACGATTGGGTTCCGTAACACTCTGCGCATGACTGGTGCCCTGTCGGCATTCCTGATTGTTATGTCTGGGCTTTCTCTCAGCTGGGAGCCATCCATGGCTGCCCGCCTGCGCGAGGAGAAGGCGAAGGACGCCCATCGGAAAGGGTTTTGGCGGATTCCATTGCCGACATGGGAGACTGCCAAGCAGCGAAAGTTTGTGGCTCAGGTTCTTGGAACCTTCTTCCAGAGCGCAGCCTACTACACACCGGTCTTCTTCACAGTTTCTTATGCCAAGACCCTAGGCTTCAGTGACTCTGATGGTGCAAATCTGACTGCCGTTGCCAACGCATGTAATGCCATAGGCAAGATTGGCGTTGGTTTCGTCGCGGACAGGATCGGACGGCTCAACTCCTTTTTCCTTACGACACTCCTCAGCGCTGTCATGACCTTGGGACTATGGGTCTCGAGCGCTCTATCTGGTGAATATGATGAGCACACCGCAAGAGGACTCTTCATCGCGTTCACAATATTGTATGGCTTGTTTGCGAGCGCATATGTCAGCCTCTTCACGCCATCGCTGGTAGAGCTGTTTGGTATGAGAGAACTGCCACGGGTCGCCGGGGTCATGTTCATGGCTCAAGGCATTGGATCTATGATCGGAACACCTGTGGCCGGCGTATTGATTCGGGGCAATGAGGCTGCAAAGACTTCCGAAGACTATCTCGGAATGGCGGTTCTCGTCGGAGGGTTAATGTTTGCTGCTGCTGCTTCTGTGGCTTGCGTGAGACTGGAGGTGACATGGGACCGGGCAGGTGGCCAAAAACGATGGAAATGGAAGTTGTAAGCTTATTCTACCTACCAAGCCCATTGCAAGACAAGACTTGGTAGTCGTCATTTCAGGGGGAGTCTGGTATCGCCCATGCACCCTGACGGACGCCAGCCTAGCCAAATTGTATTAATTAAGAACCAACATCTCTACACCCTCTGTTGCAAAGGGATATTTCACAATGCGAGAGAATTCATGAAAAGAACGGTTGGTACCAGCACTCATGAAATCTATCTCGACAACTTCAAAATGCTTCTCTTGATACAGTTTTGGTTGGCGCGCGGTTTCTCCAGCACTTCATGTTCTCATCAACGAGCGAGGACTCTTTTCTTTTTCATTACCCCTTCGCGTACCCCTGACAACGCCCCTTGATGGACCTTACCGCCACGCCCAAGACTATGAACGGCTACCAAACGCGTCTGTCGCGTCTGCAACATTGCCCATCAGCACTACGCCGCGCTGAGAGGATGAGTCTATCACTATCGATAATTTGATTTGGCCGGAAGCAAGATCGCATTTTATGCTGTCTTCTCCAGAAGCTTTGGATCCGTGGATCATAGCAATGGCAAACAATATTCTCGAATGAGCTAAACAGTACCGAGACAAAACTCGTTTTCGACACCATCGACAAACTTTTGCCTCTAGGTCTCAGCAAAATCGCCGATCTACCCCAGATAATTGTTGTCGGAGATCGATCTTCGGGCAAGTCCAGTGTATTTGAAGCCATCGCAAATGTCCGCCTCCCGGTGACAGTGGCTAAAGGCCGTTTCGCGACTGAGGTGATCCTTCGCCGAGGGGTGCGCCAAATAGGTAGTGACTGCAAAGATTCAGTTCGCAGACAACACCAAATCGCCCCACTCACTGAAGCTCACACTTTCAACCGGAAGGAGATCGACGAGTTCACAGGAGAGATTGGGAAACAGATCGGACTCCCAGAATTGGGCCGCAATCTCTCTCTGGATGTCTCACGCCTGGAGATTGAAAGGCCCAAACTTATACCCATTAACGTAGGTCGATCTCCCAGGCCTCTCCCCCACGGCAGCATCAACACACCCAACCGAGGATGAGGCGAGTATGATGAACCTAGTGGCAGGCTACATGGAGAAGCCAAGCAGCATCATCCTGGCCGTTATCTCTGCCGAAAACGAACTGGAAAGTCAGTCCATTATGCAAGAGGCAGCTAAGTATGATCCTTCCGGGCAGCGTACCCTTGGAGTCATCACGAAGCCGGACTTGATTCATCCAGGATCCCCAGAGGAGAACGAGTGTCTGAAGATTGCTCGAAGCCGCGAGGCCGCTCGAAACTTGGGCCTTGGCTGGCACGTTCTATGCAACCGCAAGGACGACGAAGACCTCGATCCGCGGGAGTTTGTCGAGTAGGGATTCTTCGAATCAGGTCTCTGGTCATCAATTCCCGCCTCTGATCGAGGCGTACGAGATCTCCAGGCAAAGCTGAGGCGTATGCTCCACGACCACATCAATAATGGTGTTCCCATGCTGTTTGGAGACTTTCAAGAAAGCCTATCCGACCGTGAAGTTGACTTAAGTCAGCTGGGAGAACCGAGGACCACACCGCAAGATATGCGAGCTTACCTTACATGTATCAACATAGCTAAAAGGTTCCAAAAGCTTGCCCGCGACGGCATCTGGGGCCACTACGATGATCCGCTCTTCGGTGGCTTTAATGGAACATACAGAAAGCTCCGTTCTCAGCTGCGAGATCTCAACCGAGCCCTTCGGCATATTCTACTCACACTTGGATCTGCTCAACTTGTCATGGGACGCCCGAATGCCGGCCCACTGCAATACGCGACACCTGCATACCTTGAGGAACTTCTCCAAACTTACACCGATGAAGTCACTTGCCCTCAAATCGTCGCGTGGGCCGACCTGTGGTCTGAACTGGAAACACAATCAGCTGCTAGTCATGGAACACATCTTCCCCCTTTTGCCAATATGGACATCGTTATGCCGCTGTTTCATAAACAATCTGCGCCTTGGAAGCGCATTGTGGAAATTCACATTGAGAAGCTCATATATACTCTGAAGGCATTTGTGGACGAAGCTTTGGAGGAGATTGTCGGATCGCACGGCTCCAGTAACACAACGAATACGATCCTTTCCACTTGTGTCGACCTCTTCTTCGACAAGAAAGAAGACCTGCTGTCAGACAAACTTGGAGAAGTTATGCGGCAATACAAGGAGGGTTATGCTTTGCCGCTTGACACTGATTTCCAGGAGACTTTGGGAAGGACGATTGCTGAATGCACCACCCCGCAAGCCGGGAACTTGGCGATCTCGGGCCAACAAACCAATGTTACAACGATTTCTTCAGCGGCTCACTGGTATGGGGTAGGTGCATTTTTGACGGCATGCAAACCTTTTACGATGCAAGCCTGGCACACTTGGTATCCAAATACCGTGGCCAACTTTCTCTCGATCTGGTCTGCCTTACGACCATTCACTGACAACGTCATTAACCTCGCAATCGAGAGCTGCTTGATTCAAGACCTCCCCTCAATTTTCACATCGAGGCTTGTCAATGATATCACTGATGGAAAAGTCTCGCACATAGCTATGGAATCTGAGTATATCCGCATCTATCGCTCTGAGCTCGAGGAAGATATCAAGCAGCTGAAGCGGGGGCTCGAGGTATGTCGCCGCTTCCGACTCAGATAAACTGTTGCAAAGTTAAGGTCTACAAAGAAGAGCATTCATGAAACTCGAAAGGCAACCAGGCCGACTTCGGCACTAGACGATTTTGGAGCCACGCCACCCTTCACTCAGCCACAAACATTTCAACTACCCTTGAGACGAATCCCGGAGATGCCAAAGCCCAAGGCAGACGTTTCGGGAGTATCATCAGGCACGGGGCTGTTTGGAACATCAACAGCTGTACCCGGCCTCTCGACTTCAGCAACCGCGCCGCTGGCCCCTTCAGCTGCCCAAGAGACGAACACGTTCGCTTTTTGAGACCCGGTAAAAGGTAGAGTCTACTCCTTGGGTACTCCTCCGGAATCTAAGCAAGAAATCGTGCCACGCAAAATGAAAAAGACAAGGGGCGCTCCATCAGCCTCTTCAAATTCACCTTCAGTCCTAAATGGGAAGGTTTGGGGAGGTTCGTTCAAAGAGTCCTTCAAGCCACGCTCCAGCTCCCAAGACGCGCTTCGGCATTCAAACCACAACGGACAATACAAGTGCATCCCCGCAGCCTGTGGTAGAGTAATTATTCAGACTAATTCCTAGCTATCAAAGACGGATCGAATACATGTCATGAGGACTGGCTTAGACACTGCATCATGTTGATCCCTACGTCGAAGGCCGAATTACGGGTATACCGCCATTCTCAATACAATGAAGGTTTCTTTTATCATCACATATATGTCTGCAAAGATATTTGGGGTTTTCACGGAAGGAGATCAGGTTGGCGGACTATTTTGCCAACTTCAAGAATGAATAAAAGCGGGTGTCGGAGGGACGAACGCATGGTGAGAGCGATTTGTGGAGCGCTCATTGATCCACATCAGTTGCATTCTAGATTCCAAGAATAAATAGATGTTTCATTAAGTATATTATGGGACCCCGAAGCTTTCGGTCTCTTTCAAGAATAGAACATGCAAGTGTTGAGCCAACTCTGGCCAAGAGTCTTCAACGCCAGTTTGAATCCTCAATTGTTTGACATGCCCCGCGTGTTGCTGAAGCTATCCTGCAACGGGACAGGGATAGAGCTCCTCAGTCTCCATCCGATTGAGTGGGCATGACGTACGCATCGCTGCTCGCTGTTAAGCTGTCTGTTCACTGCTCACCTAAACATTAGGGAGCAATCCTCATTTTGACTCAACCAAGATGGACTCGGTGATCCGAATGAAGACCTCGCTTCCGCTAAGACGGGAGCAGCAGTCGGGAATTTCTTCGCGGGATCTGCGGTCACTTTTGTTGGGGTTTGGGGGGCGGGCAGAAAGTCAACAGTAATAGCTCAGCGAGTCACAGCTCCACCCGGTGGCATCAACGTGCCGACCGCGAGAGAGCTTGTGCGAGCGGAATTACCCTATTGTATCGTTTCTTTTCTGGATGACCTGCAGCTGCGATGCCCCTTGCCCCTCAGCTCCATCCCTCAACCTCTCCACCCGTTTCCACCAATCCCCGGAGCCACATCCGCTTGGCCGAAGCTACCATGCCGGTGTACCTTCTAGCGGTGCTTCCTGAATTGACTCAGACATGCGACCGTAGCTAACCGCCGGCTTAGCTTTCCAGCGCCAGCCAGCCAGTACCGGCCTGGCTTGCTGGGCCTGATCGGTTACTCGGTCACTTTCTTGGTGTTGGCAAGGGGGGATGAGATGCTGATCGACCGATTCCCGAGACGTGTGAACCCTGAAGCTACAAAACCCCTCACCCCTCATTCTCAATGCCGAGTCGAAGCTCTTTGACAGCTGGTTCTTGATTTTGACCTTTCTTCAAGCTTTTGCGGTACAGAATTGACGGGAGAGAACCGGACCGTGACAGCCGGGCTAAGGAGTACATCTTCCCATTTGAAAGCCAATTGCCGAACAACACCGAGGCTTCTGTGTTACTATCCCTGACGCGTCAGTCACGACAGTACATCAAGGTGCCGATTCAAGAAACACGACAATCATCAGAACGAGAACCAACACAATGGCCGTGGCCAGGAACGTCGTCACACGAGGCCTGCGACGGGCTGCCCTCGAAAGAAATGTTTTCTCCCCACAGATGAGCAGGCGGTCGATGCCGCTCGTGTCCCGGGCAAGCATGTCATCCGTTGCCGAAGCCATCGCCGTTGCCCCCGCTCCGCCACCACCGGTCGAGGACCCAAGCTTCCGCGCCGCCCAACGGGCCACGGAGGCCAAAGAGATCATGCGCCGCGCAGTCAATGCAACGGGAGTTAGACATGACTGGACCAGGGAAGAGATCTCCGCCATCTACTATCAGCCATTGATGGATCTGGCCTTCCAAGCTGTATGTCACTTCGTCCCGAATTCGAACCCCTGCTAACAATTCTTCTGCCCAGGGATCCGTCCATCGTCGATTCCACAACCCCGCTGAGGTCCAGCTCTGTACCCTCATGAACATCAAGACCGGAGGCTGCACCGAGGACTGTTCCTACTGCGCCCAGTCCACCCGTTACTCTGATGGCACCGGCCTGAAGGCGAAAAAGGTTGAGAGCGTCGAGTCAGTGCTGGCAGCGGCACGCACCGCCAGGGACAATGGCAGCACGCGCTTCTGCATGGGCGCTGCTTGGCGTGACATGCGCGGCCGCAAGAACAGTCTCAAGAACATCAAGGCCATGGTCAGCGGTGTTCGGGAGATGGGAATGGAAGTCTGCGTCACGCTCGGCATGATTGACTCCGAGCAGGCCAAGGAGCTCAAGGAGGCTGGATTGACAGCGTACAACCACAACGTCGACACCAGTCGCGAATTCTATCCCTCCATCATCTCCACAAGAAGTTACGATGAGCGTCTCAAGACACTGAGCCACGTTCGCGATGCTGGTATCAATGTCTGCTCTGGCGGTATTCTTGGATTGGGGGAGTCGTCGGATGACCGCATCGGACTATTGCACACCGTCTCGACTCTTCCGTCGCACCCCGAGAGCTTTCCCGTTAACGCGCTTGTGCCGATCAAGGGTACTCCGTTGGGCGACAGGACACCGATCCAGTTCACGAGCATGCTGAGGACCATCGCGACTGCGCGTATCATTATGCCATCCACCATAATTCGCATTGCTGCTGGAAGGAAAACGATGTCGGAGGAGAAGCAGGCGCTGTGCTTCATGGCCGGTGCCAACGCCATCTTCACGGGCGAGAAGATGTTGACGACAGACTGCAACAGTTGGGACGAGGACGGCGCTATGTTTGGCCGCTGGGGCCTGGAGCCTATGAAGAGCTTTGAGAAGTCTGAGAAGCCCGTAACCGAGGTTAAGTTGGTTAACCTATGATGAATGACTGGTAGAGCAGAAGTGTAAATGAGACAGACTGAGCGATTGGGTACTGATAGAAACCGACCCACCTGTGGACTCAGCTGTGACTCTCGCACTGCATCTCACAAAGGCTGAATATTTGATCCTTTTCACATGCAAGCCTTTATCTGTCGTGTTGAGAGCCACGTGATCACGTCACTTCTAGCAACGTTGTCGAAGGATCGCGTGCTGTCTAGGTTTCGTCTGATATGGATGTTGCCACGCACGAGCCGACATGTTGACACCGAGCTTTGCATACACCCAAACGTTTTGCGACACGCAGTTTCTTCCAGGAGCTAGCCAGAACACTCTGAAATGATGGTTAAAGCGGAATCCGGGCTCGTCAAGGATCCCGAAGGTAAAAGTTTCGCGTAGCAACAGCCGCTTTCTGAAGCCATGGCTACTCCGATGATTTGCATCGGGGTTGGCAGAAGCCCAATGCAAACAAACCGCTGTTTGCCCCAGCTTCAATGAGAAGTATAGAGAAATACTCAGACTCTCTCCATTGAGCTCTTGAGCGCATGCGTTTGATTGCGCTCTAGTTGTTAAAATCCAGGCCATGTGCTGCCATCAATCCGGGGAGAGCAGCACTCCGAACCATTTGTCCTAGCTTACAGAAGAAGTCTTCCAAGAAGCCGTTATGAAGTATGGGACGAGGCCCGTGAGTCTCTTACTTCAGAAAATGGAAGTGAAGGAACGGTTCAGCGACAGTCTGATGAGAGCTAACGCCGTTGATGAGACGATTCGGAGCTCACGAGGCAATCCTTCCGCCTCGACACATGAAGGGGCCAGAATAAAGCATAGATGAGCTCCTGCTAGCTTGCTCTCGAGCTTTAGCTCGCCTACGGTCATCTACGAACCAACGTGAGAGCGGTTTGCAAGCGAAATAAACCACAGTTGACGACATCACACGACATCATGGGCTCTCTTGCAGACTATTCGGTACCACAAGAGGCTAAGGCAGCCTTCATCAGTGGGATTTTGGAGAACCCTCTCATGAAGGACATCCCGAGTGATCTAAAGTCTCTTGGGCATCATGTCAAGTTCGAGGGAACCAGCAGGCCTAGCATTCCCGTTAACTGGAAATTCGCGGAAAGCATTGCCGCATTGAAGGCATACGAGGCGACACTGGTTAATCGATTGATTATGAAGAAGTACAACAGTCAACCAGCAGAAGTCACTATTAACACGTAAGTAAGGCCAAATAGTGTGAATTCCTACTGAAAAGTTTACTGACTTGGAATGGGTAGCGATCACGCAGCATTATTCTTCCTTTCGCCCCTGATTGCCTCTTTGATCGGAGACGACGGCAAAAAGACCCCGATGGCAGTCGCAGGTTTCTTGCCCGAGGTGATGAAAATGTTTCCCAACACAGATCTCCATAGATGCTCTGCGAGCCTTCATAGACAACTTGCGACCAATATCTACAAGACCAAGGACGGGAAATGCTACCAGATGCACTGTAAGTCAGCAATCTCAATGAGATGAAGACGGCTCTAACGTGGAGGCAGCTGGCATTAATCCCGACCCAATCCTCAAGACCCTCGGCATGCCGGCCGACGGCGAGCCGATCGACACGTACGACGCTGTGGTCGAGCGCTTTGCGAAGGTCGTTGCGCAATACCATAGCAAGGAACTCGACGAGCTCCTGAACGAGAAGAATAAGCATGAGGGGTCCATTGCATGGTCATCTCAGGAGTACTTTGCCAGCGAGCAAGGCAAAGCGGTCGCACATGTTGGACTCTATGAGATCGCCAACGCTGATGATAGGTCCCATACGGGAACTTGGTGGCCTGAGAATGATGACCTTCCCTCATCACCGCAAAGGCCCCTCGCAGGCCTCAAGGTCGTCGACTTGTCCCGCATCATCGCAGGTCCCGCAGTCTCCCGCGGCCTAGCTGAGCTCGGGGCTAGTGTGATGCGCGTTACGTCCCCCTATGTAACCGACATGTCCGTCCTTCACCAGGATCTCAACTGGGGCAAGTGGAACTGCCACTTGGATCTTAATAATGAGGCGGACAAGGAGAAGCTGAGAGCCCTCATTCGGGACGCCGACGTCGTCGTTGACGGCTACCGACCCGGCGTGATGCAAAAGCACGGCTTCGGCCGAGAGGATATCTTCGACATGGCCAAGGGCCGCACTCGGGGAATCATCCATCTCCGCGAGAACTGCTACGGGTGGCACGGGCCTTGGAAGGGTCGTGGTGGGTGGCAGCAAGTTAGCGACGCGGTGAGTCGATAGGAACGTATTTCGGTGAGAGCACTGCGCTGACGTCTGATTCTTAGTGCTGCGGCGTCTCATCCGCTTATGGTCGGGCTATGGGCCATGATGAGGCTGTGGTGCCAGCTTTCGCAGTGGCTGACTACGGGTAAGTGGAATTACATTGTCTAAAGGAATTCCTTGAGCTGACACTTGAATAGTGCCAGCATTTGTGGCAGTGTGGGTGTTTTGGACGCCTTGATGAGACGGGCGGAGAGGGGCGGTAGCTATGGAGTTGATGTGAGTCTTCCCGGAATCTCTTTCCTACATTTGCTGACCAACAAAGATTGCGTTGAATTATTACACCCAGTGGCTCATCCGCTCTTGCGGTGAGTATCCGGAGTCGGTATGGAAGGAGCTCTGGAAGCGCCATGGTTCACCTGTATACAGGCATTATCATGCTATGCCGTATACGGTGCCGGCCGTGGGGAAGCTTCTTTACCAGCATGATATGGATACCCTCTTCCAAGAACACTTCTTGGAGCCGCGGAGGTCAAATGCCGTTGACGGTAATTTCATGGTGGTCAAGCCTGTTGCTCAATACGCCGATAAAGCTGTCGATTTGAAGTTCAATGTTGGCACGAGAGGCAATGGTGTTGACCAGCCGATCTGGCCTGCGGATCTTTCTGTCGAAATCGTTAAGAATTAGCAAGGGACTTGTCTTCTACGAATCCACAGGGGTGATGCACGTTGTTTGCACGTTGGAGTAACCGACTCAAGAATAAAAAAAGTTACATTTTAGGAAAGCTGTTATCTTCTAGGTCTTGATATCAAGAGGTTACAAAAGAAGACGTTTGTTCCACTATTTCCAATCCACTATTTTCGGAAATGTCAGACGTAATTGTTGAGCGGAATGCCTCTGACTTGAAGTCCAAGCGCACTATTCCCCTTCGTATCACAATTGTATTTGCCATGAGATTATCTTATTAGGAAGCTATCTCTTTGCGTCGAAGTTCCTCAACGGCTATAGCCAATTCAGCAGGTGTGATCCCAGCGGGATCACGAAACTGCTTATACGACTCCCCGTCCTTTGGTCCCAATACCCCGGCGTCCTTCACGAACCCCCTATGAGAATCGAAGAAGAACAGTGTTGCATGTAGTTGGTCTGGCGCTACCTCTGTGGTATGAAACGCAGCTGCAGGAATAGAGTACGTATCGTTCCGCACATGCTTCTCGGTGGAGGTCTCGACAGCCTTGAATAGCTTCCCTGTGTTTTGGACGATGGAATAAGCTTGATGGGTCTTGTACGTCGCATTCTGCCCCTTTCCATCATTCCACGCAAGTGCGTACCCCGCGTTTGTCGCCTCGTCCACTTCCTCAACGGCATCGACTTGATAGGCGTGATCTCGCCCTTCACCCGCGAGACTCCAGCTCTGCGCAAAGGGCTGGTGTGAGTGTAGTGTGAAATCTGGGTTCGCACGCTTGCCATCAGGCATCCAGACGTGCAGACGGAAGAGCTCGTCGATGCTCCCGTCTTTGAGCAGGCTGCAGAGGGGAACGGCCAGCAGGCCTTGAGCGCTGCGGTTTGCGGTGAAGAGGTTTCGGGAGAGATTCTTGCTTGTGAGAGCTGCGCGAATAGTGGTCCATATCCGGTCTAGATCTTGCGGTGTTGCTGGTTGATTCTGGCGGCATTTTCCTCGCACAGAGGCGATTGCGACAGATAGAGAGGCAATGTGGAGGGAAGTCTCATCGAGGTCTGACATGGTTTCTTCGATTAAAGAGTTCCATTCTTCGATGGAAAGACCCTCTGAATTCGCCTTATTCACTATGTTGTTCTGTCCTGATGACGCGAGCGCGACGTTGAAGTCAACTCTACTCAATTCCTCCTCCGTAGACTTTGTAGCATTTGCGATACCCTGTAGGGACCTCAAAACTGAGGATACTGTAATCGACATTCTGGGCTGTTTGTTGGCTATCGTGGGCTTGAAGTGTGCTACCCGTATAATGAGATATGTATGCACTGGTGAGTGATCATCTGGACACTGTCCATGCGACTACAAGAAGCTGAAGTTCTTAAATAAAAGATCTTGTAGATTGATAAGGCTTTGAGTAAGGCGTTCCAATGGGCTGCATTCTGACCACGTTAGGCAAACAAGGGTGACCAACCAAAGTTGCACATCTGTACTACACAGCCTCATTTGGGGTATACAGGCTGCAGGCAACAGCCCACTCCGCCCACAGCCATGTGCGGCACTTTTTGGAAGTAGATAATGCATGTGTTCAAAGGCATAAGTAGCTATGATATACAAATTCCTATCGCAATTGCTTCGGTGCAACGACATACCGTTGGCTTTCTGCCTCATGGCGATGTTCGCACAATGCACCAAAAACAAGTCGAAATAAGAACCACGGGAGGTCTTATTTCGTCCAAGACCTGGCGCTGCTAGGCTACCTTAAACAGACACAGGTACCTCAAACCACTGCTGATAGTCAATGTCAGCGGGCTTAGGAGCTAAGTAATCCAATCATACTCCATCGCCCCGGCTCCCGCTCCGACCCCGGCCTCCGGCTCATCGCACTGGTCGCTTTTTCAGTCTGGCTGTGATTCCAAAAGTTTTCCGTATTCTCTCATCCTTCCTCCAACTAAACACTTCGCGAGACCAAATCGTGGACGAGAAGGTACGTTTCAATCTCTAAATAGTCTAAAATGAGAAGCTTCCAACGCTCTAAGGGCGGATTAGGATAGGCCGAATCCAGGAGACCGTCACCCGCCGCTGCCAGACAAAATCTGGCACCGGTTAATGAGGGTTTCGGAGAGAAAGTCAAAGTAATCAATGCAATTCTGCCGCTTGGTTCGATTTATCATGTACCTCACTAGGGTCAAGCAGTCAAGCGGTCGGCTGTTGACTGTGTTCTTGGAACGAAGACCTAGGGTTTTGATGTGGAGATGATGCATCACTACTTCGATGTGACCGCCGATGTACTTCCCCGCCGTGCATATGCATAACGTCTAACACTTACGTCTGACACACCCTGAAATATTGATCAATGTTGATGAAGACACGAAATTACATCATTATTAAGCTACGAAACCCCTATTTTCCAACCCCATTGGTACCCTTCGCGGCCTTGTGTGTCCCTATTACAGGAGCGCCATTGTTGGCTGTCACACTCTTACCCTGAGAGACGTTGATACCGTTTGCGTACCTGTTCTTCTCATCCTTGGCAAAACCATTGTGAGTGCCGTTGAACCTCATGTTGGCGATCCCCTCATAACCCTTGATACCAGTACTCTTCTCCAGCCTCTCGGCAATCTCAGGGTCAACCTCCCTGAAGATGGCAATCTGCCTCTTCAACGGTTCCTGGTCCTTGCATAGCTCCATCTTTCCAGTGACGTTGTTGATGAAACGTTCACGGGCAGGCTCGTCCCATACCTTCTGCCACAACGCGCGAGGAGCAACGAAGTCCTCGGGTCGGATCTCGGATAAGAAGGTGATGGCCTCGCCTGTGAAGTGACCATGCGCCTTGTCTAAGTCGACGGTGCGGCTCTTGAACTGGATTGGCGCTACGGAGCTGAGATAGTTGGGCCTGGCTCCTTGGTTGAAGAAAGCCATGGCACCGTCGCGCTGGAAGTTACCCGCGTTGAAACCGTTCCGAGGAGCGTTGACGGGAAGTTGTTGGTAGTTTACACCGATACGGTGACGGTGCGTGTCCGGGTATGAGAAGAGTCGTGACTGCAACACGGGGTCGGCTGAGGGCTCAATACCAGGAGGCATGTGTGCGGGGTTAAAGGCAACCTGCTCAACCTCGGCGAAGTAGTTGACAGGGTTCTCATTGAGGGTGAACTCGCCAATCTTCTTGAGCGGGTACTTGCCCTGCGGCCAGATGTGCGTCAAGTCGAAGACGTTGATTTTGTCGTTCTCCCACGCCTCCTCAGCCTGCTTGGGGGTCATGGTCTGAACCTCGACGGACCACTTGGGGTAGTCACCCTTCTCGATCGCCTCGAAAAGGTCCTTTCCGGAGTAGTCGGCTGACATGGTGAGGGAGTCCTCCTGGGTGATGAACTTGGTGCCCTGCTGGGACTTCATGTGGATCTGGGCGTAGACCCAGTCGCCGTCCTTGTTGACGAGCTTGAGAGTGTGTCCTGCGTAGCCGTGCATGAAGCGGTAGCCGTCGGGAATGCCGCGGTCACCCATGAGGATCATGACCTGATGGATGGACTCGGGGTTTTGAGACAGGTAATCCCAGAACTGAAGATCATTAGTGGCTGAATCTGTTGAATACACAAAAAGAACTTACCATAAATGAGTCGTCGTTGTGGTTGAGGTTGGTTTGAGGATTCCTCTTCTGCGTGTGGATGAAGTGAGGAAACTTCGCGGGATCCCTCAGAAAGAAGACAGGCGTGTTGTTCGCAACCATATCCCAGTTACCGTCCTCCGTCCTGAACTTCACAGAGAAGCCTCTGGGATCACGCTGAAGATCAGGCGAGCCAGACTCTCCTCCGACCGTCGAGAACCGCACCGTGATGGGGCACTTCTTGCCCTTGGTCGAGAAGATGTCGGCCTGGCTGAGCTCGGGAATCGGGTTCGTGCACTCGAAAAAGCCGTGCGCACCACTACCCTTGGCGTGAACGACACGCTCCGGGATTCTCTCTCGATCGAAATGTGACAGCAGGTCGATCAAGTGAAAGTCTTGCAAGAGCAACGGGCCGTTTTCGCCGCATCGCTGCGTCTCGTATGGGTGTGGCATAGGAACGCCATTGCTGGTGGTGTAGATGGCATCCTTGGACTGCATCCGTCTGTCCTTCTCGTAGGTGCTGAACTGGTTGGCCACGTGGGCCTGGAATGAGGTGTCGGTGGAACCCATGTTGAACGTCTTTTGTGCTGCGTCGATGGGATGTTTGATGATTCTTTGGACTGTATCCATTGGGGTGTACCACTATGCGATGGAGTGATCTTATATCTAGAGTCGTGGCTGGAAACATGCCGCCTATGTCCGGGCTTTTGGCCCTCGTCTTATGTTATGTGTGGCGACCATGGCGACGGGACGATCAAAGTCAATGCCATGACGCAGATGAACATGGCTCACACATTCCGGCAGCTGCAACGAATCAGGGACGTGATATTACTACGATGAAGTCCCGCGATGAGACAGCGGTGCTCTCACGGTGGTTGTGGCGTGGTAGCTATTCCAAAGGAGCCTTAGGGCGCGCATTAGGGCAGCCGGGGTTCTCAAGTCAATGACGCTTGGAGCGGAAGCTTGACCACTCGATGGACTTGCGTTCTGTTCCAGAAGAGCACTTGATCGGCGTTCATTGGCTGAGTAACAGTGGCCATTGGCTCTCAATCACAAATCGTGGTCAGAAAATGGATGTGAAGATGCGTTCACTGCGGGGCAGACAGCTTGAAGACGTGGCCTAGGTGCCAGGGCATGCTCCCACTAAGCTGAAGACGATGGAGAGCTGTCTGGGGCAACGGCAGAATCTCCATCTTTCAATATGGAATTCCGTAAAGTCCATGTTCAAGGGACACAGAAACTACAGATTCGGGGCGAAAGCACCGATCTGCATGAACACGCTCGATGATGTCTGCGAACGGGTGGCCACGGCCCGCTGATGTCATGGACTCGAAGCCCGAGCCAAGACCGATGAGAGCCCCCACTCCCCGCCGCAACCCACTCCGGGATGACATCGGCGATGTGTATCGGTGTTTGATAATCTTTTGAAGGTCTAGAACGGCCTTACGGAGCTTTTGATCAGTAGCCACGTGGAAACAGTGGGATGGCGGAGAGTGTACGATGAAATAGTGAAATAACATGAATCAAAACTTTTCCCATCTAAAGATACACCTGAGCCATGCATGCCAGTGTCAGTTGCTCTAATTACATATGTTCCAATCGGCAAGCTTCTAGCTTTCTACGAAGCATTTTAGGCGTTCGGATAGGACGTGACCGTTAATCGTGAAGTCGCTGTCGATAAATGGATGCAGCGGCATTTCACATGAGGGATGTCTGTCCCCGTCGACCAAATCGAGACTCGGGTCGGCCTGTCGGCACCGGCAGTTGGTCGAGGACGTCACCCGCCGCGCATGGATGGTATGCCCTCCACGCGCGTGCATTCTGCTTTTACTCCTGTGGACTACTCTCTTCAGTCTCCTCGTCAACTCTAACGCTATTGGGTGGTGGGTAATGCGCCAGGAGCAAGACACCGACGGCGACAACGGCGAGGGCCTAGGCTGTGGTCAGCGATTGGATGGACAAGTCCTGGAGATGGAACAACTCACCGCATTGCAAAAGAACGTCAAGTTAGGCTTGCCAATGGCCGCCAGAGACGCAAAGATGAGGCCGAACAGACCCTGCGTCGTCAAAGTAGCCGCGCTTTCTACGAGAGTGACTGCGCTCAAGGCGTCTTGACGCTGGTGGGGTGGGCACATCTCGGTGATGACACCCTTGGCGGCCGGGGCGGACCCGGAGGCGAACGGCAGCAGGAACGCGGCTGTTGGGATGTCAATATCGTGCCTTGCAAATGATATGAGGTGAGTGGACTTACCAAGATAAACATGCCATCCCTCAGTTGCCCATGCCGCGAGGGACGTCACGATGCCATCGACGACCAGAGACCAACGGAGGAAGAATAGATCGAATGTGCTGTCTTCATCATCTTCTTCGGGGGGCGCTTTCGTCGGCTCCGAGGCGTTCATCAGCCCGGGCGCCGGGTCCATGTCTTCGGGATGGGTGGGGATTAAGCTTCGCTCTTCTTCGGTGAGGGTCTTTTGGAGAGCTCCAGCGTGGGTGGACTTGGCGAACCATCTCCTGCCGCCGTCGATAATTTCGGGGAAGATGAACATCAGGAAGACACCACGGATCCACGCGTTGCCGGACATGAGGATGCCGTTCTCCGTTGTGCCAAAGTTGAAGCGGGAGGTTGCGTACATCTGGATCAAGATGGGAGCGTAGCCCGTGGCGAACTAGAACGAGCTGTTAGTATAACCGTCGCACTCAGATTAGTCGGTGGTGAACATACCACACCGAAGAAGATACCCAGGGCGAGGAAGACCAGGCCGTAGTTCCTGATGATCTTGCCGTTCTCGAGGCGGTACTTCTGCGGCATGAGGACTTTGATCGGGGCCAAGAAGCCAGATGCGCCCGAAGTGGTCTTTCCATTTGCCTCATCGTCGTTTTCGGGCGGTGAAGGCCAGAAGATGCCGCCGTATGTCGTGGCAACAGCGAAGCAGCCGACGGCAGACACGAACGGGCTCACGATGCCGAAGACATCCCCGATGACTCCTCCCACTGCGATGAATTAGCCACAGCCCGCCATGCTCTCGAGATACACAACTTACGCAAGTAGCCAATGGCTGTGCCAATCATGACCGCACCCTGCAGCCTGCCAAAGACGCCTGTATGCTTTCTTCTCTCAACCACCTCCGCAACAGCGGTGTTCAGCACAAGCCTAGCATCCCGCATTAGCGCACCCTATTCAGTCACTGAGGTGGAGAAGCTTCCGGTCAACACTTACATGTATCCCCGTGGCCCGCCGAGGATGCCGATCAGCTGTGTGTACTGCATCAAGTCAATACCGCGCTGCCCGCCAGTCGAGACGGCGACGATCTGGCACGCGACGCGGATGCCGAGCAGGCCGGTCTGGCTGACGAGGGCCCAGCGGGTGCCCCAGCGCTTGATGAGGTCGCCGCAGATGAAGAGGTTGAGGATGCCGCAGATGGAGGTCGTCATGCCGAGGATGGAGACCTGGCGCGCCGTGTTGGCGTCGATCTCGCGGCGCATGCACTGCTCCGAAGCGGGGCCGTCGAAGGGCGGGTGCGTGTTATAGAACTGCTCGCAGGCCATCACGCGGAAGACGTAGATGATGCTGGACTGGCGTGTCAGTTTTCATGTTCTCTGGCAAGTAGTGATGGCTGTGGACGTCACGTACGGGACTTGTGTGATGCCGAGGGTGAGCGAGACCAGGAACCCGGCGAAGAGGATGCGGTTCGCGGGAGACCACAGGCCGCGGCCGACCCGCTTCACGGCCCCGGCGCCGGATTTGAGGAGAGGCGTCCGTTCATCTGCGGCCATTGGGACGGAGGACGTTTACGGAAGGTGATGGTGCAATTGCGCGATCTACGGCGCCGCCAATGGAGAGCGCGTGGAGGGAGGCTCAAGTAGAGTTTTCAACTGACAGAACCGGGAAGGGAGGGGAAGGGGAAGGGGAAAGGGAACAGGGACAAACGGTGAGGAAAACACGGTTAAAGGAAGAAAAATGGTATTGTTTCCCTTCGGTTGTGGTTCTGTTTCCCCGATAACGAGTCGCAGAGACCGTTGCGAAAAGACGTGCGGAATCCCCGCTGTTGCGTCAGAAAAGAAATGGACCTTCCGCCTTTGGGTGCTTGCTGGCCTAGGACTGGAAGAGTCTCTGGTGAAGAGACTGGGAAATGCATGTGGAGCGCCACCGATGACTGACCGACAAAAGACTGTTCGTCTATTCTTTTGGGGGTCTCTTCGGTTCTTCTGGGCGGTTCTGTTGGTGGCGTTGTGTGGGACGAACCAGACACAGCAGACATCAAATGGAGAACAGACAGACACAAACCATGCAAGCAGCAAATTGTCTGCAGCCGAGCGCGGCGTTCGTCTTGCCGACCCGGTGTGGGATGCTGTGGGGTGTTTGACTTTTCAGAGACGGTCATAGGCGGGAGATAAAGTCGCCGGAGACGTGACCGGCGCTCGACCGGAGCTTGGCCGGGAACTGCTGCTTATCGTCGGTCTGGAGCTGCCGAGGCGCACGGCACGATGATGCCCCGCCGCGGGAGGGCCCGATCCCGGAACCCTTACAAGTTACTGTTTAAAAGATGCTTGGGTTGGCTGAGACATGTGTTGATGATCTTGCTGTTGCTGTTGTTGTCGATGTTAATGACGACTTGCATGAAGGTCTATGTTAGCTGCTGTTGTCCATGGTGTTGCTTATCACATGAATGACTATGACCTGCATGAGATGCAGTCGGAATTGCCCGAGGGAAACATTTGTAACTATTGGATATCATATCTCGATAGCTTCGATCGCGGGAACATGCCTGCTCCGACCCTATCTAACTCCGTCAAAGATAAGCAGCAGGGTGCAATCTCACTCACTCACTCGCTCATGACAGCGGATGTCCCAACACCAACTTGCCAAACTTTCCCAGCACCGCCACCTTCTTCACCTCCTCCAGCGCCTTCTCGGCCTCGCCCTTGAACACATCCACCACCGGTAACTCAAACTTGCTGCCGTAGTTGTCGACAGTCCAGTGCATCGACTTCCGCATCTTCGCCGCCGCCTCTGGCCTCGCAGGGATCTCGACCGTCTGCCCGTCCCCGAATGCCAGCTTCACCGGCGAATTCGCCGAGGCCAGCGGCATCTTGAGGCGCTTATTCTTCCCGCCGACCACGGAGAGCACGCTCGCGTCCGCGCCGACGCACCGCAGCATCTGCTCCGCCGAGCTGTCCTCGCCCATCGACCCGGCGCAGTCGGCGGCGTACGCAATCGGCCCCGCCCCCGCCTCCGCCACCGCAGCCTCGATCGCCGAGACCTCGTCCGCCGCGGCGTAGTCGAAGCAGCGCGTTGCGCCGAGTTTTTGCAAAAGGGCGTGCCGTTTGGGCGATGCGGTGACGAAGATGGGTGATGCGCCGCTTGCGCGGGCGAGCTGCAGCATGCACAACCCCACGCTCGTTGACGCGCCCCAGATGAGCAGCGGCCCCGGCGTGAACCCCGCGGCGGGCTGTTCTCCCGGGAGAGGGTGGTTGAAGATGCTGTACAGCCCGTCGGCGGCGGTCGCCACGACGGTCGTGAGAGCCGCTGCGTGGTCGGAGGGGAGGTTGGTCGGCACCTTGAAGAGGAGCTCTTCTGGACAGGCGAGGTACTCCTGGTGGGCGCCGTACTTCCACGGCTTGCCGACGCCGGTGGGCGTGTGTCCGGCCACGACGTCGCCGGCTTTGAAGGGCGAGCCCGAATTCGCGCCGACGACGTGGCCGCTGAAGTCGTAGCCCATCACCGTGGACCGGACGCCGAGGTGCGGCGCGTGCTTGATGTCGGACGGGTTGACGCCTAAGAAGGATACCTTGACGACGACCTCGCCCGCCACGAGCTCGGGCACGGGCACATCTTGGATGATTTTGTAATTGCAGGCTTGGTCGACGAAGAGGGCGGGCGCTGTTGATTTTGAGGGCAGAGACATGGTGATTTGTGGGCTGCAATGCAAGATGAAGATGATATCGAGGAAGGAAACCACAAAGACGCGCTGATCAAATGCTTCGAGATGCGATGCCTCAATAATGTGTTACAGCATCAAACACTTCATATTTATATTTAGCGTCCACATCACCCGCCGCCGAGCCCCTTTCCCGGACTATGGACTTTGTCGGGGAGGCGGTGGGACATCGGAGACACACAGCCAAGCCGGCCCTTGTGTCACAAAAAGCAGGTATAAATCCGTAAAACCGTCGGCGACAGGACATTTGGCAAACGTGCGACTTCCTCGCGAACTTCGCAAGAGTAGTCATCGGCGAGCGGCACTCTCAAAGTGTCCGTCCGAGCACTTAGCACCACGCGCCACGCCGTTGGAGCCTCGGGACTTGGGACCCTCTTTACCATTACGGGACCTAGAGACCGACAAGGGATGGATGATGGAACTCCAGTCTCCAGTGT
Source organism: Colletotrichum viniferum (assembly GCA_020226115.1). Classification (NCBI taxonomy): domain Eukaryota; kingdom Fungi; phylum Ascomycota; class Sordariomycetes; order Glomerellales; family Glomerellaceae; genus Colletotrichum; species Colletotrichum viniferum. The sequence continues at coordinate 111,073 of JAGFBE010000028.1, read as the reverse complement.
CTCTGTCGCAGGAGCAACTTCCGATGCGGGGGAAACTCTAAGCTTTTTAGGCGTGGCATCCCGCGAACTGCCCTGCCCCCGCGTCTTGAGGTGACGGCGGGGTCCATGTGTTCAGGAGCCTCAGATGACTCCGTCCCCGGTGGTGATGGTGGGCTTCATGCGATGATCTCGTTTTACCTTGAGGCGGGAATTTCTAGATTAGTTGACTTCTCGACAAAATGTTAATAGCAACGGATTTACGGCTTTGCCGTGATGTGTTGCCGGTGAGGGGGCGGCCGTGCCCATATTGTTTCTGTCAAGATGAAGTGTTGGTGTAGCACATCTACATGAACGACGAGGAGGAGGTGGATCAAGTGTCAAGATGGCTCGGCCCGTATAAGAGAGGAAGATGCCCCTTGGACTTATCACAAACCTTAATCACAGCTGGACCTGATAACGAATTTAATTATCTTCCACAAAATAATCCCGAAGATGGCGCCGTACTATGTCAACTCTATCGAGGTCCTGCAGCGCCCCGCGACCGCGCCGCCGTGGGAGCATCCCAAAGAGCCAACCCGTGTGGAGCTTCCCGCCGGCCACAAGAAGACCCCGGACCGTCGCCCGCTGGATTGCGACATCATCCTTGAACGCGACCAGGTGTTGACGCTGCGGGATGGCGTGCGCATCCGGGCGGACATCTTTCGGCCGAAGACGGAGGGCAAGGTCCCGGCCGTGTTGATGTGGTCTCCGTATGGAAAGACCGGAACAGGTGGGGTTTTTTGGTGATTTGTACCGCACCAGACGGCTGACTTTTGGGCGTAGGGGCTCTCAACCTGGACAAGGTCCCTCTCACAGCTGGAGTTCCTCTGAGCAAGCTTTCGGGTTATGAGTCGTTTGAAGGGTTTGTTCCCTCTCTAACCACATCCTTGCTTCTGAACTGACACTTTGAGGCAGACTTGACCCTGCCGAATGGGTCCCTAAAGGCTATGCCGTCGTCAACGCCGATGCCCGCGGCGTCGGTGATTCTGAAGGCGACATCAGAATCTGGGGCACCGGCGAGGGCCAAGACGGTCACGACGCCATCGAAGAGATCGCCAAGCTACCCTGGTGCAACGGAAAAGTCGCCCTGGCGGGAAACTCGTGGCTCGCGCTGTGCCAATGGTTCATCGCTGCCGAGCGGCCGCCTCATTTGGCTTGCATCGCGCCGTTCGAGGGCTGCAGCGACCATCTCCGGGAGACGCTGAGCAGGGGAGGCATTCCTGACAAGGGGTTCTCGGGGATGATCAATCACGTCATTAATGGTAGGCAGTAGCCTTCCTCGCGGCAGTTCATGTGGTGCTTACACGGGATTTACAGGCCGGAACATGATCGAAGACAACATTGCGATGCTGGACAAGTTCCCCAGCTGTAGAGAGTACTGGGACGACAAGAGGGCTCGCATGGACAAGATTGAAGTCCCATCATACATCCTTGCCAGCTACTCGACCATGCTTCACACCGTTGGTAGTTTCCGAGGATTCGAAGAGATCCCCCATCAGAAGAAATGGTGAGTATTCAGAAGTGCTGCAAAAAGCCGATGCTGACAATGACCAGGATCGCCGTTCACGCCACCCAGGAATGGTACGACCTCTACAGCAAATCGCGCGTCGACGACTTGCAACGCTTCTTTGACCGCTACCTCAAGGGCATCGAGAACGGCTGGGAAAAGACGCCGGCGGTACGGCTAGCGGTCCTGGGCTTCAACAAGCCGCCCATCCTCGACCTATCCTTCGACCATCTCCCGTGGCTGGCCCCCTACACCCCCACCACGAACGTGCAGAAGCTCTACTTGACGCAGAACAAGTCTCTCCAGCTGACGAACGAAGCTACCTCCAGTACCCTCGAGTACAAAGACACCGAAAGGCTTGAGCTGGCATACACCTTCCAGCAACCAACCAAGCTGGCCGGCCCGACGAAGCTGGTGATCCACACGTCCTGCCCCTCACAGACGGACTTCGACATCTACGTGCAACTGAGAAAGAGGGACAGCAGTGGCAACGACTTGGTCCACGTCAACATGCCCCTGGAGGACCTCGGTGTCGCCGACGCCAAGGAGGTGCCCAACATCAACCCGCTCAAGTACCTCGGGCCGACGGGACAGTTGCGGGCGTCGAGGAGGAAGGTCGCGCCTGAGTTTGAGCAGAGTTACTGGCAGACCTTGGCGCAGGACACGGACGAGCCGGTGAAGGCCGGGGAGATTGTGAAGTTGGATATTTGGGTCTGGCCGACGGCGATACAGTTTGATACCGGAGAGCAGCTCGTGGTGAAGGTTTCTGGCAACGGTATGAGTCTCCCCGAGTTTGAGCCGCTGGCGGTGCAGCCCCAGAACGTCGCACAGCAGCTGGTGCATGTTGGCGGGCAGTATGAGAGTTATTTAGAGGTTGTCTGGATCTAGAGTCATCTGGCTTGGGGCTTCAACGAGATTGAGCAGGGCAAGGAGGAGAAATATTGGGAACAGAGCACAGAATGTCACCAAAACGGCGGTATGAACGAGGAGGTTTGTTGAATCATTCGAGGTTTCTAACTCTTATGCGAGTGCCTCAATAAACTTGGCAAAGTCCAATGTCCCCAGACCCGTCGCCGGATCCCACCCCTCAGTCGCCAACCATCCGCTCTCAAACTGGTCGCCAATCGTACAGCTGCCACTCGATCCGCTCGTCACATCGACAAACGCAGAGCGGAGCTTGTCCGAGTAAAGAAGAGGATTCAAGAACCCCAACGGCGGCTTCCCCTCCCTCATGCGCTTATCATTCGCAAGCGCAACCATCGCCGCCACGACCGGGGTGCTCGCGCTGGTCCCCTTCTGCGTCCACCCAGGCTGCATCAAGAACCGCGAGCCCGCGGCAGACAGATCGGGGCTCCCACGACCGCCAGCCGTGTACCACCCAGCGTGCGATCCGTTGATGCGGTCAATGTACGACTTGGCGGCGGACTCCTGCCAGGCCGGCCGCTCAAAGTACTCGCTGAACCCGCCGGAGCTGTACCACGCCGGCTCGGCGGGCAGGGAGGTGCTCGTGGCGCCGACGCCGGTGACGTACGGGCAGTCGACGGGGAACGTCGGGATGAACTTTGTGGTGTTCTTCCCGTCGTTGGATATGCAGTTGCCAGACCCCGACCCGGCGGTGCCGCCGTCTCCAGTGGCAACCAGGACGGACACGCCGCGGGCAGCGACTTGCATGAACAGGTCGCACACCTTGCGCGCATACGGCAGCGGGATGGCCTGCTCATCATCCGTGTACGAGATGGAAATCACATGGGGAATCGTCTCCCGCGCGAGCAGCGCCTCGAGGAACTCAACCCACGGCTCGCCCCCGCTCTCCTGGGGCGTCTTCTCTATGCCGTCATCGCCGATCTCGGGGCCGCGGCCGCCGGTGGAGAAGTACGTCACGTTCATGGGCTGGATGAAGGGCATGCTGTACTGGATGTCGAGGAGGGCCTCGACGCCTCCGCCCTCGGTGGTGGTGTTGCCGCCGTTGATGGACTCGACAGTGAGATTGTACGCGGGCGAGAAGCCGGTGGCATTTCGGCGGGGGCTGTAGGACGCGAGGAAGGCCTGGAGGGTGGGAACGTTGGGGTACTGTTCGAGGAAGCCCGCGATGCCGAAGTCCGTGGGAGACGGGCCGTTGGGAGGGGCGTAGTTGATGTTGTAGAGGTCTACGATGCATTGCGGCGTGGTGTAGTCCCAGCAGCTTTGAGGCACTGAGGAGTGGTTAGTCTTGGGCAACTACGACTTGGATGGGAGGACCTACAACTACTGGCTCGCTTGGTCTTTTTGAGCTCCTGCACGGAGTCTTGTCTCTTGGGCGGCTTGCTGATGAATTGGGTAACCGGGAAGACGAAATCGACATGTTCCGCCACACGGGCCGGGACGGTGTACTCCTTGGCACGGAGAACAGGCTTCTCGCCCTTGAACTGGTACTTGGAAAGCTTGCATTCCAGCAGGCGATTCGCCTTGCCGATGGTGGTGTTCAGACGCACCCACGCGCCGTCCAGCTTGAAGTCGTGGATCTCATACGTCTCCAGCCACGACGCGACGACAGGGTAGGCATCCAGACTGGGCTCGCGGAGGGTGTGCATGAGATCTCGAGAGACGTGCTGGCCATACTCGGGGTGCGATGGGTCGCTGGTGACATCGAGACGCTTCTTGAGCTCAGACAGCCCGGGCTGCTTCAGGGCGATAGACAGCCGAACGGTCAAGAAGTCTTCTGCCGGGGCTACATGTCTCCATCCCCGAGGCAATTGAGAGACGGATTCATGAATGGCTCCGTTACGCTGTGTCGGATGGCTGGAAGCAACACTGCTCAACAACAGAGCGCTGACACTCGCGATCCACGAGAGTCTCATTCTGCCGGTATCTGGTAGCAGACCGACTTGCGAACAGAAGATGAGAAGATGCTCGCACGACAGGGAGGGACCGTCGCTCCCCGGCTTGGGGGACGAACGCTGTCTAATACCACGGCCAAGAGCGAAGACAAGCTTTCTCGGCAGGGTCAGCCGCCAGCTGCGACCCGCTGCTCGCCTTCGCAAAAGAAAACCACGTCCAATATTTTGACATCACGATGAATGCATGGCTCATGGGCCCGGGGTGCCCCTGTACTAGTTGCCTTATTCTCCGCCAAAAAGTTCGTATCCAAGATATCGGACGACTGCCGAACCTGGCTCAAAAAAAGGGCGCTTCCAGGGGTTGGCCGTCTTTTGCTTCTGGCCCCCGAGTTTTCCAGATGAACTGGTTCATTGCCTCGGTTCGCTGAGGAAGCAAGCAGTGCGAACAAAAGATCTATGTTGCTTCCCGAACTCCCCCAAGCCCTTCGTGAGGAACAGATGACCAACAGCATCGTCAATTGTTGATTCTGTTCGAAATATTCGTTGTGACCGGGTACTGATCCGTATCTATGTTGTTACTAAACAATGTTTACAGACCTGTTCCTTGGTCTTCATCAGAGCCGGCGAATCGGCGCGCATTGAGCTAATTTCGCTTTCAGCGGCCGCTAGAAGCACCGTTGATTCCACCACTGGCCTCACTGCAACCCCATCTAAGCACTATATGTGAAGGTTGACACAAGCTTAATACGAAGTTTGGGCGGAGGGTACGAGAAGATCGCCGCTCCGCAATCCTGCAACGGGAAGTTCGTTACGGCCCTGGTCGTGGTCACGATGTGATCCATCCCTCGGTGCTCCCCGGTTCTCTCAAAATAGCTTTTGTCATGCCCCAGTTTTCATATCCGCCTCCGCGACCTCGTAAGGCGTGGACGGGAATAGCGGCAGCCTCTCCCAAAGACTCGTTAAGAAGGGCATCGTTCTCTCCCTCTCTCACCAGAGGGTTTCTTCTTCACGCTTCCGTCCTCCATCTGTCACTCGTTTTCGTTTAGTAAACCTCAATCGACAGGATGCGCACCCAGTCTCTCGCCATGGCGGCCCTGGCCAACACCGCCCTCGCCGCGATCCCGACCGTCAACATCCCGCTGCACTACTACTACGGCGGTGGCCACAAGATCGCGACCAACCTCGTCAACCCCAACTCCAACAAGTCCGTCGAGGTCGTCTTCGACCAGGGCTCCGAGAACTTCTGGGTCTTCGGCCCCGACGCCATCAACAACTGGGGATGCACCGCCTTCCTCTGCCAGGGCAAATGCAACGTCACCGTCGACCCCTTCTACGACTACCCCAACAGCCCGACGGCGCAGAAGCCCGAGCCGTTCCCCTCGCAGTTCGCCTACGGTGGCTACACCAAGATCGTACAGGGCAAGGTGAGCGTCAACGACACTTTCCACTTTGCCGGCGACGCGGGTCTCTCTTCAGACGTTGCCGCCAGGGTCGCGATCGCGGAGTACATGCAGCAGCGTCTGCCGGCGAACCAGGACGGCACCTGCGGCTCGGCCGGGGCCTACGACCTCGGCATCTTCGGCGTGGCACCGTTCTACCGCACCGCCGAGTGGAACACCACCGGGCCGCACGTCCGCCAGGACCTCCTCGAGAGGGGCGAGATCAGCGCGCCCGTCCAGAGCATCTGGTTCGACGAGGCCCCCGAGAACTGGGACGGCACCTTCACCGGCAACGCCGTCTTCGGCGCGATCGACCACTCCAAGTACACGGGCGAGCTCGTCAAGGTGCCCCCCGTGAAGAATGACGGCCTCGGCGCCTCCGTCGGCTACTTCGTCGCTCCCCCCACCGTCAAGGTGAAGAACGTCACCCTCGACAACAGCGAGCTGAGCACCAGGTCGTGCATGATCGACTCCGGCACGCAGATCAACGACCTGCCCATCAGCTCGTCCGCGATGGATGCCTTCTCCGCTGCGGCCGGTCTCGCCCTGGACCCCACCGGCCACACTGCCTGGAACGGCAGCTGCGACTCCATCCCCAGAGATCTGACCATCGACCTTGAGTTCGAGGGCGTCGGCGGTAAGAAGGTCACGATCAAGACTCCTCTGCGCAACTATGTCCGCAACAACGCTGATGCGGCGCCTGGGCTCTGCGCGCTCAACATCGACACTGGCGGCTGCATGCTCGGTGCTCCTTTCGCGACGGCGGCCTTCTTTGCTGCCAACGATGCTGAGAATGAGATTGCTTTGGCGCAGGGCGGTGTGTCTAAGAGGGGAAGCAAGCCTGATGAGGCTTCGTTCACTCTCACCATTGCTTGAAAGAGCGGGTGATGTAGTTTCATAATGAATAATAAGCAGTATCAACACAAACGTGACGGTCGTCCGTGAAGCATGGCTTCAATTGCGTCATGACTCCATTACATTTCAATCTGACTGCGTACATGGCTCTCTACAATGAGTACTTCTTGGCACTCTGTCGTGGGGTAATCTTCACCCAGAAGTCAATAGGCCGCTCGTTGAACCACCCATAGTGATGCAACTTGTAGTTCGGGTCAGCCAAAGCAAAGTCGAACTCCTTGATCAACTTTGCCATCACGACCATTTGCCACAGCCACGCGTAGTGCTTTCCGATACACTCTCTCAGACCATTGCCATAGTATTTCTTGACTCCCGCAGGAAGGGCATCGTACTTCTCTCCGACCATCCGCTCAGGCATGAACTTGTTGCCGTCACTTCCAAATACAGCTTCGTCTCGATTGGCACCAGCCAGGACGACAATCATTGGCTGATTGTAGGGTATCTGATAATTGCCATGATTTCCTGCAAGAATTATCGGTCCAGTGTCTACATCCTCCTCGTGGATCGGCTCAATGTTGAAGCCTGGTGCCGCGAAGGAAAGGCGCAGCGACTCGCGGACGATGCCTTCGATGTACTTCAACTGGCCGATGTTTTCGTATGAGAGCTCGTAATCTCCGACTACAGCGTCAAGTTCTTTCCGAGCCGCGGCCATGATCTCTGGATGCTGCGCGAGGTGGTAGATGCCACAGCTAATGGCACAAGGGGCGGTGCTGCTCCCAATGGGCATGGACACGATCTCGTCGACAACTTCAGAATCCTTCTTCGAAACATTGAGAAGCTTCCGGCGCATATCATGCTTGGATTCATCGACTGCTGTATCATTCAGCATGGCTGCGAGAAGATCCTTGCGATCGGTAGGGTTGTTTCGCCTGTAGTCAATCAGGTCTTGTGCGTAGGTCCTCATGACGTCGGTAGACTTCGTGAGCTTCCCAATGTAAAAGGGCATCTTCCACGGCATCAACTTTCTGGTTGGTCGTTGGACGGCTTCTCCAGTCGAATCGTCCATCCCCTTCAACATGGGGTGGCTCTTCTTTAAGCCATCGAGCTTTTTTCCAAAGAGCGACAGAGTTGTCGCCTCGAGATTGAGTCGATCCAGCTGAATCAGAATCTCAAGCTTCGCCCCTGGACCAAGGTCTCTCCAGATATCAAAGAGCTCATTCGTCGTGTTGAGGAAGTCACCAAAGAGATCCTTGACAGATTCCTTGCTTAGCTTCGGCTCAATGATGTTGTGGTGGACCGGCCACTCGGGAGAGTCGTGGTACGCCGTAAACAGCGCGATATGGACCGACTTTTGGATCTCTTTGATCGGATCTGTAACCTGCTTGCGGAAACGCATCTGGTTGCATACTTCTTCCACAAGTTTGTGGCCCGTGATGAAGACGACAGTTTTTGGGCCAACCTTGGCCTGAAAGATCTCTGAGTGGTCCGGGTCTTCGGCGAGTTTCTTGAAAAACGGCCACGGGTTACTGGAGTTGCTGAGGAACTGAAGGATGTTGTTGCCGCCGAGCCAGGTGATTCCTCCCTTGGCAAGGGGAATAGGGATAGTGTCCGTCATTTTGATATGCTGTCTGGACCTCGAAAACGAAAAGTGGTAGGCGCAAGGACGACGGAAGGGGTCGGGAATTGGAGACTTTCAGCACTCAAGTTAAATAGCAACAGGATGTCCTCCCAAGGCAGCTTGAAGACCCCGAATACTTGCTGGATTCCTCATCCATCCGTTCGCGCGTCAACTGTCTTGCAATGGCTGTTATTTGTCTCACCGGACCACAGCATCGCGCATGCGCGACGGCCCGTAATCGAATACAGGGCCGTTGCCATTGGATCCTGGACTGTCAATCGCAGCTTGTTTCCGTGCTTTGGGCAGAGACATGTCTTACAGTGTCAGACAACAGCTGAGCTGCGCTGATTATTATCTGTTGTCAAACATGTGCACAGCACATGCGAACAAGCTGGCAGAGTACAGTATGTTATAGGACTTTGTGGTCACTTCCCCGCTCAAGCTCTTAAATCCGATATTTGACATGGGGGAATTGGGTAGTTGAGTTCACTGTTGCTGCTAGTCCGCTTGCTTTTGGTATTGGGCATGCCGGATTGAGAAAATCCTCAGGATGTTTTGTCTATGAATCTGAATCAAGGGAAGAACTTTGAGCAATGATCTGCACAGATCTACGAGATGGCTCTCCCTGGTGCGTCGTTGGGTGAGACATGTAATCGCAGCGGCGCTTGGCACAAGTTTACACAGTGGTGTTTTGGTGTTGTGTCTCTCCAGCAGCACGGGAAAGCTACCCGTCCGTATTAGTGGCCGATCGGGGATCGACGTGGCCCTCTCCCCGCAACAGGCTTTCCGTGTGTGTTTGTCCTTGCAGCTGTAGTGAAAGCTTGCTAACTTTTCCAGGCCACAAGTTTCGAGGGAAATGTGGGTTTGATAGATACCTTACATGAGTGACTGCGCGCAGCATTCGACACAAGAAAAAGGAGACTGAACTGAGATAAGACTTATCCGAGTCATGCCATGCAACACTCTCTCGCAGGTTTGGGCACATCATGCAAGCAAGCACACACACACACCAGCAGCCACTTGATCTAGAACAACAATAGGAGAGAGAGAGTCCTCAAAAATGTCAAGAAGTGAAGATGCGGCCAGTGTGGATTGAACACACGACCTTCAGATAAAGTGATTGAAGTTTTCAATGGGTCATAGAAACCCATACTTCAGTCTGACGCTCTCCCAACTAAGCTATGTCCGCCGCTCATCTTCGGACCCAACTAGACTGCAACACACAGATGTACCCCACCCCATACAATAGTGGTTGACTGAGATCCACGAGCATGCTCACGAAGCCTGAATTTATCGCATTCGGCCTTTCATTCATCATCGGTTCAAGTGAAATTCAAATCTCATGCCCTTGACATTCGGTGAGAGCCAGGTTCATCTGTAGGTACAGGAGTGTTGGCTCGAGATTGAAGGCTCACTGCCACCACCTCGGACGAGAAAGGACAAGTCTGCCTCCGGTTCTGACTCTGACATCCGATATTATGAGGTTCACTGAAGATTTCGTCCATAAATTATCGCCAAAGCATCCTATAGATGAACGATACGCTATGTATCAATCCCTTTTGTTATCGTACACGTTCCTCCCCTCTGAGGCCTCGAACGCGAATGATACACATATCTTGAAAATTCAGCAATCGCTGGAGACCATTCATTCTTGACTTGTCTCTTCGCAATTATTTTCCAAATCCAGGAGGAAAGTGGTATGAGAAATGAATGCTCTCACTCAAAGTATTGTCGGGAAACAATACCGCTCTCAGTACGGACAGCTCCATCGCAATAACCTCTGCCTATTCCCACCGTTAGTCGAAGGAAATTCCTCTATGTGGGTACCCCAGGCGTCTAGAATACCTACGCACAAAAAATTGCCTACATGACAAGATTAACAACCCGGATAATCCACGCCGAAAGCGTTGGTGCACTCAGAGTCGTTGAGTGTTGAACCAAATTTGTTGTCGTCGCAACCGCATCCCCAAAAGGCGTGCTTGCAGCCTTCCGTGCATCTCTCCCCATCGGCGTAGTAGCAGTTGATCCAGCCGCCCGGGCAAGTACGGGCTGTGACAGTGGCTACGGCACTGAGAGCGATGGCAACAAGTGTAAGACTGACCATGATTATACGAATGAGTGTAAATGACTGAATAAGTAAAAGAGAGTGTGTCAGGTTTCGAATGGTGGTGAGTGTTAGAGCGACGAATACCGTGCCAAAGAGAACAAGACGTCTGCATGGGCAAGCAAGGTGTTTAAGTAGACACCGAGAAACCGTGGACTCTTGAATGATTGAATACCAGTCCCATGGCACTGCCCCTCCCTTTGTCTATGCTTAATTCATACAAAGTAGGATGTTCATCTCATATGACTCGTCTGAAATCCAGCTCCCAAGTTGCCGATGATGTTCCCAAGGTTACCCGGAGTTACGATCCAATGGAAACTATTATCATCTAGGCAGAACCATTCTGTGCTCCGCACGGTAAAGTCTAAGACGCCGATTCTATTGTTCTTAAAACTTAATTAGAGGTCCTGATAATTCTCTTCTTTCCCAACGGAGGCAAAAAAGGAAATTTCGCTGACTCATACTATTTCTGGCTGCTTAACTTGAGGAAAATGCAATTCGAGCTAGACGGCCAGAAAGGAGCATTGATTGTAGCGGACGAGTCCAGGTACTAGTATTTGACATATCGTCACTCTCGGGGTGCTCTCTGTCTCCGTCAACGCAATCTTTCTTTCGCGGCATGTCACATATTCACGTGCTGAATCATTTCATCACTAGCACCGACTGCAGTACAACTGCTCGTGTTGAGTCAAGCCGCAGAAGCTTCGGTGGGCGATTCGATTGAGGACTCGTAGATTTTGCGTCGCCTCGGTGGGAAAGTGAGCTTTATCTGGGCGCTGCCTGCTCTGTCTATCCGTGTATACGGCCACCCATTAATCTGGAAGCGCAGACGAGGGCGCAGGGGTTGGACTTATGTTCCGGTCAATGAGAGCCGCTGGACGCTCGGCTGCTGCCTCTATGCGTCATAAGGTCGGACCGACACCTTCGATTGTTCTCATGTCTGTGTCGTAAGTTCTCCGTGTTGCATCTCCCAGGGAACATCAGCCTCATGCGCGAGAAGAGGCAATGTGGCGTCTGTGAACATGCCGTTATGGAATAACCAAGGGTACGTGTACCGGTAAAATTCGTCTTGTGGGATCTATTTTGGCTCAGAAACGTTGAACTGTAGATGAAAAGCACCCTTTGGCAGGCTTTCATTCTTCTGACCTCTTAAGGAATGCAGCGGCATTTCCAACATCAACAGGTGGCTGCTTTGGGAAGTTGCGAATTGGTGAGTAAGACATGGCTGGCACTTGGAGTTACTGCCGGTCAGGTTTCTGGGAAAGCCCTTATTGCAGCATAATCCTAAATCCTGCATTTTCGGTCTTTTGATGCTCAGACCGCGCCAATGTGGCTTCTGTGGCAGATCTTCTTCTGTATCTCATGTCTGTCTGTCTGTCTATTTCGGTACCGGAGGAAAAAGGACAAGAGCGCCAGGAGGGAATAATCGCACAATGCGAGCCAGAACAAAGACACGGCAGACTTGAGACCAGCTGAGTTTTTGATTGCGTTCCCGCAAACCCGACAGTCTGGGTAGCATTCCCGGTAGCTGAAGGTAGTTTCTCAGCTCTGGCGGATGTCATTCCACAGGGTTGATGATTATGTTGACTCGAGCAATACTTATATTCATTCTGGCCCCTTACGCGTTACTCTTGGACTCGCGAAGTCTTCCGTCCTAACCACAATTACTCTCAATTTTCCATCGCCGTCGGGCACTGAAGTCATGATGAAGCCCTTCTGGCTTGCAGTAGTCATCGCTGACTCTATCCGAAGCTCTTCGGCTATCCTTCAATACTCTTACAACATTTTACCCAGTTCGACCACTTCGTCCACACTGCTCAGCGCTTCAGAAACATCTTCATCCGTACTCTCATCCTCATCAACTGCGTCATCTGCAGCTACAGTATCGCTTAGTTTGAGCTCAAGCCCTATACTGACAACGACCACTGTCGACCCGTCAAGCAGTCTTACCTCATTGCCAACTGGTACTGCGCTCTCTACGTCAAGTTCGACCATCATCTCATCCGCATCTACGACGATCAGCACGTCAAGCAGTTCGAGTTCGTCATCAGCCATTATCACTGTGTCTTCCTCAAATTCAATCTTTGTGCTGTCGACAAGTTCCACTTCATCAAACAGCGTCAGTTCGTCTTCGACTAGTTTTGGGCTGTCTACCACAAGCAAATCCATCTCTCCATCTAGCAGCTCCTCCGTCGGATCCACCACCAATACCTCACAAGCATCCATAATTGCAGAAGGATCCTCAAGCAGAACGTCAACTACCTCATTCAATACCTTTTCTATCCCTGGCGCCAGTTCTATTGTGAACAGTAGCATCACAGCTTCTTTCAGCACAAATGGATTGTCAAGCTCCAGCGTGCTTCTCAGCTCGACGCTTACTGTATTGCGTACTTCTTCAAGCTCGAGTGCTTCTTCGGATTTGAGTACTTCTTTGAGCTCTGGTACTGTCTCCCCTACGACCACATCTTCATTGGCATCGATAAGCTCTACAACAACGCCCTCTTCAAACACAACATTAGTTTTAATCTCTGCCGGAGAGTCGCAGACTACGCCTTTGGAGGTACAGACAACATTCCAGAGTCTTATATCAGATGGTTTCTCTTCGACTTCCAGCACTCTCGCTATCTCCTCATCGGCAACGACGGTCGAACCTCCTAGCTCTTCACCATCATCAGCTACAACGATATCTCCCGGAGTGTTGTTTGTGCTCACCATTTTTACGGCACCTCAAGCAACACCATCTTTTCCATAACCTAAATACCACCAGAGAGGTTGATGATCGTGGACTGCAACAAAGCTTGAACCATGAATCACTACAATAATTGCATTAGGAGGTGCTGTCGGCATATGAGTCGTTGTTCCATGAAAGCTGAGGCCCAATTAGCTCACATGATGTGCCGTTCGTACTGGCTGTCTTCCGGTTAGACTGAGTTCAATTTCAAGCTGTCATAAAACTCGTTCATTCTCGCTCGCTGCATGATCTTCATCGCACCAAGTTCCGCAAAACACATCACATCGAATCGAAGCCTGAGAGTGTTCGTTTCATCGCTCCAACAAGGTGCCTCCTCTCGTTTTGCATAAAGACTCAAGTCTTCCTTGACCGAATCAACGAAATCTGCTAGCCGTTTCGTCCAGACAATATGAACCCATTCGTCAAATGCCTCGGCCCAATAATCCGCCATTATCTCAACATCATCTCTCTCACCATTTGTGAGATATCTGAGGACCCTGAATGCCGGTTTCGGAACCTCGACGTGCTCGAGTCTATCTATTATCCCATTGGCTTCAGGCAGGACAATCGATATGGATTGCAGCTGCGGCAAGTATTTCATAGCCATCGGTAGCCAAAGTCCTCGGTCGGTGACTGGGAGAGCAAGTGCCAGATGCTTTGTGGCGGAAGGCCATCCAACTCGACCGCATGCCTGACAGAAGTTGTAGAAGTTGTCGCTATCAAGGTAGAGCATGTCTTGTTCTGGGTTGTAAAGCCGAGCTCGGGGCAATTTCAGAAGCGCGACTTGGCGGGCCTCGGTGTTGGTCGCCAACAGTGGGGAATAAGGATTGTTAAATTTTCAGTGTTGGAACGATGTCCAATTTGAGATCCGATGGTGGAATGCAAATGTTTGAGAAGGTCTCGAGGCAGCACTCCCAAATTCTCTTTCTAACATGGAGGGGGAGACGCGCAAAGTATCTGAATTTAGGTAGCGAAGGGTATTGGAAAGCATCTTGTGGGTGGATAATGCACCCTAGGTTCAGGAATAACATGATGTAGGTTTTTCATGAAATGTTGGAAAGGAAGATAAAGGCTAGAACTCCTCCGTCAAGCGTAATGCTCATGAGTATCTGCTTCGGCATGCGAACAATATACGTTTCATGAATGGGTCTTCGTAGCCAACTTGGAACAAACATAAGGACATCGCATATCCATTTGAGAGGCCGCCAGCGATATAGAGGAAGCTTGCTGCTTGTTGACCCAGTCCTGCCTAGACATCTCGACGCTAAGGATTCTGCCTTGCCAATGCCGCGGTAGCCGCTGCGGTGGAGCCTGTCATCTGCAGAACCTCACTGCGCCTCACACCGCCGCATCAAATAGACTCGCGAAGTAGCGAGCTCTTGGCATCTTCAGAGAAAATAAAGCGTGATGACAAGAAAGCTTCTGGGAAACATCAGGAGCTCTATTTATAGAGAGACACCCGAGAATGCGCACTTCCTTAGGCAAATCTTGAACCGGGGAAACAAACAATATCCATGCATTTATTTCTTCGGCCGTGGACAGACCTCTTGCTGCTGAAGGGGTTTGCGTCACGGTCGAATATAACTTAGGCCAGGCTGAGCAATTGAGTAGATTGGTGCTGGTCAACGACTGACTGTATTTGTCATTGCCCGGTCGGAGTGTTGTCGATGCGAATTCGGTACGGGCAGCTCCGTCATGTCCACAGAAGCAATCAAATAAGCATTTTGGCATGGTAGACAAAGTTCACGACTTAGAACAACATAGCATGACTTCAATCGGTCAATTGTGTACTGGTGTTTATCTTGTTCGACAACACAGAGGTGCAAATGGTGTTACGCAAGGCGAGTCATACTCCCAGCTTGGATCGGAAGAGCCCCGTTATGCCACGGACTGGACCAAACGGATTCTCGCAACACCACTCGCACTATAAATACAAGCTTGGGTAAAAGAGTCATGTATGTTTCTTGTTGACGATCGTCTGGTTCTCGTGGCGGAAGGTATGGAAGGAGAAGGGGGGGATTCGATTTTAACTTTAGTGTTTTGTGGAGCTTGGTTCCATGAAAATGAAGCGGTGTATTGGAAGCCGCGTAATTGTTAATTTGAACCCTCTCTTCTTCATACCGCGCTTTTGTCACCTTAGTCAAATGAATTCTTTAAGAGCCTGCGCCGGCCTCGTCTTGCTACACTGTCTGTTTCTTTCTTCACACATCATCAGCTGGCGTACATCGATTCACCCCTTTCATTCACAATGCGCTTCTCCAGCCTCGTTCCGTTCTTCGCAGCCCTGGTTCTAGCTGTGGATCAGGGCAAAGGCTGCAACCCTGAAAAATACACCATGGGATGCTCAGGCCGGAACATCAACAAATGTTATACCTGGCCTGGTCGATCCAGCCCAACTTGGAACTTTGTAAGCCAGTGCTCGCCTAAAGCGTTGGCTGTAAACGTGGAGAACACTAACTCTCCACAGGTCGAGAGTTGCGAGAAAGTCTGCTGCAACGGCATTTGCACCGACACCAAGGATGGTTGCTAGTCGCAAGAATGACTTGACATCATTGTCCCCTGCATCGGGTGCCGGGAGGTTGGAACATAACACAACGATGATGAAGTTATCGATACAAGGCTCGGCTACTATGTAAACGAACACGCTCAATCCGACAAGGTAGGCTAGATGCCTCCTAAGTATGTAATAATTGAACGATTCTACCGCTCCCTTTCGTCGAAGAAACTTCGCCACCAGGCATTTTCGATGCAGTGAACGGGTGGGTCCGCGCCGACCGGGGCCGGTGTCAGCCTGCGCAGCTTGGCGACCTTAATCACTGCAAATTCCATGGATGCGACTTGGATAGTAAAGAGCAACGAGTGTCTGTTGATGCAAATCTCGGAGGACAGGTCTTAGGGAAAAAGCTGGAGGACAGTCGTCTTGAGACAGTTCTGATTACAGGCTGCGTGTCGAACTTTGCGTACATTCAATATGGATAGATTTCATATTCAGCACCCTTTTACCAACTATGGTTCTTCCGTTGTTCCGCTAACCCTAGCTCTAAGCCATCTCAATGCAAACTGTTGAGGGTCTTTTATATCCATATCAATTTGCTTGCTCGTAAATGCCGGATTCGTCCTAACGTCTAGTGCAAATAGACCATAGGTTTGGGCATTATTAATTCTTCTTAAGTCTGGCAGTTTGATGCATCTGCGGGTAAATGTTTAGTCAAGGTATCGGGAACACTATGGGAGTCTTCACTTATTCTGACGGCTTGTAGGCATGATCGGTGGAAGCCAACTCATCTGTCCAATATTCAAAATCTCCTACCACACCTGTGATGTGGGTTACTTCATGCAGCAAAGCACACCCAGCAGCAGGTAGAAGTTGTCGTTCAAGCCTCCAAGTTGGCATCGATTGCTCCTCTGCCTCGTCTGATGCGACAGCTCCGTTATTGAAGAAGTATGACGGACAAATGGTAATGGTGTTCTTCAACTTATTGGCAACAAGGTGTGCCTCGGGCACGGCAATCGTCGGTATTGCGAACAGTTCCGCAGCCGATGACTAAGGTCTCCTCTAGATCCTCAAGCTCGGCAACATACCATCTAGCCGAAGAGCCCAACGCTTCAATGGGATCGTACACCTCCCTTCTGATAAAGTTGACTTTGTCGGTATTGCTCGCTGGTACATAAAAGTAAGGATCAGCATCTTCGCGACCGCTGCGGGTTGTAAGGGGAAGACAGAGAGGAACGGGTAAACTCACCGCCAAACCATCCAATGAATGCTGAAGTTGTCTCAGAATAATCCTGATAAAGGAAGTCATCAGCAGATTTGGCGTATCGATTCATCCACATAATAGACCTTTCGATGGCGGCAACCTGGTTGCTGTCGCAGAAAGATTGGCTGTGGCGACCTGATTCACCAGCAACAATCCCGATGTTTTGTTTTCGGCTTCTCTTACTTAGCAGTGATGGAGGCACCACAGCTGCACAGTGGATCAGCAGACAGTAAGAGAGGAGCCATAGTAGAACGAAGTGCATTGTTTCCCTTTGCAGAATGCAACATACGTAGGCAGGGATGAATTTGATCATGAGTGCTACGTCCGCACTCGTATCATGGTGGCGATCTGGTTCCTACCCCTATATGCGGATTTGCAACGGGAGGTCTTGATGGACATTTCAGAATCTCATGTTGTAAGATTGAGACGCAGTCCCACGGATGACTGAGTGGTCATTGCTGATGTTCTGGGGCCGACACGGCGCTGTTCGGGCGGCCCGGCCCGTCCGAGAGGCGAGAAGTCTACTAACCACTCACGTCGAAAATTTAAAAGCAAATCAAGACATCTTCCTTAAGCTTTGCAACTTTCAAGCACCTCCTTAAGAAATACATCAATAATATTATGTTTCGTGCTTGTCTGTAGTGATTTTAATCAGTGAGTTAGGCAGCATGCCAGTTCAACTTTTCGCACGGAAATGTCCAAAAAAAGCTGTCAATCTACCCGTCGAAGTTTTAAACAACAGTGGAGGAGTTCTCTAGCAATAAGGTTTGAGTGATTTAGTCACACTGTAGCCTCAGAGGAACCGCCAGCAGAATGCAAGGACCAGGTGGGTTGGGTTAACTCGAGCCCCGTGCTCGTATTCTGAATTCTCCACCTTTCCAGGCCGCCTTCTGGCCGAGGCCGGTCCGGACCAAATGCCGTCAAGTCCGGATGAACCATCAAAATGTGCAGCTTCAGTGAGATGCAAGCTGCGAAATTGAGTCATCCTGGGACGGCTTATGAGGCACCTGGCCCGGCCTATGCCCTGGCTGCCACTTCTCAGAGTCTCCAATCCGGTCGGCTGTGATTCCGGCTCTTCCGGCAGGATAGAGCCCAGCTTCAAGTTGTCTCTTATAAGAAACATTGCGAAGTCTCTCAGCCTCTGCAGGTGTGAGATGCAACTGGAATAAGTTAGCTGGTTGAAAGTGTAACTTCAATTTACAATTACGCTCACATAAATCTCGATCCCGATGGCATGAATAGCCAGGGCCAGCCAGACAGCCATCCCGAAGACCATGCCGGTGGCTGCTCCAGCTTCAGCAGCCGATGTTGCGCCGGGAAGGTCGGCGCGGACGACTGTTTGCTGACCCGGATTTTCTTCTGAAAAGTATGAGGCACAGTCCGGGTACAGAGCCAGTGTTCTGTTCTTGTTGTCTACCATGAACGCAACTTGGTCGCAGGGACGCGATACATAGTAGGTTCCCATGCTGCTGATGATAGTAGCTGCAGTGATCTGAATTAAACGAATAGTGATGATGGATCCGGCCTTGTTTCGGACGTTAGCATGAGAGTATTTGAAGCATTTGCCGCACATACGTAAAACCAAGCTCGTAACATCCAAGCTCTGTGTTGTTCAATCTGAAGCTTCTTGATGTTGATGAACGCCAACATCATTGAGCCGATGAACATGATCGATAGAAGGCCGATGCCAGTTTGTGTCTCGATGCCGCCTCCGAATGCGTTCCGCAAGAACATGAAAATGCCCACTGTGCTGACGAGGGACAATAGTATGATGAGATAGCCGTTAATGCGATGGAAGAGCAACACCTTGTGACGAAGTACTGGAACGAATTGGAAACAAGCTAGAAAGCTGGCCGGGAGGATGGCGCCGAGGTGCATCTTGATGCCGATCTGCTCGATCCGCTTTTGGTAGTAGAAACACTCCCCAGGGGCTGCACCACCGGGTCCACAGAAAATGCTGAAGTTGAGGTACTCAAAGCGGGCGAGTGTAAATCCCATGAAAGCACCGAAGAAGATGAAAAAGAGGACGAAGTTGTAGCCGTTGGCGAAACCCAATGGATTGTAGACTTTCCGGGCTGCTGCAACAAAGCCGTTGGCTGGAGGTCGTGTTGGCTGAACCATGTTCGCGATTGTTGTCAGTCGAGTCTAATTTAGTTGTTCAAATTCTTGTTCTTCTCGAATATAGATTCAGAGTATGAAAGATGGGTTTGCAATGTTTGAAGCTGCTGTCTTCCAATGTTTGAAAAATAGAAACCGGAAGCTCATCGTCTTATATCTCATCATTCTACTTCATCTGCATCGTGATCGGGGTCCCAGTCGTAACACAGCCTTCTGCATGCCGACGACGTCCATGGGAGATCTGCGCAGACGCGTCTTTAGGGCTGGGAGGCGCTTGAACGGTCTTGGAAAGAAAATGCGCGACAACGTCGTAGGCAGCATTAACCGTTGTGCCAGACACAGCGCTGCTAACCAATCAATTAAGCTAAATCTAAGGGTCAAATTTAACTAATTAACTCAATAATCACAATAGTCTTATTTAAATTAACTATTTTAATTAGTCTTAAATATAATTACTTAAATAGGAAGTTAGTAATACCTCTTATAATATTCTTAGAAAGTTAAAATATATATTATATAATAATCTAAAGCTATCTAACTTTTCCTAGCCCCTTTATTTAAAGTAGTAGCTACTTATAGTAATAATACTACTTTAAACCTAATTTTAGAAGTACTAGGTTTACTTAAATATTAAAGGTATTATTAATAGCTTCTATAATATTAGCTAGAAGTTTAGTAAAGCTAAATACCTTCTTATAGTTAGTTACTATTACTAGGATAATAAAGATATTAAAAGTAAGTTTACTAAGTATTAAAAAGGTTTATTAATATAAAATCCACTATTAAATAGGGTTATTAATAAGCTAGATAATAGAGAGATAGAAATATTACTCTAGCTTATTAAAATTATTAATAGTAGCGTTATAAGTCCTATTAGTTAATTATTAATAATATTTAGAGTCTTTAGCTTTTAGAGTAATAGTAATTAATATAAATATAGCTTATAGAGGCTATAGATAAAGCTATAGATTAACCTAATTAGATATATTAATATACTATTATTATTAGTATTTATAAAGTCTTTTTTAAGTATTATATACTTATATATAAGTTTCTAAAGTATTCTAATACTTCTAAAACTATTATAAACTTTATTTAAGATATAGAATCACTATAGTAGTATAGAGGAGAGACTTTATAAACTTAGTGTAGTATTTATTAAGTATTTACTAGCTATTAATAATTAATAAGTATAGATATTTATAAAAGTTAAAATTAACACCTTAAAGGCGTTATAATTATAAGTATTTAAACTATAAGTAAATAGAGATACTATTAATTAATAAGAACTATAAAACTACTATTAAGCCTCACTAAAAGTATTAAAATACCTTTATAAGTTAAAATAGTCATTATAACTAACTTTTAGTAAGTTAAATAACTATATAGTTAATCTTAGTATTAATAAGGGTATTAAAAAGCTTATACTAGTCTTTTAAACGATCTAAGAGATACTTTATACTTATTAGAACCTCCTAAAGTTAGCTATACTTATTACTCTTACTTTAGCCTTTATATCTCTTAGTCTACTTATAGAGTAACTTAAATACTTTATATAACTCTATAAGGACTTACTAGTCTTTATTAGTAAAGATATCCTCACTTAAGATATAATTTATATTATTAAGAGAACCTAAAGTATAAAAGATATAACTATTAATCTAGCTATATTTAAGTAGAGCTTACTTAATTATATTATATATTAAGTTCTATTAAGTAGTATTACTTAATATTAGATTTAGCTTTTAAGATAACTTTTCCTATAAAATAAAGTTAATATTATTATTAATAGCCTTATTATTAATAGCTAAAAAGCTTTTAGATTATTATAGTAATAATCTAATATACTTAATAATATTCTAAAACTTACTAATAAAGCCTTTTTACTTCTAGTAAGCTAGGTTATTTTAAACTCTACTAGTATTAAGTAGATAGTTAGACTTCTCCTTAAACGCCTTATTATTAATACTATAAATAATAATATAACTAATAAAGTTAAAGATATAGCTATAGTATTAAATTTAGTGTTACTAAGCGTTAGTTTCTATATATAAAAATAAAAGAGAAAAAAAGAGAGCTTTAAAATAAGTATTATTATTTATAATATTATTAGATATAGTAACATTAACTTAATTAATAAAGCCTTAGTTTATAAGAGTAGTATAAATAGTTATAATAACGTTCTCACTAGAGTAGGCGTTAGGCTAGTAGTAAAAAGCTAATAAATATTAAGTCTATTTCTCTAATTAGTTAATAAAGTAGCTAAATATAATAATAATAGTATATTAATTAGGAGAAATCTATAAATTAAATAATATATTAACCTTTATAAATACCTTTTATATCTTATTTCTAATCTATTCTTTCTTAGAAATATAGAGGTAATATAGTTAAACTTTCTAAAAGTCTCTTAACTAATATATTTAGTTATAAACGTTATAATTAAAAAGACTAAATAAA
The DNA here is from genome assembly GCA_020226115.1 of Colletotrichum viniferum. Lineage (NCBI taxonomy): Eukaryota > Fungi > Ascomycota > Sordariomycetes > Glomerellales > Glomerellaceae > Colletotrichum > Colletotrichum viniferum. The sequence goes on along the minus strand of JAGFBE010000028.1, from coordinate 89,649 downwards.
TACTATATATACTAGTTACTAAACGTTAAAAAAAAGTTACTAATATTAATAAAAAAGCTAATAGCTAGCTTTTTAATCTAAGAGACTTTACTATAAAGTATAGTAATAAGAGTAGAGTATTAACGCTTAGGGAGGTACTTATTATTTTTAAAATTATTACTAAATAGATATTTAGTATAGAGGTATTCTTTATAGATATAGTAAATAGATTTAAAGTACTTCTTAGTACTAAATATAGTAGTAGCTTTCTATAGCTTTTTAAAAATACTAGCTTTATTATAGTATTAATAAACTTAATAAGTATTACTTAGATATATTATTAGTATATAAAAAAGTATAATAGAAAGTAAATAAGTAATAAATATACCTCTAATACTACTTAAGAAGATCTTATAGATAAAAATACCTTTATTTCTAATCTAAAAAGTATAACTTTAACTACTTTTCTTTAAAATTACTTCTATATTAATATAGCGCTACTTCTTCTAGATAGTATAAAATAAAGTTTTAAGAGTAGTATACCTATTAAAGTTAGTAATTAATATATTACTAGTAATTAAAAAAACTTAAATCTAAATAGTAATCCTTTAAAGAGTTACTTTATAGTTAATAAAGTAATTAATATATTAGTTATATACTAGTAAAAATATTATAATAATAGGAAAGAGGTTAAAAAAAGCGTTTAGAAGTATATAGAAGTAGAACTTTAAAACGTAGTAGTAGTAGTAGTAATAATAGTAGCGCTAGTAGTAATATTAAAAAGAGTTATTTTTAAAAGCTAGTGAAAAAATTAAAAATAGGCTTTTTTTAACTCTTAATAAAGAAGCTAAAAACGTATTAATTAAATAGTATAGTAAAAAGCGTATTTTTAGTACTTCTAGTACTTCTTAGTAGTAAAGCTAGTACTACTAAGAAGTATTTAGCCTTACTCTACTACTTATTAATATAAAGGTATTACTAAACTAATATTATTAACTATTTTCTTTTTTTTTAGAGATATATTATAATAAAACCTAATAAGCTAGTAATAAGTCTACTATATAGAGAATTATAGAGATATTAGTTTAAAACTAGCTTAAATTATTAATTATAATATAAAAGCTTAAAAAGTTATAATCTTAAGCTACTAGAAAAAAATATCTAGTTAACTTTTTTATTTTTTTATTAAATCTTTTAAAAATTCTAATTAGTTTAGATGCTAGATTTTTATTCTTCTAAGTAATATTAGTTTAATTAAAATAGTTAAACCGAGGGTATTATGAGTTTAGCTAATTAACTCTAAAAAAAGCCTCGTTTTGATTAGCTGATTGATTGATTTGATTGATTTGGCTTGATTAGGTAGCAGCGCTGGCCAGACAAGGGACATTGGAGATGAATTCTACCGCCAGACGCCCGTCTTGGCATCTAACTTCAGCCTGCTCGCGCATCACGAAGATCGGAGAGCTGGTTCAAACACCCAATCGAGTCACAGCGCGCAGAATGCTCCCCAAATGGGCCTAGAGGTGGCTTGCTTGCCAACGGTTGAGTGGATCGCTAAGGAGGCTTGGAATCCTTCGAGCGTTTGCAGGGCTGAAAATAAGCCAATCCTTCGTCTCCAGCAACGTGGGTGTGCCTTTTGTGTTACTTCAAGTGTCGTCGTCATTGATCTCAGCGTGCATAGTTCATCGTCTACCAGCATTCCTGACAAGTGGTTGCTGCATCATTCGTCGATTTCTAAGCCTCCACGACAACGTCTTGCGTCCAAGCCCGCGGCCCCGCGATTGAGACTTGCTTGGTCCGGGACAGATCAGATGCAACCGCTCCGCCGGGAGATAAGCCCCTACTTTCCGATCGCTGTCACTCCACCGATGTCCCGGAGTAGTTAAAACGGCTCTGGCGCCCACGGCCGCTCACCGTTCCCAAATCGGAAGCATCCTGCGCTGGGTGATTCTCTCTGTGCGAACGCTCGCTTTCCCGTCTGGGATCCCACTCACAAGATGGTTGGAGTTCCGGGACGATCCAAGGGTTGCAACACATGTCGCAAGCGGAAGAAAGGAGTAAGTGCACCAGAACCCTTGGGCCCCTATCATACATGCGCCTGATCATTGACCCCGTGTACGGTAGTGCGACCTCCAGAGACCGGTATGCGGGCAGTGCCTGAAGGCTGGCATCGAGTGCGCGGGTTATGAACGGAAGCGCATCTTCGTCAATGTCATGCCCAACAACCCGAAGCCTAAAAGTACAGCTTTAGCCCTTGTGGCGCCCCCCAGGATCCAAACACCCCTATTTTCGCATTCCGCTTATGAGGAGAAGATTCTTGATCTGTTTTGGGAGACATACATGCCCGATGCCCCGGCTTTCACCCCAGGAACCCCCATTGTCCGGTACTCTCATTCAGACTGGGCTGCTACAGTCCAGGATCTTTACCGAACGGATGCGGCACTGCGCCAGAGCCTGCTGGCTATTAGTCTTGGAACCATCGGCCGACGCGACAAGAAAGTATGGATGATAGATGAGGGACTCAAGTTCTACTGCCAGGCACTTGGCGAATTAAACACTGCCCTGCGGCATCCTACGCGATGGAGGTCAGATGCGCTGATGGTGGCTTCAAGGATCCTCGGTCTCTATGAGGTATGTGCATCATAAACCCTCTTCTTCCTCTGCGAAAAGCCAAGACTCATTTTCATTTCAGCTCTTATACGGTGCAGATGATAGAGAGAGACGGGGCATCTCCCAAGCCCAGAGCTGGGAAGGTCATGCCATGGGAGAAATGGCTCTAGTGGTGCAGCGAACACCACAGAGCCATGTCGACGGCCACGCGCACCAGCTTTTCTGCTCTGGGCGTGTTCATCAGGTACAACACTTCTCATCAACTATTCTTGTGGCTTCTTTTATTCTAACGCATTAATAAGACAATTACACACATCAAGCGGCGGCAAAGATGTCCTTTGAGCCATCCTATCTGGAAGACAGTACCCTGGAAGCATCATCCGAAGTCTTCCAAAGACGCACTAGTAGACATCTTTGTTGATATTCCGGGTATCCTCGAAGATCTCGACGAACTGCGTGATTGCGAACCAGGGATCGAGAAAGAGGCAAAACGGAGCAGACTGGCGAATGAGTGCTGGCGCATCGACAGAGAACTTACACGGTGGCTCGACAACATGGGCCCGACAGAAGAGTTGAAAGACCTCGAAAGAAGAGGTGTCGACAATCCCACCATGTGCGACGTCGTCATAACATCGATCATGACCTTGTTTTGGACAACTTCCATTTTGGCCTACAGCACTCTTCGCCTTGCTCTTGGCCCGAAGCCTGACATTGAGCTGCCGGAGCGAACCAACCCTAGGGTTTTCTGTACCAAGATCGCCAACATTGTTGATGTCTTCTTCCATCCAAATGCAGGGACCTTCGGAATTTCGTCTGCGCCTTTGCCGATCGGCATGGCGCTGGTGTACCTGAACTCGACTGAGGAGGGATTCAACTCAGAGGATAAACGGAAGCTTGTCAGTTTCTTCGGCATGCGGGCTAACAACGGGATTGGAATTGGAAAGTTCTTGATCAGTACCCAAAGCGACGGCATCGTGCCGAGGGGGGCAGTACAGTATCCCAAGTGCGATGCTATCAAGGACAAGGCGAAGAGGTGGATGGGTGCTGTAGGGTAGCCAGATCGTTCGGCTGTGAAGTAGTCCCTTGTTCTAGCTACCTAGCTGTTTTAGATATTCAAAGTATCCAATAAATCCTTAGGATAAAATAGATAACTCATACATCCAGTACATCCGATATATCCGATACACCCTACTTCCATCCGTACTATTCCCAAAGTCGCATAACTTAAAATAGTTCTTTCGTTCCAATAAAGCACAGGTACACCCATCGCCGCTTGCGCGTTTCCTGCGTCGCCGGGGTCAGGCGGAGTTGCTGCAACAGTCGTGCTCAATGAGTCGTTACACTAGGGTTCAACCTCTTCACGAGGTTTTCGAGCAATTTAGGGATAGTAGCAGCCCCAGTCGTACTTCTTCTTGCCCTGAGGGTCAGCGTAGGCGTTGCCACCGTATCTGCCGGCGCAAAAGGCACCGACGTCGAGGTTCCTTTGATTGTTGCCATCCGTGCAGTACCAGTCGTAAGCACTATTGGCAGCATTGTCTGCTTTGTCGTTTTGAGCATGGAATGATACACCCCCTGGCTAACACAGGCCGCGTTCATATCAACGCCTCCAACCCAGGTGTGCGCGGACACGGGGGCCGCAAGCATAGCGAGGCTGGCGACGACGCCAATGATGGTGTGGCAAGCGAACATGTTGATTGCATAAGAGTATTCGTCTGATTCTGTGAGAACAATTCATTCAAGCTTCGCAATTGCTTCACTGAAATGAATGGAGTTGTCGCTGCGCCGATTGCGAAATTGTTCCGACCTGCTCAGCATGAACCCCTTTCTGTACTTCCGTGGCTTGCGCTAATACGAGGAACTTCTCGGACACCGGGCATAACGCTGCAGGGGAGACCACTTTTCTGGGGACACGAAGAGTATCCGGATGACCGTGTAACGATACATTGACGGGGGAGCTCACTGTCACTAGGTAGACTACATGATGGGCCACTCATCCACATAATACGTCTACCCGAGTTCTTTAAGCTTTGTCATGCCGGTCGATTGCTTCAGCTTCTACTTTTCTCTGTCCAGAACGGGTCTAATGTCATCAATCCACATCCGGTACCAAACAGCTCATGCTCACTCAAGTGATTCCGAAGTTCGTAGGCTTGCTAAGAGCAAGCCCGTGACTTGAGAACAGAACGATGTATATCTATTCAAAAGGTGTATTCACAGCTGAGTTCTGGGTTAGTCTGTGTCCACACTCACGTCATTGTCGTTACGTACATCCAGTATTAGTGTGCATTCAGGCCTTCTTTGCTGGTGCCGTGCTTGCAATTGCCTCAGAAACGTTAGTGTCAGCATTCATTCGGGTACTTTGAGCCTTACCAGCTTCCCATGCGTTGATCGTCTGCCCCTGAACAGTGAACTATGGGTTGCAGACACTAACGATTGTCAGTGTGTCTGTGATAGGGCGCCAGGCGACAGCCATCCACACTATATACCTTCCAAAGGTACCGCACAAATAGTTGGTTCACTTGACTTTGAAATCACCCAGCTGGCCGTTGCGACCAGAAAGTTCTTGGCCGACGGAGCAAGGCGCCGAGTCTTTGCGAGACAACGCCACATCCGGGTTGTATCGGGAGTGATTGGAGTTTGTGATCTACCCCATGTGTCAGTCTCTTCTATCCAGTCTGTATTATGAAATTCTAGACGAACAAGAAGATTACAAGTCGCCTTGTTCACGGGTCTGGGTAGGACGCCCACGGTTGGTCCTCCGAGACCGACTGAGACCCCAGTGTGGACTTCAAGCCAAGCAGAATTAGCTCGCTGCACAATGTTCGCAGAAGCCCCGTTGTTTCCCTTGGATGTGGCTGCAGGGAATGCTCCTGCGCCCAAAGGCAGAGTCCAAAGGAGAAAGTTGGCATGCATGTTAGAAGGCAGGATGGGAATGGTATGAGATGAATTGGAATAAGACTGGTTTGGCTTATTTAGTTCTACATCGTGATGTGCAATTGAGCTTTAATAGCCCATGAGAATGGAAGTTCATTGAAGCCGACTCCAATCTCATGTCTCTATGTCTACACAGTCCAATACCTACTGTATACACGAAACTTCAAATTTCTGCCTGAAGCTTGAACGTCGTCTTGACGGACTGCCCGAATGGTCGATGAAATGCACGAGACAAAAGGGGCAGTTGATGGGCATGTTTGCACCCCTGGTTCGCAATGGCAGCGGAGGATACTGCTGTGTGTGCTTGGCTGTTCCATAGCTTCACCCAAATCCTATTATTATCTTTCTCGTCCTGTGATCGTCGACTTCTTCCTTATCTGAACCACATATCCCCTGGTCGCTGAGTCCGGAAGGTCCGGCATACCCAGTGACAGCTCATGAGCTTCCCTTCATGTCAATGACCGCCCATGCTTAAACGGTCGTACTAGCTCATTTGGCTGGAAAGGGCTTCAAAAAGTCCAGACCACCGTGAGAGTCATACGGCAGTCAACAAGGTGCGCCTCCAGGCGGCAAACTGCGAAGAAAGAAGTTAGAAGGGAAGAAAGAAGTCCAGACCACTCATGTAAGGATGCATTGTTACCCCAACGTGGGGCAGGCAACAGTTGATCCCCAGACAGTTGAGCATCGTATTCGTCGCCACAAAAAGGCCGAACTGATCCCATGTGAAGCACCGGTATTATACATTACCGACAATTGTGGTGTGCAGGCCTCCTATCCCATCGGCTGCCACGACATGCCAGAAAACCACCCCAAGGCAGAGTAAAGCCAATCACCTTACGCCGAGAAACACGAAATACTTTCAAATTGCACCTGAGTGCTCTGAATGCAGGTTGAGACATGACCATATTGTGGGTAGACTGTTTTGACGTTTGGTGGCAGCCGATGAGACAGACATTCCCTGCTAGTTTGAAGCCAACCATGTTGGCAGATTCAGCTGCCGCTTTCAGCCAAGAGATGGTTCATCGAGCGGGACTATATGATTCCATTTCGCAGAAGCTACATCGATCTCTCATTCTGTTAGCAGTGTGCGATCGATAGATCCAAAACCTCACTTTGTGGTCTTAAGAAAGTGAACTATAAGCCCTTTTTGTTTTTCGTTCAGCTTTCTGGGTTTCCCTGGCTTCACCATCGTATTCAGCTTCATCAGCCGTCTGCCCTCGTACATGTATTTTACCATGAAGCTATACAGCCTCTTTGCCGCCTTGCTGGGCTTGTCTCTCTCTGCGACTTGCCAGGCTGCCAAGTCGTTTTCGGCTTCGAACCTCTACTATGCTGCTGGCTTAAACACCCAGCAGCAGACATCCCTGTTCGAAGGTCTCCAGAGCGCCGGTATCAAGGTTCTGCGCGTTTGGCTCGATGGTAGATCTTCCTTGTGATTCTTCAGAGTTTCAAGTAATTTTGCTAACTTAGTACCCTACCCATCGACACAGGCCAGTCCGAAAGCCAGAAGGGCAGCAACATTGACACTTTCAACCCTCTCCAAGGCGACAGTCCTGACGCCTGGGACGAAACAGTGCTCAACCGACTTGACAGCTTCATGAACCGCGCCCGTGGCTATGGCATCAAGCTTCTCATCTCCATCCACAGCTACAACGCGCTCGAAGGAAACCGTGACTTCTATGGAAAGTGGTATGGCACCGGAGACTTTTACACCAACAACGATGCCATGGCCTACTTCAAAACCCGTATCGCACGCGTGCTTAGTCATGTCAACCCTAATAACGGCAAGACATGGGCCTAGAGCTCTGACTACATCTTTGCCTTTGAGGCACAGAATGAGGCCATGCATCCTCAGGTGAACATAGATCTGACCATCGCCAGAGTACTTGACTTTACTGACTCTCTTCCACCACAGGGCAATCCAGCAGCTTTGGCGTCGTGGCAGTGCACTATGGCCCAGTCCATCAAGGACAACCTCAGTGGGAACTCCAATATCTTAGTTACAACCGGAGGCGGTGCCTATGTCGACAATTCTCTTCTGGATCCCTACTTCAGCTGTGCCGCTCTTGATGTCCTTGCCATCCACGCATACGGTGTTGACGGTTTCGCCACATCAAAGCTTCGACCGTATGTCACTAAGGCCCAGAATGCCGGAAAGAAGCTCATCATGCAAGAATGGGGCGCTTGCTACACGGATGCTCCCAACCACGACTGCAGCGGCGGAAGTCCGCTCGGCACTAGCACCAGAGACTCGAACATTCGCAACTGGGCCGCCAGCGTTGACGCTGCAGGGATCCCGTGGTTCTACTGGCAAATCCTTCCCAATGCCGACCCCCATCAGGGTTGGGATTTCGAGATGGGAATCAACGATGTGAACTGGGATGCAGTCAAGACAGCTGGGCTTGCCGCTGGTCAGGCTGAGTCTGCCTTTGACTTTGATCACTATCTGTTGTAGGAAACCAATTTAATGAGGCGGCTTGAGGCAGCGAACACCGCAACCTGGAATTGCAAGGGAATGTTCATGGGATGGGACATGCGACAAGCTGAAAGACGCAATCATCCCTGGTGTGATCCCTGCGTAGAAAAGCTGTCCGGGTGGTGTCACACTAGGGCAATCTAGAGCAGGCAGCAATTTTACACTCGTAGGGTTGGATTCGGTTTCTGTGACTCCACAACTCAGCCCACAACCTCAGCTTGTTATTGCGTAAATTTCACGGTCTCGCCCACAGCAACGAGGCAATATCCTCGTCAGCTTCAGCTGCCCTGATGGTCTAGCGGTATGATTCTCCCTTAGGGATTGGGCTTCATTGTAATCCACGTCTGGGAGAGGTCCCAGGTTCGATCCCTGGTTAGGGCCTTTCACTTTTGCAGATTTCTGTATCCATTTTTGCTGGTGTTGAACATCGACCGACCGCTGTTTCGCATCACCACCTCCAAGCAACTGACCGCTGAATGAGGTGGAAACACAACCAGCATAATAAAGTTGGTGAACTTCTCGACTTGTTGGGGGGGGGGGGCAATCTTCTAAGGCCATTGTAAGCAGCCACTGTCGTGCAATAGCAGATTAATGCACATGTGACCTGACGATGACGATCTCTCCCGAGCATTCGCTGAAGTTGCGCCCCAACCTCTCGGCGTAAGCCTTGACGATCCGAAGGCATCAAATCACCAGACCCAGCTTGAACACCGCTCCCACTCGGATCGCCAGCGCGCCGACCGTCAGATCCGCAGTGTTACAACTCAATTTCTCAAATGAAGCAAAGGCATCTGACGCGGTGGCTAACAGATAGCGAAACAAAGGCATTGTGGCTGACCCTAGGGGTTGGTCAACTCACCGCACCACGTTATGCTTGTTCGCACCTCATGGCAAAGGCTTGTCCAATTACAACAAATAGCGGGCGGCCCGTTGCACTAACTCTCAGCCCAACGACGATCGTGCCCGCTCGAGTGCGAGAAGGATCAGAAGGCAGCAAAATTAGTGACAGAGCTTGCAGGGGATTGGAAGCGCTGGGCTGAGCCGTCTCCGTGTCCGTGTCCGTGTCCGTGTTGGGGGCTGATCACACAAAACCGCTGCATCCCTTCGGACGTGGGAGTGCTCGCGTGCTCAAAGTTTTCGGGTTAAAATTTCTGAAGCTTTCAAAGCTTGAGGGAACTCATGAAATTTTTCTCATCATGACTTCCAGGGTCGAGTACAGTTCTCTTCGAAGAGACGTCTCCGACGAAGACCGGAACTCGGCCGAGAAGCCGTCTGCAGCATCATCGAGCGGCCCGCCTCAACACGATAGGCAACACCAGTACCCGTACGCAGGCTCGACAGCAGACCGCATGTTTTCATTCAAGGATTTCAATTTCTTGAAGATCTACATTGTCTGCATCTCGGTTTATGTCGCCGCTGCCATTGCAGCCGTGGTTTGGACTTACCAGGGCCCCGAGGTCAACGGCGGATACACCCGAAGTCGAGTCTTCCGGACACCAGACGAGTTGAAGGTCAACCAGCTCTACTCCGGCTTGGCTCTCTCCGCCCTACTCGCACCGGCAGGCATGTTGGTTCAATGGATCATGCACGATTTCCGGCATCTGCGCCTTTTCGCACTCACAGCTCAGAGGCCCGTCTCTCTAGCTGACCTTGATAAGATCGGGGACGACTCGAGCGCGTGGACTTTGAGGATTCTGGGAAAGTACTCGTGGTGGTACGCGGTGATGCAAGCCGCGCTCATTGTCATCCGAACCAGCATCGTTCCTGTCGGCACCCTAATGCTCACCACTGGGGTTTTCGTTGAGAACAGACCCGGATTCGGTGTTGTTGGGCTGCCGATCCTACCCTCCGACGATTCGAGCGTACGACGACTTGCCAATGCGATGGGGTGGGATGGAAATGGGACATTCTCCCAAACACTAAACGACAACGACAATTTCTTGGCCCAAACCGTGTACACCTTTGTTGGGAATATTGTCAGCCAGAGCGCGCTGGTCGACGTTTTCTCTGGTGTCATCGGCCCCATCCCCACGCATAATCTCACCTTCAACTCCAATACAACCTATAACGGACTTCTGCTGTATCACTGGGACGCCAACTGCGAGGCTGCCCTCGATGTGCCTTACACAACGTCCTTGAATGGTTCAAATGCAACCTACACCTTTACGATGCCAGACTCAAGTACGCAGTCCATCAACGTAAGTGTCCAGAAGAGAGAGTCTCAGTCTCTGAGGCTCTGGAACAGCCGGGCAAATACCTCCATCAACGGGGTACCGATCAGCGGTACAACGTACTTTATATCAGCTGGCCCTTCATCAGCTCTCAACAGCAAGGCCCTTACGGAAAGCAACGACACTAGCCTGACGCAGACGAAAGAGGGTCATTGGATTTCTCGGTCTAGATGCACACCGGAGTTCCGATGGGAGGTTGGTTCGTGTATGTTCAACGGCACGCTCATGACGAACTGCGAAGGCAAACCCAACACCAACACAACGGCCCTAGACACCGACGCGCTGGACAAACTCGCAGATTACATGACGGCCATCCCGTGGTGGATCTCAAACGAGCAGCTTCAAATCATTGACAAGACGCTCGACACGCTGTACGCCATTCCTACAGCGCAGGACTGGGGTCACTTCTTTGGCAACATTGCTCAGTCAATTGCCGCCATATCCACAGCGGGATACTTTGGCACAGCAACGGTGCCGGTGGTGACTGCTGTCTCGGAAGATGTCTACATCATGCGGACAGTAGTCTTGTGGGTCGTGTTGGCTATGCTGTCTGCTGTTCTCATCTTCAGCTGCTTGGATATCTACCGGAGCAAGTCTCGAGGCTTGCCGTTCCGTGCTGCAACTTTTTTGGCAATCGCGAATGCTGTTCGGGGGCCATGGTGGGATCAGGAGCTGCATGGGAGTTGCGCTGCCCCCGAGGTGGCGATGCAGAAGCGGAGCTCATCATCTGTCAGATTCGGTGTTGACGTTAATAATTCGTATCATATCGGTCTATTGCCGAGTGTTTTGCCCATTCAAAGGGGGACGCCATACTTTGGTGTAAGAAACAGCAGAGAAGATGGGGGCGAACCGGGGCCTGTGTGGTGACGAACAATCTTCTACCATAGGCTAAAATTCAGTAATTCTACGTTCAAAAACTCAGTATTCACAATCAAGTAGCGCAGAATCGGTCTTTGACCGTTGTTGAGATTCGAAATTCGGCGTTTGTAGGTGTGGCGTGCAGACTTTGGTGTTTCCCCACGCCAGCATCGTCACGCCTTAATCTTGTGCCCTGGGAGTGCGCCCTAGATCGTTTCTCCGACGGATAGATTCGTGCGACTCATTGGCGAGATGACCACTGATCTGGTGGCTTGATTCATAAAATGATGTCATCAAGTGACATTCATCTCTGCAGCCAGCACCACACTCCATAGCCCGAACGCAAACCATAGGTGTTGGAGGTTTGGTTCTGTGGAACGTAAGTCAGAATAAGCTCTTGGACTCGACCCCCAGTCGATCCGCGTACTACCGCACTGCGCCTTAGAGGCATTCGAGCGTGCGTTTCCAACTCGAGTAGTACTATTTCAATCGAAATGTCCCCGGCAGAATAGATTGAGGCTCTTCAAATCTGTTTAGCAATCACGTTACCTACCTGTGTGCTCTAAACACCGTCGTCCACCAGAACCTCAAAATGCCTACAGCCATTGTGACTGGTGCCACAGGTATGTGTCGTCTGGTTTATCCTTCGTGTGCGATTGCAGCTGACGTCGAATTTAGGCATCCTCGGTCGTGAGATCGTTAAGGAGCTCAGCAGCAACCCAGACGAATGGTCGAAGATCTATGCCCTCTCCCTGTCAAAGAAGAAAGACTTCCCCGAGAATGTCGTCCAAAGCAACCTGGACCTATGCGCCACCCCCGGGAGAGACGGCGAGAGAGCTTCAAGGGGTCGAGGCTGATTACGTCTTCTTTGCCGCCTACTTGGAGCAAGATACCGAGGCCAAGGCCAGCAAAGTCAATGGTGAGGTTGACTGACCCCTTAATGAACCAAAGCACTCATCAAACGAAGGCGATATGCTGGATGCGTTCTTCAAGGCCTTGGTCCTGAACAACAGCGCCTCCAAGATCAAGCGCATCATCCTCGTCTGTGGAGCAAAGCAATACGGCGTCCAGCATGGTCGGGTCAAGATCCCGATGCAAGAAACGGACCCCTGGTACGAGCCGAACATGTAGCCATGACTGACTTGGCACTTGCCTTTAACCCAGGCTTCCCGAGGACGAGCCGTTCGCGCCAAACTTCTATTACCGCCAGGAGCGCATCCTTTACGCCTTCTGCGCAGCCCACCCCGGCATCTCCTGGGTTGTAACTTACCCAAACGAGGTGATCGGCTTCGCCAAAGGCAACTTCATGAACTTCGGCACCGCCGTCGCCATCTACGCCGCGGTCCAGCGCGAGCTTGGCAGCAACGAGCTCGTCTTCCCCGGCGCCGAGGACTTGTACACCTGGGTCACAATGTTTTCAGACGCCCGCCTCCACGGCCATTTCTGCCGCTGGGCCGCGCTCGACAGGGCATCGTGGGCCTTTGCCGGGTTCGCGTGGGGACGGGACTACGATTTCGTGCTGAGCATGAGCAGGGCGCGTCAGCTGGGGTGGACGGGCTACGTGGACTCTTGGGACGGGTTTGAGACGGTGTTCCGGGGACTGGCGGATGCAAAGGTCATTCCGAAGCAGAAGTGGTGAAGTCGCAACGGCCGAAATAGCTGTCACGTCCATAGTGGTATTAGATGACCCGGTGACCTTTTGGACATGTACCGTAGCATTGCGAAGGAAGTTAGCATGTCGATTGTCATTCCTCTTCCCCTTTCACTGCATTTCTCCAGAGCCACGTATGCGTCGTTTGAGTACTGCACTGACACACACCTTCCCACGCTTCTTCACGCTTGGAGAGAGACAGAGAGGGTCGAAGGAGGATCCGGTCTCCATTGAACAATCCATCGAACCCATCATGGTGCGTCGGAAGCTAGGCCGGCAGTTGTCAGCATCAGGCTACTTTGTCGGCTAAGCAATCAATTCGAAGGAGTCGAGCAACGCATTAAGGCTTAAGCTTCCGCGCTCGCTTGTTAGCGGGTTCCATCGCGAAGTCCGTTTTATCAAAACAAAAGAAGCACTGCAGCAGTAGTGCAGAAAATAAAATCGGGCATCACCGGATAAACTCCATGTCCCCAAATCCACCTTCTTCTTCTGGGTGTTGCATCGTCGACGTTGCGAGTCGAGGGGATAAGGGTACCTTAGCCAGGGGGGCAGAAGCAAAAGCAGAAGCTCAATCGGAACAAGGGCCCGGAGCTGGGTCCGGTTGTAGGTAACGGTAGCACGGAGAGTGGGATGAGCAGAATCCCGTCAACTGACCGCACTCAATCCGAAACCGAAATCTCCTATTCCTAGCCAATGTGGCCCGAGTTCGAGCTCTGCGCCGTGCACCAGCTTTTGATCAATGCCACATTGTGCCTGGCGAAACACCAAGAAGCGCCACGATGTTCACCCGCAAGGGCAGGGCAAGGGCGCGTCTAGCTCGCTTACAAGGTTACATTGATCGAATCGTTCAGCCGCTAGAGTTATGCGCGCGGGCTGTGTTGCGCTATTTGACATGGCTTCCTCTGCCCTACAGACCAGATGTACGAGTCGGTCACCTTATTTGCCCAGGTTCGCGTTGTCCGATTCATGGCCTTTTCGATCAGCCTAGACCCTTTTCTGCACCCTGGATACGGCTGGATATGGGATGGTAAATCGTCTCCGGGGATAAAATCGCAGTATTAGCCGCATGCTATGATAGCTCGCTGATTCCACGATAGCAGAACGGACGAGTGATAGGCGGCCAGGCCAGGCACGTTGGTCTGAAGTTCGGGACACGTTGCCCTTCAGGCAACGATATTCCCACTTCGGGCCGGAGTCCACAGTGTACCTCGTCCGTCCCGTGGATTGCCCTTGGTTATCCCGTCGAATAGGATATGGGCAGGCGGACGGTAAAATCGCTCACTGGAGCTGTCCGTCCGCTGTGCTGTGCTGGCCGAGTCGACAACAACAGCACGCAATATGGTCGTGCCAGCCCGTGGCCCGCGTGCCTATATGCACTCACCCATGACCTTATGCCATCGAAACAGTCTGGTGCTGCTGACAGGGAGGCTGACGGGCGTGACAGGCCTGGCTCCGAGCCTCTCGGCTTTGCCAGACAACGGTGCCAGATAGAAGGAAGCTGAAAGAGAAACAATCTATCATAAGAAAAGGTTGAGGAAAAGCTGAAGGTTCAAGGGACGGGCGTAAACTCTCGCCGAATATCGATCGAGACGGAAATATCTATTTCGGCGCAAGGGCGCGGTGGGAATGGAGTCAACTCCACCCGCGATGAGCTTATACGAGGGAAATGTGAAAATGTGATTTGACGCGCCGCTCACATGTGCTTGTGCATTTGTTTTGGTGTCGGTGCAGCTGTCTGTCAGTAGAAATGATAGACGCTGATCGCCGTACCAGCTCGTATCGAAAGCCGAGGCAACGACTTCGAAAGATGCGTCCTGAAGCGCGGCCGTCCAAGCGGCGTCAAACGGTTGAAATGACAGTTCCTCGTTTTTTCGCGCGCTCATCTCAAATTTCAATACATGAGAGACGCCTACCGAGTCCTTGGGAAGCGCCCTTTCATCACGTCAAAGTCGCACTAAGCGGGATGCGAAACAGCGCGACCGCGACAAACCTCACCATTGATTGATGAAGCGTCAAAGAAGCCCAGCCAAGCGCGCCGGATGGGAATCAGAAACAGGTGCACAGAAATGAAAAACACAAAAGAAAAAAATATTTAGGAGGCGGAAACTTGGGGGCCGTTTCTGCCCAAGGGCTCCAGATGGCAGCTTAAAAGGTTCAACTCAAAATATTCGCAAATGCAGCCCCGAGGGGCTGGCCGCTAAGGACGGAATCGCCATAGCACTCACATTGGACCCTGAAGCCAAATAGAAAGATGCAACCGTTGATCCATTGATATTGGTGAAAATAAAGAAAGGCTGCCTGCCGATGGAGGTGAAATTCGTACTAGAATAGAGTAGGCTCGTGTTTCTGAAACGCAGTCAATCTGTTCTAGAATCCTATTAATAGCGGCCGCATCCTTGAAGAGCCCTCTAAGCTTTGAGGCACCCTTTGAGCTTTGAGCGCGGCCCCGGAGAGTCCTTGTGAGGTCCCCTGGACAGCCCTGTTTGATGGGAAATGGGGAAGAGGAAGAATCCAATGCGAGATGGGCAAACTTCAAAGCAAAGAAGGATCCCTGGGTTTCTCCGTGGGAGTCGAGTCTGGGCAACGCTGCATCATGACACGCTGGGCCATGGCCCAGGCTGGGCTTCTAGAACCGGAATTGTATGACAGGGCTCCCAGGCCTCTGGCCATCCGCCATCGTGTGTAGGTAGCATCAGATGCTGCTGCGCGTGCGTCCGCAGCAGGCAGCCCAGCAAAAGAACCCGCAAAGGCCGCAAAGGCCCAGAGGGTTCCAGCAAGGATACATCTGGTTGCTTCTGGAGCACTGGTCAGTCTCTGGTACACTGGACTGGCTCGCCCCCTCCATCCCTTCGCCGTCCTTTGTCCCTTGCCCATTTTACTCCACACGGACAAGCAGCCAGCAGAAGGAAAGAGACTGGCCCAGCGGAAAGGCAGAGCCCCGGCCGGCTGCCAGAGTGCCGCTGCAAGAAAAACAGACAGAGAGAGCCACAGTTTGGGCCGAACCCACAGGCCAGGGACCGCTTGACTGGAGATACCCACAGTCCACGGTCCAGCCAGACGCCCGTCCAGGGCGAGCCAGACGCCGTGGGCCCCTCTCCAACAAATATCTCTCTCCCAGCCATGGCGAGAGCATTGCCGGCGAGGAGAGGATGCGCAAGGCCCAGGGCAAGGCATGTAGATACTGCGGTAAGGCCAGGTATGGCTAGAACTGGGGGACTCTACTCTGTAGAGAAAGTAGGTACATCTGCTGCTGCTGCTGCTGCTGCTGGATCCATACATGCCGCATGGGATGGAGTACCTGTGGTGCTATGTATGGATGTGGTACATGGAGGGTACGGATACCGTATGCAAATGAATGAAGGTGGATGGATGCCGTCTGGTGTAACTCGCCCGGTCTGGTTCGTTGTCCCGTGGATGCCGTGCCGTCAGATGATAAAGACCCTTTGAAATCCCCTCCAGCCTCCTTTCTCCCCCCCGTTAGACTTTTTGTGCATCTGCCTCGTCTTGGACAACAAAAGTTGCTGCATTTCTCACTTGTGTCTTGTTCCCTTTTTTCCTTTCCTTCTCGTACCTTCCACCCCAAAAGTAACAGGTTCCCCCCAATTTGCTCTGAGGCCACTTCCGTCACCGTCCGCCATCTTCAGACGATTCCCTCGGCTACCCGACACCGACATCAACGGACTTCCAGACAGAGACATCCAACCGACGCATCATTTAGTACCTGCAAAAAGTCTCTAGAAGACTACAAACTGTCGACACAAACCAACAACAGCAGCATTATCACCATCAACAACAACAGCAAAGCAAACCCCCACTGCTACTCCACCCAACCGGAACAACACTCGCATAGTCAGGCACACAAACAAATAGCAGCCTCGACGACAAACAGGAACCGCGACCACACGTCTACGTCCCCGTCTCCGTCTTCGTCTTCGTCTTCGTCTTCGTCTTCGTCTTCGTCTTCGTCTTCGTCTTCCTCTTCCTCCGCAACATCGACGACATCCCATCGTCGATAGCCTCACTCTCTCTCAACTACACCCGCAACACCGCCACCACGGCTTCTCCAGCGATCGCCACCATGGGTTCCCCGAGTGGAGCCCTCCGCCCCCGAGCATCGTCAAACTTCATGGGCATCTCAGCAACAGGATTCCCGCCATCAATGACGCCTCAGGAAAAGCACCTCTTCTCCGAACGCGTCAACTCGGCGACAACCCGCCTCTCCAGCACAATGGCCGCCAGCGAAACCGACACCGGCTACATGTTCGTCGTCTACTTCCACAAGAACACCGCCGCCGACGCCCTCTCCCTGCTACAGGCCGCTGACATCCGAGTCAGGGGCCACCCGATCCAGTTTTCCTGGCACTGAACTCTCTGCTGGCTTTCTGCTGCTGATCCTCAGCCAGTGTGCCTGATCGATGGGATGGATGCGCGCGTCCAGTCACTGATGTGCGTTTCTACCGTCATGCAAAGTGGTCTGGTCTGGTCTGGCCTGGCCCGGTCCGTTCTGCCAGCAGCCCCAGCTCTGCGTCTGGCTGGAACAGACCGAGGGTTGATCCTTTCTTCTTCCATCTTCCTCTACAGCTGCTTCTTTTCTGTTCTTTGCTTTTTCTTTACCGATACCCAAACTACTGTTAGCACCACAATTTCATCACTACATCATTTTTTTTATCATCCATCATCCGCCCGGCATCACCCAGAACCACAACCACTAGCACACAATCACCTTTGCATACATACACTTACTTCCACATCCGAAGAAGAGGCGAGGACATGCGGGAGGATTAGGAGGGATACAAGAGTCATTGGTCCATGTTCCCCCATCATCTCCATCTCCAACCATGATCCATCCAATTCCCATGCCCTCTCCTACGCAGTAGGCTTCTCCAAGGCTCTAGGCTCGTCCTCCAATTCCCGCCCGACCGCCCCGGGAGCGAATCCTTCAGCGATCCATCGTCCCTCTCACCCTCTCCCTACCCCCCTTCGGCGATCTGCAAGTCTAGGCCGCCCTAGGCCCACCCCGTCCTCCAGGGCAAATCGCAAATCATCCATCGGGGGCGGCGCCCTCCACTCTATCTCCATCATCTCACCTTATCTCATCAAGAATCACGCAAAGGAAATTCAAAAAAGTACTTGTATATCTCTATCACTTTTTTATTTCATACCGTCTTTGGACACCCCTCCCCGTCTACCCACACAAGGGCACACTTCGCTTCGCGTTCGCGACCGCACTCGATAATGTTGCAGATGGAACCGCATCTTATTGCAGTTCTTCCTGCACATCCGACTGCCCACTCTTTCTGCTTCCCCGGGTGGACCGGCCGCCCTCGGCCGGCAGTGGCCCATGTGTCGAAAGGGGTGTGTGTCTGTTGTGACTGAGTGTGTATGTGTGTGTGTCTCTGTTGTGTGTGTGTGTATGTGTGGGTTCAATCTGGCCTGTCCATTGTGTTTCCTTCCCATGGCGAACCGGAACGCCGTTTGTCACGCCGTCTGTTCCGTGCACTACGCCCAGTGTAGTGTGTAGGCAGCGGCAAGGCAGAATCTGTCACAGCAGCAGAGACGGCCAAGAGGAGCCAAAGGAAAAATCGAGATGAGGTGAGGTGAGGTGACGCGGAGCAGGATAGACGTTACGCGGCCGGGCTTTCGTCACCACCAGGACCAGGTTATCAGGTTTCTCCCTCAGGTCTGGCCGTCCATCCACCGCAGCCTACCGTCCGCCTGCTGCAACCTCTTGCAAGGAGTTCCAGTGCGAGTGGAGTTGTGGATTGCGGGTTTGCGGATTGCAGCATGGCACGCACGGGTGTGCACATTTTTTACCTATGGGTTATTTCGTTCTCACGTCTCCCTTGCGCTGGATCAAGGTCACATTCGTTCGGCAATCGAACGGCCAGTGTGGGACGCCGCCGTTCATCATTCAAATTGCACCACCGCCGCCGCCGCAGCACTTCGGGAGCGAACCACAACGGGGGACCACCTTAGATGAGACGCGCCAACGCAATCATGACCGATGCGAATTTCAACCCAACTGGCAGCCGAAACCTGGTCTGATGGGGGGCCCTTTTTCGCGACGGGAACGGGATTGCGGATGGATACGCGGGAATTGGACTGGATGCAACACGGAAGAGTGGAATGGTGATTGGGAAGAATTCGACCCTCGCTGCAATCGGGAAATCCAAAAGGTTCGTGCACATCGTATTAAATCATTTCCCCATCACCCTGATTTTACTTTTTCCTTTCTTTCTCTCTGGCCTTGTCCAGACGGTTCCAACGGGTTCTGGCCAGTGTCAGTGTCAACACCCTCCTGGTTGGTCCTCGCAAGGATCTTTTCTCACTGGCAAAAACGTCCAAGCGGAGTCGAATGGAGCGAAGGCGAATAGCCACACGCTACCAATGACACTTTGTCCTTGCATACAAACATCGGCTGACAGGAGTTCCAGACCAAGTTCGATTTTGATTACCGGCCCGACGTGGGGGAGCATGAGGAGGGGACCGGGGTTTGGTCCAAGCCAACTTTGTGTGGCGGGAATACACCAGCAAGGAGAAGGAGAAAAAAGAGCAACCCCAATCATTCCCCGCGCGAGTGAAAGGGAACCCTGAGCCAAGATGGATGGGCCAAGAGCAACGCAAAGCAACACCGCATCGCTATTTTCGCGCGTCATCCCCTATTGCTCGCCCACTGTCACAAAGCCTCCGACAAACTAGAGTTTCCGGAAGATTGTCTTCTGGAGTAAACACTCTCTTGGCCCTCCCACCAAACATACCAACCCCGCTTCACCTGGGCCCCCTTTCATCGACCATCGCCCATTCACGCCTTCATCTCGAATTTGCATCGGGCATCGGAGCAAGCACGCAGTCGCGGTCACCCTCCCGCCGCAGGGTCCTCGAGCAGCGGGCGGACTACACACAGCGCGGGCTGTGTTACGCGGCAGCCCTACCTGTGTGCATCTTGGCGGGATGGAAGGGAGGAAAAAAGGACTTGTTGCTGTGTCACACGAACGAGAGGCAGCAGGAGGTGACCAGTCACACAAAGGCTGTTGGTGACTTTTCGCTTGGCTTTTGTCATCAGATCATGTACGCGGGTTCAGCAATGCCAGGCGAGAATGCAAACCAAACCAAACAAATCATAAATCACAAAAGAAAACACAGAAGAAACTTTCACACACACAAAGAATAAGGTCTTCAGACCGCCGCTTTCTCATCCGTTGTTTCCGTGCGCCCCTCTCTCTGTAAACCTTTGGACAGAACAATGTGAAGCCATCACCACCATCAGAAAAGACCCATGAACCATGACAAACGAAACCGTTAATAACCACAAGCCCACCCCATTGTCCTATCCCATTTAATCTCCGTTTCGCCCAACTGGAATCCAGATGGACCGATTCCCACCCCCGAACGGTTGCTAAAACTGAAACAGGGGAAATTTTTACATTGCGCCGTCCCGAGGATCCGGATGTGTCCTTTCTTTTCTACGCAGCGGGCGAGTGAAGTACATACTTCGCACAGGGCGAGCGTAAGGGGCGACGGATAACCGTTAAGCGGCGCCCCAATCATCAATGAATCCCTCGCGCGGGAACAAGCAGCCAGCGAACGGACGACGGCACGGACTCCTGGTGCTGGGTTGATTGCGTGTAATTCCCATCTACATGGATCCATGGACGGCAGCAGGCGAGAGTGACCCCCCCCATCCCCCCCCCCCTCTCCCCAGGGCCCTCCAGCTGCCGGCGTTCCGCGTTCCGGATATCCCGCGGCAAATTCAATCCCTGTGTCCCGTGCTTTCCAGGCCTGAAGCGAAATCCCGGCGTCGGCGATATTGGTTCTGCCGTTCGTTCCTGAGTTGGCGAGGTTTATCGGCGCGGGGTCCGAGGATCTCGGACTAGCCCCATTGTCGCTCCGAGAATCAGACGGCGATGCATGAAGATCAGAAGATGTAAGCCGAGCAGACGTCCATCTGTGGGCAGGCGACGAGTCTTGATCCATCGCCTGAGTCCTCCAGACGGGATGGACTACGGGTGGGAACAGGTGGGAGAGGACGGCGGCCTTTAAGTCCATGTCGCCACAACATGCCCGCTACGGCCGACAACGCCCCCAACCGTTCATGCCCTCGCCAGCTGGAAACTGCTCCAAGGAGGAGGGGCTCGCAAGCTTACACTCTCACTGCTCGAAATGCGAACTCACTGAGCTGAGGTGCTCTG
The DNA here is from genome assembly GCA_020226115.1 of Colletotrichum viniferum. Taxonomy (NCBI): domain Eukaryota; kingdom Fungi; phylum Ascomycota; class Sordariomycetes; order Glomerellales; family Glomerellaceae; genus Colletotrichum; species Colletotrichum viniferum. Next base: position 68,721 of record JAGFBE010000028.1, on the reverse strand, counting down.
TCAGAATGCCATCGGCTTACATCCCCCCACCCCCGAATCCGGCCTAGCCTCACGTCACGTCTGCCCGTTTTCTTTCACCTGCCTTGTCGGTTCCGCGGATATGCTTATGATGCGCTCCCTCGGCATTTGGCGCAGACGCGAGGCTAGTGAGGCGGGCTTGTTTTTGGGTAGCGGCTCGGGAGCCGGGTGACTCAGGGTAGCGCGTGTCCAGCGATGCAGCAGGCTTACAGGTTGCTTTCCGAAAGGGGTTTAGACGGTGTCAGGCTTGACGTCGGGGAGGTGGCCGATGCAGACGGCTTACACTGGTGATGGCTTCATCCGTCGAGAAAATAGGGGGCTTGTGTCTTGGTGATGGACTGGTTAGGCTGCCGCGTTGCGACAACAGCAAAGCTTGTGGAATTGGAGGGGAGATGGGCGGATGAATAACATTGCCGGCGGAGCAATTCGATTGCCTTTGCGTGAAGATGCAATGATGATGTGTTTGTAGGATTGAACATGTGAGGCGACGGTCTTGAATGTCTCTTGACGACGAAGCTTTCCTGGTATGAATGGCTGAGCGCCTATCTGCTTCAACTCTGAGTGCCAGACATCTCTGCGCCTTCAATCTGATCATTGATCTAGAATACCAAGTCCTCATGGGCAGTTGACACAAAACTTTCGCCAATTTTCCAACCAAAAAGAGCTCTTAGTATCCGAATTCTTCACGTACCGGATTCGTCTGAGACTTGACATCGTCGGAAGATACCAGCCTATGGACTTCGGTGTGTTGCGGTAAGCACCGGACGAAATTGACATCACTTCAAGTAACTCGATAGATACATCATCGAACTCCAGGATTCACGCACGTCGGCATCTTCTGTTGAGCAGCAACAAAAATCTTCATCGCCAGTTTCGGAACAGCCAACTGCTTCGTTCGCATTGTTTTGCATCGTCCGCCGTTCGTCCCCTTCTTCGTTTCCGGTTACGTCCAACGATCCACCGATATCAAAAAATGAAAGCCCTCTTTGTTCATGAGAAGGATCTTCATGATCCAACTCCGTCGATATCATCCCTTGAAGGGAAGGTGATATTTGTTACCGGAGGTAAGAAACAGCAGCCAACACCCACCCCAATACACACTCTCTCTTGTCTCTCATACTTGTTTCCGCGCTCAATATTTGCTCTCATCGACTTGTTATATGGGATTGTTCTACTAATACCCCATCACCTTCATTTCTGTTAATGAAATGGAAATTCCAACGCACATGCTTCCAAGTTCTACGTCGTTTCAGCCAACTTATACATTATCGAGTCTGCAACATTACCTGGCCCGCAGGGCGAAGCCAGCCTACTGCTTCATGCTGTAACGGCTCGGGGCCAACTCGACTTTGATCAATTATCAAGGATAGCTTCATGATTACTTATTCTCATGTTATCATGGCGAAGCAGAATGCTTGCCATCGAATCACTTGGAAAATTCTTACTGAACGACGGACTCGAAATATCTACCTCATACTTCTTATCTATCAACTTACCAGCTTTCACCTGCCTTCCTTCACTCCCATCTACTTTCTCAGTTGTTCACCTATCACAATCCCAACTCGTTTCTCTTCATCTACACGACTCCATCTTCACCTTATCCCTCCTCGATACTAACATATAATCTAGGAACAGCGGGCCTAGGCAAATCCACAATCACCGCCCTCCTCCGCCATAACCCGGCCCATATCTACTTCTCAGGCCGGTCCCAATCCTCCGCAAATTCACTGATCTCCTCTCTTCCCGCGTCTATCCCCTCTCCACCACCCCTGACTTTTGTCAAGATGGACCTCTCCTCACTCTCCACGATCCCTGTCGCCATTGCCAAACACTTCAACCACACCCGCCTTGACATCCTCGTCAATAACGCCGGCATCATGGCTACCGGACCCTCCCTCTCCGCCGATGGCTTCGAGATCCAGTTTGCCACAAACCATCTGGGTCATGCCATGCTAGTCCGCACCCTCATGCCGGTTCTCGAGCGAATAGTAGCCTCCGGTGCCGATGTCCGCATCGTTAACCTGACCTCCGTGGGGTATCAAGGCCTCCCCCGCGACGGCATCTCCTTTGCCGTGCTTCGTACTACGCAGGCTGGACCGTCCATGCTGGGGGAGTGGATTAGATACGGGTAAATACTTCCCTACTCTCACCATTCTTTCAATGATCACGACATATTGAGATCCGCATCACAGCCAAAGCAAACTCGCAAACATCCTCTTCACCCGCGAACTCGCCCGCCGGCACCCCTCCATAACCTCAGTCGCAGTACACCCGGGCGTCGTTGACACAGGCCTCGTAACGAACCAGAATCTTAAGAATCGCATCCTTGTTTATCTGCCTAACAAGCTCATGGGCGCTACGGTGCTCACCCCCGAACAGGGCTCCTGGAACCAGGCCTGGGCCGCGGCCGCGGCGCGGAAGGAGGACCTCGTTAACGGCGGATTCTACATGCCCGTCGGACACCTGGCAAACGACAAACTTGATTCCTGCGCGACGAACGACAAGTTGGCGGGGGGGCTGTGGCGATGGACTGAAGATGTGTTGGCTGGGTTTGACTGAAGCTCGAGCAATGAGAAGGTTCAAATCATAGTTCATCTCTGGATGCTGATTGTCCGACTTAAGGAATGAGAGTAGAATTTAGGTCTTCTCAATGCCCAACGTCATGTAGAAACTTCATTAATCAATGACGCGTTTTTGGTATACACACAGACAAGTGCAATGTTATCCGATCAAACTCCCTTGTTCATCCAAGATCCGAGAAGAAGATATCAGTACCTTTCAAGTATTGAGATATCAATCCCTAGTCACAGTTACCGTTAATGGAGATGAATTGCTCACAATCTGAACCATTCATAGCTCCCCCAGCTCGTCTTAACAACCTCTCTCAGAAGGAAAACTGCTGCTCAGTTCGAATAACTTCGACGATAGTAAGCACAAGAATGAGACGGGTTAATAACGTAGCCTCCAGAATGCACAGAGAAGTTATGCAAGCTTAGATGCACGCCAACTGCTATTGACGACGTCAGCGTAAGCCGATCACACTCACCACCACTGCCGTCGACCAGTGAGTCACAACGCAGACTCTGTCCGCATCTATCATAATGGTAGGATCGCTGGCCGTGCAACGAGCACGGTGGCGCAGTGGTTAACGCAGTGGACTTGAAATCCATTAAACCCTGGATCATAACCAGGCCTTGCTCATCTACTTCCTTTTTATTGCACTTGGCGGTGTCGACAGTCGACAACGCCTTACACGCCCCATGATGCCGAGATCATCCTCCTTGGACGGGAAGCCGCGAACGATTCCACCGACCTGCGGGCCAGAGATTGCCAAGGGTGTTGACGACGGGTCATAGACTATGCTAGCGACTTTGGTCTCGTCCTCACTCCACGATATGGGATCATTCACATTGACCTGCCGTGTTAGTGTAAGTCGAAGGGCATTACCGGCTTACATGTCTGTGTAGCATCGTACTAGGGCGCTTGTTTAAACATTGCTGGGATTTTATCGTTCTACGTGCGCCGCGTTTGTAAATAGCGGAATGGTAGGCTATTTACCGACTCTCAAAGCGTTATGTTTAACATAGGTCAAATCCGCGTCGCCTGTGTGTCTTCAATATCTAGCAAAGGTGTCAAAGTGTAGGCGTGCAGTAAGTGGACCGATCGTGACTTTTCCAACTATTGGATGAGGTCTTCTCTCCTGATAGCCAGTTCCAAATCCATCAAGAAGCCCTTATAGCACATAATCCCGAACTACTGTTCCCGGGGAGACATTGGCGTTGCCGGTGGGATGCTGCGAACGAAATGGCGGAGTCAAAACAGGATATCTTCCCGCTGGGATTCATCTAATCAGATTACATCTGACAAAAAGCTCGCAACGGAAGGTCGTCGGTTAAGTGGATACTTAAATGATTATTCCATGCTCTTTAGTTTACTGAAGTCAACAATATCCTGGCTAACATGCCTTGAGAAGGCCAAAGAGGATCATTGAATGGGTATAGTCTCGGAAACCAAGTTCCGATGAAATGACTGATTGATGGAAGATTTTACGAATCCTGAAAGGGTGCCACATTAAGACGGTTCGCTCATGTGACAATGCGTTCGTAAATACGAGCACATGCTATCGCCAGAAGGTTGAATCAGGTACAGATAGCTTGCAAGATAGCATGGCTTAAACACAAAAAGAGGACTGGATGTGCTCTAGCATTGACGCATGAAGTTTATCTGCAAAATAGCTCATGACTCCCCTCCATTACATATGTCACAAGTCATACACGCTCAAGAACCTCTCGTGGCAAAAGCTTTGAAGATGCAGATCACCGCCCTTCTCCCCCTTCTCGCCCTCGCTTCCAGCGTAATGGCCAGCCCCATCGCCGAGCAAGACACAGCTCTCGTACGTCCATCCCAGATATCTCTTCTTCGTTCTTCCTTCTCCTTCCCTTCTTCCCAAAATCATGACGGCACCATCTAAAGACTCGAAACTCGCGACTAACCCGCTCCCGTACCCACAGGATCCCCGCGCCGGCTGCCCTGCCCAGGTCACCAGCTTCTGCAAACAGTTCCGCGAGGTGCTCGGGAAGTGCCGCAGCGGCCAGTGGAACTGCGTCCACGGCAACCCGCTCACGCTGGACGGCAACTACCCCATCTATACGCCTGCCGGTGTCTCGTGCTCGAAGGAGGGAGACACGTGCTTGTGAACAACGTGAGCGCCTGTTGGTGGTACTTGATAAACGTAATGTTGACTAACACGTGAAAATAGCCCACGGACGTGGGCCGAGAAACCGTCTTCGACCGAGCACACAGCTGCCATCTGGAATCGACGGACGGCGTGTTTAGAGGTTGAATATAGACAGAATCAGTCTCGTAATGTTACTCCCTGCAGTCATCGTCTTGCATGATGTCCACGTGCCTTGCCGCTTATCCAGTCTCGTCAAAACCGAACGCTTCTCAGGAACTGAGAAATTCTTTACGAAGCTCAATTTACAGGACATCAAGCCCAAAATCCACAGCCTAGGCCGAAGCGGGGGTGCTCCGACCAAGAAGGACGAAACAATGTCAAGGAACTACAAAACAAGAAACGCTCGGAGAAGTTGGCCAAATATCTTCAGATCAGTTGGAACACTATCTCCGTCGGTGCAGATTAGCCTTTCCTATCCAATGGTAGGAGTCTCCAGTAGTACAAGCACACATGAAGATAACCCTCAAACCTCCGAGTCTGCGTCAATGATCAAGAGGTCTGTAAAGTTCTCCTCACTCTTTCCCAACGTTGCCTCAGCGTCAGGGGGGTGCTAGACCACTGTCATCGGAGGAGAAGCAGCTTCTGGTGGACCTGATCCATTCTCACTGCTCGAGGAATGGTACGTGACGAGTTGAACAGAACGATGAGGCATTTGAGCCGAGGAAGGAATCACCTTGGTCGAAGTAAATGTCGTGAGAGGACATCACCAGATCTTCTGCATGCGCAATACACTGAGAGAAAGGTAATCTTCGGGGACATCTGTGCTGGATAGCTGCTGTTCCGAAGACCCTTTCCCGAACGAATCCGTCGACAGATACTCGCACTCGAACCTCTCTCTTCCCTAGGCTAGGTTCTTAACTAAATATCGGACACGAATCCCCTGGATACAGTGATTCCACAGCGAAGACGGCTTCCAAGATCTTACATGCGTCCTAGATAAACTCGTTCGACTCGCATCAAGTAGTGGCGGGAGTTCAGAGGACGACTGACGTCTCCTGACTCTCCCGAACAGCTGCCATTTGGTGGATGGAGCAACAGGCCATTCAACGGCTCATCGCAACTGCTACTGGAAATACAATTCGACCGAAGCGACCGAAGCAAGAGAAGTGAGAGACGAGAATATGGGTTTCGAAGACACAATCTGTTGACCGGTTCTAAAGGGGGAGTCAAAAGGATGTTGGCAGCTACGAGTCTGTCAGCAAATTTGTTGCTTATCACAGCGGTGGAACGATGTCATCGATTAAACGATCTCGGCAATCGCACATCTACATGCCCGGATGTGCCTTGAAAACCCAACACGACGCAAAGGCCGACAGAATTGACACCTCAACCAAGTGCACCGTTGTAAATCAAACCACTTGAAGTCGTGACATGTGTCACCGTGGCTTGACACCTGGAGATGCCATGGCGTGCCCTGGTGGTTATCAATCAGCCGGGCCGACGTCCCATCAAGCGCTGGTCTGAAGTCGGAAAGCCGCCGACTGATATTGGGCCGGCAACGGACATATACCCGTTTCCTACCGTCTCATCTCAACTCTTTCAAGCGTCGCACCGGACTTCGAGGCCGGGTACGAAATGGCACTCGACCACCCCAAGGTCTCACCGGCGCGCTCAACTTCAATGCCACCTCGCACCATCGCGTCGCCGACGCGCCGCCACAATCAGCAGGTCCCCTCATCTGCGCCAGCCGCCAGGAGAGACAGAGAGAGATCAGTGATGGCGGAAAGTCCCATCGCCGCGTTTAATTTCCCATGCGACTTTTTGACATTCGCCTCGCAGACGCCTGCCCGGGCTATCCCAAAGAGAGACCTTATCGCCCGGCCTTCCGCAGGTCGCCTCTCTGCCGACGTCACGTCAAGAGCACACCACCAGCGTGCGCGCCCCTCTCGAATGGCAATCTCTCCCAGTCGCCAGGGTCGGCCTGTGGCGGACGTTAACGTACCCCGCCAAACGCCATCGCCGCACAACCGGTCCGCGCCTTCAGAACCGCGTCCATCTTGATGTCCCGGGAAATTTGTAAACAAAACAAGGCGGGCCGGCATTGGACGTCGTCGTGAACGCGTGGGTGCGCGCAATTCTTCAGTTCAATCTATCGCCCGTGTGCAGCGAGCGCCAAGCGGCACACTGCAGACGACATGAAGCTACTGCGGTGCACTCGCACAGCGTATGCCGTGACCACGCCCTGCAGCGAACATGTTTGAGAGCAGTGACATCAGCACGCAGGGTTCGAATGGCATTGTTCAAGACGGGGCCGCTTCCATGCGACCACTGTTCGGCCAGTGGCAATGAGCCGATCCTCTGACCAGGGAGTCGAGTTCCAGCCCCGAATCCGCCGCTTCGGGTTGCATTCCTCAAGACAGGGGAACAACAAGCACGGTCGGCGACACGTGGGGAATGAATGAGATTCTCGTCGCCCTGCTCCCAGTGTTTTCCAAGATTTTTGAAAATCTAATCGAGGTCCAGAACTTTTGTGCGAAAACTCTTCTACGACGTCAGGTCCCCATTTGCCCTCATCATCGATCAGAGTTTCCGCGAGCCCTGGCTTCTGGCCCGCCCTGTTGGAAATCGAGGGGCGGCCCAACCGGAAGGAGGGCTGCAAATCGCGGAGATTGCGGGCGGTCCAGCGCGGCGCGGAAGCGAAATAATGTCGTCGTGTTAGCGCCGACAAGGGGCTTTCAATGTGACAATGCCCTCCAGCCAGCTGCAGAGCGAGAGGCAATCAATCAAGGAAGGCGTGAGGCCGCAGTCTGTCTGCAGTGCCCGACTGCCTAGCGGAGTCATGAACATCGTGACTCGTCGGGAATCGCCATGCGTGAAGTCCATCTTGTGGGGGTCTTCCTGCGCCTTCAATTTTTGTCCATATTATTTGTGCCCTAGATTTAACGTAGAGAGCTTCGCATGACCGTTGATGAGTTGTTCATGGTCTGTTAGGGCCGGACGTAGTACGTATCGGCAGTTGTCTTTTGGCAGCACCTCGTTGCAACGGAATGGCAGCTCCATCTTGCGGCAAGAAATGCCTAGTTGCATCATTCTTCGGGGTCTTTTAACCTGCGATCTTCGTCAGCTTGTTAACTCCCGACGACGACTTCGGACGCTCGGCATATTGTGCCTGTCTTGATTCGATGAGTCCATCGTCAACAGGTCATCTCTCCACTCGGTCAAAGGCCCTCGTCTTCCCCAAGCGATCAGCCCCGGGACAGCCTTGCCGGCAACGTGTCGTGGTGTGGACCGTGGAGACACGTTCTAGTGCGGGAAAAAAGCTTTGGACCGCCAAATTTTGGCGGCCAAAACAACTGCAAAATCTTAAAGACTGGGAACGGCCCGGCTTGTGCGGAGGCGAGCGTCATCATCGGACGAACCGCGAACAACGCATCTCGTGCTGAGCCCATACTTTTGTTCCCAGTCAATCAAGCTGCGACAACCTCAATCTGCGGCTCTACCGGGCGATCGAGACCCAGGCCGATGAGGTTCATGCCGTGGTGGCAACTGGGACAAACCTGGGCATTTCAACAAGCGGGAATTTTGGGCTTTCTTGGAAAATTGGAACACTTCCATGGCTGAGTCGACAAAGTGCTCGAACCCACTTCCTTCATCAACGTTGATTAACAAGAAAATTTTGGCCTGGATCTCGATGTACCCTTTTCCCTCTCGGTTGATGTGCGCTGGAATTAACAGGGCGCAACCTCGGACGACCGTCCGTTATCCGTCTCGTCCCTCGTGGGAGACACTGCCGATCAGTTTCGACCTGCGAAAATCCAAAGCTCATTCCCGTTGTTGGCCGCCAAGAAAGCACGTCTTGAGATTTCTTCCTGCGCCGACACGGTCAATCTCGAGCTGGGATCTCGCTCCCACCGCTGATTGAAATAGCGCTATTGACCAAACCAGTCATCAACCAACGCCCTGGAATTGGGAATAATGGTTCTCTGCACGGAAAAAAAGCCTCGTGTTTGCCCATCTTCATATCGGATTTGCCCAGCAGCCTTCCCGCCCCGTTGGGCTTAAGGCCGCCTGTCGGCGAGAGGCTCTCGCCTAACGTGCCTCACCATCCCGACGATCGAATATTCTTTCAGGCGGCGGATGCCGGGATCTGAAAGTGAGATCTGATACCCGAATCTTGCACTTGGCTAGGTACTGCATTGGTGCGGCGTTCTCCGGGGCGGCGGCGGTGCAAGAGTTGTGCAGAGCGCGATGCATTCTTCCGTGACCTTAGCTTATGTATCAAGTCCTCGGGGAATCACGACGCCGGCAGAATATGCTGCATGCCTTTTCAAAATAAGTGTAAGGTGCGGCGCTCATTGTTCTCTATCACCTAGGCTCGAGTCTCCCCGTTGCATTGTCTGGAGCAGGTGATAATTGCGCTGGCGGACGATAGCAGATGGATTGTTGCACACGCAGCGGCAACGCCATCACATCACACCTCATTGTGCAAAATGTAACCCCCCACCACCAGTCAGGGGTAGCAGGCTCATCACCGAAAGGGGCAAAGCGCCAGGCACGCACTTCTGATTGGTTGCGGAACCACGCGGCCGATCCGCAGGGATGCGCCGGGAGTGAGTCGTCTGCTGGTTTTCCCCTCCTCAAATTTCGAAAAGGGGGTGTGTACAGAAAGATTGTCACTGTCTGCTTCTGACAGCGAGCGTTTGCTTGGCTGGCGGGGTCATCGCTGCCCGCCCTGTTTGCAAGTGGACAAGGTATCGTTGTTGTCTCTCGAGAGTCGAGACATCCCTGAGAATGAAGTCGTCAACTCGCACAACTCAGCGAAAGTCGTTTTCTTGTGCTGGATTGGCCGACTGAACTATCCACAGGTTCTCTGGTGGCTGACTGTGAACACTCCTTCGTAGAGTCGAACAGCCCACCACCTTAGTGCACCATTAGTGTGCTCGGCGTCGTCACTCTGAATCAAAACTTTTCTTGGCAACTGTGAAGTGAAATGCTGACCTCGGTTTGCAATTGTGATGGGGCAGCTCCTCGACGCATGCGTGTTTGCAAGAAAGAAGGCATTTGCCGTGCACAATCGGACTTGGTCCTTCGGCATCTTGAGAGGATGCTGTTGACAAGGATGCAAGAGTTGTGTCCTGTCGTGTGTCAATCGACAACCGTTCCCCGTTGACCACGCCAGCGCCGTTCGTCTCGGGCAGGGCGGTGGCCCAGGCGGACGAGGCCCGGACGGAGCAAGGGAAAATATGGTCAATTTCCAGTGTGAGACATGGCCCACTAGGCCAATTGCGAGAACGAATCAATCTGTCACCGGCACCGAGACATACGGACGTCGAAACAAACGCCGATCCGAAACCAAACGGGTGACAAAACCCAATGATTCATGAGAAGGCTTGGATGGACGCTTTTCTGCTCTGCGCAGGCCGAATTGAACCTTTCGTCCAAGACTTCCTTCCTCCCGATGGTTTGAGAGCGAGATGCGCGGAAGCGCTGTTGATTGGACAAGAGTCGAAACGCGCATTCACCACAGCCAGCGGAAACGCGGGGGTTGCATGGCAGCGCGGGTGATTTGCAAAGTGGGCGTGGGCCAATGCTGACCTGGTAAAGCGTATCGGCACTGCTATTCGAAGTCTCAAGTGCCACAGGGGGGATTTCATTGAACTTGTCGGTGTCGGGCGTCCACTGGTTGCAAACTCGAGTAAATAGCCTTGTGCATAAGGTTGGGCAGACTGATTTATGTGTAACTGTTCGTACTCCGTCCCTTGCTGCTCACAGCCAGCAGTGGCGAGAAGCCAACCTCGAGAGTTAAGCTCAGAAAGGGGCCGGCGGGCGGAACGGGAAAGTAGTGGTGGCAGCAAGCTTCCACGGGATCTTGCGTGACGCCGCCAGGATACACCAGCCACTTCCGAGGTGACGACGGCGGCGTGGCTATCTTGTGGTCCTTAATCATCTATTGTATATTAGAGTTGATGGCATCCCGTAAAGACAGACGTGTAGACCGACCGTCCACCGCTGGGAATAAGGCGTGAAGTCAAGCTGAACTCGTTGCAGTCGAGCAGCATAGGTTTGGTTGCGTCGGTGCGATGTATTACATACAGCAACGAGCTGCCGCGTCAGATGAGCCGAGGCTGAGTCAAATGATGGAGGTTAATGGTGGGCCATCGTCTCAATAGATGGTATTCGTACAATCCGTGACCAGATTCGCCCTGCCATAGTTCAGCTGAGCAAAAGGGTCCTGGGGTCCCAGGGTCCAAGTCTCGCATCACATTCGTGTGCTTCCATGGGTTTGTCTCTAACGCATTGCATTGAACAGTGGCCCGGAGAGTTGGAGTCTATTGAACGACGGAAAGACGACATGTAACTTTCAGCAGCCTTCAGCCGAGCCGCGCAGCGCTTGCACCGGCGACTGTTGCCGGTTCGGGCTGATGTTGTTAGCCAATGGGTCCAGACCAACCTTTCGCAAGCGCTTCAGAAGCCATGGCAGCTCCGGCTCGGCTCTAAAGTCAGAGCTTGCGAGCCGTCAGAAGATGCGGCGAGCTTGCAACGGCTGGCGTGGTGGTTCGGCTGGGTGGCGAGACAGGTTAAAAAAAGGCGTGGTTTCCTAGCGAGCCCCTGAATTCTTGGTATTGCTGTCGACACGCCCCATTGAGAGACGATGCTCTCTGGCCATGAAGCATTCCAGGGACTTGGATTGACGCATCTCGTTTGTATTCTAGCGATCAGCATGGAAACGTCAATGCGGGCCAGCGTGATCTATGTGAGGATATGACATCTTGGCATGGTAGGTACTGCAAAGCGTGCCGTCTGCTTCTTTTTAAGGTTAAAAAAGATGATGCTGAGTGCGGCCTCTGGTGGTCATGCGGTCGAGATAGGGCGACGCAGGGCGATGCAGGAAGACGCAGGGCAGCGGCGTGCAGTGAGCGCGGCGGTCAGTACAGGCAGGTCTTCCGGTGCAAAGGCTCCTTACTTTGTCGGTAGTAGGCAGCTGGAGGGAACTGCTGAACCGTGTGGTGCTCAGTGCTGAAGCAGCAGCCAAAGGCTGGCCTGAGATGACGAACCCAATGGCAATTTGGCGGAGCAGCGGGCATGATGATCAGCCATGCAATCTGGAGACAACTCCCGTGGATGTTAGAGGCACGCCTCCCCCTCCTTCAGCTGGCCGTTTGGACGGGAGGCGGCCAGCAGGCTGCGGGATGAAAGCTTCTCGGAGCAGCCCTCAATGCATATGAAGCGAAGGAGATGCCGGCAGAGAGCAGGATACATGCAGCTGGCCTGCGTATTGGGCTTGAACAGCGGGCGGGCTGATGATGGTTGTGGCTGGTGGCAATGGCGACGACAGTGGCAGGCAGGAGGGTGGTTGTCTCGAGGTTCGGGGGGCGAGACCAGGAGCATTGGCATGCGGAGGTCAGTGTTGCTTGCGAGACCAGACAGCGGCTCACGGGACCGGGAAGGTGGAGGGCGCGCGCATATCCCGACGATTTGTTTTTATTGACGATGATTTGAGTGCAGCCTGTTTCGTCCGTTTGCCGTCGAAGCGCCTTACCTGGGCCCAGTGAAAGAAGGGGCACGACCTGGTCTGCGCATCGGAGCGAACAGACGGTGACAATCTCGCAGCGCGTAGGCAGACTGGACGTGGACGGGACGTGGACGGGACGTGGACGGGACGTGGAGTGGCTCGGACGGTCGATTTGTGGTCATTTTGCAATGATGCTGATCAAAGCTCCGGATCCCAATCAACGGGCAGCATTGCGATGGCGGCGGTAGAAGTGGTGTTTTGTGACTTGTATGGGCATTGTGACAGTTTCCATTGCTTGAATGCGACTGCACAGATGGTGTTGGACCGAGGACGAGATCAAACGGCGGTGGCGGACGCAAATGACAGAAAAACAAACTGAGGCGCTGTCGATCGAGGGGAGCTGACATTGGGCGGTGTCATGCGCATGCTCCTGCTCCTGCTCCTGCTCCTGCTCCTGCTCCTGCTCCTGCTCCTGCTCCTGCTCCTGCTCCTGGAGGGGTGGTGATGTTGACGTGTTTATTCTTTTTGCCGCCGTAGTCGAGGCTGGCGGTGGCCATCGGCGCCGGCGCCGGTCCCGGTGCGAACGATGCGGGCTGTTTGGGTTGCTTTGATGATAATTTCTTGTTCGGGCCATGGAAGTGGGAGATGGAATGGAGGATGTCGAGTTGTGGCCTGCAGGAATGGACTGACATTCTGCTTTTTCGCTTGAGATTCAGCAGAGCAGGTGCTTGTGCGTCCCTTTGCCTGGACCGGACCTGCTTCAACTGACTATGCACTCGCAAGTATGACTGGTCAGAGGCAGTCACTACCTACCTAGGTACCTTACCTTACCGGAGAACACAGTGGGACGGGGACGTGGAAGGAAAGGCCGTCCCTTCCCGTGGGCCGCACCTACCTAATCTCTCCTGATCCCTCATTGGCGCATCTCGTTACTCCTCCGTTAAGCCCCTGCCAGTCCAGTGTGGTGTCGCTGCACTCGCTGCACTCTCCTCTCTCTCCACCTGCCGCACCGCTTAAACCACCTCCACCCAACGCCAAACGGCTCTCTCCCCTGCGCCCCAGTCCCCTGTCCTGAGCCAATCCTGGGCCTGCCCTGTTCCTCTCGTCCAATCGCAGGGCTCCTTGCAGCTCCCACAGCAGAGACCAGACCAGACCAGACCAAAGCCGGACAAGCCAGGCACAGGCACAGGCACAGGCACAGGCACAGGCACAGGCACAGGCACGCTCAATCCACGCCTGTCTGCCAGGTACCGCACCTTAGGTTGTCCACCACTGCCAGGTGCAGGACCAGGTACAGGCCGCAAGGGGTCTCTTTTGAGAGTTCTTCTCCAATCTCTCGCTGCCTCTGCCCACAGTCCACGGCCCTCGAATGCCCCTGTCCCCTGTCGACCATCCAGACGACTGACTGCTCTTTTTTTTTCCCCCCCTCCTGGGTCACTCCTTTCCCTCCCGTCACCTTCAATTCCACCAGGTCTCCTGTCCTTCTTTCCCACTCGCCTGCCATTCCTTGTTCTCTCTGATCAGCTACACCCAAGTCACTCCCTTTCTTCTTCCGCGTCGTTTTGTTTGCCTGTCACGGAAAAAAATAGGTAGTAAGGAGGAACGAGAGGGAAAGTAAAAAAAAAAAAAATCTAAACAGGAGGACCTCCCACGTATCCAACGTCACGCCTCCTTCTGTCTCTCCTCCTCTTCTCGCCCTCTTCTCCGTCGTCTTTCGACACCGTCGACTACCTCGATCGTCAAAGCAGCAAGTAGCAGTCTCCCGACGACTCGCTTGGACCCAACAACCGAGAGAGTGAGAGGCACAAAGAGAATCGAGCGGCCCTGCGAGATCCAGTATCTCTGCAACCTTCCACCACCCCATATCGACCCAAAAAGGACTTCTCGACCGGGATTGTCGAATTACCCCCCCCGGCGGCCACGACTCCCTTTTGTCTTATCAACGCGCGATTCAGCAGCTGAGCTTCTTCACTTCGCTTCTCCCTCCCCCGACCTCGATCTCGACTTCGGCCTCGAACCACCGCCTGGCTTACCTCGCGGTTCCAGCACATCACCACCACCACCACTCCCAATCCGACCCCGAAGTCGAAGCACGACTTGCTGCCGCCAGCCTATCGTGCAGGAAACCATTGGCTTCCGTGTGCGACTTTGAACCCTGAACTGTTCTACGTCCTTTGCACCAAACCACCATACTGCCTTAACCCGTCGTACCACCGAAGTCTTCGATTCTCCTGGACCGACGACGATTTTTTCCAGTTTTTTTCTTCCATCACGAATCCTCCACAGGATCGACGCCGACGCTACCTTGCGGCTGTTCAAAAGTCAAGTCCACTTGCGACGTTGACAGCCAGGCACGATCCCCATACTGCTGAAACACTCCCGACACAGCGCAATCGCTGAACCAGGTACGTTTTTGACATGTTCGCTTGCCACCAAGCCCCTTGCCCTCTCCAGCCTCGTCCCTTTGCCTTGGATATTCGTCGCATTCATGTCAAAACTCTGGCCCTTCTCTCGTCTCAATCCACTCGCTGCGACGGGGCTCAAGCACAGCTACTGCGTCTCCGACGTTTGCTGAACTCAATCGTTGTTTCCCCACGCTGCAAGACGTCTGGAGCTGAGACCGGAACGTGTTTGTTTGTCCAAGGGTTCCTGTCAAATCTTTGCTAACCATACTATTTGTGTCCAGGCATCCCATCTTCAGACGCATTCTTGGCCAATCGACGACAACGACTTTTCCAGTTTCAAACAAACTTTCGCCCTTTCATCCCAACTTCTCGATCTACCATCCCAACCACCATTAATGGAAGCTGTCTAATGAAGAGCAACCCCCGAGCTCACTAACCCGTCGAAACACGATTGTTCAGCTTGTCGATTTCTCAATAATCAGTCACAATGAACCGTTTTCGCACAAAGAAGAGGGCCAAGGATGATACCTCATCTACGCCCCGGGCCTCTCAGGAGTCTGAATCTCCTGCCCCCTTCAGATTGTTTGGCAAGGGCAAGAAGTCGCAGGAGGAGGAGCCCAAGAAAGAGCTCGACCTTGAGAATGCCCTACCCTCGTCCGACGACTTCCGCACAAGTCTATTGATGACTGGTCTTTCAGCGAGGTTCTCCATGCTAAGAGAGCAAGATGATCCTAACACCAAGATCGGCAAGGCTAGCGACGACAGCGTCCTTTTCCCCAAGCGTGCATCAAGAATGGATTTTGGATTCGGCGCTGGTGCGAGCGGTCTCTCGGACATTGCTGAGGTTGAGTCCATTAGGAAAGAGGCCCCCTTTGCCCGCATGGATCGCATGGATTCATTCCACTCCTCAGACGGGAACTCTGTCTCGGGAAGCATCATGGACCGGTCCAAGCCGGGAGAAGGGAACAACTTGTTTGGTGGACGCCAAAAGATTTATAAGATTGCCTCAGGAAGCGCGTCGACAAAGAATGTCGATGGAGGCGGAATGAGCCACCGTGCTCTGTATGACGACGATGTTGCCATGTCCTCTTTCCAGAAATGGAGGCAGACGGAGAAGGCGAAGATGTCTTTCGACGACGACCAGGACCTGGTTCAATCCACATCAAGCCTCGATCTTGCACGCGCGGAATCCCCCCCTCCCGCCGGCTACAACCGCAACAGGGAGACGAACTCAACAACCTCCTCAACGCCATCACTCGGCCGCAACTCCACTGCTGCAACTTCGGTGATGTCCCAACCAACATCTTCCACCAAGGATTGGCAGTCTTCATCAACCGCGCCGAGTTCTGCAGCGGGCACTCCTCTGCTTGAAAGAAGCATGACCCGCACGAAGCGTCTCTACGAGACAGGTCTGAACAACGAGCTTCAGGAGCAACAATCTTCGGCGTTGTCCCGCATGGACACGCTTTCCCGACAGCGTGGCTTTGGCAGCAGGACACCCGACCTTCAGAGTGGTCCTTCGCCAACAACGGGTCTTTTTGCGGACCGATTTGGTGAGCGCAGAATACTGGCCAAGGGAAGCGCGCCCAATCTCCGATCTGCCAGCCCGCCGACAGCCGCATCGCCCATCCAACCAATGGACTTGGGTATCCGGAACCAGGATTTGAGGCCCTCGTTTGGCGGTGCGCCGCCTCTCAGCCCGCCCATCAGTGAAGGGGAGGAACATTCGATTCTTCCCAACGACCGAGGCAAGGCCACAGCCATGGGTATGTTCCAGAAGCCTCTTCACTCTTATGACGATACCAGGTACGCCCAGAGGCAACTTCAACTCCAACAAGGTCGAGAGACACCTACCAATCGATTCCGCACCGAGTCCAATGCCTCGCAAACCACTGGTCGTTCCCGGTCGTCTTCGTCCGCACAGAGACAGCCTATTGAGAGACCTGAGCCCGCCGTCCAGGTTGAGCCTACGTTGGAGGAGGAAGATGCCGCGTCGATTTACTACAACGAGAAGGAAGAGGAGGCACAGTTGTCTCCCATGGTAACCAGGCGACCAGCGGACCGCGATCATCCCGCTTTCAGAGACCCGGCCATTCCCACTCCGCGTTCACTTAGCAGTAGGGAGTCAGTTGAGCCCTCCCCAGTTTCTGATCAACCGTTCCCTTCGGCACCCGCCGACCAGATCGGCGCGCCACAAGACTCGCCAACCCTGCCTTCATCTGCAGGCCTCAGCGGCATGGTTCGCGCCCATCTCCGAACTGACAGCAACACCTCGTCAATCTACGGCTCGGCGCCTCAAACATCCACTTTCGCCTCCAGATTCCCGCTTGATCCTTACGACCCGTCATCCCTGGCTGACTTGGGAGTAACGGCAAACCCCTGGGAAGTGCAGTCGCCAGACTGGCAGTCTCCGACGATCCCGATGTTTAACGAGCAGGCCACCAAGGAGATCAAGGAGACCAAGGAGGCTCCGGCGCCTACCTCTGCACCGCCGCCCAGCTCTGCACTGCCGCCCGCTCCTACTTCCGCTCCTGTCCCAGTCCCGAGGGAGAACCCACCAACAGCGCCTTCTGAGCGTCATACCGGCTCCAGCACCGAGATGGAGAAGGAGCACGACGAGTTTGCCAACCAGCTGGCGGATGCCCAGCGCAGGGTTCGAGAGAGACTCACGTCCTATGTGGAGTCTGATCGTGACAGCCGATCTCTGTCTCGCTCCTTGTCCCCTCACTCTTTTGAGCGCACTAGAGAGCCCTCACTGCCTCGGCCTAACCCTCTTGGAATCTTGAGGTCCAAGACTAGCCGAAGTTCTTTGGCCGACCGTCCTAACCGTGAGAACAGCCAGCATGCCAAGGCGATCAAGATGCTGGGACTGGCCACTTCGACAATTAGCAGCGCTCCCAGCCCGAACAAGACCAGCTTTGAGGAGAATGAGCGCCAATCCCTGGGCAAGGAGGAGCGCGAGAGGCCTGAAATTG
Source organism: Colletotrichum viniferum (assembly GCA_020226115.1). NCBI lineage: Eukaryota > Fungi > Ascomycota > Sordariomycetes > Glomerellales > Glomerellaceae > Colletotrichum > Colletotrichum viniferum. The sequence goes on along the minus strand of JAGFBE010000028.1, from coordinate 51,132 downwards.
CCAGAGCTGAGACGGCACCCGCTCAACCCCAACAGGAGCAACCCAAGGAAGACGATTCAATGCACGCTGGGTTGCGGGCTTTTAGACAGGCTCGCAAGCAGCTCTTGGAAGCTCAGCGTAGCCCGACATCCGGCACAATGCCCATTCTGCCTGGCGCTCTGGGCGGCTCTACGATTGGTGCCATGGTAGGACCCCCGGCATCACGGACGGCACCAAGCCGAGACCGCACCCCGGGCACTCGCTCTCCGTCGCGCGAACGCCGACCTCCTCCCGTGACTTACCAGCGGACGCCAAGCGAAGAGCCCCAACCTGGTGCAGGACCTGGGCGTGGCGGATCACGGCCTCCGTCACGCACGGAGCGGGATCGTAGCGGTTCCGAGGCGAGCAACGGTGAGAGAGCTCAACGCCCTGCGAGACTTCGCACCGTCTCGTCACCGTATGAGGACCGGCAAGCAGGACTCAGTCCTAATGGACCCCCGCCTTCTCGGCCGCTGCTGCCGTCTCCCGGTTTGCCCGGTACCAACATCCGCCGGTCGCCGCATATGCCTCCCCAGCCATACCCTGGAGCTGCTACTGCTCCAAAGGCCCTCGATCGATCTTCATCCCAGGGCAATTTCGCTGTTCAGTATCGTCGCAGAGGACCCGACTCCGGCCAGCCATCCCCGGTGTCTCCCATGGCACCCATGCCTTCGCCTCAGATTCCTGCTAGTCAGTCCACGCCTACCTTCAGCCCCCCGCCTCGCCGGCCGTCTGCTCCTCCGCTTCCGTCTCCTGCGGCGGAGAATGCTCCCGTCCCCCGCCTTGATGAGTCGATGAAGCGAGTTGTCAAGAAGAAGGACATCTCCGAGCCCACTTTTGTATCGTCTACTTCTCGGGTCCCTACTGTTGCTCTTCCTGAGACGTCAGAGTCCCGCTCGAGGACTGGTTCTCGATCGCGGTCGGGCAGCATCTTGGGTGCCGCCGCATCCACGCCCAATCTTCATGCGCATGCCAACATCAACCCTCCACCAGTGCCTCCGATCAACCCCAAGCGCCGGAACATGATTGGCTCCATCATTGGCCGCAGGGGCGAGGAGGATATGGGCGCCAGCTCTCCTCATCTCCCTCTGGCGCCGCCGCCACCAATGGCTAGCGACCCCAATGGTGACGGCAACAGCGCCTTCTCCATCAGCGACGATGAGGATGCCCAAGGGGGCCAGCGACGCCGACTACGCAAGACCATCAGCGAGGCAAACGGCATGAACATGCGTGCTCGCATGAACCGGGGCAACAGTCCTCCAACGGCCATTCCCGGCGGCGTTAACAACAGCTCCATGCCGGGCGGCATGATCTGAGCCATTTCAGTTGGTTACAATATTTCTATTTCGATTCTAATCTACTCCCATTATCGCACGGATAGCTGGAAAAGGGGACGGGAGAGAAAATGGTCATGACGAATCTATGAAAACCCTTTCTATACTGTTGTTTTACTTTCTATTTCCCACTACATGATCACCGCACAATGGTGTGGTCTCTATTGTATATTTCTTATTCTTACACTCCTTCTCACTCGCCGCCCTCGTGTGGGTGAGCGACTTATTGGATCTTGACTCCTGGAGAGATCTTAATTAGGCGGGGTCCTGGGTTTCGCGGTAAATGGAGTCCGTCTCGGAGGTGGGCCTGGCGTCTACCGCGTGCAGGATCTCAATATTTTGGAAGATGGGTGCATGGTGGTTTCAATTTGGAGAATACCAGAGTGTTTCTATATTGTATTAAGGATGGGGTACGTTAGGCCGATATACCACGTACCAGGTAGCGTACCGTGGGAAAAATTAAATCATTTGGGCTTCACATCGTCTCTTTCTGTGAACATTCGTATTTGGCAAGTGCAGTGTTTGTTTCTCTTGTTGCTGTCAGCTCACAACCTCGCCGGCCCTTGATGCTCCGGATGGATCGCCGACAAATCTCTCGTGGCCATATTGATGACGATTAGTACTGACACGTATTCTCTTCTTCGAGCAAGGCCAGACAACCAATGTCGCATGCACAACTTCCTCAAGTCCTCGGCGCAGGCGTGGTCTCGACGACAGTGACAAACCCCACGCAACCCCGCCGCAATACCTGTCCACTCTAGCTAGGTTAAAATCGCAGTAAAGCACTAAAGGCCGTCCTACACTCTACCTACTACTTAGCTCACTATTATAAGCTGTTATTTAATGCATTCCAGATAGCTTGGTACCTCACGTACGAATAAAGCTAACAAAACAAGCAAAGCAAAGTAGGCGCAAGAAAACGCGAACAAAAAATCAAACAATGCTGTGACTTGATGCAATCTGCAAAAGGGTTGGGCCCTAACCAGGGATCGAACCTGGGACCTCTCCCAGAAATGAGGCGTCGTGAAGACAACCCTAAGGGAGAATCATACCGCTAGACCATCAGGGCTGAGGGTTGTGGGTGATGACCCACCTGTTAGTATTCTGTGGTTACGGAAAGGCCTACGTAGCGTCGCGAAGCCTGCGTCCCTTGTGGCTGAGATGAGAAACGGGGTATGATTGTTGTGTGGGGGTTCTCTGAGTGAATGGATGGGACTGGCGTCTCATACTGAGTCCAGGATGGCACGTAGATAAGAAGTGCGGAATAAGTGAAGCGGCAAGCGCCTGTGGGAAAAGAGTTCGGGGAAGAAGAAAGAGGAAAGTAGAACAGAGGTCGGGGTTTTGCAAAGAGAGGCATGGAGTCTTGATAGAGGAGGAGTCACTCAGTGTGTGAATAATAGAGATGATGTGAGTATCACCATGACAACTATGATGTGAGGATGGCAACGTCTAAGCTGGTCTAGTTAACCAGAGCTGTCGTCGGGTCCAGCTTTACCTAGTCTGTTTTCAGTCCGACATGGAGCTTGCTACCTACCAACGTGCGCTTTCGGACTTGGGCAAGACATGAAATCGCCGTATGACAGAATCAAGACCCGAGATGAGTGCCGCAGATCAAATGTCCGCGGTTGAATCAGGGCGCCGACCTTGAATCTTCCATGGCCTCCAGTCTCGGGATTGCATTTCCAGGACAAGATATCTTCCGAAATCTCCGTGTCCATGACCGAGTTTCAGGAAACGACGTATGGAGAGAGGCCTCGCTGCGCGCGCGGTGAAACATGGCATATTTACGGAGACATCTTCAAACAGGGTGGCCTTTCTTACATTATAGCGCGAGAGGCAGGTTGCGTGGCATATCTTACAGAGAGAGTTGAGCGAGACTAACCCGACAGTCTGGCCTGACGAGCGCGAGGAAAAAAGCTTGTGCAATGTTTGGACGAACTTTATCACGACTCAGGCGGACACGCGGGGGGAAATAACCCCCGGATGAGGCAAGATCGTCCGCTTTTGCCAGGTGGTGAATATGACTCGGGCGATGTCGTCTGAAACTTGGGACCAGGAGGTTCAAAGGCTATTCGGTATGGGATGCGCGATATAGGTCTCAGCAGATACACAGATGACTCGCTCGTTGGAAAAGGGCCCGGCGGGATTTTCCAGTTCTATAAAGACGCGCCTGTCAGCATGTCTCCAAGATTCGGGAAGCTGATTGACACCACAGCCGCAAGAAGTATCATCTGCCTTTAAACGGACTCACACAAATCTATTTCTTGAGTAACATTCCAGGAGCCGCAAATATGAAGGTCCTCTCGCTCTCAATGCTCTTCGTCACCTTTGCCTGCGTTGCGAGCGCACTTCCGCGAGCACCGGAAGAGGGTTGCGATTCTGTCGCTATTTGTAACGAGCTTTGCGCGAAGCAAGGCAAGGTGAGTTCAGCTTCTACAGACTGCATGAGCGATCGTACTGACGCTTGAATCTCCAGAAACGCGGGGGCAGCTCGTGTACTGGGAACAATTCAGCTCGGTGTGTGTGCGTTTCCTAGTAATGGATGGAGATGTTGTTGGATCTGGACCAAGCAAGCGACGTGGTTGGTGCCAGTGGAGTGCATGTGGCTCTGTTATCTATTCACAAAGTATTGCTGAGATTTCAAAGTACTTTCATGCACGATTGCTGCGCGGTGGCCTAAAGTGAGATGAGATGAAAAGTGGCAGTCTTCAGCGCAATTCTGCAGTGCGATGCGGGGGATTCCGCATCGGCCCGGAATGCCGGCCGGGCGCTACTTAAAACGGCCCCATGACCGGGCGTCGAACCTTCCGTAAGCATCAAATGATACCAAGTCCTCCTGCCCGCCTACCGAATCCAGTCGAGCGTCTCGAGCATCACGATCATCTGCTACATTTGGCTGAAATACCCGCATTGGATTACTTGAGTCGACATTACTCATCGCGAACCATCATCAGAGAAACCCCCGCTCGCCTGTGACGTATCACACCTGCTGGCTAAAGCGCTCTGAGGCCCAACGTCGAGTCCTCTTTTCAACGCATGCCAACAAACGGTTCCGTCACCATGGCCTTCATCCGCAACTACAAACCCTCGGATTTCGAGGACACCGCATACATCGTGCGCACCTGCCATCCCACATCTGCAAGCCCTGCTAACCTTGCTCACAGTGCCGCGCAACCCTGCCTCCTTCCCTCGACAAGTCCGAGGTGGGCACTCGGATGGCGCCGTTCCTCTGGACGCACCAGTACACGCTCCTCTCGCCCTCGACCTGCCACGTCCTCGACGACGGCACCGGTCGCGTGGTGGGGTACTGCATCGGCTGCCCCAACGTCGACGACTTCGCGGCCGCGTATGATCGCTACGTCAAGGAAGTGCTCGAGACGTCACCGGAGTTGACTGGCAGACGGCCCCAGAGCCTTGAGACTAAAGCGCCATGGAACCTGCCTTCGGGAGAGGTGAACGAGGAGGCTTTGCTCCAGCAGGCTTGGAACCCGACGTGGCTTGTGCTGGACGATGAGAGGAAGGACCTGTGGGGAGAGTGGAAGGGCACGATGCACATCGACCTGCTTGAGGACTACCAAGGCAAGGGATGGGGGAGGAAGCTGATTGGCAAGTTTGAGGAGAGTCTGAGAGAGGCTGATGAGGCCAAGGGTGGAGACGAGAGGTTGTATGGCAAGGGATGGCACATTGGTGTTGGTGGAGAGAATGAGAAGGTTGTCAAGTTTTATGAGAAGATGGGGTTCCGGGTCTGGCCTACTGCCGAGAAGGGATCTATCTGGATGGTGAGAGATATCGAGTAGATTGGCGCCGGAGGATGGCATAGCGGCGTTGATGGGCAGGTCTGGGAGAGGGTCACTTCAGCTCAGTGTCTCAGTTCCATTCCCAACTTCTCTTTCACACGGTAGCTGGGGTTCAAAGGGTATTGCGCCGGTTGCCTCTCAAGTCTCTGATACGTCACCAGAATTAAGACAAACTCAACAGCCCAGACCAGCGAAGCCGCACACTAGTAAAAGCATTAGAGAGACGTTCCATTTCCAAGCCAGCTTCTTATCATGGCCTCCCTAGAGATCCGCTATGATGTCGCTCATCGGGGATGGGTCTCAGTCGTGGCCAACCGCACTATCCATGCAGCGGCCTCTTCCCCTGGAGTCCTTAGCATCTCATCTCGCAGCCCGAAGCAAGCCTTGTTGGCTAAGTGGTATAGCGCCTCACTAGTAATGAGGAGATCGGGCGTTCGATTCGCCCACGAGGCATCACAGCCTGGAGTATCTCCAACGGCCGACGTTTCTTTTTTGAGTTTTTATTTTCGCTGTTCAACAACCTAACCCGCGTTTAAATCTGGCACTTGATACACTAGCGTTTAATAGAGAAATGCGCGCAATGAAATTTTAGACTGCTCTGGTTATTTTAATCCTTCGCTTGCCTATCTTATCTGCTTGAATTCGTACGGCTGCTGTTGTGTTGGTTTAGTCCTAGTATTTGTTGCTTAGATGACTTTGCCGCTTTGCAGGGAACCGCTAAACCTTAGTGCTCCAGTGCCTGGGCAAGAGACTCCGACGCTGACCGGAGTCTCCTTCCGTGCGTAAACACCGGAGTCATGTTGTGGAGATGGTGGGCTAGCGGCTTCGGATCACGAATCTCGGCCTTTACGTAAGGGCCTCTGCGGGGTTTATCATCGACGCCCGCCGTTCATGTTCTTAAAGTTGGAGTCCTCCTGGATGACTTTCTTGATTCCTTAACCAATCTTGCATCTTTTTGTAAAACTTTAGACCTAGAAAAATGTCCGCTGCCGATATCGACCCCGCCCAGCGGCTCAAAGACCGCAAGCCGATCCCGAAGCCCGTTCCGGCTTATCTCGCCACGGCCGGATCACCACTTACCGTGGACAAGGTGCTTTACGAGTCCGCGCAGAAGGCTCCTAGAGTTTTGGTGGAGGAGTTCACCTTGCCAATTCGTTCCGGAAAGGCGTGGAAGGCGCCCGCTGGTTCGATTGTGAGGATTAGTACACCCGAGGGACCTCAAGTTGGTAAGTTTGGGCGAATGCCCGATCCCAATGAGCACCGAGTGCGACTGGTGTCGACTAGTTGAGCGACACTGCCCAGTCGAAGTCCAAGCTGACATGACGCATGCGACCTGAACATTTGGAACGCTCACAACCCCCGCGAGCGGTTCTGGGCCTCTCGCACTCGTCAGCTGCACGCAAGCCATGTCTCTGTTGGCGACCGTCTGTGGTCAAACCTGCCGTACATTCGTCCCTTGGTGACCATCATCGCGGATACACTGGCGTGGTACGGCAAGGATGAGCACGGCGGACGTGTGCACGACTTGCTTGGTACACGATGTGATCCGTACATCAACAGCATCCTCAGCGGAGGCAGCTATGATTTCCAGTGCCACTCGAACCTCACTCGCGCTGTGATCCCACACGGACTGAACGAGAGCGATGTTCATGATGTTATCAACATCTTCCAGTCAACGGGCCTAGATGAGCAGGGCCGTTATTTCATGAACCCCTGCCCGGCGGGGCCTGGGGACTACATTGAGTTCCTGGCAGAGCAGGATGTTCTCATGGCGTTGAGTGAGTAACTCTTTCTGGACACTTGTAATGCCAACTGGACTGACGCATGCTGAATAGGCACATGCCCTGGAGGCGATTTATCACTGTGGGGTTTCGGTGAAGATAGTGAGGAGGAAATGATCAAGTGCTGCAGGCCGCTGAAGGTTGAAGTTTTCAAGCTTGAGGATGAGAGTCTGTTGCAGCGTGGCGGATGGAAGCCCGCAGAGGTTTCGCCTTACAAGGGAAGGCACGGAATGAACATTCCTTTGGGGGAGGTCCGCAACTAAGGAAATATCAATGACATGAGCAGTGAGACGATGAAATCTATATTTATGAACTACTAAGTCAGAAAACGTCTAATGCAGTAACAACCTCGTTATGTCAAGTGCTCGATGCTAATTACACACCGAATGCTGAGAATACGCTGAGCGCCCCTAGCAAAAGATCGTCGATGCTCCGATATAAAGTCCAAAGAAAACAAGCATGCCGGCTGATGCGTGGTGCCTATAGGCCCGGCAACTGACCAATTGAAAGATGGATCTTGTAGCTGCGGCATCCACCCTGTGGCCAGATGCCTTGGCGAAGAGGGGGTATTTCACTGCGATTTACTCACCACCCAAGGGGATAAGAAGTAGACTGTTGTGAATAGGAGACGGTGTTTTGCTTTTTTTTGTTTTAAACTGATGTTCGCTCTCCACAATAACGACCAAAAACTATTACGGCTCCTTGCAAGTCGCACAACGCCTGATCATCTGCATTATATTCTGTCTCCCCCTATATCGACCGCAAAGTGGGAACCCCCGAAGCTTGGAAAACTTTAGAATATTACTACCTCAACTGACTAATTGAACATCATAGCGTGAACAGCTTACTTGCTCAGCACCTTGCCATCTTTCCGTACCGCAACTCTTCGCACCGGCTTGAACCCACGAACCAGTCCAGTCCTCAGATCTCTACGCACTCCTCCTCCAGTAGCAATACCACTCTTTTTAACACCTATCCTCCTCAAACTCCTCACAACCTTGCCGTAATCTCCAAAGAACTGATGAGCGCGTACATCCCGTCCCGTCACAAGCCCATGGCCCAACGTAACACCCCAAATGCCACCAACGCTCACGGCATGCGCACTCGCATCCCGACCAGGTTGCAAAAGAATCGAGTAGATACATCCAGTGTACCTCACAGGTCTCAGCGCCACGTTGGCAGGGAAAACCCAGCTCTTCCCGCAGTCCATGGATATAGGATGCCACGGCGTGATAACGAGATCACCGACACGACACATGATCTCCCTGTGGACAGGGGTCTTGAGCACGGCCACTACACGCCTGGGACCAGACGGCGTCTGAACCGCCACACCTCTTCTTAGAGTCTTGATGGGAACCTTATGGCCCGAGGCGAGGACAACTGGAGTGGAAGCGATGAAACAAACTCCTGAAGAAGTATTGTAGGAACTCATCTTGATGCGGCCTCGGTGGGTTGCAACCATATGATTTGATGGATTTGGCGCGGGCAAGTTGTCAAACGCGTTGTCGAGTCTATCCCTGCATGCGGTGAAAAGAGGACTGTCGACACCGTACTGAAGCGGTCCGGGATCCTTGAAGGTATTGCAAATCTGCCTGGTGTGGGCGTTTAAAAGAGAGGGCAAGTAGTGCACACCCCATTTCGTGTAGTATTCTGGGTTCTTCAGAGCGAGGGAAATTTGGCCCTTTGGTTGGTCGCCTGACAGATCCTCGATCAAAGACTTGTTTTTCGGGTCATGGGGGAACTTTTGTGCTGGGAGGTCTTTGATGAGAGTTTCGAGTGTCTCAATCTTTTGCGGGGAGATATCACTCAGCGCCTCGTGCTCGCCGTCTTCTCTCAAGGGTATAATCGATGACAGGTAGGAACAAATCTGAGAGCGGGAAAGATGATATGCGATCTCGGACTCTGGGAGAGTGGTGGGACTTGAGAGAGATTGTTCAGTCGTCTTTCTGTAAAGAGCACTTGTCATGCGGGAGTATTCAAGTGAGGCGATGACGCTGGACGTTTCGATAACAAAGCCTTCTGGAGTCTTCATGCGCAGATAGATATCCCGAGACTGACCAAATTGCAGGTTTCCGAGAGAGATGGAAAGCTGCTTTGGCTCGTCTTTTTCGTCGGGCAGTGTGAGGACTTCTTGCTTGTCGACCGAGTCTCCCGTTGTTTCCTCGAGGTCGATAACTGCTGGGAAAGTGAGCCGTAGGGTTGCGTTGATAGCATATGTTGCCTGGAGGTTGGCGACTGCGTGGACAAAAACAGTCCCCTGGCATTTGTTAGCGCGATAGGGGGTGAGAGTGGGAACCGTCTCGACTTACAATCATGCCGGCATCTGGAATGAAGGAGTAGTTGCCACCGCCAATCTCGGCGATGGACTTCAACAAGCCAGACCTCAGAGAGTATCCGAAGCCGAACGTATGAACTGAGGCAGGAAGCTGCTCCATGCCGCGCAGCTTCGGAACGTATCCTTGCACCGGGCACATATGATTGGGCATGCCATCCGTCAGTACCATGATGGCAGGAACCCTGCCAGTGTTGACCTCGCCACCTTCCTTGAACAACTTGATACCCTCGAGAAGTCCATGCCAAAGGTTAGTGGCGTCGATTGGCCTCATGCCGTTGATGTTCTTTTCGGCCAGTGTCTTGTTCTTCTTGTTCATAGGCATCAGTTTCTGAACAACCTTAGCTTTGGACGCAAAGGTAATGATGCCGAGTCTGTCGGTCTCGTCCATCGTCTCCAGAATTGTGCGAGCGGCATGTTTGACCAAGTCCAGGACCGACAGTCCGTAGTTTTCGATCTTCTCTCCCGGGTTAGCGGGGACAGGGGCATTGCAGCCCATGCTTCCCGATACATCAATGACCAGCACGATGTCGCAAGGCACATGATCAATAGACTTAGAAGGTGCTTCCGGGGGAGTTATCTTGGCGATGAGCCCATCATTCGTGGGCAGGGGATGGATGGAGAGAGCAACATCATCGGAGGAGGTGGGCTCTTCCGTGTCTGCTTGCATAGTGCTAGTTGTGGTCCACGCCGAGAAGGTCGACCTGATTGAGTCGGTACGGGAGACCGGAGGCGAGCTGCCCTTGGAAGGGCTTCCGAACAACCACTTTTTGACCTGAGGCATGTCAGCAGGGGATATTGTCGTCGTATTGACAGGGGGACCAACCATCGCGAGTATGTCTCAAGCCACCGGAGATGTTGGTTTTGACTGGGTTGCAATGAGGAAAGAGTGTAGAGACAACGAGAATGCAAGTTTTCGGGTCACACATATATCAAACCGTTGGTCACAGGGAGTGAATCACCGGCGACTTGATGTTTCCAAGTTGGCCTCGCCGCATATACACTGGTCCATGTCCTGTGATGAGGGGACTGGTGCGGTAAGACCGTCTAGGCTGACGCCTTTGGCTGAATTCGGCCGCAATAGAGGCCAAAACATTGCCGTGACCAATCCCTGGCGTCCAGCGCAGCCTCTGGTGATCAGCCAATTAGGCCGCTCCCTGCTACCCTCATCTGAAGTAATACACTGTTTGCTGCCTAAAGGCAAACGCCCTCATAAACTGGCAAAATCCTTTCACAAGTTTGCTTCCCTTCGCGAAATGGAGCAATTAACCAGGCAGTGTTGGAACTAGCGTGTCAAGGCGTCTCGCCGAAGAGTGTTGTTTGTGGGGTGAAATGAGACGCCGAGGCCTCGGACCGGGGAGTCGGCACCGGGCGGTAAAGGCATTCTCTTAGGCATTCTCAGGGGCGACGGGGCGCAGTGGATGCCTGTCTGGTCGCGTGAGTCCCGTACGTCTGGGACCCGGGACCCAGTGGCGGGCGGCTCTGTTGGTGTTTGCTTCGCCCCTCCTAGCAAACTGTACTCGGGCGGTTCACTGCGGGCGGGTAATAATTGTTGGTTGGACAAAATTACGAAGAGAATAAAGGCCTCCCATTCCCACCTTCGCCATCGCTTACCGCAGCTTAATTCCTGTCCTGTTTACCGCCTCATCCTTCGACACGTCGAAAGGCTTTCCGGGTGAATTGTGTCCTGAAAGCGTCTGTGTAGACGCTTAGCTGGGTGTCAAATTCACTGGCGTAGAATCCGAGCGCTGACGGGGAGTGACTCAGACGCCGTGTCTGATGTCAGACGGCGAGGTTAGGAAGCACTTCTGCCGAGCTGGCTGTTGGCATTGATGGGCAGGCAACCGACTGGACCAAATTCACAAGATTTGAGACTTCGTGCTGCCAGGCATCACTCGTGGCGGCTCCTCCTGTTTAGGCTCAGTCGATCTTAAGTCCTCAATTTCAGACGGTCCGTTTTAATCGTGCTGCCATAACATGCCAGCTCAGTGCAAAACACAAATCATGTACCATCTTCATGAAATTAGGCAGCATGATTTTCAACGCCTGCCGGACGGTTTCGAGCGTTCTGCAAGGACTTAGACAAAGGTTTCCGCAAACCATATCCACCCTTGGGCCAACACTCTTTGGAACCATGGTTCCTGCCGCATGCCTCCATCGACCACGCTCAAAGAGCCAGCGGAGTCGTGTCACTAAAATCCTTGATGCGCCCAAGAAGTCGCTCCAGGCTCCGATAGCCACTTCCTGCAGACCAACCGGGGAGCTCATGACCGGCCAGTTGTATTTCATAGAACGTCACTCCTCGCTCATAACCCCAGACACCCAGGTTTCCTGCCCCAGCCATTGCGCCTCTGTTCTGCTCAGCGTGATATGGCACAAAGAATGGTGTCGAGGGTTTCTGCTGGAACCCTTGAGCACCATTCCACGTGATGTTTTGCAGCGCCAACAACGTTCCATTAGTCGGAAGGATGAAGTCGAGTGCCCCAGAGCCGATGATCGTGTTGTTAAGCCCATCAATCACTCGTGTAAGCGTATCGTCGACAGCCGGCCCCGGTGAACGGTCATCGCCGAGGAAGCCACCAATAGGCTGCGTCAGGAACGTTGAGGGCTTTCTTGACATCCGCACGGTTGGAACAGGACTCTGGGGCCGAAGGTTGCACATAGTCTCCACCATTGATTACACCAAGAGGCTGGTAAGGGAAGGGGCACATATCAGTGATGTGGTAGACATTGAAACAAGGATTGACCTCCATAAAAGCGTCGATAAAGTCAAAGTAGACGCCGCAGTCTGAGGGCACCGCGTCCCATGGCGTGGGTGGAGGTGGGAAAGCCAGATGCTTGTTCAGATAGTCGGCATAGCCGAACTGTTCCTTCTTGGAACGCAGGCTCGACATGAAGGTGTCGTCGAGGCCCAAAACATTATTCCAGTATTCGATAAAATCTGGAAGGATTATCTCCTGCTGGAACTGAGCATTACCAATGAAGGGGTCGTTGATGGCAATCCCTTTAATATTGAAATATTCCGTGTCATTCTCTTTCAAAAAACCATCGCTGATGTAGGGGACGTACAATCCGGCATACGATTCACCCGTCTGGACTGGTCAGAAAAGCACTTCAAGACCATATTGGATGTAACCATGAGTCTACTCACCAAGTAGATCTTTCGATCATGAAGGTCAAACGTGTCCATAAAGTTCCTCCAGAAGCCCTTGAACTCTCTGACGAGATCATCCTCATTCAGAATATCTGGCTCACCCGTAGAATATCCGGTCTTGACAGGTTGGTCAATCCAGACAAAATTGGTGAGCTTGTTCCAAGCGTAAGGATTCTTCGTAGGCCCGTATGTTCCAGACTCCCAGAGAATAGGTCCGTTCTCTTGCAGCAGGCCCAACATCGAAGAACAGCCCGGTCCTCCAGTGAACCAAACTGCTATCTCATCGGTGGCAGAGGGGTTCTCTGACGGAAAGAACCAAAAGAAGAGCTTGCGCGTCTCGCTCGCATTTTGCGAAATCGGCAAAAGTCCTGCGTACGACTCGCCGATATCCCAGTCAACGAGCGGTACTCCGGTTCCGTTCACGGCGAAAGGCATTGTCTTATTTGTGAGGTAAGAAGTTGAGCGTGGCGCGTTTGAGGCTCGGTCGACAAATGCCGCCTGTCGTTGTCCGGCTGCTGCCCTTGCATTTTTAAAGTAGTGAACTCTACTCTTGAAGCTCGAGGCAGCAGATGGTGGCTGGTCGGCTACGGCTGCAAGAGCTGCGCATACCGGCAGCAGCAGCAACTGAGGAAGCTTGACCATGGCAGCTTGCGAGGTTCAGGAATTGAAAGCTTCGGGGTGATGGGAAACCTCGGGGTGATGGGAAAGAGAGACTCGCGGATGCGTGAACAAACGCGACAGCGAATTCGTATAACTACATGGACTTGATACTTGTTCTGTAACGAGGTGAGTTGCTTACAACGCCGGAAAACCAGCTTTCCATGTTTGGAAGGTAGCAATGAGATTTCACGAGGTGAATGAATACGAGATCGACGCTCAAGGATAATGACAGTCGCAGCTGTCTAAGTTGAGAAGTTAGACTACTGATTGGACCGCTAACAGAGCATCTGGTGATTGGTCCACATTTATGCCCGTGATTGACTGCCGCTTTGCCGATGAACAATCGGAATCACAGGAAAGCTTAACAAGATCATGGATCAACGTGCATCATGAGACCAGGAACGGCTGCAGTGCAGGCCGGGTTTAGCAAGCAATCGCACTTAATCATACGCTGAATGACTCCCTCTCCTCTTTAGCCTTCTCACGTTCTTCAAAGTACTTGATCAAAAAGATGCTTGAGAGCTCCAGGACGCTTACGCTGCACATGATGGAGAATCCCATGTGGAACGAAGGAGCATATTTCCCAACGTCGAGAATGACCACTGATACGCAACGATTCAACACGACCATGCACATGTGCGTGACGGAACGCCCATAAGGGGAAGATCTATTAGGGATGGGCTGGCCAAGGCCAGCCCGGCTATATATAGGGGGCGGAGCGGGCATACTATGCCCCAAGCTGGGAATCCCGGCTTGCACCCCCCTATGGCTACGTGCCCACTGGGCCCCCCCTAGAGAGGGCATATAGAGCACATAGCGTAAAGCAAATAGGAAAAATACACAAAAAACCCCCCTTTATTCCTATTAATCTAAATACTCTAGCCTCCCTTTTTTATACGTTATAGTCCTTACGCTTTATACTATAATCTACCTATAGATCCTCTTCTATAAATATAACTTTATAGTAGTTTAGCTATTAAGACTTACTAAGGTCTAGTAATAGTTTATTAGACTTACCTAAGTCTTATGCTAAAAGGTTAGAGTAGTAAGTAGAGAGTATATAGAGGTAAGTAGTAGGGCTATAGATATAAAGGCTAGTGTAAATACTAGTAAGTAAGGATTTTTATAAGAGATTTATAGCGTAAAGGCCTTTAACTTATAGCTATAAAGCTACTAAAGGTATAAAAAGACAGTATAGGCTAGTAAGAAGGCTAATAAGAGGGCGTATAAGGCTATAAGGACTAGAGATATATTACAGTTAGCTATCTAACAGTAAGGTCTACTAACAGAAGCTGGGGATTAACATATTCTAATAGTATGCTAGGTTATAGTTTGGGTTGTAAGTTATAGGCTAATAGTAGATTAAGTCTTTAGAGACTAAAGTGATTAATCTTAGGCTTAATAAGTAATTTACAGTAAAAGTAAGCTAAGAGTATCCTGAGGATAAATACTAAGTTAATTACTAAAGAGCTATAGAAGTCTAACTATAAGCTAAGCTTAGGTTATACTATATATAAGTCCTAAATAGTATTTTTTATTTACTTATAGGTAATTACTTAGATATATAAAGTAATTACAATTAGTTAGTAAAACTAACTAATTACTAAGCGCTTTCTATTATACTCTACTAATTATTTTTTATCTTATTATTATATAATTTATACTATAGGTTTTCTATTTCTAAGTAAGTTTCTATTATTCTTATAATCTTATAGTATAAATATTTTATTCTAGCTACTTAACGCCTAAATAGGTTATTTAGCTATTATCCTTATTTATAGGTTGTAATATTAAGTCCTCTCTCTAAAGATTTTATCCTTAAGACTTAATATAAATAGGTTATTAGTCTTAAGTTAGAGATCTATTAATTATACTTTTTAATTTACTTATAATACTAATATTATATTAAGTTATTGCAATAGGGCAAGGGAGAAAACTTATCGATCGTGCTAGGCACTCCACTCTAAGCAGAAAAACCCCTAAAAATACCCTAAACACTTATACATCGATTTTCTAAATAACTACAAAAGATATAAGGGTAAATATATAAATATAAGCTTAACTAACTTATACTTTATCTATATTTTCTACTCTTTTTATATCTTAGGTTATATAATCTCTTAAGAGAAAATAGACTACTAAGAAGAAGTTTAGTAATATTATCCTTATAGTATTCTACTCTATTAT
Source organism: Colletotrichum viniferum (assembly GCA_020226115.1). Taxonomy (NCBI): domain Eukaryota; kingdom Fungi; phylum Ascomycota; class Sordariomycetes; order Glomerellales; family Glomerellaceae; genus Colletotrichum; species Colletotrichum viniferum. The sequence continues at coordinate 35,869 of JAGFBE010000028.1, read as the reverse complement.
CGCTTTAAATAATTAAAGAGGAATAATAGGGATTAAGAAAGAGGACGAAAGTAGAGCTAACTAAAAATAGAGGAACCTAGAAACACCTATCTTTATTCAATTTTCAAAAAATAGGAATTAATAGATTTTTTTCTATAAACTAAGCTAAAGAACCTTAAAAGCTCTTTTAGAAGGATAGTTACTAAAGTTATTAAGAGAAAACAGGAAATTATATAAAAATAAGTATATTTCTTATTTATCTATTTAGTCTTTTTCGTTATAAGCTAACTAGGCCTCTATCTACTTATATAAACCTTTTTCTTTTATAATAACGCTTAATACTTAAAAAAATACCTACCTAAGCTTTTACTTTTAAGTTAAAAATACTAAAAATTCTAAAATCTCTGCCCTTTTCTATACGTCCCTTAAGTCTTTTATATACTAAAAAGAGAAAGACTTAATTAACTTTACTTTATATACTTAATATTCTATTTAGCCTTTAAGCTATATCTTCTACTTTTCTAGCTAGTAGCTAGTCTCTCTACTAATTCTTTCTTAATATAGGCTTAATTATAGTTTTCTCTCTAGATCTCTTTAGCTTACTATATATTAAATGCTATCTATCCCTTTAGTATAGTTAGAACTAAAAAGGTATCTTAAGGTTATATAGCTTAAGCTATATCTTTAATTAGGTTATTTTAAGTAATGAGGAACTACTTAAAAGTTAAGTTACTAAGCTTATTTACTTTAAGTAGTTTAAGCCTTCTAACTCTTCTTTTGATTTTTATATAGTAAAGCTTTCTTTACTTATTCTCTATTTTAACCTATATATCCTTAACCTTATTTAATACTTCTCTAAAATAATCTTTCCTTTTTATATTAATAATAAAGGTTATAAGATTAAGGTTATTATTATAGACTATATTTTCTATCCTATTAGTCTCTTTTAGAAGGACTAAGTCTTTAGCCTTAACTTTAATTAACTCTTAAGTGACTAATATCTAGTTAAGTATAGCTTTTCTAAGGCTTATATTTACCTTATTTTCTTATTATTCTTTTTACCTCTTTCCCTTTAAAACCTTTAGTTAGTTTTTAAACCTAGTTTTAGGTTTCAGTCTTAAGCTTTTAAGTGAGGTGTAGAAGCTAAACTCCTCAATAATAAACCTAACCTAATAGTTAAAAAAGTTCTTATAAAGATTTAAGTTAGCTTCTTAAGCTTTAGTAGTAGTTTCTAAATATAAAGTCTTAATACTAAAGATACCTTATTAAATAATATATCTAATAAAGTCTATAGTATAGAAGCTATATTTCTATAGGTCTTCTTTTAATTTAATTTAGAGTTATAAAATAATAAAGGAAGTATAATTAATAAGCTCTTAAGTCTCTACTAATACCTCATAGATCTTATACTAATTACAAACTAACTTAACTATAGTTCTAAAAGAGGTCTCTAACTTACCTAAGTAGCTGCTATTAGTAATATCTTATATACTATCTAAGTAGAAGTATAAGCTATTTCTTTAATTAATAATGAGGCTTATATATTTTCCTCTATTATTATATTACAAAAAGATAATAAAGTTATATAAAGTAAGCTTATTAGCTAGAACTCTATAATGCTTTATTATGAGGTTATTATAAAAGGAGACCTAAATAATAAAAACCCTTATATATTATTCTTTAATAATATCTCTAATAGTTAGGTTATAAGCTACTTTAATATAGCCTTCTAGGAGGAGATCACCTTAATATAAGAACCTTAATATATTATAGAAATTAAAAAGAACTTTTACTTAAATACTTTACTCTTAAATTCCCTAAGTTAAGTTTTTACTATTATTATAAGAGAATCTACTCTACTAGTATCTAGTTAAGGTTATATTAGTAAGGTTATTATTAGTATTTATCTATTTAGGCGCTAAGAAAGATCTATCTTAACTAGGCTTTAATACTCTATAAAGCTTTTAGAGCGTAATAGAGGACTTAATAAGCTTTATAGTTTTAAAGAAGATTCTAGGGAGTTTTTTATTAGATTATATAAGCTAGATATACCTAGTCTTACTTAGTTTAGTGTTCACCTTACTAGGGTAGTTAAGATAGGAATTAGGAGGCTATAGAGGCTATTTTCTTTATAGAAGTAGAGTAGATATATCTACTACTTATAAAGTCTTACCTTAAGAAACTAATTAGTTTTTATAAAGGTGTATAATATAGATTATAAGCTTTTATTTAATTCTATTAATCTAATTAATATCCTATATAGTTTTATAAGCCTTTTAAGACTTAGAATTATAGTCTCTAGAGGATAGAAACTAAGGGGTAGTAGAAGTAGTTTAGTAAGATATTATGTAATATTCTATAGCAGTTTAGAGAAGCTATTAAGTTATAAATATATAGAATATGCTAAACAGACTTATATTGCTATTTATTTAAGTTATAGTGATTAGATATCTTAGAAAGAAGAAAAAAGTTAAAAAAGTAAATTTATAGAGGGTGAGAGAGCATTAATTATAATATTAATAGTTTTTATTAAAAGTTAGTAAAAATAAGTAGGAGGAAAAAGGTATGATTTTTAGGATATATAAGTGATAATTAGGCTTAGTTAAAGTCTTATAGTTAAATATAAAAGTATCTATTAAAAAAGGGTAGTTATTATATATATAAATATATAAGGATGTTTAGTAGAGAGTTAGTAGGTTAAAATACCCCCCTTTTATAAATATTATGAAGGTAAATTTAGCGCTAGTAGTTAATAATCCTTCTAAAAATGTAATTTTTAGATAAGGAAGGAACTAGTTAAGCATATAAAGTAGTCTTTTTTAAAGGTAAAATTTAAGTAATTACTAGATATAGCTAGTAATTAGATAAAGGTGAAGTTAGATACTAAGAATAGTAAGTAGAGAAAGGAATAATAACTAGTATAATTTAGTAGTAGGGGAAGAAAGGATGTAGTTATAAACTGCTTAGTTAGACTTATAATTATATGTTTTTAAGGAGAAAGTTAATGCTTATAGCTATAAAAGAGGTGAGGTTTTTTATAATTTAATTATAAGATGTATAAAGTTAAAGGCCTCCTTTTTGTAGATAGTAACATTTTAATTAATATATCTATTTCGCTCTTGCTGTTAAAACCTAAATGAATATGTTCTTTTTAGTTTAGTTAATTTTAGATTTATAATAAAAGGTCCTTTAAGTTGTTTTTTTTTATCCTATTAATAGGTTACTATAGTAAATAAGCTTCTAGGTTGCTATAGCTGCTGTTTTTAGTGTTAACTACCTTTCTAGTTAGATATAAAAAAGCGTATCTCTTCTACTTAGCTATATCTTTTCTTTCTTCCTCTTAATATATTATTTTTTATAATCTCTAGTTTAACTAATACTTTATAATAATAACTAGATAACTTCTAAGTAGTATAACTATAGATATTAAAATTAACTTAGGTTACTTTTATATTACTACTTTAAACTAAATATATAAGCCTTTTCTCTTTTCTCTTATACTAGCTTCTATAAATTATAAAAATAAAAAAAGAACTGTTTATCTATTTAGATTTATCATACTACTATTAGTTATAATAAGTTATCTTTCTAAAACTATTTAAACTACTACTAATTTGTATATAGGCTTCTCTTTCTCTTTTTTAAACTTTTATTAAAGGTCTTATTAGTTAGGTTTAGTATAAAATAAGCTTTATCTATAAGATTACTATTAATAAAAAAGTTAAAGGAGTTACTTTAAGGTTTTAGTATTTACTTACTAAGTTCTTAATAATATATATAGAGCTGATTAATAAAAGAGAAGTACTAGAAAGGTTTCTATTTTTTATAAAAGAGGTTTATATCGTAGAGGGTTATATTAGCCTTTAAGGATAGTTATACTAGAAGATAGATAGGTTAGAGGTAGTTAAAGCCTTACTAATTTATATATATAGCGTCTAAAATCTCTTTCTATATAATAGATACTTTAAGCGCTAAGTAAAGATATCTTTTAAAGCTAGGCAGAGTAGCTGCTAAGTTGTTGTATCTGTTCCTTTCTAGAAGCTTTTGCTATTAAAACCTAAATAAATATATTCTTTTTAGTTTAGTTAATCTTAGATTTGCAGTAAAAGGTCCTTTAAGTTGTTCTTTTTCATTCTATTAATAGGTTGCTGTAGTGAATAAGCTTTTAGGTTACTATAGCTGCTGTTTTTAGTATTAACTACCCCTCTAGTTAGATATAAAAAGGTATATCTCTTCTACTTAGCTATATCTCTTCTTTCTTCCTCTTAATATATTATTCTTTATAATCTCTAGCTTAACTAACGCTTTATAATAATAACTAAATAACTTCTAAGCAGTATAACTATAGATATTAAAATTAACTTAGATTACTTTTATATCACTACTTTAAACTAAATATATAAATCTTTCCTTTTCTCTCTTATACTAGTTTTTATAAATCGTAAGGATAAAAAAGGAACTATTTATCTATTCAGACTTATTATACTACTATTAGTTATAATAAGTTATTTTTCTAAAACTATTTAGACTACTACTAACCTATATATAAGCTTCTCTTTCTCTTTTTTAGACTTCTATTAAAGGTTCTATTAGTTAGATTTAATATAAAATAAGCTTTATCTATAAGATTACTATTAATAAAAGAGTTAAAAAAGTTACTCTAAGGTTCTAGTATTTACTCACTAAGTTCTTAATAATATATATAGAGCTAATTAATAAGAGAGAAATACTAAAAAGGTTTTTATTTTTCGCAAGAGAGGTTTATATTATAGAGGGTTATACTAGCCTTTAGGAATAGCTATACTAGAAAATAGATAAGTTAGAAGCAGTTAAAGCTTTACTAATTTATATATATAGCGCTTAGAATCTCTTTTTATATAATAGATACTTTAAGCACTAGGTAAAGATATCTTTTAAAACTAAGCAGAGTAGCTACTAAGTTACTATATTTATTTCTTTCTAGAAGTATATTTCCTACTAAACTAAATAGGAAAAAGCTTATTCTAACTATATCTACTATAAGAAGAGCTTTTTATACTTATATAGGCTTAACTATAACTAAGAGACTACTAGCTAGATTAAGTATATTAAGAAAGGTAATAAAAAGAAAGATATTCTTAATAGCACCTCTTATGAAGAGGGTAGAGGTATTAATATAATGCTTTATTCTAAGTATAAGTATCCTAGAGGTAAGACTATTACGCTAGTATATAGACTATTAATTAACTAATTTACTAAGTTAGCTTTAGAGTATAAATTTAAATTATAGCAGTATTCCTAGGCGGTTTCCTATAAGATCCTTAGCAAAGACCTTTATAAGTAGGTTAGCCTTTTAACAGTAGAAGTGAGGTTAAGGCGTAAGAATGAGAAAAAAAAGAAAGAGGCTGCTGTTCATTATATTTAGAGAAGCAATTAGTCTATTTTAGGTTTAAATTTTTCAGAGGTAGTATTAGTTTCTTTTGAGTTTTTCAGCATCATCATACTTAGAGAAGCAATTAGTCTATCTTAGGTTTGAATTTTTTAGGGGTAGTATTAGTTTCTTTTAAGTTTTTCAGCATTTTTTAGTCTTTTTAGTGTTTATTAGTTTTTATTATTATATATCCTCCCTTCTTTTGCAATAATATATATTAAGAGCAAAAGAAGCAATATAAATATATAGTTAATATAAATCATAGTATAAAGGTAACTAAATATAAATAGATAAAACATTGCTTTTCTCACTAAAAATAAATAAAATTTAATAATTATTATAAACTTAGCTGTTTTTTAGTTCCTCTATATCCTTATAGTAGCTATTAAATCCTTTGTTCTTTATAGAGATGCTTACTATAATTTCATTCTTTTTCTACTAAGCGTTAACTTCAGTTTATAGTGTTTTATTTTGTTCTTATAATTACTTAATTTGCGTTTTTATAACGTTAAAGTTATTAGTCTCTACTTCTTCTAGTGCAAATAACTTATTAAAGTTTAAGATTTCTACTAGACTAAGTATATTAAGATTAGGTTAATTTGCAGTAGAAAAAACCTTATTAAGAGCTTATTTAAGGTCTAGTTAGACTTCTATTTTAAAGATATTATCTAAATAGCTATCTTTATTTACTATAAATTTCTTTAAGCGATCGCTAGCTATAGTCTGCTTAATAGGAATTCTAGTAAGGGTTTTAAGTAAATAGGATAAAATTTAAGGAGATATCTACTAGATATAAAAAAGGCCTAACTAATATATATTAAGCTTACTAGAAAAGCTTTTATTAATAGATAGCTTTATGTTATAGATGAGAATAATATCCCTAATTTATAGCTTTTTATATTACATTTTATACTTATTTCTTTAGTTATAGTTCTTAGTAACTTAGTAGTACTACTTTGTAATATATTTAAAAGTTATCTACTAGTTAGAATTAAGTTATTTAAAGGTCTATATATATAAAAGGAGTTTAGTCTTAGTATCTCTAACTTTTAACTAGTCTAGCACTTACTAAGTAACGCTTTTAGTCTTAATTAGGATAATTAGGTTATAACTATAAATAAAGTAAAAAAGAGAGTATTTTATAAAAGATCTAACTAATATTTAGTTAGTAAATAAAGCTATGTAAAAAACTAAAGTCTAGTTCTTTCTACTAAAATCTAACTAAATTATAAAGATATAAATAAGAAGTTAATATCCTTTTTCAATAAGTCTATTAACCTTCAAATTATATACTAAAATTATAAGACGTCATCCCCTATAGACTTAATTAAGCTTTTTAATAAACCCTTTATTTTCTAGTCCCCTATTAACTATAAGAAGCCTATAGATCTTATAGTAGTAGATTATATTTTTTTAGATAAATTTAACTATCATCCTTAAGTTAACATTCTTAGGAAGTTAATAAACCTCTATATAACTAGTAAGCATATCGCAAACTTTAGCTAGAAAGTAATTATTAATCTTCTAGATATTAATATAAATATACTGAAATAGAATCACTAGAGGTGTAGAGAAAGTATAAAGGTCTTCAAATCATTTTAGTTAAGCTTATATATAGAGCAGATAGCCCTTTATTTTATTACTTATTATTTAATATATATTTTCCTAGATATATCGCTCTCAAAGTCTAGTATATATCGCATTATAGCCTCTATACCCTCCCTTAGTATATATATACTAAATTAACTTCTTCTACTCTTCTTTATTATTAACTACTCATCTTAGTATAAGGTTTAACTTCATTCCTTTCTAAAAGAGAAAACCATCTCAAAGTATATATTTCGCTACGTATAACTTAAATTTCTTAAAATTAATCTAAAAAACAATCCTTAAGCGTAATAATAAAGCTAAATACTCAGCAATTTATTATAATTATTAAAACTAAGCTTATTTAGAACTTAATAGATCATCTACTCTAAGTTTAAGATCCTCTTCTACTTTAAGTATATAGATAGAGTTATTAATTATCTTATCTAAATCTTCTTCTTATTCAACTTCTTAAATATTAGATTCTCCTACTAGTTTATATAAGAGACTATCTACAGCCTTATTCTTTATACTAAGTATATAGCAAATATTAAAATTAAATATTTTAATCTAAATAATCTATTATATAAGAACTGCTCTAAGTAAATCTAAAGTAGCACTACTAATTTAATCTATAAGAACTTTTATATTAGTTTTAAAAGTAAATTATACACTATATAGGTAGTTTCTAAGCCTCTTAAGAGTAAATAAAACTAATTAAAGCTTAAGCTTTCCTATATTATAGTTAAAGGCTACATTAGTCTAGATTCCACTTTTATACTAAGTAATATATCTTTTACCTTAATAGTATTATCTAAGTATAGCACCCCACCCTTTAGTACTTATATTAGTAGATAGATAGATTTCGCTAGCTTCTTCTTTATAATTAATAAGTTAAAGTAATAGAAAGCTAACTAAGTAAAGCTTAAGAGTTTCTATAGCTAGCTACTATTCTAGCCTCCACTTAAAAGGTACTCCTTTTTAAAGAAGTCTTACTAGTAGAGTAGAAATAGTTCTATAATCTTTAATCTATACTTAATAGAACCTAATAATACTAAAAAGACTTTTAACTACTATAACATTATTGCATTTTTCCTATTTAAGGATTTTAATAACCTTATTCTAGTTAAGCTTATATTCCCTATTACTTACTATATAACTAAAGAGGTTAATAGTAGACTAGCAAATCTGAGATTTCTTAAGAGAAATTATAGTATCAGTAAACTTAAAGTTCTAAAGTACTATATCTAGATTTATAAAGTATTTAAAGATATATAAACGCACCCCTAGAAGCTTAACTATATAGTCACTATTATATATTATTTTTAGCTCTCTAATAGAGATATTATTAAAAAAAGGTTAGTAAACGCTTAGAATAAGGTTATAGAGGATTCTTATTACAACTCTTATAAACTAAGTAACTAAATTTATTACCCCTTAAAGTAAAATATATATTCTAAATAGTTCTAAAAATATAGTAAATATAGTTAGGTCTTAACTTAACTTATTAAATAAGACTTAGTTATATCTAGAAAATAAGTTCAAAAAGCTTATGATTTTACAGTTAGTAAAGTCTTTTAAAAATTTATTAGCCTCTAGAGGAATAAAGGTATCTCTAATACTAATCTTATTAAGTTTTATATATAAGTTAATCAGCCTCATATTACTATCCTTTTTAGTAATAAAAAACTAGAAGTTTCTATATAATCTATAGGATTCCTCTAAAACTCCTTATATAACTCTTAATCTAAGTATATTAATAACCTTCCCCTATAAAGCTTTAGAGATAGAAATCTCTTTCTCTTACTATATAACATATAGAATAGTTTTAATCTTCTATAGTAGAGCTATATAAAAGTTAACGCGCCTATATTCTATAAAATCTTATACTAACACCTCTTCTTAATTTGTGAGGATATATTTAAATATTTCAATCTCTCTTAGTAAAAAGTATAGCTAAGTAACTTTAAACTTTAAAAACCTTTCTAAAGTAAGGTAAGTCCCTTAATTAAACTATATAAATTATAGATATATATAGCTAATAAAAAAGGAGTTAGAAAGCTAATAATAGCTCTCTACTTCTTAAGTTAAAATCTTCTTCTAGTCTTTCTAGCTATTAGGAATAGAACTATCTAAAGGTAGATTATTAACTAGATAAACTTTTTTATTTTTACGTTTATATATTATATAGACGCTAATAAAGCCTTAGTTAGGCTTAAGGTTTTTCCTAATTAATTTAAAGAATATTTAATCTTTTAGAACTTTAGGAAGGTTTTACTAGCTTTTAGTATTCCTAAAAAGGTAGGTTTAAATAGTTTCTATAATTAAAGTAACTACTACTTTAGCAATAATTCCTAAGACGTTAAGTATAGCTAAAGGTAAAATTAGAGTAGAGCACTAATTAGTCTTAAAAACAGCTTCTTCTTATTTAAAAAGGTTAGCTTTCTTTCTTTTTTAAACAAAAAGGCGCTCTTTTTTATAGTCTATTATAATATTAATATAGTAAGTTTAAACTTCATTATATATATTGCTAAGGTCTTAGTTAGTTTTAGGTTAGCTTTTAGTAGCTTTAGAGGTGTTATAGATATCTTTTATATAGTTTTCTTATTTAAGGAAATAGTGCTAAATCTAATATAAAGAATCTAATTATATAAAACCTACTAGAATACTAATCTTCTAGAATTTATTGCTTCTGCAGTCTTTTACCTTTATCACAGTAATAATAAAGCGTTTTGAATACTTAAAAGTAAGTTTAGTAGAAATAGTAAAAAGAAGTTTAAGAAGTAAGTTATAATTAATAGTTTTAAGGTCTACTACTATTATAGTTATTATAATCTTATAGTTGTTAATCTAAATAAATATATAGTATGCCTTAATAAAGTATAGCTTTAGGTTACTTTTAGCTATTATTCTTATTATTAAAATAGTAGTAGAAATTAGAATATTATAGTTTAAGATGTATTAATAACTTATAAGACTAGATTTTATACTAATATTAATCACACCCTATATAAATAAGTAGTTATTAGAGCACTTACTACTAATAGAGATCTTCAGAATAAGTTATAGTATGATAATTATTAGAGCTATTTAGTTTATAGTTATTAGGATAACAGCTTTAACTGAAAAAACCTTTAAATAGTTTTAGGTTTGAATAGCTTTATTATATTTAGAAACCTAATTAGTCTATTAAGCTTTTTCTTTTGAGGTTTTAGTGAAGTCTATAAAGTCTATAGGAATAAGTATATAAATAACTCCTTTTAGATTGTTTATAAAAATATATATCCTTCTAATAAACTCTTCTCTATATTCTAGTTAAATCTTATAAACTTTTTTAACTAGTAGACTAACTAAGCTATAGAGCTTATATAAGATAAGTTTATTAATAAGTTTCTTATCTTTAATAAATTTCTAATTTTTACTATTAAGGAATATAGCTAGCTAGAAGTTACTTTTTAGAAGAGATAGTTTTAAAATAGGTTTTAGAAGAGAAATCTTAATAACTTTACTAAGCGTTACTTCTCTTTCTATTCTAAATACTTTTTTTAGTTCTAGAGTATTAGTAAGTATAGAAGCTAGTTTAAGAAAACCTTCTTCTCCTATTTTAATATCTAAGTTTTTTTTTTATCTTTTCTAGTTAAGAAGTGAATTCTTCTTTATAACTAACTTTTCTAATAAGTCTAAATAACTTTTAAAATAAGGTTATAAAGAAGAAGGTCTCTTTAAGATAGTTAGAGTATCTTTAATATTTTATATAGTGAAATAGACCTTCTTAGAAAGAGATTTTAGAGCTTTCTTCTTAACTTTTCTAGGATTTAGTAGCTTTAGCTTCTTCTATAGGAATAGGTTAGCTCTATATATTTTTAACTAAATAATTATAAAGCTTAATACTAAGAAATTAAGCAAATTATCTTTAGTTAAGCTATTAGGTTTTACTAGATTATATAGATGAAAAGACTAAGCTAAGTCCTTATATTTTTAATTACTAATAGCTGAAACTTAGAAAGTAGAAGTCTAATTAGATACTTTATTATCTAATATAATGCTTTCTTCTTCTATAAACCTATAGGAAACCTTAATTAAGTTGAAGTTATTATAGTTTTATAGGATACTAATAAGTATAGACTAAGGTTAGCTAATATTCTACTTAAAAATCTTAATAGCTTAAGCTTTTATAGCTTTATAGCTATTTTAATTCTTAAAGTGAATAATAATAGCTTTTCAGTTAAGTTTACTATTTTATTGCAATAAGGTAATAATTATTTAGGAGATAAAAAACTTATTATTTTGAGGTTTATAGGAATAGCATCTTCAGAAGTATTAGATTAAGCTACTTTTTTTATTAGCTATTTTTTAAGGATAATAGCTTTTTTTGAAGTTATAATTTATACAGCTTATATATTAGCACTAACTATACAGGCTATAAAGGAAAAGCTTAGGATTTTCTTTATTAATTTTAACTAAATAGACTAAGGCTAAATAGTAGTCTTCTATAGCTAGAGAAGAATAAGCAATTCTTTTAGTAGAGATTTTCTAGTTATTTATTATTTTTACTAAGTTAGAAAGTTATTAGTTTAAAAACTAACTTTAGAGGTTTTTAATACTTTAGTTAGATTTAGTTTTACTTCTTTTAGCTTATAGAGAGGGGGAAGCTTCTCCTCTTAGTACTTTTAGGGGTATAGAAAATAGAGAATAAGTAGGGGTAGTAATCTAGAGGGTTTGCCTCTAAGTAGCTTTAGAGCTAAGCTAATTTATTAGGTTAACCTTAAACTTATTAAAATCCTCTTTTTTAAATAACTTATGAATGTTAGTCTCTATAAGTAAGGCTATTCTATTTAAAGCTAACTAATTAAATCTTAATATAGCTATATAGATAATTTAGGAGCTAGTTATAATATTAAGGTTATATCTTATAGCTTTAGTTTAGATATTATTAATTTTTTATAGGAACTATATAGCTACTTTATAGTTTAGATTATCTATTATTAGGGTTATAGAAATAATTTAATTAATCTAGTTATCTAGTAGTTTTTAGTAATCTTTATCTATAGCTTTATAGCGCTAGATAAAGTATATTTTCGCTTATAACTAAGTTTTTTTACTAAGTTTTATTTAATTATTAGCTTAAAAAGGTATATCTATATAGAAAATAATACTTAATACTTTTAAAATATTAGTTATTCCTACTACTTTTACTATAGCTTTATAGTTTTTAAAAAAGTCTAAAATGTTATTTCTAGTAAGAAATAGTACTTTAGCTGTTTTAAGTTATAGTATTTTAAATCCTTAAAATCCTAAGCTATACGCTCTAGAGACCTTTTAATGAGATTTAGTAGAGTTTAAATAGCTTTATATATCCTTTTCTCTTAAAGAATTCTCTCTAGGCGTTATATTTACACTAGAAGTACTACTTTTAGAAGCTATTACTTTAAAAACTTTAGCTTCTATAATTACTTTAGAACTCTAATCTAAATCTAAAATTAAAAAAGGTCTTTCTTATTAAGGTTAGTAAAAAGAAAGACCTATAAAAGGACTTATTAAAGTATTACTAATAACTAGGTTAGCCTTATTATCTATTATTTCTAGTCTAAATTGTTTATCTTAAGCTAAAGTTAAAGTTTTTAAAGCTCTAAAGTTTAGTAATATTATTCTAAAGAAGATATAGGTGAATTAATAGAAAAAGAAGTAGAAGAAAGCTTTACTAAAGAAAGCTAAAATAAAAAGATTATATAAAACTTAAGTAAAGCTAATAATTTATTAATAGAAAAAGTAATAGAAGAATTCTCATAATATAGGTCTAAAAGAATAATAGAAAGTGAGGAGAAAAATAAAAAAGAAAAAAAACACTTTTACTATTATTTCTATTTTTATCTTTCTCTCTTATCTAGAAAGCGTATATATATTTATTATCTTTCTTCTTTTCTACTATTCTAATAGTAAGGTTATTTTATACTTTAAGTTTCTTTTTTTTCTCTCTATAAGGGAAGTTTAGCTATATTTAGTAGTATCCTCTATAACTTTACTTTATAACTCCCCTCTTTTATAAATTAAGTTTAAGATTTAATAAAGTCTATAATAAAACTATAGTGTTAACTATAGATTTTAAAAGAAATACTTTACTCTAGCTATTTATTTACTACTTAAGAATATAGAGGGGGAGAAATCTAAAGAGATATATATACTTTTCTTTCTATAGAGTTAGTATAAAATTATTCTTAAAAGGGAGAAATGCTTTTAGTTAGGCTTAGAGAATATTTCCCTCTTTGTTTTTCGAAAAGTTAGTGTAGTTATAATATTTTTCCTTTTTAGCCTTTTATACCTTTATATTTATAGTATCTTATAATTTAAGAAAGTTAGATCTTAGTATTTCTATATATAGGTATAACTTATATCTTAAGTTTCTAAGCTTTTTTTAGTATTACTCCTCACTAGTTAATATATTATTAGAAACCTTCTAATAGGTTTAAGTAAAAAGAAGTTTCTTAGAACAAATTAATTAATTTTATCCTTTTTAAGATTTATAAAAAGAGTAAAATAAATCCTATTACTTTTATAACTTTAGCTTTAGAAGTAAGGGCAAAATAAATTTATTTTATTTCAGTTACTTTTAGGTTATTATTATAATAGCTTATAATAAAGCAGTATATAATAATTTTAAATAAGTAGATAGTAAGCTAATAAAGAGGTTTAGTAAAACTTATATAGAACTCTACTTACTCTCTTCTACCTAATAGAACACTCTTTTTTTTAAGGTCTTTTAGACTTTTATAGGTTTAGTTAATCTTTAATTCTAAATACCTAAGCTATCGCTCTTTACTTTAAGAAAATAGAAGTTAAAAAGGTATTAGCTAAATTTTCTTCTAATATAGTAATACTTAAATTACCTCTTCTTCTAAGCTTTTCCTACTTTAGTTCAGTAGAGTAATATAGAACAACTATAAAGAGAACTCTTCACAGTAGTTTAGCTTATACCCCCCTATACTAATCACTAATTTTATAATAGAATAAAGGAGAAAACTTATTAATTATACTAAGTACTCTACTCTAAGTAGAAAAACCCTTAAAAATACCCTAAACACTTATATATCAATTTTCTAGATAACTATAAGAGATATAAAAGTGAATATATAAATATAAGCCTAACTAACTTATACTTTATCTATATTTTCTACTTTTTTTATATCTTAGGTTATATAATCTTTTAAGAGAAAATAAGCTACTAAGAAGAAGTTTAGCGATATTATCCCTATAGTATTCTACTCTATTATCGCTTTAAATAATTAAAGAGGAATAGTAGGGATTAAGAAAGAGGATAAAAATAGAGCTAACTAAAAGCAGAAGAGCTTAGAAACACCTATCTTTATTTAATTTTCGAAAAGTAAAAATTAATGGATTTTTTTCTATAAACTAAGCTAAAGAACCCTAAAAGCTCTTCTAGAGGGATAGTTACTGAAGTTATTAAGAGAAAATGGGAAATTATATAAAAATGAGTATATTTCTTGCTTATCTGCTTAGTCTTTTTCGTTATAAGCTAACTAGGCCTCTGTCTACTTATATAAGCCTTTTCCTCTTGTGATAACGCCTAACGCCTAAGAAAATGCCTACCTAGGCCTTTACCTTTAAGTTAAAAATGCTAAAAATTCTAAGATCTCTGCTCCCTTCTATTATATTTAAAAATTGAAATTAAATTCTATGTTTACTCTTTGTTATAATAATTATATATTATATATTATTAAGTTTAGATTTATAATTAATATACTTTATTTATATTATTGTTCTTTAGGGAAGTATTATAAGTTACTTTTTAGGAGTAAAGTTTATAGTAAGTATATTTATTTAAAGTAATCTTATAATATAGTAGTAGATACTATTTATACTTATAAGTTTTCTTTATACTTATACTAGTGTAATTTACTAAGTTTATTATAGTTAATTATCTACTTAATAAGGCTACTTATCTAGAGGATATAGAGGTAGCTAAAGAGGAGGTTTTATAAAAGAAAGCTATAGCTCTATATATTATATAAGCTAAGTTAGATAAGTCTATAGCGTAGTTAGATTATTTATATAAGTAAAAGTAGATAGTGTTTTGTAAAGGTTAAGAAGTTACTAAAGAGGAGCTAGTAGTATCTTTAGTATTAGAGGTCTAGTCTATAGGTAGTTTTAATATTATAGATTTAGATATTATTCTTAGCGACTAAAATTTAAATACTTTAAACTTTTTATTAGGGAAGTTCTAGTTAGTTTCTAGCGTTTTTAAGCGAATAAATAGTTTTCTTTATTATAGTTTATTTAGTTCTATTAATAGTTTAATATATTTATATAGATATCTAATATATTAGTAACTAATAGTATTTATTAGAAGTAGTGTTATTATTACTATTAGTATTACTTCTCATTTTTAGTGTTATTACTAATAGGTTATAAATTTATCCTTTATATTAATAATATTTTTAGCTAGTTTCTATATATTGTTTTTATAATTATACTTTTTCTATTTAATGAGGTATTAGTATTTTTTTAGTTCTTTAAAGTAGTTAATGATTTATTTAATTTTATATTTTAGTTTATTATCTTCTATAATAATGAGGTTATTTATCTATGATTTTAGTAGTACTAGTTTAAGTAGTAAGATATAGAATATTAGAAAACATTTTATTATATTAAGTAAGTTAAGTTTGTAGTTAACTAGTGAGACTTTTTAGAGGATTTTGAAAAGTCTAAGTTTTTTAAAGTTTAGTTTATCGTTTAGTTATTTTGTTTTAATATTTTACTATATAAAATAGGCGTTATCTCTCTCTTTTAAAGTTAATCTTTTAATCCTTTATTTATTAGTAAATTTGATTATTTATTATTATATAAATTTAAGTTTTTTATATACGTTATCTTAGATATCTTTAATTTATTTAACTATAGCGATAGCTTTTAGTACTACTAAACTAGCTTAAGGTTCTCTATAAGTAGTTAGTTTAAATCTATAGTTAAAGTAAAAGGGGGATTCTTTAATATTTTTTCTAATTATACTATTATAAGCAAATTAAGCTATTAGTAGTAATACTACTTAATTATTTTAGTTATAATTAATATAGGTATAGAAGTAGGTTTTGAAGATCTAATTAATTCTTTCTATTTATTTATTAGTTTATAAGTGAAATGTAGTAGATATTGCTTATTTAATACTAAGTTATAATATAGTTAATTTCTAAAATCTAGAAGTAAAGATTTTATTTCTATTTAATATAATTTCTTTAGGTGTTCTATAATTAGTAATAATATACTTAAGGAATATATAAATAAATTCTTTAATATTACTTACTTCTTTATATAGAATAAAGTAGGCATATGTTATAAGTTAGTTTATAATAATAAGAATGCTATTAAAGTGTACTTCTATAAGAAGTTCTTAAGACTTTAGTAATTTAATAATAAAGTTAAAGAATATAGATTACTAAGCAGTTTGTAGTATAGATAAAAGTTATAGTATACTATAAAGTTAATATTAGGTAGGTTTGCTTTTAAGATAAACCTTATAATCTTTAATTGCTTTTACTATATGTTCTCTAGTAACCTTTTCTCTATATTATTGTTATAATTATTTCTAGGTTTTTATAATTTCTTAGTGACTATATATAGGTTAAGTGTAAAACTCTATAATTGCTTTATTATTTAGTTTGCTAGTTAGGCTAGCTGTAGATTATCTAGCTATTATCAAAAGTCTAGTTACTAGTATTAAGTCTCTGTTATTATTTCTTTTAAGAATTATTTAGGTTTCTTTAAGTATTAAGATATTATAGTTTAGTTATTAGCTAAAAGTATTAGCTCTACTATTATTTAATTTTTTTTAATAGATAATTTAGAAGTTAAATTTAAATAGAAATTCTAACTATTAGATCTATTATTTATTAAGTATTTTTGATATAGTAAAGTGTGAGAGGTTTTTATAGTCTAAATATATAAGTATTTTATGAACTGTTCCTAAAAGTTTAGGTTTCTATTTTTTAAAAGCTTTAATAATTACTATAAGTTTCTTATTATAGATCTAATAGTTAAGTTTAAAACTATAAAGTTTATAAGAGAAGAAGGTATAGAGGTATAGTTATTCTTCTGAGTTTTATTATAAGAGTTATGCTCTAAAGGTGTAATTTGAGGAGTTTAGTTTAACTTCAAATTACTTTATAGGATTTAAGATTATTAGGACTAGTTTACTAGTAATCTAGTTTTTAATTTTCTAGAAGGCTGTTTATTATAGTTTATTTTATATAAATAGTATGTCTTTATAGCTAAAACTTATAAAAGCTATATTAATTTTGCTATAGGTTTTTATAAATTTATAGTAGAAATTAATAAAACCTAAGAAGTTTTAGACTTCCTCAAGGTTATTAGGTACTAGCTATTTTTTGATAGCTTTAACTTTGTTTTCTAATATATAGACTTTTTTAGATATAATAGTAAATCTAAAATATTCTACTTTTTAGATATAAAATTTACTCTTTTTAAGTTTAACTAGTAGTTTAGCTTTCTATAAGACTTATAGGATATAGTAAACATTTTTTTTATATTTTTTAAGTATTAAGAAGAAAATAAGGATATTATTTAGATAAACTACTATATAGATGTTAATATATCTATATAGAACTTAGTTAATTATATTCTGAAAAGTTATAAGTATATTAGTAAGACTAAAAAGTATTATGAGGTATTTAAAATATCTTTTTTATGTTCTAAAAGCAGTTTTTTATTTTTTTCTTTATTTTATTTTAATTAAATTATAAGCTCTTTTAAAGTTAAAAGCTATAAACTAATTAGCTCTATAGAGGAGTTATCTTATCTTATTAATAAGAGGTAATAGGTAATAATTTTTAATTATTATCTTATTAAGTATATAATAGTTAATATATAGTTATAATTTTCTGTTTTTCTTTAGTATAAATAAAATTAAGCTTCTTACTAGTAATATTAAGGGTTTAATATATTTTTTCTTAAGGTTTTTCTTAAGATATCTATTTAAAGCTTCTATTTCTATTAGGTTAAGTTTATAGATTTTATTAAATTATAGTTTTTTCTCTTTTTTAAAAGGTATTTTGTGATTGAAACTAATATATACTAGTAGTTTAGTTTTTAGTTTAGCTATAAAGAGTTTTTTATAAACTTTATATTCTTTTAGAATAAATAGAAATAGATTATTCTTTTATTTAAGATTTATTATTATTAGAAGTTATAATATAGTTTCTTTTACTTTAAGGTAGTAGAGGTATTATTTTACTACTCCTTACTATAGTATTAATTTATTTAAAGCTTAGTTTTAATAGAGCTACTTAGGAACTAAATTATTATAGTTCTAATAGAGTTAGCCTTTACTTTAATCTATCTATAAGTTATTTATTTATAGCTAGAATAGTTTTAGTATTATGTTATATATTTCTATATTAGTAATATTAAATTAGATTCTTTTTTTTTAATCTAAATAGCTTATTTGAAAGGTATAGTCTTATTATAGATAGTATCTCTTTTATACTTAAATTCTTCTCTTTTTGCTATATATAGCTAGTATAGTTATTTTTTTCCTCTCTATAGTACTTCTAGCTTATTAATAGCTTAAGAGGTAATAAAATTTGCTTTAGCTTTACTGTTAATTAGTATAAGCGTTATTTATTAATTAATAGTAACTTTAAGTTTAAAGTTACCTTTATGTTTTTATAATATCTAATATATAGATCTTATACTTATTACTTATTATAATCCTTTTTTAGTAGGTAAGTCTAGTTTTTTAACTATTCTAATTATTTAAAGTAAGTGATTTATTTTCTTTTCTATACTACTTTAGTGAGGCTGTTTTTATAAATTCTAACTTATAGAGGTTTAGGTCTATCTCTTATAATCCTCTAAGCATATACCTTTTCTTAGTAGTATACTTAGTATTTATCTTACTAGTATTTATTTTACTTTATATTATTATTATATTAATATTTTATAGGGAACTATAGGCTAGGTTAGAAGACTATAAAGTTATCTTTAAATAGTATTATAGTCTATCTAATTATAATAGAAGTTAAATAAATCTTATAGATAGGTTTATTATCCTATCTCTTAAAGTAGAACTAGTAATTATGTTTTTCTCTTATATATTCTTTGTACTTATTATGAAAATATTAAGGCTAGAAGAGGGTTTAGTAGAGTTAGTAGTTATTTCTTAGCATAAGATAGTTTTTTATATAGAGTTAAGAAGTGTAGTTTTAATCTTATTAAGTTACTATAGTATTATAAAAGTATTATTATTATCTATTTTAAAGTATATTAACTTCTTAGTATTCTAAAAGTTATTTAGTTCTATTTTTTAGTTATTAGATTCTCTTTTAAAGCTAGAGTTATTTATACTAAAAGTAAACCTATAAGTAATTTCTACTTAAGTATACTAATAAGTAGTATTATGAAGTTTATCTAAGTTATAGTATAATAAAGTAAGGGAGAAAACTTATCAATTATACTAAGTACTCCACTCTAAGCAGAAAACCTCTAAAAATACCCTAAACACTTATACATCAATTTTCTAAATAACTACAAAAGATATAAAAATAAATATATAAATATAAGCTTAACTAATTTATACTTTATCTATATTTTTCACTTTTTTTATATTTTAAGTTATACAATCTCTTAAGAGAAAATAGGCTACTAAGAAGAAGTTTAGTAATATTATCCCTATAGTATTCTACTCTATTATTACTTTAAATAATTAAAGAAGTATAATAAAGATTAAGAGAAAGAATAAAAATAAAACTAACTAAAACTAAAAGAGCTTAAAAATACCTATTTTTATTTAATTTTTAAAGAGTAAAAATTAATAGGTTTTTTCTATAAGCTAAGCTAAAAAACCTTAAAAGCTTTTCTAAGAAAGTAGTTACTAAAGTTATTAAAAGAAAATAGGAAATTATATAAAAACAAATATATTTTTTATTTATCTATTTAGTCTTTTTTATTATAAACTAACTAAGCCTCTATCTACTTATATAAGCCTTTTCCTCTTATAATAATACTTAACACTTATAAAAACGCCTATCTAATCTCTTACTTTTAAGTTAAAATTACTAAAAATTCTAAAAACTCTACCCCTTTCTATATATCTTCTAAGTTTTTTACACACTAAAGAGAAGAAAACTTAAACATTTTTACTTTATATATTTAATGTTCTATCTAGCTTTTAACTTATATCTTCTACTATTCTAGCTAGTAGTTAGTCTCTCTATTAATTCTTTTTTAATATAAACTTAATTATAATCTTCTCTCTAGATCTCTTTAGCTTACTATATACTAGATACTATCTATCCCTTTAGTATAATTAGAACTAAAAAAGTATCTTAAAGTTATATAGCTTAAGCTATATCTTTAATTAGGTTATCTTAAATAATAAGAAATTACTTTAAAATTAAGTTACTAAGCTTATTTACTATAAATAGTTTAAGCTTTCTAACTTTTCTCTTAATCTTTATATAGTAAAGCTTTTTTTATTTATTCTCTATTTTAACCTATATATCTTTAACTTTATTTAACACTTCTCTAGAGTAGTCTTTCTTTTTTATATTAATAATAAAGGTTATAAGATTAAAGTTATTATTATAGACTATATCTTCTATCTTATTAGTCTCTCTTAGAGGAATTAGGTCTTTAGCTTTAATTCTAATTAACTTTTAAATAACTAATATCTAGTTAAATATAGCTTTTCTAAAGCTTATATTTACTTTATCTTTTTATTATTCTTTTTATTTTTTTCTTTATAAAACCTTTAGCTAGTTTTTAAATCTAATTTTAAGTTTTAATCTTAAGCTTTTAAGTAAAATATAGAAACTAAACTCCTCAGTAATAAGTCTAACTTAGTAATTAAAAAAGTTCTTATAAAGATTTAAGTTAGCTTTTTAAGCTTTAGTAGTAGTTTCTAAATATAAAATCTTAATACTAAAGATACTTTATTAAATAATATATCTAATAAAATCTATAGTATAGAGGCTGTATTTCTATAAATCTTCTTTTAATTTAATTTAAAGTTATAAGATAATAAAAGAAGTATAATTAATAAGTTCCTAAGTTTCTACTAGTACTTTATAGATCTTATACTAATTACAAACTAACTTAACTATAGTCTTAAAAGAGGTTTCTAATTTACCTAAGTAGCTACTATTAGTAATATCTTATATACTATCTAAGTAGAGGTATAAGCTGTTTCTTTAATTAATAATTAAGCTTATATACTTTCCTCTACTATTATATTATAAAAAGATAATAAAGTTATATAAAGCAAGCTTATTAGCTAAAACTCTATAATACTTTATTATGAGGTTATTATAAAAGAAAACCTAAATAATAAAAACCCTTATATATTATTCTTTAATAACATCTTTAATAGTTAGATTATAAGCTACTTTAATATAGCCTTCTAAGAGGAGATCACCTTAATATAGAAACTTTAATATATTATAGAGGTTAGAAAAAACCTTTACTTAGATATTTTACCTTTAAATTCTTTAAGTTAGGTTTTCACTATTATTATAAGAAAATCCACTCTATTAGTATCTAGTTAGAGTTATATTAGTAAGGTTATTATTAGTACTTATCTATTTAGACACTAAGAAAGATCTATTTTAACTAAGCTTTAGTACTCTATAAAGCTTTTAGGGCGTAATAGAGGATTTAATAGGCTTTATAGTTTTAAAGATAATTCTAAGGAGTTTTTCGTTAGATTATATAAGCTAGATATACCTAGTCTTATTTAGTTTAGTATTCACTTTACTAGAGTAGTTAAAATAGAAATTAAAAAGATATAAAAGTAGTTCTTTTTATAGGGGTAGAGTAAATATATCTACTACTTATAAAGTCTTACCTTAAGAAACTAATTAGTTTTTATAAAGGTATATAATATAGATTATAAGCTTTTACTTAATTTTATTAATCTAGTTAATATCTTATATAGTTTTATAAGCCTTCTAAAACTTAAAATTATAGTCTCTAAAAAATAGAGACTAAGGAGTAGTAAGAGTAGTTTAGCAAAATATTATATAATATTCTATAGTAGTTTAGAGAAGCTATTAAGTTATAAATATATAGAATATACTAAATAAGCTTATATTACTATTTATTTAAGTTATAGTAATTAGATATCTTAAAAAAAAAGAAAAAGTTAAAAAAATGAATTTATAAAAAGTAAAAAAGTATTAATTATAATATTAATAGTTTTTACTAAAAGTTAACAAGAGCAAGTAAAAAGAGAAAATATATAATTTTAAGATATAAAAGTAATAGTTAGTCTTATTTAAAGTGTTATAGTTAAATATAAAAATATCTATTAAAAAAAGGTTATTATTATATATATAGATATATAAAGATATTTAATAGAAGGTTAGTAGTTTAAAGTACCCCCTTTTATAAATATTATAAAGGTGAGTTTAATACTAGCAGTTAATATTCCTTCTAATTATATGATTTTTAAGCGAGGAAGAAGCTAGTTAAACTATAAAGTAGTTGTTTTTAAAACTGTAATTTATAAGATATAGATAGTAATTAGATAAAGGTGAAGTTTAGTAGTAAGAGTAGTAAATAGAAGAAAAAAAAGTAACTAGTATGATTTAGTAGTAAGAAAAGTAGAATACAGCTATAAACTACTTAGTTAGACTTATAATCTTATATTTTTAAGAGGGAATTAATACTTATAGCTATAGAAGAAGTGAGGTTTTTTTTTTTTTAATTTAATTATAAGATATATAAAGTTAAAGACCTCCTTTTTATAGATAGCAACATTTCAATTAATATATCTATTTTACTCTTACTATTAAAACCTAAATAAATACGTTCTTTCTAGTTTAGTTAATCTTAGATTTATAGTGAAAAGCTCTTTAAATTATTCTTTTTTATTCTATTAATAGGTTGCTATAGTAAATAAGTCCTTAAGCTTTTATAGTTATTGTTTTTAGTATTAACTAACCTCTTAGTTAGGTATAAAAAGGTGCGTTTTTTCTATTTAGCTATATCTCTCTTTTTCTCTTCTTAATATATTATTCTTTATAATCTCTAGCTTAACTAATACTTTATAATAATAACTAGATAACTTCTAAGTAGTATAATTATAGATATTAAAATTAACTTAAGTTACTCTTATACTACTACTTTAAACTAAATATATAAGCCTTTTCTCTTCTCTCTTATACTAGCTTCTATAAATTATAAGAATAAAAAAAAAACTATTTATCTATTTAGACTTATTATACTACTATTAGTTATAATAAGTTATCTTTTTAAAACTATTTAAACTACTACTAACCTATATATAAGCTTCTCTTTCTCTTTTTTAAACTTCTATTAAAGGTCTTATTAGTTAGGTTTAGTATAAAATAAGTTTTATTTATAAGATTACTATTAATAAAAGAGTTAAAGAAGTCGCTCTAAGGTTTTAGTATTTACTTATTAAGTTCTTAATAATATATATAAAGCTAATTAATAAGGGAGAAGTACTAAAAGAGTTTCTATTTTTTATAAAAGAGGTTTATATTATAGAAGGTTATACTAGCTTTTAAGGATAGCTATACTAGAAGATAGATAGGTTAAAAGTAGTTAAAGCTTTATTAATTTATATATATAGCGCCTAAAATCTCTTTCTATATAATAGATACTTTAAGTACTAAGTAAAGATATTTTTTAAAGCTAAGTAAAGTAGCTACTAAGTTACTATATCTATTCCTTTTTAAGAGTATATTTCCTACTAAACTAAATAGGAAGAGGTTTATTTTAACTATATCTACTATAAAAAAGGCTTCTTATATTTATATAAGCTTAACTATAACTAAAAGACTACTAACTAGATTAAATATATTAAGAAGAGTAATAAAAAGAAAGATATTCCTAATAGTATTTTTTATAAAGAAGGTAGAGGTATTAATATAATATTTTATTCTAAGTATAAGTATTCTAGAAGTAAAACTATTATACTAGTATATAGACTATTAATTAATTAATTCACTAAGTTAGCTCTAGAGTATAAATTTAAATTATAGTAGTATTTCTAAGTAGTTTTCTATAAAATCTTTAATAAGAACTTTTATAAGTAAGTTAGCTTTTTAATAGTAGAAGTGAGGTTAAAGCGTAAGGATAAAAAAAAGAAAAAGAAAGCTACTATTTATTATATTTAGAGAAGTAATTAGTTTATCTTAAGTTTAAATTTTTTAGAGGTAATATTAGTTTCTTTTAAGTTTTTCAGTATTTTTTAGTTTTTTTAGTATTTATTAGTTTTTATTATTATATATCTGCCCTTCTTTTGTAATAATATATATTAAAAGTAAAAGAAGTAATATAAATATATAGTTAATATAAATTATAGTGTAAAAGTAACTAAATATAAATAGATAAAATATCACTTTTTCTACTAAAAATAGATAAATTTTAATAATTATTATAGATTTAGCTATCTTCTAGTTTCTCTATATCTCTATACTAGCTATTAAATCTTTTATTTTTTATAAGGATGCTTATTATAATTTTATTCTTTTTCTACTAGATATTAACTTTAGCTTATAGTGTTTTGTTTTATTTTTATAATTACTTAATTTATATTTTTATAGTATTAAAGTTATTAGTCTCTACTTCTTTTAGTATAGATAACTTATTAAGGTTTAGGATTTCTACTAAACTAAGCGTATTAGAATTAGGTTAATTTATAGTAAAAAAAACCTTATTAAGAGCTTACTTAAAGTCTAGTTAGACTTCTATTTTAGAGATATTATTTAGATAGCTATCTTTATTTACTATAAATTTCTTTAAGTAATTACTAGCTATAGTCTACTTAATAAGAATTCTAGTAAGAGTTTTAAATAAATAGGATGAAGTTTAGAGAGATATCTACTAAATATAAAAGGGGCTTAACTAGTATATACTAAGCTTACTAGAAGAGCTTTTATTAATAGATAGCTTTATATTATAAATGAGAATAATATTTCTAACTTATAGCTTTTTATATTATATTCTATACTTATTTCTTTAGTTATAGTCTTTAGTAACTTAGTAATACTACTTTATAATATATTTAAGAGCTATTTACTAGTTAGAATTAAGTTATTTAAAGGTTTATATATATAAAAGGAGTTTAGTTTTAGTATCTTTAACTTTTAACTAGTCTAATACTTATTAAATAACGCTCTTAGTCTTAATTAAGGTAATTAGGTTATAACTATAAATAAAGTAAAAAGGAGAGTATTTTATAGAAGATCTAACTAATATTTAGTTAGTAAATAAAGCTATATAAAGAACTGAAGTCTAGTTCTTTCTACTAAAGTCTAACTAAGTTATAAAGGCATAAATAAGAAGTTAATATTTTTTTTAATAAGTCTATTAGCTTTTAAATTATATACTAAAATAATAAAGCGTTATTCTCTATAAACTTAATTAAGCTTTTTAATAAACCTCTTATTTTTTAGTTTTCTATTAACTATAAGGAGCTTATAAATCTTATAGTAGTAGATTATATTTTTCTAAATAAACTTAGCTATTATCTTTAAGTTAATATTCTTAAGAAGTTAATAAGCCTCTATATAACTAGTAAGTATATTATAAGCTTTAGCTAGAGAGTAATTACTAATTTTCTAGATATTAATATAAATATACTAAAATAAGATTACTAGAGGTATAGAAAAAGTGTGAAAATCTTTAAATTATCTTAGTTAGGCTTATATATAGGGTAGATAGCTCTTTATTTCGTTACTTATTATTTAATATATATTTTCTTAAGTATATCGCTCTTAGAGTTTAGTATATATTATATTATAGCTTCTATACCTTCCCTCAGTATATATATATTAAATTAACTTTTTCTATTCTTCCTCATTATTAACTACTTATCTTAGTATTAAGTTTAACTTTATTTCTTTTTAAAAAAGAAAACTATCTTAAAATATATATTTTGCTATATATAACTTAAATTTCTTAAAATTAATCTAAAAAACAGTCCTTAAGCGTAATAATAAAGCTAAATACTTAGTAATTTATTATAATTATTAAAACTAAATCTATTTAAAGTTTAGTAGATTATCTACTTTAGGTCTAAAATCTTCTTTTATTTTAAGTATATAGATAGAGTTATTAATTATCTTATCTAAATCTTCTTCTTATTTAGCTTCTTAAATATTAAATTCCCCTATTAGTTTATATAAAAAACTATCTATAACTCTATTTTTTATACTAAGTATATAGTAAATATTAAAATCAAACATTTTAATCTAAGTGATTTATTATATAAAAACCACTCTAGGTAAATCTAAGGTAGTACTATTAATCTAGTCTATAAAGACTTTTGCGTTAGTTTTAAAGGTAAATTATATACTATATAAGTAGTTTCTAAGCTTCTTAAGAGTAAGTAAAACTAATTAAAGCTTAAGCTTTTCTATATTATAGTTAAAAGCTATACTAGTCTAAATTCTACTTTTATATTAAGCAATATATTTTTTACCCTAATAGTATTATCTAAGCATAGCACCCTACCTTTTAGTATTTATATTAGTAGATAAATAGATTTTACTAGCTTTCTCTTTATAATTAATAAGTTAAAGCAATAGAAGGCTAACTAGGTAAAGCTTAAGAGTTTCTATAGCTAGCTACTATTCTAGCTTCTACTTAAAAAGCACTCCTTTTTAAAAAAGTTTTACTAATAGGGCAGAAATAGTCCTATAATCCTTAATTTATACTTAATAGAACTTAATAATACTAAAAAGATTTTTAACTATTATAATATCATTATATTTTTCCTACTTAAGGATTTTAATAACCTTATTTTAGTTAAGCTTATATCTTTTACTGCTTACTATATAACTAAAGAGGTTAATAGTAAGCTAGTAAATCTAAGATTTCTTAAGAGAAATTATAATGCTAGTAAGCTTAAAGTTCTAAAGTACTATATCTAGGTTTATAAAATACTTAAAGATATATAAACACACCTCTAGAAGCTTAACTATATAGTTATTATTATATATTATTTTTAGCCTTCTAATAGAGATATTATTAAAGAAAGGTTAGTAAACGCTTAGAATAAAGTTATAGAAGATTCTTATTATAACTTTTATAAACTAGGTAATTAAATTTATTACTCCTTAAAGCAAGGTATATATTCTGAATAGCCCTAAAAGTATAATAAATATAGTTAGGTTTTAACTTAACTTATTAAGTGAGACTTAGTTATATCTAGAAAATAAGTTTAAAAAGCTTATAATCTTATAGTTAGCAAAGTTTTCTAAGAATTTATTAGCTTTTAGAGAAATAAAAGCATCTCTAATACTAATCTTATTAAGTTTTATATATAAGTTAATTAGCTTTATATTACTATCCTTTTTAGTAATAAGGAACTAGAAGTTTCTATATAATTTATAAGATTCCTCTAAAACTCCTTATATAACTTTTAATCTAAGTATATTAATAACTTTCTCCTATAAGGCTTTAAGGATAGAAATCTCTTTTTCTTACTATATAATATATAGGATAGTTCTAATTTTCTATAGTAGAACTATATGAGGGTTAATATATTTATATTCTATAAAATCCTATACTAACGCTTCTTCTTAATTTATAAGGATGTATTTAAGTATTTTAATCTTTCTTAGTAAAAAGTATAGCTAGGTAACTTTAAGCTTTAAAAACTTTTCTAAAGTAAAATAAGTCTTTTAGTTAAACTACGCAAATTATAGATATATATAGCTAGTAAAAAGGGAGTTAGAAAGCTAATAATAGCTTTCTACTTCTTAAGTTAGGATCTTTTTTTAGTTTTTCTAACTATTAGGAATAGAACTATTTAAAAGTAGATTATTAACTAAATAAACCTTTTTATCTTTATATTTATATATTATATAGATATTAATAAAGCTTTAGTTAAACTTAAGGTTTTTCCTAATTAACTTAAAGAATGCTTAATTTTTTAGAACTTTAGGAAGGTTTTACTAGCTTTTAGTGTTTCTAAGAAAGTAAGCTTAAATAATTTCTATAATTAGAGTAACTACTACTTTAGTAATAATTCCTAAGATATTAAGTATAGCTAAAAGTGAAATTAAAGTAAAATATTAATTAGTCTTAGAAATAGCTTCTTTTTATTTAAAAAAGTTAGCTTCTTTTTTTTCTTAAGCAAAAAAGTGCTCTTTTTTATAGTTTATTATAGCATTAATATAATAAATTTAAACTTTATTATATATATCGCTAAGGTTTTAGTTAGTTTTAGGTTAGCTTTTAGTAGCTTTAGAGGTATTATAGACGTCTTTTATATAGTTTTCCTATTTAGAGAAATAGCACTAAATCTAACGCAAAGAATTTAATTATATAAAACCTACTAAAATATTAATCTTCTAGAATTTATTACTTTTATAGTTTTTTGCTTTTATTATAGCAGTAATAAAGCGTTTTAAATACTTAAAAATAAGTTTAGTAGAGATAGTAAAAAGAAGTTTAAAAAGTAAATTATAGTTAATAGTTTTTGTTAACATATAACATTCTTTTATAATAATAATAATAATATAAGAATAATAATAACGCTTAACTTACTTTAATAACCTATATTAAATAAACTAATAAAGTTAAAGGTATAAAACCTTAACTAAAAATACTCTATTTATTATAACCTATAACTATAATATTGATTATGTAATACGTATAGTTATGTAAGCACCTTATGTAATTAGCAGTTTAGTAGGTTACGTTTCAGGTTATCTTTCCCCTCACTTTTCCCTACTAAGGGATGCAACCTACTAACTACATTAATAGGAATTATCACAATACATCACTTCTCTTATTATTATCTATATAATTAAATACCCATTAATGCTTAAGATTATCACTTTTTATCACAACATACGCCTATCTATAACCTTATACTATATAGGCGTATATACTACACCCCTGTATACGCTTATACCTGTACTAACAGGTTATAAGCCTAGCTCAAAAATAACCTCTATTCCTTCTACCTCTTTACCTCTCCCCTACCTACCTATAAAGCTTTACCTTTACTTAAAGGTTATATATACTGAAAATCGATCCTTTAAACGTTTTTCTATCTATACTACCTTTATAGAACTAGAAATACTAGCTGGACTAGTTATTTGGTTTTATGAGATCTACCTCCTTTGAATCTCTATATCAAACCCTATTTAAATTAACTATACCTCTATTAATCTTTCCCTAAGTAGATAAGCTCTTGCTACTGCTCTATTTGATTTATATCCCTCAGATTATCTCTTTAAATTATCCTCTAGTCTATTACTAATCTGGTTTAGACCTATAATTATAGTACGACAGACTTCCTCTCGACCGATCTACTATATAGGATATATATCTCCTCAGTTAGATAATAGTCTAACTAAAGAAGATCTTAATTAAAGAGAAGGAATAAAAAACCACCTTTTTTGCTAGTTGAACTCTAACCTTCTAGGTTTATAACTGTTATAACCTTACTATAAGAACCACTATACTATATGTATAATAGCTCTTTAGTTAATAACCTCACTGTTGTTAATCCTTTATAAAGCTTATAACTACACACTGCATTCTATTAAAGCAATAATAATTGATCTTAAGGTCTAGTTCCCTAAGCTTATTAGCTTAGAGAACTATAAGGTATAGGCTATACATATTAAAGCCCTACTATATAGTAAAGATATTACTATAGACCTTATTAAGCCTATATCTGAAGATAATTTAGATAAAAACTATAAGGCTTTAAGTTATATATAGTTATTCTGTAATAATAGTCCTCTAAAGGTTATAAAAGATAATAAAGATGCCTATACTACTTAGGAACATCTAAAAGCCCTATATAAGCCTATAGGTTTTATAAATAAGTTTTTAACCTGTAAAAAGTTCTTCAATACTTCCTTAGATAACTTGATTCTATAGAAGAATATATAAATAAAATAAAAGAACTTATAGATAACTTATCCTATAATAAGCTTAAATTACCTGATTAAGTAATTATAGCTTATATACTTAATAGTCTAAATGAGACTTATAAGGCTTTTATAACCTCTATAACTTAGTCTCTTAGGATTAACCCTACTGCTTATAACCTAAACTCTTTATATGCTAGTCTTATAGACAAGTATAAGAGAAAAAGTAGTAGTGAAGTAGTTAATAATACTACTAAAGGTAATAATAAAAAGAATAAAAAACAAAATAAAAACCAGGAAAATACTAATAAGAAAAATAAAAATAAAATTAATAAAAAACCTTAGAAAAAACAGAAAGGTTTATACTGCAAAAATTGCAAGAAAACAAACCATACTAAAGAAAACTGCGCTTTTCTACATCCTGAAAAAGCACCTAGCTAGTGGAAAAAGCCCTCTACTAGTACTACTAGTGCTAAGAATAAAGAAAAAGAAGTAGTTAATATAACTACTGCAGATAATATTACCCTTTATATATCTATTAATAATCCTAATAATCCTATAGATTTAATGGATTTATCTTCTGATAAAGAAGAAGAAGATATTCTCTTTGAGAATATAAGCTATACTGCTCCTAATAATAATATAAATAATACTAATAATCCTTTTTTAGGTTATTTAATTAACCAGTCTATTATTAAGGAAAAAGGAAAAGCAAGGAGTTATAACAATAAGAATGAAAATACAGTTGATATTTATATTGATACTGCAGCTACTATTTATGTAGTTAACAACTATAACTTTATAAAAAATCCTATAAAAATAAATAAAACTATAAAATGGGGAGAAGCAAAGACTCTTACTTCTACAATAAAGGGTGATTTAATAATATATCCTAATAATAATAAAATAACTTTATAAGACGTTTATTATATACTTAAACTAGGTATCAATCTACTTAGTCAATCTAAGTTAGATTCTTTAGGAATTGCCTCTATTATTTGGAAGTAACTTATACTATATAATATTAATAAAGATTGTATTATTGCTATAGGAGCAAAGAAGAATAACTTATATTTCTTCTAGTTTCCTATTAATAATAACAATTAATATATATATAATACTAATACTATAACTAATAATAATAATAATAATATAAACAATAATATAAATAATAATAATAATAATAGCTTATAATTATGGCACTAACGTTTTGGTTATATACATTTACAAAGTCTTTTAAATTAAAAGATAACACTATAATAAATATAAATAATAATAATAATAATATAACTTTACAGCCTTGCGAAGCCTGTTATAAAGGCAAATTTGTAACTAAGGCTAGTAAGCTATAGGTTCATAATAAAAATCTAGATTATCTAGATTATATAGCTTCAGACCTATGTGGGCCTATAACGCCTATTACATATGATAAATATATATATTTATTATCTTTATAGATAAATATTCCCGTTTTGTATGGGGAAAATTACTTAAAGATAAAGAGAAGTATACTATTAGTGAAGCTTTTCTTGAATTTCAAGCTGAAGTAAATAATAATAATAATAATAAAAGAATAAAAGAAGTATTTATAGACGGAGGTACAGAATTTAATAATCATCGCTTTAAAGCTATATGCACTAAAAGCGGTATAATATATAATAAAAGACCTCCTTATACATATGAACCTAACGGTCTTATAGAGCGTACTATACGCACTATAGTTAATAAAATAAGAATAATATTATATAATTTAGGTTTATTACACTACTTATGGGGTGAAGCCTTTTATGCTACTCTTTATATGCATAATAGGACTTCTCATAGCTCTATAGAGTATAAAACGCCTTATGAAATAAAAAATAATATAAAACCTAATATAAATAATATAAAAGTGTGGGGTAGTATATGCTATTATAAGAATAAAGATCCTAAAATGAAAAAACTAGACGTATGAGCACGTTAAGGTTATATAATTAATTATGGATCTAATGGGTATAAGATCTGGGATATGTAACTAAGAAGAGCCTTATGGTCTTGAGACGTTGAAATCCTAGAAAATACCTTTATTTCTCATCATAAAGAGCTTCCTTTAAGCATAAATACCCGCTATAAGGATATAAATAGTAGTGTTATGCCGAATAATGATAGATATAATACTGCCTAAAAAAGTCTATAAAGAGATATTTCTAGTCAATCTATCTCTTATAGGAATAATCCTACTATAAGTAGTGATATTTCTATAATGAATAACGCTCTTGTGAATCTAAGTGATGAGACTAGTATTAATAATAATAATAATAATAATAATAATATAAATAATAATATAAATAATAATATTAATACTAGTAATAATAATACTAATACTAGTATGATTAGTTCACATAATGATAGTATGAAAACTACTAGTATTAATAATGGAGAAATAAATAAAGAAAAATCTAAGTTATTAATAGAGATCCCCTCTCTATCAGAAGAAGCTAAAAAAGACTATAAATGGGTTAATAATATGGTTTATAATACTGAAAGTGCACTATTATATACTATAGTAGACTGTCCTGCTCTTAGTATTTATAAAATAAATAATAACGTTTTAACTGATAATAATAGTATTGCTGGAACTAGTACTATTGATACAGCTTCTTATATTCTATTAGTTATTACATTAAACGAGCCTTCTAATATACGGCAAGCCTTAAATTCTCTTTATAAAGATAATTGGATTCAGGCTATGCAACTAGAAGTAACTTAAATAGAAGATATAAAAACTTGGGAAATTATAGAAAAACCAGATAATATTTATCTATTAGGCGGTAGATGGGTATATACTATGAAATTAAAAGATAAAATAATAATATATATAAATATTAAAGTAAGATGGGTTGCTTAAGGTTTTAATCAATATATTGGTATTGATTACTTAGAAACCTTTTCTACTACCTGTAGACCTGAAAGCTATAGGTTTATAGTTATATTTGCTATAAAAGAAGGTTGGACCCTTTTGCAGTATGACGTTACTATAGCGTTTATACACGCTAATATCAGATATGGATATATATATAATTTTACTAATAGGTTTTTTATATAATAAAACCACTAATAAGTTGAATTTAATCCTAATTATAACTATAAATCAAATAATAGCAAATATTGCTGTACGCTTCTTAAAGCTTTATATGGGTTAAAATAAAGCCTTAGACTATGGTATAACTATTTAAAAGCTATATTAATAAAATTGGGATTTATTGTTTCACCCTTATGATGAAGCAGTATTTATACTTAATAAAAATAACTATAAAGCTATATTATGTTGCTATGTGGACGATATGCTTTTAGCAGCTAATAATACTGCTACTAGTGACTATATATATAATATATTAAGGCCAACAGATAAAAATACAAATATTAGGGGAGCTTAGTACCTTTTTAGGCTGTGAGTTGAGATAGATAGACCTAATAAGTCTTTCTTTATACATCAAACTAAATATACACAAAAGATATTAAATAAATATAATAAAATAAATATAAATCTATCTATAACTCCTATGAGAGATAATATAAACTATATATAAATAAATATTATGCTTCTAAGAAGAAATTCTACAGTTTTAATAGTAAATTGGAGCACTTTTATATCTAGCTTTAAAAACTAGATTTGATATAGCTCTAGCTGTTATAATATTATCAAGATATACAACAAACCCTTCATAAGAGCATTTTATAGCTCTAGATTATTTATGGGGTTACTTAAATAAATTATCCTAATAAAGGAATATATTATAACTGTAATAATAATATAATATGGGATTTAATAGGTTATTCAGACTCTAATTGGGCTGGAGACCTAGATATAGAAAATCTACATCAGCTTATATATTTTGCTGGGGATTATATAATATAATATCTTATACTACTATAAACCAAAAAACAGTAGCACTGTCTACTTGTGAAGCTGAATATATGGCTTTAACTGAGGCAGTAAAAGAAGCTTTATATCTATATAATAGTCATAATTTTAATTGACTAATCTGGGTTTTAAAGCTATAAATAAGCCTAAGATTTTTATAGATAATTTAGCAGCTAGAAGCTGACTGAAAATCCCGAATTTCATAAAAAATCTAAGTATATGATATAAAGTATCATTTTGCTAGAGAATCTTTATTAAATAAAGATTATTTGTTATTTTATATAGACTCTAAGTCTAATATTGCGGATATATTAACTAAGCCAGTTGGCAAAGTATATTTAATAATATACTTAATATAATAAATAATAATAATAATAAAGAAAATAATAATAATATACATAATAATAATAACCGCATTAAAGAAATAACTTACTAGTTTTTCTCTTACCTTTTTACCTATAAGGTTATTTTATAAGAGTTTTTTAACTAGTTATAAACATATTATATATTATAGGAATATTTTTCTTATTTTTCCTACAGGGTTTTTAAGTTTTTTTATACCTATAACGTATATATATGTTAAGTGAGTAAGCTATATACTATAAATTAACCGTATATAACATTAAGGGTGGATGTTAACATATAACATTCTTTTATAATAATAATAATAATATAAGAATAATAATAACGCTTAACTTACTTTAATAACCTATATTAAATAAACTAATAAAGTTAAAGGTATAAAACTTAACTAAAAATACTCTATTTATTATAACCTATAACTATAATATTGATTATGTAATACGTATAGTTTACGTAAGCACCTTATGTAATTAGCAGTTTAGCAGGTTACGTTTCAGGTTATCTTTCCCCTCACTTTTCCCTACTAGGGGATGCAACCTGCTAACTACATCAACAGGAATCATCACAATACATCACTTCCCTTATTATTATCTATACAATTAAATGCCCATTAATGCTTAAGATTATCACTTTTCATCACAACATACGCCTATCTATAACCCTATACTATATAGGCGCATATACCACGCCCCTGTATACGCTTATACCTGTGCTAACAGTTTTAAAGTTTATTACTATTATAGTTATTATAATCTTATAGTTATTAATCTAAATAGGTATATAGTATACCTTAATAAAGTATAGCTTTAAGTTATTTTTAGCTATTATTTTATTATTAAAGTAGTAGTAGAAATTAGAATATTATAGTCTAAAATATATTAGTAACTTATAAAATTAGATTCTATATTAGTATTAATTACACCTTATATAAATAAGTAGTTATTAGAGCGTTTACTATTAATAGAGATCTTTAAAATAAGTTATAGTATAATAATTATTAAAGCTATCTAGTTTATAATTATTAAAATAATAGCTTTAACTAAAAAACTTTTAGATAGTTTTAAGTTTAAATAGCTTCATTATATTTAGAAATCTAATTAGTTTATTAAGCTTTTTCCTTTAAGGTTTTAGTGAAGTCTATAAAGTCTATAGAAATAAGTATATAGATAACTCCTTCTAAATTATCTATAAAAATGTATATTTTTCTAATAAACTCTTCTCTATATTCTAACTAAATCTTATAGACTTTTTTAACTAATAAACTAACTAAGCTATAAAGTTTATATAAAATAAGTTTATAATAAGTTTTTTATTTTTAATAAATTTCTAATTTTTACTATTAAAGAATATAGCTAGCTAGAAGTTACTTTTTAGAAGAGATAGTTTTAAAATAGGTTTTAGAGGAGGAATTTTAATAACTTTACTAAGTATTACTTCTCTTTCTATTTTAAACGCTCTTTTTAGTTCTAAAGTATTAGTAAGTATAGAAGTTAGTTTAAAAAGACCTTCTTTTTTTATTTTAATATCTAAGTTTTCTTTTTTACTTTTTTTAGTTAAGAAGTGAATTTTTCTCTATAACTAACTTTTCTAGTAAGTCTAAATAACTTTTAGAATAAGGTTATAAGAAGAAGATCTTTTTAAAATAGTTAGAATATTTTTAATATTTTATATAGTAAAATAGACCTTTTTAGAAGGAGACTTTAAAACTTTCTTTTTAACCTTTTTAGAATTCAA